>OY978224.1:36474071-37134071 GCA_963854785.1 Vaccinium vitis-idaea | reverse complement strand
AAGATGAACTGCCTATTTTTGCAGACATCTAAGTTGGTACGCTGCAAAGTCATTCCTGGTTGCCAACGTAGTGTGTGTGTCAACTGTCAATCCTGTCTTGATAGGGTGAAGCGCTTAAGAAAATGAATTAGCTCAGCTTTAGAGTAATTGATAGTGAAATGAAACCTTATTTTCTAGGGTCCGTGTCCTTGTTCTACATAAATATCTATGTTTTTTACACGTGTTTTTTGTTTTCTTTAGCTTGATGTGAAAGTTTCTCTCTGTAATTGAACGAAAGCAAGTGTAACTAGATGGTTTTTTCATTGCCTGTTTGCCTTCCAATCTGGAGAACCAAGTGACTGCACTCAAATTTGGAGTGCTATATGGGCCTAGGGTTCAAATCATTATGGTGAGAAGATTGAGAGACAAGATTGTTTTTGCTGAGCACAAATGTACTGGATCATGTATTGAGATTTGTATATTTTACTGAAATTTGTGGAGCGCCTACACTCTATCATAGAGTATTTCAGACTTCCACAGATTGTTGTTAGAATTGCAGATAGAAACTGGACTATTCCAGTATAGAATTTCCTATAAGAATTTGGGAGACTTCCTGCTAATTTTCACACATTTATCTGAAATTCTTCATGCAACAAACGAGTTCCATAATACGATTTCCAACCAATGGGTTACATCAAACGTGCGAAGCACAGCGTTTTCACCTAGTTTATAAGTTAAAGGAACAAAAAAGAGTGAAAAAAGGATATAGGAAACTAACGGAGTAGAAGAAAATTGGAAGGGGAGAGAAGTGGCTAACGTGGCAGATTTGTGGGGCTGGGACAGAGAGCTAATAAGAGACAGAAATCAGGAGAGGATCTGGAGCTGTAACTAACCACATGCGATTAACAATAATGGGAGTCTATAAGGGAAATGCTACAGGCACTAGCTAGTATACCAACTATTACACTAACTATCCATGTGACACTCTTTTAGTGGATAAATCTATCCATATATTGAATAGTGCATTGATGTGGTAATGCCATGTGTGCATTTAGTGTAATAGTTGGTACACTAATTAGTGTTTGTAGCATTGCTTGAGTCTATAATGCAACAATTGGCTGCTAATAGAAGTAAGATCATAACTTCCCGAGATATAATTGAAAACATTATCCACCCGTTCTATTTTTGCTTCTGAAAGGTCAGAATCTCTTTATCATGAAACTACGGAACATAGCTGAATAAGTAAACAAAAAACGATACTAGAAGATAGATACGCAAATGAACATGTGATTAATGAATAATGATACATTCACAGCCTTTGAGTCACACCCTACCACATCCTGCCTACGTGTCACATGACTTTACCCTGAAAAAAAAATTTCAAAATCCCAAATCTGGCAATTAGTCTCCATTTTCGCTCGATTTTCTCCAGATCTGAAAAACCAGAGAGTGAGAGAAGAGGAGTAGACGATTTGCGAAAAGGGTGCAACCACCAGTCAACGCCATACTAGTGAGCCCACCACCAGTCGACGCCACCATGACGACGCCCACTCGAAGAAATCGTACCGACCCGCCGATTGATCGCAAACCAGTTTCCCTCGACTGCTGTCCACTTCCAGTGACTCAGCCCCGACGCACTCCACCACCACGACGCCCAATCGAGGAAGACGTACGACTCAACCCCATCGCCATAGCAAGGTCTCTCTCTCTATCTCTCTCTCTCTCAGTGAATTTGTAGAGAGTAGATTCGTTGATCTTTATCCCAAAATTGAAAACCCTAATTTTTTCAAATTTCATATTCGGGTTCCAAATTTGTAATTAGGGTTCCAAATTAGTTGATCTTGATGCCATGGATGGTTAACAATTACTCTATTTGATTCCTGGGATGAATTTTAATAGGCCCAAGTTGGGTTTGGCCCAAAAGAAATTTTTGAAGGTCCAATAGAAATTTTTTGAATAGGCCCAAGTGGCCTAGACCGAAAAAACCGATTACCTCGAAATTGCAGACCAAACCGAGACACCCCGAACCGAGATCAGTCCCTTATTTAAGTCGGTCGGGATCGGTTTAGATAAGTCCTACCCCGAACCGATTCGGTCCAACTAAGAGTCACCCCGAACCCACCGAAACCGAACCGATTTCACCCCTAATGTGATATATATGAATCACCAAAAAAGGCACGGCACGACACGTCTAAAAAAAGGCACGGCACGACGCAACAAAAAAGGCATGGCACGGCATGACACGACACGATAAAAGAAGGAACGGCGCGGCAAGACACGATTAAGTCAACGGCACGGCACGACACGATGAAGTAAATGGGCACGGCACGATTGGCACGACACACCATGGCACTATGAAGTAAATGGGCACGGCATGGCACGACACGAAGCATGGTTGGCACGGAAGTTGAATGGCACGGCACGCACGTTTGAGTCGGTTTGACACCTCCCCCCGCCCACCCCCCGTCGTCTTCGGTACTCCTCCCCCGTCATCTTCAGTACTCCCCCGCCACCCCCCTCCGTCGTCTTCAGTACTCCCCCGCCACCCCCGGTTTCCACCCACCACCACCCCACCGAGCCCCCCAGTCACACCCCCGTCTTGAGTACCCCCCGTCTTGAGCCCCTAAGAGATGTTGAGGATTCCTCATTCTCTCCGGGGTCTCTTCGAGTTCTTTCTTGCGCTTTTGGGGGGGCTTATCCTCCTCCTCTTGCACAGTTGTTGTTTCACGTGGCTCACACCCCGGGCCGTTTACGACTTGGTCGCCGGGTTTTTCAGGAGCTTACCGGTTGTTCCACCGGTCCAGGGTGATCCATCACCGGCTGTTGTTCCACCGGTCCAGGGTGATCCCGCACGGGCTCCCGCCGGCGCCGGCGGGCCTTGCACAGGCGCGGGTTGGTATAGTTTTTCTGTACAGGGGTCTTTTACCTTAGTTGGCTTGGGTCTTTTTTTTTTTTTTTTTTTGTACTAGTTGTATTACATTTTCTTTTCATTGATCTGGAGTGACACTTTGATTGGTGCTATTGATGGTTGGAAATCGTGGAATATTTTTGATGTACCATCCGTAATCTTGGAATTGTTTTCAATTGGCAAATCATTAATATGTTGTGATGTTTTAGACCCATATTTCACCAATGAACACTACTATTCCCATCTTCGCATTGTATATCCTTTTGAGGTACTGTTTGATTTTTGTGTCGAGGTTTGTATGAAGTGGTATATTTCTTGGAATTTGCTTGCAGGGAGTGTTTCACACTTTTCTTTTTTCGAAAGAGATAAAATAGTGTTTGATCGGTTAGACTGGTAGCCGGGGTATCTTAAAAAACATTGTGGGATGTATGGATTCTTTGAGGCATGATCTCTTTTGGTTTTAGTTGGATTTTTTCCCCTGTCTTGGCCTCAGGGAAGGACTTTCTTTTGGTGCTTAGTCAATCTTTTGGTTACAACTAGGACCAACTTGAAGGAATTCGGAGGGTCTGAATTTAGTGTGAGAAAGCGGTTTAGAGAGGTTGTGAACTTGTCTGACCGGTTATCCGAATCATACCTATTACTACTGTATATACAAATGTGCAGAAGTGAAGAAGAAGAATGTTACTATTTTGCAACTGGGATGCATGTTACTAGAGGAATGGTGCTCTGGACTCTGGGATTTGACACAAATGTGCAGAAGTGAAGAAGAAGAAGGAAGAAGAATGTTACTAGGTCTCGTACGTCGTAACAAACCAACCACATGCAAAATTTGTTGTTTACTGTATTTGGTAAGACCACATCCAGACATAATTGAAAGTATTAATGGAAACCAGACATTTACAACTGGCTTTAGAGAATTTCAGTGTAAAAACGAAAATGATTCGGGTACACAACTAAGTCTAGAGAGAGAGAGAGAGAGAGTGACTTTATTACTATTGTATTTTGCATCCATTTAGCTGAGAATTTTCTATTTTGCATCTACTGTATTAATGATTTGGGTAGTTACATCCATTTAGCTGAGAATTTTCTATTTTAGCTTCGTAGCTAAATAAGCATACACACATCCATCGATCCATCCGTACGTACTCAGTTTCTCTCCAGCTGTCAACGGGGATCCTCTGCCCAGAGGTGAGCCCCCGCCACCTTTGTTGTTTATCTACGGCCTACAAAAGTTTTGCTACGAAAGTTTCACGAAGCCTAGCTGGCAATAAAGGACCCACTAAGTGCTGTAAGTGGAAAATTGGTAAAAGTAAAAAATTGGCAAAAGAAATACAGATTATAAACAGACAAATTAATGGAGCACGAACTACCACAATTCTCCCAAACCCACCGTCTCTTCCATGAAAACGAAAGACCTGTACTGGTCTGAAATGCCATCTCTTCCATCGCAACTATTTAGGGAATTTTCATAATTTCTGTTTAGGGTTTGAAGATTGAAGCACCATTTCCTCCACGGCCGAGTGCAATCCATCTTGTCACCGTTTCGCTCTAGTTGTCGTCGTTCCCTTCCGATCTACTATCTGCTCGATCTTCCGGTTGCATCTCGTCGCCGTTTTGTTGTTTGCTTGTTGAATAGAATTCTTCCCCTTTCAGATTTTTTTTTTCCCCTATGATTACTTAAAGAGAAAGATGAGTGGGATGTAGTATGAAATTTTATATGTATATTAGCTTTGGAGCTCAATGGAATTCCAATTACTTCCAATTTTATGTGCAAATTAAAACTTTTTTTTCTTGTGAATTTCACACAATATGAAATGCAAATGCAGTTTATGTATTCTTCCATCTTGCTCGTTGCTTATAACATTTGTATGTAGCTTTCCGACGGGCGGGGCCCACTTCCTTAGTTCCTTGTGCTTTCTAGGAAACTTTTCCTAAAGTATCACCCGAAATTCTGTCATTGTAGACCATCTTCTTTCGTGAAAGCGTCAATGAACATCAATCCTAAAGACTCTCGAACATTTATCCTCATCCTTTCAACCAACCTTCGCAATCTCTCTCTCTCTCTCTCTCTAGACTGTCCTCTTTCTCTGTAAGCAACTGCAGAGTAATTGCAACAGTGTTGAAAATGGCTCAAAATATGGCAATTTTGGGTACCACACACACATACCTACGAAATAAGTACATGGCAAAATGGGTCTCTTCCTCTGCTATTTTTCTCACCTGTGCTATATCTCTCATTATTTAAAATCCGCAACAGGAACAGCTACGAAAAATTGACTCTTTTTCTTCAATTATTGACTTCCATATGGGTTCTTTTATACTCCATCTGGACGTACAGTTGATGGATTAGCTCTATTTTTCCAAATTTTTGAAACTTTAGCTTCAGACCTAACAAAATGCATTTTTAAATTCTTGTGCTACAAGCTGAACAATATTTTTAGGACAATGGAAGAAATCTCAAAAGTCCAAAATACTTTCGGATAGCCGAGATGCTCGGTTGGACACCACGTGGCCACACCCGACCAACACCCAAGTTTTTCTCCTCCTTTTTACTCTAGTTTCATGTGGGGAAAGTGTGTGATCCCAGAATCCAAACCCAGAAAATGCCCCATAAAATGCATCCAACGGAACGGAAGAGAACCCACATGGAAGAGGCTTGGTACAGTCCCAGAACCTAAACCCAGAAAATGCATCCAATGGGTACCTGTTGATGGGTTAGCTATAGTTTTTCAAAATTTTGGAACTTTAGCTTCAGATCAGCAACAGAAATTCATATCGTACTTCTCTAATTCTCCCAATTGAATTATGTTTTTGCTAAGTGACAAATTAAGAAGATGAGCTCAAGTATTAGGCCATTAAAATTAATGCCTACGAGAGGCTTCACTCTCATGCATGAATATGTGTACATAATGCAAGTTTTGAATTTTTAATAACTATTTCAATTGATTAATAAAGCCCCATACAGATTCTCTGTCAGCATTGATCATTAGATAAGATTAATCTCTCTCTTTTTTCACATTTTATGTAGAATACCACAATTAGATACGCTAGAGACAAAGAATTCCTCCAATAAAAACTTTAAAATATAAACAAATATAACTTTCAAATAAAAAATGAACTACATAAGATTAAAATGTTTTTACATTAGTACTTCTACTCTTAAAGGGTCTTACAATCGTACTTCTCGCCTTGGATCTCCGATGAGGTTGGACCGCCCCTGCCATGCGATATTCATTCTCTGAGAGACTTTTCGTATAAATTTATTTTATTGCAATCTGAATTTACTGTCTTTACCCAAGTGGAGAGATTTGCTTAATTTTGGTGCAATCCTACAAGTAACGCTTTAACTTCGACTCTACAATGGTCAAATTTATTAAAATTACTCGTAGTATCAGTTTCAGATTTGCCTAAAAATTTGATATTTTTAGAGTAGAATTAGGAAGGGATTGCGGGAATACTCACATGGTGTGTGTGGGCTCCACATACCATGTGAATGTGTTAGAGCCATATTGGAGACTAATTGTTATACCTTCATCATTTTTGAAATGCGAGACTAGAATCAGGTAGAGATTCAGGAAATATATAACCATTAGATTACGTATGTTCAACCTTCAAGTGAATGAAGTCTCGTGCGAAAAAAGGAAAGCCTTTAAACCGGTCAAAGTTGCTCAAAATCTCCATCTTTAAAGACTTAAAAATACTCCCTCCATTCTCAAATAATAGTCTAGTATTTCATTTTTTGTTATCCTTTAGTAAGTCTCCCATTTTGAAAAGTTAATACTGTAAAAGGTGGACCCGGGGTGCTGGTGATCGGCCCTCTTCCGTAAAAGGTTGTACAATTATTATTTTGTCTCTTAGAAAAGTTAATTAATGGGTAAAAGTGGAGAATAATATTGGAAAGTGAATGTAAAAGTTGATGTGAAAGGTGAATGAAGATATCTCCTTAATAAATCGGAATTACGAAATTGAACACTTAAAAGGGGGCGGAAGGAGTAATAGCTAGGTAGCATCGGTCGTCATTAAATCCAGCCAGGCTATGCATTTACATTTAAAGCAACAAATTTTCCCTTCTCCATTGTAAAATTTCCAGTCTGCATAGTGCATACCTAATTACCTTATTTGTTAGAGAAGTCTAACAGTTTTCTACCATCTTTGGTGGTCAAACTATTGGACTCTACTCCAAGGTCGAATCTGGTCCAAGATTACATGAATCTGTGTTCTACCATTTCTCTATTTAAATCCTTTACAACCTCAAATGGATCTCACAACTTCTTCTCTTCTTTTCCTTGATGATCTCTTGTCTTTGTTTTTTCTTTACATTTCTCCGATTTTACGACGAGATATCTCCCGTTTTTTCCTTCTGCACCGAAGATTGTGAACAAGTCATTCAATTAAATATGTTGGAAAAGATTTCTCACCTCTGCTCCAAAATAAGTTCCTATTAGACTTCGAAGGTAATCAATAATTTCATTCCTCCGGTTCTCAGAAACCATCGTTGGTTGTACGGGAGACAGTATCGCTTGAGCACTTTCCTCAGCTACTAGCCAATTGTGAGCACCAATTTGACATGTTTTGGTGTGCATCAAACAAAGAGGAGGAAGAGGGATCTGACAATAAAAAAACTCTTCTTTCTGTGCATTGATAGTTAAGGTCTTTAAGGGAATGAAAGAATAGTGTCAATTGGTGCTAACAATAGGTTCGTAGCTGAGGAAAGTGCTCAAGCGATATTGTCTCCGATACAACCAACGATGGTTTCTGAGAACAGGACGAATGAAGTTATTGATTACCTTCAAAGTCTAAGAGGAAATTGTTTTGGAGCAGCGGTGAAAAATCTTTTCCACCAGTTTTGCAGATTCATTTTTTGGCTTCGACGTTCATTGGTTAGGTAGAAGGTCTTTGTTTACTTGTGAGATTCCGATTCTCCCACAGAATCATCAGAGCATAGGTATGAGTTTATGGTACTTCTCATAAATGGAAGTTTTTATCACGCCTTGTGTAATTCTCATGCCGACGTTTTATTTTCATTTCATCATTTTATTTTCTGGTATGTCACTGCAGGGTTCTAGTACCAACATACAACTTGCAAGACTACGACAACTTCCCCCCTTTTTCCATCAATATCTGGCAAAAAAAAACCAATTTTTTGTTCTCCCACAGAATCATCAGGACACAGGTATGAAACGTACGGTACTTCTGATAATTAAATTGGAGTTTTTAACTGCCTTTAGATCATGTTCTAGCCGGTGTTAAGCATTCTACTTTTCGGGTTGTCATTGCGCTTGGCTTCTCTCTCTCTCTCTCTCTCTCTCTCTCTCTCTCTCTCGGGGCAAAAGAAAGTTCTCTCTCTTAATCCGAGCCGATGGCTTCCGACCTCTCCTCTTTAGCAGTTTCTAGGTTGAAAGAGTCATTTCCCTAGGCTGCCGTAAGGCTATGGTTGTGGCATGCTACTCCGTAAAAAATGCATGCCATGAATGGTTGTATAGATGTTTAAAGGAAGAGAAATAAAAAACTTTTTCAGTGCACTTACAATCTTTAAAAGTGATGTTGTTACGATACATTTGTTACACCCAGTTAACTTCGAATAAAATGTTAATCGAACAATCAAAGTAATTATATGTGAGAGAGAGAGAGAGAGTAATTATTTTTACTTGGTCTCAAATCAACAGAACCTTTGAATGGAATAATCTGCCAAATGGTACAACAGCGACTAAAAGGCTAACTGCAAGGACACTCGGAAATGGCGAAGAAGGAGATCATTTGAGCCAAGCGATGGAAGAGACTGGGCAGCAAGACACCTTATTGGGAATTAACACATACATCTCGCAACCGTGAGGCTCAACTCGGGTGTTCAAGTTGGGCTTGATTGATATCTTCGCACCAACTTGAGAGGGAGTGTTAAGTTGTGGGTGTAAATGTGTAATTAGATTGTATCTGTCTACTCTTGCAATGAAGTTAGTAGTTTAGGATCATAGTGTAATTTATCTTTTTTACTCTTGTATAAGTACTACGTAATGGGAACAGAACCCTAACTTTTACCTCTTAATTGAATCGTCTGTTTTTACAGGTCGTGACACTGTACTGGGTAAAAATTGCACGAAACATCGTTGTACATATGTTTAAAGGAAGAGAAATAAAAAGCCCTTGCATTACACATGTGGTCGCTAAAAGTGGTATTGTTGTTACGATACATGTGTTGTACAACGTCAAATTAAATGTTAAATCGAAAGAAAAAAGTTTCTCTGTCATTTTATTATGGGACAGTTTGAATCTGGAAGAGTGAAGATGGAATAAAATCAATTGGAGAAGAGAGAGAGAGAGAGAGAGAGAGAGAGAGAGAGAGAGAAATTATTTTTACTTGGTCTCAATAGAACCTTTAATTGGAATAATCTGTCAAATGGTACAACAATGACTAAAAGGCTAAAAGGCTAACTGCAAGGACACTTGGAAATGGCCACAACACACAATGACAATTATTTTCCACTAACAAAGAAGGGTCATTTGAGCTGATCGATGGACGAGACTGGGCATAGTGTATGCTTAAATCTCAGAGCGAGACACCTTATTGGGAGTGAACACATACATCTCGCAGCCGTGAGCCTCAACTAGGGCGCTCAATGATGCCACCGCGTCTTCCAGAACATCATGATGCTGCAACAAAGTAAGAATATAAAAAGGAAATACGATCTGTGGCAATCGAGAGGTCTTAAACTTATCAAACAAACTAGCCCAACAACTGCTAGAAAAAAAACGAATAGTGAGTCCAACCATTGGAGTCTTGTATAGCATGACAGCCACTTTCTTTGATGGCTTCACTCTAATGATATGACCTACTGCTGGACAACAGAGACTCTAAAAGCCACCATCGCTTATCGGAGAGTTCTCAATTGTGAAAACCATATGCACAAGGGTTGAAAGAACAGTGTTCCTTCTGTATTTAGGTGCTAGAGTCTAGATTCTATCGAATAGTGTTAATGAAATGACTGGATTATGATGTAGAGACCAAAAAATGGAACTAAAATCGACTACTGTTACATATATTTGATGGTAATAAAGTGGCCCCCGCCACTGCACATGAAATCATGTGAGGACGCCCATGTATCGTCAAGCCAACCCGCTTGCCACAACCTGCTGACAAGTATATCAAGGACCTACCACATCATTTGGGCTTCCTTTCTGCCCCAAGAGCAGTGCTCTTGGCGATGATACAGCATCCAACATGTCCCATACACCATCTAATATACAATTGTTCCAGCATTTAGAGTGGTTTGAACAGTGGCGATGCATGCATGTTGATATTGCATAAACCGGGTATCTACCAAATCAATTCTGGAAGTACTTTATATAGATGTTTTTTCACGCTGAATGTTCTTACCTTCCACAAATCTCTCACGGAGACACTGGTAGAGGACTCAAGTCCAAGAGTACCCCATGCAGCTGTAATAGTTGCAGCTTTTGAACATCGATTCCAAAGAGCCACAGCCAGACGATTTTCAGTCAGAGGACCTGCCCATACCTGGAAGATAGAATCATATCAAATGAACTTAATGTAAACAAGAAGCAAGAGCAGTGGCGTAGCCGGAAATTTAGATCGGTAGGGGCACCCTGAAACATGGACTTGGTACTTTCTATCTTCTACTTACAGTAGACCACAACAATATAAACGAAATGAATTTAAAACGTGAAATTCACTGCAATAATATATAGAAAATGGGTCTTTACGTACAAGGCGATATTAAAGGGAAAATGTGTACAATTTTAGGAATTCAAATTGGCAAGACCTTTATGGATTAGAACTGAAATTATTAGAAAGTGCAGTGGGGGCCGTGCCCCCACTGGTCATGCATTGCATCTGCCACTGAGCAAGAACGACGCGAAGCACTGTGCCTACTACTGCAGCTATATTCTGAAAGTTGAAAAGATGGGATTAAAAATTTTCTTCCCTCCATTTCTTCCAATTGGGCAGTTAACAAATTAACACTAAAGGAGATCTCAACATTCTGTCTATATAAAGGAGATGAAGACCTTTATATTACCGTCCCTTTCAGTACATACATGCTACATCTTCCACAAGTTAAAGGAAAACACCATTCGCAATGTAATAACAATTAACAGATTCAATAATCAATATAGACATAATTTCCCGGAACCCAAATGTTTTGAAGCTGCAATAGAACAGTTCTTAGTCTGATTGGTCAAACTTTCGCTACTACCTTGGACCAACGTAATTTGACCAGGTAATGATTTGAAGTTGCTAGTTTGCTACAATGGAAAGCATACAGGCATCTTGGATCCGATTCAAATTATATAAAAAGGTTCAAGAAGGAAAGACCTGGCGGCAATTGTCTTCTCCTGCAACATGCACTTTCCTGCCTTGAACACCAAGAGAGTCTGCAGAAGAAGACAAAATCAAACTTAGTATTGTGGTAGTATCAAATGTATAACATCAGGTGTTTGTCTATTATTTCACATGCAAAGGCATTTTTGAACTAGGTAAAGAAAACCTAGATCTGAATTTCTGAAGCCACAAAAATTTGGCCATTTTTCACCTCTCCTACAGGAAAAAAAGAGAGACGGGCATGATGTCTACCTTGGTTCACAGCAATAACCTCCTCATTGCTTAGTATTTCAAGCGTTTCTGCAGTCATGTTTCTTACATCGCACCCAATCAAAAGAGGAGCCTACACATTCATGCAAAGCAATTTTCAGTTGTTACAGCTAAAAGAAGATTCAAATGTAACGGTACAGGACAGCAAGAGCCTGAAGCTAAAGCATGCATTTGATCCCCTCCCTAAAGCAGGATTGAACCAGTAATTAGGCTGCTGTTCTATCACATTTGGTACTAAAAAACTACCATGGCTGATCAAATCTTAGAAAAGATACTAATAATAAGTTACATATCAATATATCATATGAATTGTATTTTTTTTTTTTTTTGGGTAAACCATGACTTGTATATTGGATCTAAGAGGATACGACAGCTCTGTGCTAGGAACCAAACTACAATTAATAGTAGTAAAAAATTCTATAAGAGGAAAAGCAAATGGGAAAAAAAAAAAAGTTTCAATAATATGAATTTTAGGGATAAGCAAAAAGAAGTACAATGCTCATGTTCTACTGCTTTCACCAGAATAATTCAATTGCAAGAGCTTGATTAATAGAAGAAAAGAAAAGGTAAGTGAATAAAAACCGAGGAAGATTGCAACTTGCACCTTCATCAAAGCCCAAATGCTAAAATGTGCTCGGTATTCATGGTAAGTCATGCCGCCATTTCCAACTTCTAACATGTCTGGATCTGAGAACACGGATACATATGAAGAATGAAATCAAGATTCAAGCTAAAAAATGGAGACTTGTAGCCTCACTGACACTCACATGTCTTTCTCAGTATACATGCTTACCATTCCATCCACCAGGACCAGCGTATGGAGCCCACTTGTCATTAAGATCAGCAATGGTAGTCATACTAAACATAAAACAGAGAATAAATAAGGTTGATTAATTTTAAAGAGTTATATAAGATGCATGTGAAAGAAAGTGGAATGCTCAACAAAAACCACAAGTGCTCTTTTATTAGTTTTAAATTTCCCTAGTTATGGACCAGTGACCACCGTTCCTTCTTGCAAATTGGAGAAAGCTAATCAATCTTACAAGCAAATGAAGTTCGGCAGGAAAACTAGCAATCTCACATTGTTTGGAAATAAGGGAAATTCAGTATGCAAAATGCAAATGGTTATATGTGCATTAAACTAGAAGCAGGTTGAGATTTTAAGGTGAAAATTCCAAAGTATATTAGATATGCCTGACAATGATCTGATACGAGATTTCAATTGGCTGACTTCAACTTGACATCCTGCACAACAGGGATCTCGTTGCCAGACCTTTTAAGCTAGAAATACTAAAAGCTAAATTTTATGCCCCGCCCCAAGGCCTATAACTAACAAATTATACTACTAAACATATCACTCATTGAAGATGCTTATTACTATCATTACCAATACAGGGTCATAATCAAAGGAGCTTCAGCTTTGAAAACAAAAATTCTCTGGCATTGATTATTGTCCATGCCCTGCGCCCAGACCTTATCTTAGAGACACATTACTCTATGAGTCAGTTAGCAAGGTCTTGTTTTCCATCTCTCACAGCTCATAGGAAGATTGAGAGATTTATCATGGAGTAATGTTTCTGCCCAAAATATGATCTCTAAAACACAACACAAACAACGTCTTCTTGCCATAACATCCAAGGGTTTAGTCCAGAAATTAGAACCTTGCCCATGTATCATTGATGTCATCTGTTGTTCGCCAACTATTTCCAGCCTTCCAAGCCCACAAGGCAGGGTCATCAACACCCCTGCCAAAACCCAAAAGAAGAAACAAATAGTGCTCGTAAGGGGCACTGAATGAACTGAGACAGCTCTACAACAAACCAAGAATACAGGTTTACCATTCACAAATTGAATAGAAAATTGGACGTCCAGTTGCATTTAGAGCATCACGCATAGGTGGGTATCTGGAATTACAGAACCACGGTAGAATCAATTTCGTAGACAAAGTAATGGGGTAAGAAATTCAACAAGACTGAAATGGCCCGAACCTTTCTTGTGGTTTGATTCCAAGATTGAAACAGTTGTCATACTTCAAATAATCCACACCCTGAATAACAACACATCACGAAATCAACACCCCCGGAGAGAAAAGGTGGCAAACTAAAAATTCCAATTGTAGGGAATTCTTATTCTAGCTAGGGAGTCTTAAACTTTTATGTGAGCTTGATTGAAGAGAACTATACCCCTTTGGATAATGGAAATTTCTGCAGATTTTCCATAAATATGCTAAAGGTGAGACTCCACTAAATAATTCTGGTAAAATTTCCAGAAAACCTAACTGAGACTGAGATTACTCTAGAACTTCTATAATACATATTCTGCAGTAACCATCTGGTAAAGGACATCCAAAAGCCTCCAAAAAAATTACATAATGAACTCAAAACGTACAAGTGACAAGACATGTAACAAGTTACCCAAGAGGCAAAGAGCTCTGCATCATCATGCTCATGGTAAAGTGATCCAGGTCGAACTTGACATGTAAAGATCCTACGAAAGTCAGTTGAATCAGTCAGAAGAGAAAGAGAATTGCAAAGCAGCATGTCAAATATAATGAGAAGTAATAGTTTCATCATGAGTTAACTTCTAATATTCTGACCCGCTATTAGGGAATTCATCCTACCCAGCATCAGAATAAATTCCAAGCTTGAGGCCTTTCTCATGTACATAATCAGCAAGGACTGCAATTCCTGAAGGAAAAGTTTTGGGATCCGGAACTAGTTGGCCCTGCATAAGCAAAGTACAAGGAAAATAGGACAAGCAAGTTGAGACTAATGACTATTTATGGCATTTACATTTCATTTTGTACAATTTCTGAACACAATCATATCTTCTTCTTTTTTCACAAACATACGCCATAGATGACAATTTTAGATGTCTACACGGAAAAAGCTGCTCAAGTTTGAAATGGAAGTGATACAAAGTGGCCTTGAGCTATAAAGTAACCATTACAATGCCCTAACTGGAGAAAAAAGGTGATTTTGCAACAGACCTGACTACAATGTATACCATTTTCAACTCTTTGATTCCAATGGTGACAGGCTACATAGTGAGAAGGTGGCTCCCCAGCCCATTACCTCCGCCCCCAAAATGGTGATAAATTCATAACACTTACCATGTTTCTAGTAGCACTATCAATCAAGAGATTTAACCAGATAAGGTAGTAAGAAACAACACAATATACAGGTAGAGGATCCAAATTGACCTTCGAATCTCGTTTCGAAGCAGACCAGCAATCATCTGCTTTGATGGAACTCATTTAGTGCAAAACAGAACTAAGTTGTGAAGTCGAACAAAAGAGATAAATCAGGTGGAAAAGTACCTATGTTAACATATATATAACCTAAATATGCCAAACCAGTTGAGATAAGTGCATCAGCTGCCAAAGAGAATATCAGATGTTAGATTTGGACCCTTGGTCTTAAAAAACAGGATAACTGAAATGGAGCATTCTTATGTAGACTTGCATGCTCTCTTTCCTATTTGCCTTCTCAATAAGTAAAATTCTCAATAAGTATCACTTTTCCTTCAATGGTATAGTATTTAAAGATATTTTATATACATATTTAAATATGATCTATATATGCTCCTTAAGCGCTCCCAACCATGGGAACTTCTAGGTGCCTCCCGCGTCCGCTCTCGCTTCGTGCAACTAAAGCTCTGATACCGGGGGTTGAGGTCAAGCATGTCTGACATGCCAAGTGTGGTGTCGGGGGTGGGTCAACAGGCTTTACCTGTAGGACCATGTGATGGACCAGGGAGTCCTCCCAAATCAGTTGACTTATCAGGTGCACTAGGCATGACATCAGCCGAAGCGGCGAGTCTGCCCGAGGAGTTCTGACCCGACCACGTGGAATGTCAGGTATGGATGGATGGCACGCATGAGTTGTACGAGGGACTTGGTGGGCAAGTCATCCCTCACCAATAAAAGGGAGACTCGCCAACCTCTCTTTGGATCGCTCTCTATGCGCGCCCTCTCTGTCTCTCTCTTTACACACAAAAACTATCTCTCTCTAAACTTCTTGCTTCCACTCTCCATTTCCGGCGACTTACTAGACCATCGGAATACCTTCCCGGACTCCCAACGGTCTGAGCTTGGCACTGACATGGGTGCTCAATGTGCAGGTCATCTTCTTAGGCCAACACTCAAGGTTCAGGTGTACCTCAGCCATCTCACCACCTCGCTATACAGAACCAAAAGACCAAAGGGGTAACTCCGGTGAAGCGCCCCCACAAATTCCAAACTTAAGCTATATCCACTACATTCTCATTTTCATTTCCCAATAAGATTGTTGTAGTTTTAGTAAATCCAAAAGTGGCTCTAACATATCTTTGAACCAACTAACTAAAAATTCCTTCAAATTCCATCAGCACCCAAAAAATGCTATTTTTTTACATGAGAAATAAGACAGATTAACCGGGAGGGTGACTATCAATTCCAAAAAAGGGCAAGAAAAAGTTAGAGTAGATGTTCCACCTTGCTTGGGTATGGCATGAGAGATCACCAAATAACATTTGGGACTTCTTTACTCATTGCCAATTGGTATGGGGTTTGATACAAAGTTTCCACAAAAAAATACCTTTTTTTTAATAGCGAAAAGGGCAAGAAAATACCTGTTTCCTTAATAACTGTTTCATTGATGTTGCATGCAAAGAAATTCCAGCTATTCCATCTGCCCCATGCACACAAGATCTACTCAAAAGTAGCATAGCATGTCTAGGATGGGTTTTTACTTAAAAAGATTAGCAGTTTGTCTTGCTAACAAAATTCAGCACACCTTAAAAAACACTCAAACCCCAAATCATAGTTATCACTTATCATAGAGCTAACCCATACATACATAATAGAAACATCAGAAAATACATTGTTACAAGCACACACTCCATCACCAGAGAAGGGATTTTATCCTAAAATCTAATCCCAATTTCTATAATACAGTTAATCCCAACAACAATCCTATAACTCTCCAATGAACAATAAACTGATGATTCAGCATAACCAGATTTCCAATAATGAAACCACTACCGTATACATACAAGATACATGCATTGATGCATACAAAAGTACAGACTCCCTCTGTGGCTCTGTCCAAAGATGGATTGTTTGGTCTTCAAAACGAGAATTTAAAAAATGCATTTTTATCGAGAAAAATTTAAACTTTTATTAATAAATTAAAAGAACTCATTGATATTTAGTAACCAGCGGCAAAAGATTTGAATTGTTTTCGACAAAAATGCATTATTTTAAGTTCTCGTTTTGCTGACCTTACAAGGGAGTAGTTAAAAACAGAAACTCCTAGTCATTCCTTGACCAGAAAATGGTTTTAGCATACTATCCAACCCAATTTCAATGATATTAGTTAATTCCAAGAATAATCCCAAACTCCCAAAATGCACAATGAACATATATAAGCTAACAAGGAGTTTGATCTTTGAAATGAAAAGAAAATAAGAGGATAGTACCCCATCTGAGGAGTTAAGCCCAAGCCATTGTTGAGATTAAGAATGCCATAATTGGAGGTATCAGAGCTGTTGGAGGATCTGGGTTTCTCCTGATTCTGCAACGGCTTCACAGGCGCTTCAATTGCCAGAGAAATCGTCGATAGACACAGAATCAGTATGTGTAATACAGACCACCTGTTACTCATTTTCCCCATTAGTGTTACTTCTTCAACAACGAGGACAGATGAACAAGAAGAAGAACGATAACTTGTATCCGTTTCGGTTCGGAATATAGTTTTTCCGTAAACTAAAAACAAGTAATCTTACTTGTCGTGTTCCTGTACCTTGGATTAGGGATGATGCGAAGAGCCAACGCACACTTGCCCCGTTTTCTAATTTACTTTTCACGCCCGTGCAGATCATTCACGTCGAAACTAGTGCAGGTTATTCACGTCGGAACTAAAGAATTCAAAAGAATATACTCCCTCCGTCCGGATTTGTTAGTTCACAAACATACTTTTTCAAGTCCGAAAATATTTGTCCATTTTCAAAAGTTAAAGGGTAAAATATGGAAAAATTACTTTTGATGATGTGAAAACAACCAATACAAAAAGTAATGGAAAAAAAGTTGGAATCCCCAAAACGGACCAACAAATCCGGACGGAGGGAGTATCTTTCTCAGGGCTCCGGATCAGCTGTCCCATAATTCTTGTCCCCATCCCCTGTCCCCAACACAAAACTGCACCGTTTTGGTGCAACTCCACACCTTTGCAAAATGCAATTTTGTGGGGCCCACTTCCGGGTCTCACACAAACGATCCGAACCATTTAATAATTATTAAGGTGGTCTGGAGAAAATCAGGCCGATTGGATATTTTTACGTTATTCATCTAATTCTTTGATTTTCATTCAGAATTCAGGACCCTACCAGTTTGAAAGAATCTTTGGGAAAAGTTATAAAATTGTGGGCTCGGAAACTCATCGATCTGAACCATAAGAGTCGTAGGGCTCATTGAGAAGAGTATTCAATAAAAAAATTATCTTGTTCGGACATCAATAGGTATCAAAACACTAAAAATATGAGTTTTTTTATACCTATCGATGTCCAAACAAGATAATTTTTTTACAAGATGCTCTTCTTAACGAGCCCTACGATTCTTATCGTTCAAATCAATAGGTTTCTGAGCCCACAATTTTATAACTTTTCCCAAAGATTCTTTCAAACTGGTAGGGTCCTGAATTCTGAATGAAAATCAAAGAATTAGATGAATAACGTAAAAATATCCAATCGGCCTGATTTTCTCCGGGACCACCTTAATAATTGTTTAAAAATTATTCAACGGTTCGGATCGTTTGTGTGAGACCCGGAAGTGGGCCCCACAAAATTGCATTTTGCAAAGGTGTGGAGTTGCACCAAAACGGTGCAGTTTTGTGTTGGGGACAAGGGGATGGGGACGGGAATTATGGGACAGTTGATCCGGAGCCCTTTCTTAGAGTGTGATTTCAATAATCGAATTATAATCAATTGTGGGAAAAACAAACTATTAACCAATTGGAGTAACGTTGGGCTGCCATTTGAGTCACTTTTTTCTATAAAAACGAATAAAGCCAATTCTTCAATCCCTTTTTTCGTTTCTATATAGAAACCCAATGTGAACTAATATCGGGTGCAGTGTCTGTGCTGTGCCGCAGCTTTGAGATCCATTTCGGATCCTGTTAGTTGATCTAAATCGTTCATTTTGTTTGTCTGGTTGAGTATATAGTCAATGTAAAAATTCAAGTTGGTCGGTAACTATGTTTTCATACTGTATTTTTTATGGAAACAAAGCACTCAAAATAATTGTTGTAGGTGTTTTTTTTCTACAAAATTATAAGCTAAATGGTCACCGATCAAATAGTTACCGATGTCCAATCAACTTGAATTTTTACCTGGACTATATTCTCGACGAGACGAACAAAATGAACGATTTGGATCAAATAACGGAATCCGGAATGAGCCCCTAAGCGGCCTCATAGCACACGTGCTATGCACCCAGTGCACAGCACAGACACCGGACCCACCAATATCATCTGATTCATCTCTATTGAGAGCAGAGGTATGAAATACCAAATATCCGAATTAGTTTCAGCTAGGCATAAGACCACAATAACATTAAGGGGACAAATAAGAACACAAAGAAATATTCGTTTAGGGTTTAAAAATTAACAAAATTTATGCTTTGCTTTTGGCAATGACTCACCACTAATCTCCCATTTGAAAATGTACAAGAATGTCCAACTGAGCTGAACCAGTTGTTTAATTCAAGATAGTATTAGAGTACCTTTGGTTTGACCGGTAAACTTGGAGCCATCTTTTGGTTTGTGAGGTCTGGGGTGCAATTCTTTTAAAAATAATATTGACAGAGCTGGTGATAGGGTGAGGCGGTTGCCTTAGGCCACCCAAAAGTGTAAATGTTAGGGCCTCTGATTATATTTATTACACAAACATATAAGGTCAAAGAAAACTTTCTAGAATCCAGCATATGTGTGGAGAAGGAAGAATTAGGGCCCTTGTTTGAAATTCGCCTTATGCCCGTGTAATGACCCGGATTTTCACACTATTTTATTTTAATTTATTATTATTATTTTTTTTTTAAAAGTAATTTTCCTAATAAAACTCTAGTAATGGTTAATTTAATTTTGTGATTAACTAGTTGTAATTTAGACTAGATGATATACATGCATGTATTATGTTCATATATGCATATATCTACTCATTTTCTTCCTAATCGAATTCTAATTCCATTACCATCCTATTTCCTAACTAAACCCACTTTCCATTACTATCCCCTCCCACATCAGTACTCCATCACATCCATGTTTAACCAAATTTGTCTTCTCTTTTTCTCTAGCCAATAGGAAGCTAACAACTCCCTTAAACACTTTCCTTTAATTTCTGTATCAAAGTCTTCCTCACACACCCTATTATCCATGGGATTCTATTATGAAGCTGATGAGCCTCTATATTGACTTCCCCTCCTTATTTTTCGGCAGAAACAAAAGAGGAGAGAAAGGTAGATTTTTGGGCACAGAGAGAGGGATATCCAATCATCATCATCTTCCACCACTTTCTTCTTTTCTATTTTTTTTTTCTTTACCGAGAGAGATGGCTGGGTAGGAGAATAAACGAAGAAGAAAACTAAGGAAGGAAGAAGAAGACGTTCAGTCCGTTCGACGCGACCGAGGCCCATCCAAATCACTCCGGTTTAGCTTAATCTTCGGAAGAAAGGTAGGTTACGTCCTACTGAACCCATCGGTATATAATAAGTCGATTTTCGTTGAGTAGAAACAAAACCCGAGCGTTTCGATCGTTGAGGAGTAGTGTATATGCGGTTTTGAACTTCTGAGCTACTGGGTCCCGTCCAAAACAATCTGAACCCAACCTTTTCCGTGATAGAAATGTAGTTAATTTCATAACGAACATTTTGATATATAATACGTTGATTTTCGTTGAGTAGAAACAAAACCCGAGCGTTTCGATCGTTGAGGAGCAGTGTATATGCGGTTTTGAACTTCTGAGCTACTGGGTCACGTCCAAACCATTTCAAATCCAACTTTTTCTGTGATAGAAGTGTAGTTCATGTTCCAACGAACATTTTGATATATTATTTGTTAATTTTCATCGTGTATAGACAAAACCCGGACGTTTCGATCGGGGGAGTATATGACTACCACCCCATTCGGTATAGTACACCGACTTGTAATCAAGTGAATAAATAGTTTGGAAAATTTTCAGAAAGCTAAACCAAGTCGACCTCTGGCCCCACTTTATTCTTACCCCTATAAATCTATCTTTGTGTTCAAGGAATTAGGCGAGCATTTGATAAAAACTGTTGCACCTTCAACTAGTTTTGAGCATATTAAAATGGCCATTTATTTGAAGTGTTAATTAGCATTTGGATATAATACGTTGTGGAGTAATTTATGAAAGTTTAGCTTATGTCATTACTCTGTTATTTCTGATCATGTTGTATTATTATTTTGCACTCGAGTTCTTAACGCATGTTTTAGACTATCTTTTTATAGTAATGTTGTTATGCAAATTTGTTATATCCCAATAACTTAGACGGACATTTACTTCATGGGTGGGTTTACGGTTTGGAGATTTACATGTAGATGTAAATTGAAAAGTAATGAAAAAAAAAAAAAATAGAAATGTGTGGAAATATTGTTGAGCTGACGAGTTGTGGTTCCGGGGGTGACCGGAGTGGGCCCCGGACGGATGAACATTTTGAATACGAAACCCTAGATAGGACATGGTGGTGATTGACTCTCAAGAATGGTCGGGCTATAAGGGTGGCACTGTGCTTGCGTTGCAGCCCGGGGATGAGTTGTGGGGCCGCACTCCCGGTGAATCTTGTTTATCGTGCCTTGGGGTCATGGAAGTGGTACTCGGGTATATAACCCAGGTTCTCTGTCCGGATCTTCGCAAGGGGGAGTCGAATCACACCAGTTGCACTATGCTAGAGGTTGGAGGGTAGGATGGATCTCGTGGTTGAGAATCCTAGATGACACTTAGGTAAATGACTAGTAATTAATCAGTAATGTTATTTTTGCTGTCTCCTGTTATTCGTTTATTATGCATGTTTATCTGTTAGATATGTGGGGTTAAGTAGAGTAGGATATTCCTATTGGGCTTTTTAAGCTCACGGGTACTTGTACCGCGGTGATTTATCACCAGGTAATGAAGACGGAGCTGAAGGACCGTGCAAACAGACAAATTTCAACACTGCTGAAGAGAAAGCCAACGAGCCTTGGTTTCCGTATGCTTAGTCGCTCTGAACAAAATTAGTCGACTATTTTGAAAGCTTCAAGTCTTATTGAAAATTGTAATATTTTGACAGTTTAACTTTAATTCGATATGGTTGTAAAACTATAACAATTGCTTTCAGTACGGTTTTATGATGGATTATGGAATATTTTTGTGAAATTGCCTTTTAAATTTATTTTAACGTTTCCGAAAAATCGGGGCGTTACAGCCCGAAATGTCAGGACCGGACTTGGATATTGACTCATAAAAATTTAACAATGGCTAACGTTACAGTTGCCACCAAAAAACAAACAAACAATAGGGCTTTTGTTTTCAAATAATTGATTCTTACACTCGCTTTTTATGCAATTTTTGGTGTTTTTTTTTTGTAATAATTTATAAATGATACTTTCGTAATTTTAGATAGATAAGATTGACGGAAAGTGCATTTGAATTACGGAAGATTAGTACTAAAATCAATTTCTAAAGATTTTTAGTGTTTTAGTAGAGCAGAAATGGGTGTGAGCATCCCAATTCCAAGTAGCAAAATTTGGTTCCCTTTATAGCCGTTTAGGGAGTATCTTTTTCTGGTTATTTTGATTGTCCTACAACTTGGCTAATTTCTGCTATGATATTTTCGATGTTTTTTGTATTTTCAATATTAGTCAGCGGTATTTTTTATTTTCTCCCACTGCAACCACTTGAACTTTGCTTGTCAAAGTTCATTTTTGACATTAAAAAACAATCTTGATCCAGTCATGTGCACAGTTGTGTTTGTTTTGTGGGGTAACTCCAGATTTTGGTAACTCCATTCAATGTATGTCACCATTTTTTCATTTACTTTTAGGCCAAAAACGTATCTGACAAAAGTGATACTGATCGAGAAGATGATTTTTATGGTTTTGGATTTTGCTTTTCAGAATAAACTTATGTAACCCTTTCAAAAAAGAGTAAACTTTTGCAAGATTTAAAATTTCGATCGACAAAAGTACGTACGTTCAATCCTTCAAGTGATAAAACACAAACAAATATATATATCAAAAAACTTCCTATCCAAACTCCCGGATTTTAAAACGTCCGGACCTCCACCTTCCCAATTTTTTTTTGAAAATCCGAACCATTAGATGTGTTTAAAACGTGTTTTGAAATTGCGTTTTTATGAAAAACTGCTCCGATCAAGCCCTTCCGGGTATTTTTTTTTTGCCAAATCTTCGCGTTGGACCTTAAAAACACATTTTAAACACATCTAACGGTTCGGATTTTCAAAAAAAAAATTGCGAAGGTGGAGGTCCGGACGTTAGGTCCGTAAATAGTGGTTTGGATAGGAAGGGGTTTCATATATATATATATATAACAAGCTTCCAATCCAAACTCCCGCATTCTGTTAAGTTATGGACCTCCACCTTCCCAATTTTTTTTGAAAATCCGAACCGTTAGATGTGTTTAAAAGGTGTTTTCAAGGTCCAATGCGAAGATTTGGCAAAAAAAAATACCCGGAAGGGCTTGATCTTAGCAGTTTTTCACAAAAACGCTATTTCGGATCGTCGAAATTTGGTCCGGAAAGTGAAGTCCGGACGGTAGGTCCGTTTTTAGTGGTTTGGATAGGAAGGAGACTATATATATATATATATATAGGTTATATAGGGAAATCTTCTAGTCCAAACCCTCCCGAGAATAAGAAAAAATGATTTTTTTTTGTTTTGCAAATTATTTTTGGAAAATCCGAACCGTCCAATGTATTCAGAAGGTGTTTTCAAGAGTCCACGCGTGTATTTTTGGAAAATCCGAACCGTCCAATTGCATCATTCTAAAATACATGCGAACCGTGATTTTATCAAATCACCCTTGATTTTATCAAATGAGGACGAGTGTTGATAAAATCTCAGTTTTTTTGCATTCAAAAAAATTGAGATTTAAAAAAAATAATGAGATTTTATCAACTCTCCTCATCATTCGATAAAATCAAAGGGTGATTTTTATCCAATTTTGATAACATCTTTTGAGAAACTATAGCAAAAATGTTGTATATCTAAAGCTAAAGGACATTGTTTATTTTTTAAAATTAACACATTATATTGGTCAATCTTTTTAATAATTTAACCAGTTGGGACAATTTCTTACATTTAACTTGGTCTCCAAGGCTTCGATTGTTTCCAATAAATCTTTTGTTTCTTTTCTACTCAACGAGCTCTATAAAATCAATAATTCCGATCATTGTTGTGGGCCAAGAAGAGGCCGATAAAGGCCCAAACTGGAATGGACTAGGCATAGTAGTAGAGAATGGATTTAATGACATGAATCAATAATAGGCTCATTCACCTAACTAAAATGGACCTTTCTTTTTTTGTCTGGTTTCAGTGTTTTAATTGGTCAAGGCAGGCGGCCAAGGGCACTGCTTATTGTCAAATGAGAAGGAAGAACAAGTAAAGGGAGAAAGGTATTTTTCCCTTTGTAGTATTTGACTTGAACTAATAAGAGTAGTTGGATAATGGATGGGTTGTTGCCATTGTGGACTTCTGCTTCTTTTTCTTTCTTTTTATCTGAGCACTAATTTTCAAACGAAAGGGAGAGTAAGGGGTCCCCGTAGTGCAGAAAATATACTACATGGTGCAGTATGCATCATCTCGGATTTAATTCAAGCAATGAATTATATCCGACGACCGTCGGCTGTTTGGATTAAATCCAAACAGTCTATTGTCGAAATGAACGGCTGGATGGTGCACTGCACTATCCCCGAGCCGGGAAGAGCAAAGAGAGAAAAGGGTTTTTGTTTTTATTCCTAGTAGCATTTGACTTGAACTGGAGCAGTTGGATGGACTGTCATAGTGGATTTCCTGCTTTAATTGGATAGATATGCATTTTAAACTGACGACCAAATTGAAAAAATTAAGTCACAAATTAAACAAGAATGGTAGCATGCAGAAAAATTGAGAGAGTAAAAATATAAAACGACAAGAATACCGGATCAATGTAGTTCAATCAATGTGGTTTAACGTTGGAAAAAGTAAAAATGACGAGAATACCGGATCTATGTAGTTCAATCATTGCAGATTACGTCAACGGCCGTTGCAAATATTCAATATGATGAAGAATAATGTAAAATGCGTTGGACTTTCGTTATTGCTACAATACACCAATAGGGTTACAACTTCAACGTTGTGCCAAATACTAAAAACACGCTTAAGTTCCACTCACAACATGCACGCATTGACATTTCCGTATTACTCTGTAAAGTACGATCAAACTCCACATTCCACAACAAATTTGTCGTAAAGTCGCTCATAAATTAATCAAAAGGAGGACAACATATCCATTTCATAAATTGATCTCCAAGCTATCAATAGAATCAAGCGATTCAAACTCATTTTATGCCCATATACCATATTTACAAGTCTGAAATAAAAAACAAATTGTAAGGAAAAGAATTAACGAATGTAATTATGTGAAGACTAAAAGAGATATATATATATATATATATATATATGTTTGTACGTATCTATATCTAGAAACCAAAACCTCAAATCTTGACCAATCCAGCTCCTAATTGTTCAACTCATTGGTTCTATGGCTGGGTCCAGATGGTGGCACCACCGCCCCTTTGGGCAGCATATTAGAAAACAGAGGTCCAAACTTTCCTCCAATCCTCTTGTTTAGATCACTTGGTTGAAAATTCTGAGACGAAACTTTCTCCGACTGGGTCACCGGAGACTGGCCGGAATTTTCTTCTGGAAGGGAGAGATTCAGTGGTCTAGCTGAGAGAGATTGGCATGTGATGAGGAAAATGAAAATGGTTGCTGTAAAACAGGGGAGAGTTTTGAGTTTCGCCATTGGAGATCAAAGATTGAAGCTTTTTGATTGAAGCAGAGAGACGAATTTGGGAATTGGGAGAGTGGGTTGTGAATTTTGTTAATGGGATTTGGAGTGTTTATATATGGGTTGGTCCGATCCGACTGGGTCGTGGTGTGGGAAGGGGGTGCAAGACACTGCAGCTTTCTGAAATTGTCAACGCTAAAAAAGTCGGTGTTTTCCCAATCACAATACGGAGTATTTTGATTACAAATGACGCGTATTGGTATTTTTGTTTTCTTGTTTTTCTAAAAAAGTATGTATGACAAAGTCCAGCCCCGTCTAGCCCAGATTTCTTCGGTCGGTTAGTGAGTTTGCTTCTTACACATTTATCTAAGATCTGATTCTTAAGGTCAGGCAGTAATAAAAATACTCATTTCTACCACTCGTGGGCTTGTCCCAACGGAAGGTATCAGGTCTTGCTCCCAAGTGGACAGGGTTCGATTTCTCTCTAGAGCAGGTATCACGAATTACCTGGTGGGATAGTTTTTCGTTTTAGGCGAGTCCAATTAGTGACCCTCCTATGGAGTGGTTCTTTCGTAATCCAAAAAAAAAAACTCATTTCTTGTGAATCTCTTAGGCTAAGTTTTTTGTTTGATTTTAGCAAATGAGTTCACAAGGTGCTAAAATCATGGTTGATTTTAGTTAAAAGAGACCACAATTTTAGCAACTGAGTTTCTAAAAATCAAACGAAAAACTTAGCCTTAATCCCAACGCGTTATGGCCTGGTTTTGACTGGACAAAGGAGAGTAATCAAGGCGTGTGTAAGTTGGCTCGGAACCCTGACCGGCGGGAAAAAATGTACTCCCTCCGTCCCAAATTGTTGATCCCTTTTTTTTTTTTTTTGATGTCCCAAAACGTTTGTCCTATTTCTAAAAACAACTATCAGAATATGTCAAACTTCCACATTTACCCTTAAAAGTATTTTTTCCCTCACAATTTATTTCACAGGTTTTAAAATTTGTGTCATTTCTAAATCTTTTATATCTTTTAGTTTATAATGTTTTTCATGATTTTTAAAACTTCATATAAAACAACTAATTGAGATTTATCAAACAAGATCCATATTGCATATTTTTTGAGATCCATATTGAAAGATATAAACAATTTAAAACCACTTAATAAACTTTACAGTTTTGAAAGATAATTTTGGAATTGCAAGACAATAATTTTATCTCCGTAAAAAGTTGGATGAGCAATTTGGGACGAGAGAGTATCTCACAGTCTTGATCATATGGTACATACTATTAATAGGAAAATGTTAACCTCCACACTTTAGAATAATAAGTAGAAAGTGCATAGATATCCGAGAAAAGTATATTAATAGTATCTGTGAAAGTATTCATATCTGTATAATGTGTCTTGATATCCAACACATATTGAGTGGAGGTTACAGATGGAATTTGGGGGGGGGGGGGGGGGGGGGATACTGTCTACCCCTCGGTCGTCCGATCATGTTTTGGACGGCCCGGATGTTTTCGGCAATTTTGATTTACTTTTACCGGTAAAAAATCAAAATACATCCGGGCCGTTCAAAATACGATCGGACAACCGAGGGGTGCACAACATCCCCGGATTCCGTTGCAGGTCCATACTAATATATGTGTGTCTTTACTATTTTGGAGTAGTGAATATTGTTTATTGTGTGAATCCAATCATGTATGAGGCGATCTGGGTGGTGCATTTTGTAATCTATTGTCAACGAATTTCATTTAATGGTAATACTTCATTGAATATGTAGATATTCAGTACTCTCCAATCCTGATAAACTTACTTTTCCCTTTCCCACATATAATTGGCACCTTTGGAAAAGTTTAAAACATTATGTCACGACTCATCATGAATATTTAGTTACCTTAATTATGGAAACACGACAAGGCGACCCGCGATCGGTGAATTTTGTTATCTTAATTAAGAAACCTCGACAAGTGACTCGGGAATTTTGTTTTATACAACGAAATACAAATGTTATATGTGGAGCTCACTCGGTTTTCCATCGAAAAACCCACATACACATACTAATGCACACACGCTCACATAAGATTTGGATTTGGCAATCGTGAGAATTAAAATCCCAACATATTTTCCAAATCATTGGTCCTGATTCAATCAATGTAGGAACTCAAATGAGAACGCATTGATGTCGTCGGATCAAATTTTGCCTGAGAGGAGGGGGGGCGGTGCAGAGAGGACCCTAGATGTAGGTGGCGTATGGGGCAAGTGAAAATGAATTAATGAAAGCGTAGAGAGAGAGAGAGAGAGAGAGAGAGAGAGAGTTTCTTGGGGGAGAAGTCAATGGTTAATTTTGACTCTGCGATTTGCCAGCGGTAGAAGAGTGGAAAAAAGGTCCATTTGGGATCTGCCAACTTTGAGTCGGTGACCCAGTGAGTAAAAATAGAAGTATGGATACCGTATTATCCAAGTTTTGCAGGGTTGATGAATTTTTTATTTTATTACTTCTTTATTTTTGTCAACCAAAAAAATACTGCTATGAACATTTTGTTAATTTAGGTGTGTTTTGGCTTAAGAAGGTTAACGTTTTTTTCGTCTCTATTTGATTTTTTTTTTTTTTTTTTGTGTTTGAGTCGGTGACCCATTCATTATTTTTGTTTGTCTTTTATCAGAACTTAAAATATTAATCATTTCGTCCCATTTTAGTGTCATTTGCGGAGAATCGAGTTTTCCAACAAGTCAAAAATAATAGTATTGCTTTAGATTAAAAATTATGAAGTCAGTTAAATGTATTTAAATTGCTTGTAGCTTTCAATGTGGAACTAAAAACATTCAATCTTGTATTGTAGCCATTTCCTTAGTTTTATTATATGAAGTTCTCAAATTCTTGAAAAAACGTTATAAATTAAAAGATAATGGACAAAATCCAATTGGGATGGAAAAAGTATTTTTTAAGGGTAAAATTGAAAGTTTTTGGCATGTTTTGATGAATGCTTTCAGAAAGGTAAAATTTATTTGGGATATCCAAAATACAAAGACACACAATTAGATCGGAACAGAAAGAGTAGTATTTAGTTATTTAAATCTCAGTTCCCAAACGGGCCCTTAGACTGTTAGGAGCAATGTACCCCGAAGACTTATAAGGGCTGCTGTTGATTTTTATTTTTTGGTTTGGCAATTAAGGTTTTTTACCGGTTTGCGTACATCTCAATTAGACCCCCCTCTCTTGTCCGGTCAAAGGCAAACTATCCACGTGGGGATTACGGAATTTACAAGAGAAGTTCTCGCAGCATGGCCTCAAATAATTAACAAGTTTCGAACTCATAATGTTTGGATTTACAACCTATTCCTATTACTACTTGAGCTACCATTTCCCTACTGTTTATTGATCCTTCGCACTGGTTAGGTGTTGTTTGGTTGGTAATCCTTGACCTTTTCGTAAGTTGCTTGACTTCAGCTTTTTGTTTTTCTTTTCTGTTTTGGTATTTAATCTTTTTATTTGTGAATTTGTTCTGGTCTGAGCCATTTTCTTACTGAGGTCCGAATTCTTGAATAGAAGGCCTAGCTAGTTTATGGGTCTTAATTTTTTGCCTAAAAAGCTAGTTGGCTTATTTTTTTTGTCTTTATTTGATTTTTTTCGTGTTTTTTAGTTTTGAATCAACTTTTTCTGAATAAAAAAAGTAAAAAATTATGATGGAATCATAAATTTTTTTGAATAAAGACAAAAATAAGTAAAAAAAAGACAGTTTTTTATATTTTTTTCGATCTTATTCAAAAAATTGAGAATTCTAGTCATAATCTTTTACTTTTTTGGATTCCTTTCGCCGAGATGAACCAATAATATTCAAAAAATTGAGGCAAAACTAACGAACGCAAAACAAAAATCAAATAAAGACAAAAAAATAAGTTAAGTTGGCTTTTTAAGCCACCACTTGGAGGTGGCCTTTAAAAACCCAACATTCAAGGTAAGCGGTTAAGTTTTTGGGCCTGATAAAGGTCTCCTTACAGGATCCGTTTTTGCTACTATCAGTGTAATGCTGCTAACGCAGTCGTTCCGGTCGGTTATTGTCTTAGGCTGAGGTTTATTGTTTGATTTTAGCTAAAACCAACTATGATTTTAGTAACTGGGTTGCTAATTTTTTTTGGAAAACTCAGCCTAATCATCATGACATTACGCGTGTATAAGAATGGGCATTGTGTCGTGTCTTATTGTGTCATTTCGGTTTTTGTGTTATTTCAAATTCGGGTCAAGTCACAAATTGCATGAGAAGCTCAATTCATTTTTGTATTAAATCAAACTCTACAACTTTTAAGGGATAAATTATGTCCGAACCGATCCCTAGTTCAACTGATTTTATTCTTCCAATTAACGGTTGCTAATAAATAGTTCCAAAACTAGAACTTGTGGTACATGGGATTAATTTATTTAGGTGCTGTTTTTGGTTGTTTCTCATGATGCTAATTATTATTATTTTATTTTTATTTTATTTCGTTAGCTACCGAGTTGGAGCTTGAACCATATGTACAAGGCATGAAACGGATTGAAGACCATTGGATTGACTTCCTTTCTCCTCCTGGTTATTGGACTTTTGTGAAATCCTAATTTATTGCTTTGATTTCTATTAAAATTTCACAATTGCAAGTGTGTTTCGGTAAGGGGGAGAGAAGACTGACCTCACTTTTAATTGGTTCTTACTCTTGATTTTCTTTTCCATCGATTCTTTCTTTTTCTCTCTTTTTATCCCTTGATCCTTTTCTGCCGTGTGGTGTGTGTGCATGTGTGGGGGATGAATGGCAAAAGGACCCTATTTATACCCTATTTATACCGTTAGTCTCCCTTGTCTAGATGCATCTTTCCTAATCTATCAATATCCGGTAAAATCTTGCAAAATCTAATAAAATCTCATAATATCCACCCCTAATGAATTCACCCAATGTGCAAATGCCACCTTGCCGCTTCCGGAAAACCCCTTACTTGGAGCCGGCGACTCCTGCTGCATTCTCGTGTCCCGACGCTGTTAACGGGGTTGAAATGATATTGGAAAATGTTCCTAAAAAAATTTGACGCATACCAACAATTACGCTATTTTATTTTATTTGTTTAAAGTCACAAAAATATATACTTCCTAAATTCTAACGGTAGGCGGCTACTAAATACCAATCCTCTTTTTCTTCTCTCTCTCTCTCTCTCTCTACATGTTTTAAAAAAAAACGGGGTGTCACAAATTCTAACATTTAAAATACGATAAATCTCATCTAATCCTCGAGTCTATGGTGTGTTAGCATGACCCAAAATACAAAAATGTTATGCGCAAGGAAACTTACACCGAACCATACACAGAATGCGGGTAATGTAAGAAATAAAGTCGTGTTTTGCAAACACAATTTAAAAAAAAACATTCACATTCTGTGCATAGTTTGGTGTAAACTTCCTTTCACATATCATTTCTGCCCAAAATAATATTTGCGAAGGTCATGTGTTTTTGTAAAGGATCCAATAGCTACAATGTTATGGGTACGCCACTTATGCACCCCAAATGCATATCACCCTGATGTGGCAAATGAGGAGAAATTCACTTTTTGGGTTAGCCCCACAGTGGGCTTTGCCTCGTTTGCCACATCAGAGTGGTGTGCATTTGAGATGCACAAATGGTATGCCCGTATTATTTTCCGGTCCCATAGTGTTTGGATCAAAGGGTACTCTTTTTGGTGTAATGTGGAAGTTTCTACACGTTTTGGGTTTAGCTTCCAAGGGAAGCTAAAATTAAGTACTACTCCTACTTTTCTCACTGAGAAAGAAGTGGCAGCAGCCGTGATTGAGAGAGTGAGAGGGGCCTGTTGGAGTTAAGAAGAAGAAAAGAAAAGGGACCATGGCTGTGCACTAGTGTGTGGATGTGTGCACGTTGATTAAAGGGATCAAACCACGGGATTATGTTGCTTGTTTTGTGTTAGAATCTTGTTATTTTTGTTAAGGAAAATTCTAAAATTAGGGCTGATATTAAGCCTTTTTAAGTGTATTGAAATGTATGAAAAATGTATAAAAATGTGCGAATGTGTATAGACATGCGTGAAAAGTACATTGAAACTTGTGTTTTTTTTGTTTTGTTGTTGCCTTATTGTCGGCCATTATTGTCAGCCATTGGCTGACAATAGAAAAACCCTTTTGTAAAATTAGGGATCATGTTTCCCTATTAAGGGGGGTGTTTGGCCGCCGGTTTATCACATTTTCACATTTTCGTTTTCAACTTTTGGGTGTTTGGGCGACCATACCCAAAACCCATTTCCTCAAAACAGATTCTTCAAATTTCACTATCTAAGCCAAAACGCAAAAAGAGCTCCGGAGGAGTTTTTCATTTCTCATTCTCATTCTGGTTTCCCCTAAACAAAAACTCTCCCATTTTACCCTTGTCTTCCCCTTTCTAGATTAACATTACTTCTTCCCCTTTGCTGTTTTGTGGGCCAAAATTATTGAATTACTCGAGCCATGGGAGGTGAAAACCGAGTTTGGGTGAAGGTTTAAACTCGTATTTGAGGAGTTTAGGGTTTGAAATCAAGGTTTTCTGGGTGAAATGTGAGGGGAAAACGAGGTTGGAGTGTGGGTAAGGGTTTCTGGATTTAGAGGTGGAATGGGTAGATTAGAGCTTGAAATGCAGTTTTTCATGTGATTTGGCTTTATATTGGTCAAGGGATTCAAGGGTTTTGGAGTTCGATTGAGAGAGAGAGACATAGAGAGGTGGGTTTTTGTGGACTGGCAGAGAAGAACGGAGAAGATGAGTTTTGAGCTGGGGGGGGGGGGGGGGGGGGGGGGGGGGAGGGTGTTAATACCACTGATCTCCTTCTTCTTCTTTTTTTCTTTTTTCTTTTTTGAAAATTGTTAGGATATGAAAACCTCAAATGAATTTTAGTAACCCGGAAAAAAAAAATGGATGGGTAAAAAAAATTCAATATGACTTTAAAAAGAATTGCTAAAAGTAAATATTCATACATATTTTTTATAATAAAGAAACAAGGGCAAAATGGTAAATAATCAATCCATAATTCATTTTCAGCATCATTCTCCCAAACACTACTCCTGTTGCAAAATGCATTCTGTACATTTCTCCCAAACACTCATATCACAATCAAAATACATTCTGACCATAATTCAAAAAGTCAAAAAATCAAAAAGTTAAAAATGAGACTCCCAAACACCCCCTAAAGATAGTGTTACATAGGTAACAACCAAAATGGTATTCTCATTTCTCCTTGTATGCACAGGTGTAGATAGGACCAGTTGCTAGCATTAGACAAAAGTTGACACTCTCTTAACCCAAGGAGTAGGTCTTGGTGGTCTTGGCTAAGACTTACGAGTTAGGTATTAGAGGTTTGCTCCTTCCTAAGCTCTTAGGTGGATTCTCCTGGTCAGTAACTTTGGGGTACCTCACCCCAACGCGTAATCGTGTGAAACGGCTGTGGAAGGGACTGTAGGGATTTGTCTAAGGTGCGCATTACAACCTGCATTACCCAAAAACAGAGAAAAAAGAAGTTGGAACACTCGCAATAACTTAGCTATGTAGAAAAGTTGAAATGGTGGGATCAGTACAAATGTTCTGCAGTCTGGCTATAGCGGCTATGTACTTCCATTCCCGGGTCATGCCTTTTGTAGGGATGATCTAGTAGTTGTAACTTACAATAGCATTGTCCTGCTGCTTTGCATAAAGAAAATAGGATACTCCAACAAAAATGGTTTCAGGTAAGCAAATATTTAATTGGCCTGTTAATGTCAACCAGAATCAGTTGTGTTCCACCGTGTAATTTTTGTGAATTGGTGCAAAAGTGTTCTGTTGCATTTGCGTACTTGGTCTTTGTGGGGCTTTGCTTTCAAACTCAGGAGGTTGCTCTGATTATTTTTTGATAAAGGTGTCTAACGTAGCTAAATTCCTGATTTAGATGGATAATTGTGGGGGTTGCTTCTCCGATTGAACTCTTTCAGCCTTCTGAAGCAGGGCCAACAGAGTGGTCACGAGGTTCTAGTATGTATCTCAGGTGTGAAAGATGGAGGCCTTGGTATATGCAACAAACGCAGAGATGAAAGTTTTTGTGTCCCTCTCTCCAGTGGGGAGAGCTTCCCTTTTATAGAAGAAGGGAAGCTTCCATGCTCCGCTCCCCGTGTATCCCACGCGCCGTCCTTTTCTGACCAGACATGTGGGTCAGTCGTTGATTACCCCGCCGCTCTGACTGACGTCACCCTACTCTGCGTGCCTACGCGCCCACCAACTCTGGTCCGTCACGTGATTTGCCAGACGCCTCGAGCGCAACATCCTGACGTTGCTTCGATCCCGCCCGCCTGTCAAATCACTATCCACCCGTTGGAGGGGCGGCTAGCACCCCCAGCCCTCGGCATGAGACAGTCCATGACGCGCTCGTTCCCTTCGGCGCGCGACTTCGGGCGGACGAGCTCGGTTCCGACTAATTCCCTTCGGTGAGGGACAAACTCCTTCGGCGGGTCAGCGGCGAGGGTGCGACGATGGCCGCGATCGGCACGCCGAAGAAGCCCCAGCCGAGACCCGTCATGAGGCGGTTCAGTGGGTCTATTGGCCCCTTTTGGCCTCTAATGACCTCGGCTGCTACAATAATCAACCAAGCCAGGACCCGGCGGAGGATGTTTGGTCGAGGCCTAATTGGCCAGCACGTTTGGAGAAGATTTTTGTTGACTTGCTGATTGAGGAAATGATATATCATTCGGACGTGATACCCAGTGGATTTAAAGACGATGCATGGGATCGTGTATGCACCAAATTCAGTAAGGTAACTGGTTTGAAGTATGATAAGCTGGAGCTGAAGCAACACCTGGCTGTATTGCGCAAACGCTATCGCATTGTGAAACCATTGTATAATCATGGCGGCTTTGGTTGGGATTATCGTCGAAAGATGGTTGTCGTTGATGATGAAATTTGGGCAGAATACATTGAGGTACATCTTAGTCTTGAATATTTCCCTTTCTGTTGATATGCTACACCTTATAATCGAGTTTTTATAGGTGCATCCTGAGATCGCGCCGTACCGAAAATGGGGCTGCCCAATCTATGAAGAGCTATGTACGATATTTACAAAGTCAAAGGCCACTGGAAAATATGCAGTCTCAGTCGGTGGCGGTAGAACATACCACCACAGTAATTTGCACGCAAGGGAGAATGTTAATAATTCAGATGGGCACAGCAAACGCCAGCGGGTACACCCATCTAACTTGGACAAGATGAGTCGTAAGGGAGATAATCCAAAAGCAAATGCTACTTCAAACTCAAGACCTGTTTCTGAATCAAGCAAAAATGCAACTACTGAGAAGGATGACCCATATTCTGCAAGCTGCTGCACAACAATTATAAATGGAATGCAAGGTGTTGATCGACACCTTTACAATGGTGCTATAGAGCTGTTCAAAAACCCAACCTGGAGGAAGACATTCATAACTTTGATAACTGAGAAACGACTGAACTGGTTGAAGGCCATGCTCCCCAGCGTCTCTTGATGCGAAAGGTCAAGGTATTTGTTTTTTGGTTCTTTTCTTAGTATTGGAAAATAGACTATAACGCTTTTGTTATAACCAGTTGCTGTTGTGTATACTTACGCCCAGAATCAGAAGAGTATGTGCTGCATTTATTGTTAGCAAAAAAATGGTTGCATCTCTGGATTCTACGTATGGTTTTGAGGTTAAAATTTTACTGTTTGCACCGTGAGTCCTGTTTGGGCTTTTAATACTTGCTATGTCTAGGGTTTTGGAAATAGTAGTTTGGTTCCTTTGCATTAAGGGTTAGTAGAAATTATAGAATGATGAGTCGTGAACTATAACTGAAGGCTTTGCTGGCATCGTGTGATAGAGAGCCGTAAGGTTACGATGAATCGATGATGGACTGCCGACTGCATGACAGGTACCTTATTGAATAGTCAAACTAAGCTTAGGAATGTTGGCTGGAATTATGAAGTGACATGATTGGATTTGGATCAACAGTAAGCTTACCTTTTGGTTTCTGATAAAAGAGGAAGAGATAAATCCATGCTTGTTAGTTTGCATTGTGCTTATACATTTGAAATTCTTTTCATAAATATGAAATGCCAATCAGTCTCTGCAATCCATTGTTGGTTTTGGCCGCTAGTATTTATAGACATGCAAGACCTTCAACATATGATATCAACTATCACCATTTGTTGGAAGGAATTAGTTCCTGCTACTAGCACATGGGCACGAATGATAACAAACTCGAGTACTAAAATGAAGCACGAGAAATTTGTCTTAAAGAAAAAGTTTTACTTGCAGACTAGTGAGTGAATTGTGAACATGCACATCAGAGATTCACCACCTATATTGCTACTGTTCCCTAATCTTGGTGAATTCTTTTTGCAGGGGCATTTGCAGTAACCATCACCGGATGCTATTCCAGGACTACGCAGACCTTTTGTGAAGGTTTAAATACCGACCTATATTATGCTTTAGCAATAGAGAGGCCAACCGGGTAGCTAATAATTTTGGGCAAATTTTTGTTGGAGTTCCTTTTTGGCATCAGTTGTTAGCTTCCTATAGAATTGTGTATATGTTGCTGTTTATGGTTAACTCAACCAGGCCTCTCCTTTTATCCTAGTGTACAAGACTCGGAACTTTTCTACTACCATATTTCTACTTTGTATGAATGGAAGTTGTGTTTAGAGGAAAGTTAGAGCTGCAATGTAGTGCGGAGGATACTTGATATCGGTTATTCTAGAGGCAGTTTCGGAACACTCAGAAACCTAGAGAAATAGGAACTGCTCCCATTCTCATCTAGCAGGATGAACTATTAGAGTTCTTGACTCTTACCATGTTTGCTAATTGTGAACTGCCTTTCATAACAACTTGTGATGAAATTTTACCCCAGTAAGGCTCTGTTTGTTTTGAATAATTCCATATGAAACGTTTTACTAGGAAACATTTTCAATCTTCTTAGTTTTCGGTTTTTGGCTAACTATTTAAAGAGAGCATTTTCCAGGAAACACTTCACTGAATGCCATGTTTGTCATTTCTTTAGGAGCTTCTTTTCCAGACCAGAAAAGATTGTGCACTTCACGTCAGGTGTTTGGTCTCAAACTGTCATTCTCGTCCGGATGGTTGCTAAAAGGTCACTGGTGACATCTTTTAGAAATGACTTGTGAAAGGTTTTAGCGGATATTTACATCGAACCAAATGGAGATTAAACCAGCAGACACGGTCATGTAAAATTCTATTAAATACACAAATAATTATCGTTCGCAAATAATCACTGATATCATCTCTACTGGTCGTCTCCATTATTGACAAATGTAATTTTTCCTAAGCATTCTCAGTACATCACCTCCTTAAATCGCCGTTAACATGGTCAAAATTTTCATGGCATTCCCTGTCAATTGCACTATTTAATTGCATTATTTGCGTTGATATTCTGTGTCAATTTTACCCATTGCGTCACTACGTAATCTCTATGATACTTTTTTGTCTCTATCTTCAACCTGTCATGTAGTACAATATTTTACTACGAGTAGGGTTGCAAATGAACCGAGCTACTTGCAAGTACCTCGCGGCTCGACTTTTTAAGGCTCGGCTCGGCACAATTCATTTAGTAATCGAGCTCGAGCTCGTATGTTAGGCTCGTTTAGTAAATGACCTTGCTAAAGCTCAATCGCTCGCAAAACTTGACTTGTTTACGGAGACTCGTTAAGTAAAATTACCTTGGCTCGGCTTGTTTAAGGGCTCAACTCGTATAAAAACGAGCCAAGCTCAAACCCGAGTTTTTGGCTGATTTTCTAAACAAGCCAAGCTCGAACACTACAAAATTTGGTTCTGTTCGGCTCATTTGCACCTTTACCTACTAGACTTTTAGAACTAGGGTTGGCCATTTCATCCGCCCCGTCCGAATCCAATCCGATCCGAACAGATCGGCAATATGGAGATCTGTTTGGAAATTGGATAGGATATGGGGATTTTTTTTGAAAATGTTTGGGGATTGGATAGGGGGTGGAGATAGACATGTCCCCTCCACGAATTCGCTCTGAATCCGTTCCCCGCTCCGTCCCCGCCTCGCTCTGCCCCGTCCCCAAATCCCCGAAATATAGGGGTCTATTAATGAATTATGAAACTTTGGGGTCTCACTGAATTTTCTCCAAATATATGGGGTTACACCAAAAGTTCTCCAAACACATGGGTTTTATTGTTCTGTGGTATCTTCCTCTTTATCGTGCTGATTGACTTCTTTTTTGTATCACAGATAAATAGAAATGCGAGTGCGTGGAGTTATTCTTGGGGTGAAGTGCAGACGTCATTTAGGAATTTTCGTTACACCGTTACCTAATGCTACCTTAGTTGTTGCTATCTTGTTGAAATTTAGTTCAATATTAATTATGACACTTGTTTTGGGTGATCTAGGACTGTTTTTGTTGGTTCAGAGACTACTTGAAGGTAGTCAGTGTTGTTCTTTGAATACTTATCATTTGCTGCTATCATATTCTGTTTCCTGGGCATATCAACAGTGAGTTGTAGACTTGTAGTCTCTTTTCCTTTGAAACAATTATGTATGCTATCCACTAGACAACCCATGTTGCATTTAATCAATTTTAATTAATGTCATGAATATACATAAGAACTCTCCATAATTTCTACTTTTCTGCACTCTTTATGTTGTTCTACAAACACATGAAGTTTTACACGCCCAGGGATTGCCCAGTGATTGGATTTTAAGGAAAATGATTTGTAATTGGGCTTCTATAACTATTTACTTGTTACTCTAGGGAAAATGATTGGATCCCCGAAATTTCCGTGGGGATCCCCGTTCCCCGTTTGGAGCGGGGATGGAGGATAAAAATAAATCCCCGTTGGAGATTGGATAGGGGATGGATATGAGTAAGGGGTTTGGGGATTGGGGGTGGAGATAGTAGTCTCCGGCCCCGATCCGTCCCCATGCCCATCCCTATTTAGAACATCCTAACTCCTGTGGAGGCTCGTTTGCACCCCTACCAAATTTTTTAGCCGAGACCGGAAGACATTCTGACATCCGGGCATCCAAGACGAATTTCTAATGATATGTCCAACCCATAATTATTGTTTTCAAATAGGAATTCGATCTTTACTATTTATGCCGAAATTTTTTTGGGTACTAAATGGGTACCACTTGTCCATTCCGAGTATGATCTCAACCGTTCAAAAGTGTTTTTTGGACAGCCCAGATTGATTCCCTCTCTTTCCTCTCACCCCGACCACTCTCTATCCTCTTTTTTTCTCTCCTCTTCCAGACCATCGGATCACACTCTGGATAGCTAAGATTGCCAAGCGGGTACCACGTGGGAATACCCACCCGGCACTGAAAATTTTCTCCTCTAGGCCATACTTAAATCTGAACCAACCGCTTTCATTGTTGAGTAAAATTTATGGGCCTTGTTCGTTTAGTAATTTTAGTTTAGTTTAGTTTTGGAAAAATGTGTAATGAGTAGAGAGAGATAGAGAGAGAAATGAGTATAATGATTACAAAATAAAACTAAAATTAAGCTAAAACTATGAAACGAACAAGGACATGATAATTGCATTTTAGCGCCATGTGTTGCCTCCTGGAGTGCATAGGTTTTCATTTTAACTCCTTCAATTGTGATGACATTACAATTAAGTAAGGTAGAAAAACTGATAGTACAAAAGAGAGACACCTTCTTTGGTTTGGGTTTCAAAACCCACCCTACACGGTCTCCAATAAAATTTTATTTTTATCTCTCTCTACTCATTACCCCCCAAAAACCTCCCTCAAAACCCAAACCGAACAAAGCCAAAGTGTCGTCCACTTGACCCGACGATCAGCCCGTGTAATACTAAGTGGCCCATGTTTGTTTTGTTTATGTAGGGGAGTTAGCTTAAACCAATCACACATACAATAATGGATTGCGAAAACAGTAAAGAAATCGGCATTAGATTTTACGTGGTTCCCCAATCCGCTTTGCATCTGACATTTATTAGAACTTCTCCGTACCTCTCTATATGAGCCACAAGTTCCAATAAAGTGGAAGTCCAATAAATTTAATTGTTTTATATAATATAATGGACTAACCAAATAAAAAAGTCAAACCTCACTCGTAGATTGGACTTCGTACGGAAAGCACAATGTCGTGGTGTTCCAAAGGGTACTTTCTCCCTTGCCTCTCTGGAAAGCCACACACACGAAATACTATAAAGTATGCACATACAAATTTTGTGTTCACATACAAAAAAATATAGATATAGCTGGAATCATTCAAAACATGCAATCCTGTGTGCGTGGGAATATTTTTTTAAAAATAAAATAATCATTATTGATCTGATTTATTGAATATTAAAACCTTTTCCTATTGTATATTAGTCATATTTTGATATAAATTATTGAAAACTTAATTTGTAGGTTACATATTTCTGTCTATAAATATGACTTGATTCTACATAGCTTGCAAAGAAAGATCGAGAGGTTGATACACCAAACAATGAGATGGTGAGAGGTTTCAAAGAGTTTTCCATGGAGTACTAATTTCTATAGCTTTGGTAATTAACTTAAATCTTTTGGTTGGTTGTGAACACTAAACGAGGAATTCTTAATGAGCCCCTGAATTGAATCTCGAGGCTAGTGCACTCTGGTTGGACCTTCACGAGAAGAGGAATATTACTTAAGTATGCCTATCATTTTCACACGCTAGTTCTTTTAACCTTGTTATTTTCATACTCTCTCATATTTTATATATCCCAAATAATTTAGTATGCTATTTTTTAACAAAACTTCTAACATCTTAAAATGTGTGTTCCTATAGTCATGTGATACATGGTTTCTTGTTCGGTTTGCCTTTTGAATTACATTTGAGAAATGAACTTTTTTCCAGTCAAGTTTTTCTTTTCCCCAGAGGTGGGACCCAAATGTTTTCTTGTTTCCCGGGGGTGGTGCCATAATGTATCCGTTGACCATTTCCCAGTGGATGAGTGGTGCCCATAATGTACACGTAAGAAAATTTTAAGGTGGGGCCCAAAATGTTGCAAGTGGCGGGGAGAGAATGAAAATTTCAATGCAAAATGACAGGAATCTTAACAGGTGGGCCCAAAACTTTGGAAAGAAAAGTTTGTACTCAAAAAGGGCAAAAAATGAAACCGAACAAATGATTTCTGTTCGATATAATATCGGGAGAAATATTGTTTCAATTTGTATTTACTGTTTTTGAACGTATCGTTTCGGAATCAAAATATACTGGTAAAATCATAGATTTAACTGCATTTTAAAAGCTCCTCCGAAGGGGATTTTTGAAACCTACATTTTAAATTTATTTCATCTGCATTTTTAATTTATTTCTCAAAATGAAAAACCTATTATATTGTAACTAAGGTGGCCAAACACTTCCGTTAATCTAAATGGACGATGGTAGAAGTAGTCGATGCAATGATGGAGAATATTGAACTACAAAAAGTATTTGACATGTTGGATCCGGCGGCGTGTAGTGAGCTAGCTTTCTCAGCCGTTCGATTGGCAATTGGTGGACGACGGTCCGAATCATTTTATATTTTAAATCCGGACCGTCAATTGCCTATCGGACTGCCGAGATAACTTACTAAACGCGTGTAGTGGGCCCCCTCACTACAAGGCCCCCGGGTCCATGATATCATAGACAAAAAAATAAATATTTCCCAATTTGTTTGTCTTTCGTTCTATTCTAAACAGATAGGTAATTGTTTAGTAGTTGGTAATACTTTTTATACACGATATGAGTTTTTCTATGGATGTCAATTAATTCTATCAAATAAAATGTTCAAAATCGCATAAAATATTCTAATTCAAAAGGTATAATCAAATTTTAAAAGAGACGTGAACTTTCAAAAAGAATAATACTCAATTGGGACGAGCACAGCATTACTGACGCTATGAATAGTGCAATTGAAAGGAAATGCCACTGATAGCAGTTGAAAATTTGACCATGGTAATGGCGATTGGCATTTGATGTTCGAGAATCTTTGTCAATGGAGGCGACCAACGGAGATATGAACACTTTGTTCGGTTTAGATCTCAAGACCACCCTGCACGGTCCCCAATAAAATTTTATTTGTATCCCTCTCTACTCACCCAAAAACCCTCCCTCAAAACCTAAACCGAACAAAAGCCGAATGGTATCAACGATTATTTGTGAATAATTATTATCTGGGTGTTTAGTACTCACCGTCACAAAAGTTAGTCCACTGTTAAAAAAAAAGGTGTTATTTTTTAATTTAAAAAAGGATTTTAGATATAATTTTATTGAATTTTTTCGCACCAAATTAAAAACTTAATTGATATCGTTAATTTGGTACAAAGAAATTTAAAAAAAAATGTATGAATTTGCTTTATTTTTTTTACTTAATAGGCATAATAGCCTGATTACCAGAATTGTCTTTTTGTATTTTTTTTGGAGAAATAGGAAGAAAATTGCATTAAAACACCAACAAATACGAGCAAAATAACAAAAAAAATACAGGAAAAACCCAAAAAATACAGAAAAAAGAAAAAAAGAACAGAAAAGTACAGAAGAAAGGAATCACCGCCGTGCATGCGTCATCGGAAGTCACCGGTCGTCGTCGCCGCGTTCGCCGAAGTTGTTGGAAGCCGCCACTCGCCGTCGATGGTGGAGATCCAGACCGGGAACCCCGGATCTGGGCCCCACGGGCCAAAAATCAGTGCGGTCACCCACACCGGACCGGAGAGGAACGGATCCGGCATGGGGAGTCTCCGGTCACCCTAAAAGGTGCTTAGAGGAGGAGGAAGAAGGTGCAAGGCCGGCTGCCATGGGAATGGGAGGGGGAAAGCCGATGGCCATGGGAGACCTCTCCCTCTCCTCACTTTCTCCCTCTAAACTCACTCTCACCTTTAAGAAAGGTAGATACAACCGAATTATTCGAAACACATGTAGCCTCTTTTTGGGATAGTTGAGTCACAATATTTTACATGACCGGTAGTACTTAGTAATGTAAAGTACACAATCCGGTATAAAAATTTCAGAATGCCTAGTATTTATCCAAAACCATCGTACATTGCTAATATGAGAAGATGAAATAATCAAGAATATTCTCGAGTAATTGGCCAAGCCGCTATACTTTGTTGTGGTAATGTAGGAGTGATGTCCGGTGAATTTGAATTATTTATGTGATAAATTCATTGAATTAAAAAATTCTAATCACACTAGTATATTGGACTTTTATGTAGGGAAAGGACAAGTTTTTCGGTATTCCCAACGCATGGTCTCCCCCTCCTTTTCTTGAAAGTGACATACACAAAATTATACTTAGAAAAAGTATTTATACATGTATCGAATTTAAACATTGATACAACCGAATTATTCAAAACACACGTAGCCTCTCGTGCATCATAGGCATCTGCACATGTCTGTCAATAAATTTAATTTTCAATATAAATAATAAATTATGTCAAATTTGCAACAAATTTAGGTCCTTGCTATGATGAATTGAAGAGCCCATTGGTTTATTGGCTCTTTAATTTCGTATAAATAATATGGACCCACATGATGTAACTCAAAGCTTGCACAACTGTGTAACAGTCTCTTTAATCCTAGACCGTCAAATCCGTCCATTTTTCCCATCTCATCAAGTCGGTAATTGTTGCAAAGTAAACGTATTGATCAAAATCATTGTACATTACTAATGGAGTATCAAAAGATGGAACAATCAAGAATCTCGAGTCGTTGGCCAAGCAGCTATAGTTTGTTTCGGTAATGTATGTGCGATTTCCAATGAATTTGAATTATTTCTGTGACCAATTCAATGAAAATTCAATCATTAAATAAAAAACTCCAATCACACTAGTATATTGGACTTTTCCGTACGAAAAAAGACACTTCTTTGGTACTTCCAAAGCACAGTGTCTCTTTCCATCTCTAGAAAATGACATACACAAAATTATAAATAAAAGTATTTGTACATTTACCATATTTATTATATTTATGTATAGATACAACCGAATCGTTCGACACATGTATGTCTAACGTATCTGCACACGTCTGTCTGTGAATTTAATTTTCATAAATTTGTCTCTTTCCCGCCTAATCCTTCCCCATTTTTATTTTTTGTACATTTGATACCCAAAAATGCTCAGAGGATAAATTCCTTCATTTCCGTTGAAATGCCCGACGATTCGCAGCGTTCGTGACACTCGTTGCTGATCTTCGAAGCTCTGCTTCAATAGCGGAAAATCAATAACGCGTAACAGGTTAGTATACAAACTCACATAAAGGAAATTCGTACTACTACTACGACAATTCATTTTCCTTTTCAAAGTTCTGTATCCATCTGTTGAGATGAAACCAGATCAGCGAGTGGTCCAAAAGGGGCGAAGGGGACTGTTCTTCATTTATGTTTTTCGATTTGTTGTTGCTTCTGTAACTAACCTCAGCTACTGCATTTATGGATGATACAAGTTCCAGATTCATCCACGATTTCTCTTTTGTTGCTTTAAGAGTTCGTTTGGCTGTTTGTACAAAAACACATAATCGGTTAGAGTGTTAAGACGATTAGTTAGAGTGATGATGATGTTCAATTCAGGCTGATAAAAGACAATGGCGTCGGTTAGATAAAAGACAACGGCAAAAAGGGCAAGGAAGGCGATTTGGCGTGATCACAGAAAGCCAGAAAGGTTGGCTAGTGTGTAGACCAGTGTGGGCCTGTGCCCCCACTGGATTTTGGGGATTTTTTTTAATTTTTTTTACATTTGTAAAAATAAACATTTTACAAGTTCAATTAGCATATCATCTTTAAAAAAAGAGAACTTATTTCATGTTCTTGGGGCGTCATTACGTGGTGTCACAATATCCTTTTTCTCTACATATTTATGTGGGAATCAAGACTCATGAATGTATGGGTCTCACCTAAAAATGCAATGGAAAAAAGGGTATTAGGATACCAAGTGAGAATGCCCCAGGGTTAATTACTTATAAGTAAGCCTCAGTTCACCAAATGATGATTATTATCACAACATGCAAGTCAAACGGGTCTTCTTTTTACATTCGCACTTATTTCTCTTCTTTTTACTATAAGTTGAATTATTTTACTTATGAAAAACAGGAAATTGTATAAAATTATTTTTGATTTTTCTCCATAGCTAATTTATATAATGTATAGTTAAATAATTTTCAAATAGGAATATATGTTGAAGAAAAGTTTAAAAGAAAATCGAGACATGTTTACTTCTCAAGAAAAAGAGAGATTTTTTTCCCACAATAAAAAAGCGTGTATGGATTGTACCTCCACTAATAAATATTTCTGGCTACGCCAGTGGGGAGAGGAGTGGGGTTTGGTGGGTAGTGTACCATTTTAAGCTTAAATGCCAAATAACTGAGAGGAAATGATCATGTTCTCATGAATCTCATCACGTGGCTCTGTTTATAAGCCAAATACATGTCCTTTCACAGCCCCACTTCTCTCTCTCTCTCTCTCTCTCTCTCTCTCTCTCTCTCTCAGAGATACATTCAATTTGTAAGGCAATGGGGAGTGCTGGAAGTAGACCTAAATCCTTCTCAAGTTTTCTAGAGATCAGTTTGGTAAGTCCTTAATTTATTTATTTATTTTTTACATTAAATGAAAGTGTATAAATAATATCCGCCGCCACCAGTCCGCCACTAAAGAGTGTTTTCTCGTTACACTGCACTAGTATACCTCGCCAATCTTACTTTGAGATCGAAATTAAAGTCCCACTACATGCAGGTGAGTAGGTGGTTTACGAAATATGTTTAGGCCCATCACCTAAGCCTAATTAATCAAATCCATGTCATCACTATTGTTATATAAACTTTGATGTAACCTTTTTTTTATTTTATATATAGAGACATTCAACGTCCGTACCAGTGTCTATTCAATTAATACCAGGATCTATTGATAAAAATAAGTCAAATCTTCAGTAATCCTAAGATTTTTCGCTTAGTGTTTGATGTATAACGTCATTTTTTTTGGGTACACAATCAGTGCTTTGTCTCAACTTATTTCAGGTAGAAAATTGACAATACCAGTCTCCAAGAGCGTAATCTCCGCAGAAATTGATTAAAAATTGACTATTGGTCTATTCTTTAGATTCAAGTCTTACACTGGGTATATAACTTCATTATTGTACTGTTCGTTTCTTGATTTCTTGGTTTTGTTTAACACAGTTGTGAGCTCAAGGAAGTAGAGATTGATTAAAAGATTTTTGCTGTTGGGTTTTCCCTCTGCCATCTAACTACAACGTTTTTCTATAGTATTTTTACGTGTCTGGTGGGAATCTAGTCAAATTTTCTCGTATATTTATTAACGGAGTGTATATAGTATTGAATTTATATATGTGTATCCAAATAGATAAAGACACATGTGTGGGTGTGGCTGTGTGGGGGAGAGGGAGAGAGAGAGAGAGGAGAGAGGAGAGAGAGAGAGGAGAGAGGAGAGAGAGAGAGGAGTGGGTGGGTGGGGTAATGGTCCTCGAACACGCCATTATTCCTGTGGGGCTCATCTTTGTTGTGATGGATTTGTTTACTTGCTTTATTGTCGTTAGGTCATGTGACTTTTGGTGCGTCTTTCATGGAGCCTTTCAACATTCTCCTGTTCTTTTTTCTTTCCGTTTCTCCCGTGAAAACGGCTCAGTTGCTAAACTGACATTTTGCCGTAAATTATGCTCTTGGTCTTCATGTTTGATCCAAGTTACAGTTCTGTTGATCTACATTCCCACCCCCTATTTTGGTTAATTTAGGGTAAAAAAGTGAGCTATCAGTCTTTTTCATCCTCCTCACACTACATTAGACACCCCAACAAAAAAAATTGATGAAGAAACAGATAAACCACACTCTTGAGCAAATGAGAATTTTCATCTGAATAATTCTGTCTTGAATTTCTTCACAGACATCAGACCGGTAACAGGTTAGTGAGAATGAAGAACGTATGGATGCCATGTGGGTTTTGTTGAAATGCGTGTGAAAGTGTGTTGCCTTTTATCTCCTTTAAATGTTGTTGTAAAGTAGAGATATGGGTCGCTCCCCTTGTGTGTTCTTAATTTTGGCATCTCCATATGTACATCACCACATCCATTCTTGTGCAGTGAAGATCTGCATCTAGCTTTTCTCCACCAACAAGATAACAGTGTGCAGATTGGAGCCTAAAAAACATGGATCCTAAATACTCAAGGTGTTGGAGCACTTCCAAGGTTTGTCCACAAGTTATAAAATTTGCATTTTCAGATGATTATGAGCCCACCTCTTGATGAGTTTCTTAGAATTTGGCATGATTAGATACCAATTTTTTTACTCTGAATGTTGCACAGTGAACATTTTCATCTAGGGCATTCTACTATGCTTTCTTGACTGAACACTAATGATAAACTGCTTGCCGAATTGCATTTCAGAAGGAATCATGGAAGAATATTCTACTCTTAGCTTATCAAAGCCTAGGTGTTGTATATGGGGACCTGAGCATTTCCCCTCTTTATGTATTCAAAAGTACATTTGCAGAAGACATTCATCACTCAGAGACTAATGAAGAGATTTTTGGCACTCTCTCGTTTGTTTTCTGGACTCTAACTCTAGTCACTTTATTCAAATACGTCTTTATAGTCCTTCGAGCTGACGACAATGGCGAGGGTGAGCACTGAAATTAGTATCTGTTAATCTGTCAAATATCAAAAATCATTTGGTCATAAAACTAAGTTTTGTTTTGGTAATATTTTTGCAGGAGGTACTTTTGCTCTTTATTCCTTAATATGCAGGCATGCTAAAGTAAGCCTTTTGCCTAATCGACAAGTTGCCGATGAAGCATTGTCAACATATAAAATGGAGCACCCGCCGGAGGAAAAGAGCAGCTCAAGAGTTAAATTGTTGCTTGAGAAACACAAATCATTGCATACTGCATTGCTGATCTTGGTTCTTCTTGGCACTTGCATGGTAATTGGAGATGGAGTGCTCACTCCAGCAATTTCAGGTCCTTTTGTTCACTCTTACAGTATTTTTTTAATTTGCTGCCATTGCTTCCCTAGATTTCTGACTTCCTACTTCTTTTGCAGTTTTCTCTGCGGTTTCTGGCCTTGAGCTGTACATGTCTAAGGAGCACCACGAATGTAAGCTTTCTAAGCACAAACGAAAGCATTTGTTAATAACTCAAATTTTCTGTAATTTTCCTGTCCATTGGAAGCTGTAAACCTGCAATGTAGTTAAAATGACAATCAAACTGCCTCATAAAATTTGTAAAACATTAACGATTTGAGAAATATGCTGCTTTCTAAGATCAAGGGGCCGGTTCCCCTCACACTTAAAAAAACACATAAAAAAACACCTCACTCTTCCGGGCCCCATTGTAATATTCTGAACCGTTGATCTTGTTTAAATGAGTAAAATAAAAGGTCTTGCAAAATTTTAGCTCAATCGGATATTGGTAAGTGCTTAATCCAAACAGTTTAAAAACACTAGTTCCTGTAACAGTTTTTGCAAAATTGTTTGGATGAAGCACTTACCGAAATCCGATTGAGCTAAATTTTTGCTGGACCTCCTATTTTACTCATTTAAACAAGATCAACGGTTTAGACCATCATAGTAGAGCCCGGAATAAAATCGTGTGTTTTTTTATGTGTTTTTTTAAGTGTGAGGGGAACCGGCCCCCAGTAAATAATACCCTGTATTTATTTATTACCTTTGCAATTTAGTTCGGCACCCTCCTGCCACTGGGCTAGGCCTGGGGATAGAAACTTTGTTTCTTAGTTCTTACAAAGATTTTGCTTGTGTAACTTATCGTTGTAACTCAATTTCTAATGAAACTGATGGTCTTTTAATTTTGACAACGTTATGTGTAGTTATGTACATAATTTGGAGTAGTCAAGGTGTGGCATTCTTTGTACAGTTGGATACTTGGATGTGATATTGGAGAACAGCATCCACTTGCTTATTTTCACCCATTTAGTGCAGAAAGACTAATTGGCCCAGAGTGCAGGGGGACCATTCAAGTTGTGGTCTGCTGTGGCCTGTCCTGTCCTGTCCTCCTCGGCCTTATCCCTTTCATTTCTTTCATGTGGTAGCACTTTTTTGTTCTGTGTGCTTATCTAATGTGTCTTCTGATTTGTATTAAGTGATGTGGGAGTAAAAGTGAATCTGTCTTGGATTCTCACCTCCTTGACAACTGTTTAGAGTGGCAATAGACAATTAGATAACTTCCACCGGAGGCCCGTACGCATACAGTAGTACGAAATTATGCACCACCACTAGTTGAAAGCTCTTGACAGTAAAATATTGTTCTGAGAAAATTAGAGTACCCTATTGCAGTTATCTCGAGTAGAAATAAGTCAATGTGCTAATAACTCTCTCTCTCTAACAATGGGCAAAATCGTGCACCTTAGTTTAATCTTTTCTATCCATTGAAAATAAATCTAGTCAAGTTAATTTCCTGCAGTAATCCTAAATCCCCATTCGCTTGAAACAAGTAACTTATTTGGTTGACTTGAAATAGTTGACTGAATTTATCTCTGATGTTATTTTTGAGTAGCCTTGCTGCCTGCTTATTCACATATCCTTTCCTAAACATTTTTGTTAAGAAGCTTATGTCTATAGTAAAGACAAGTCAACTATACAACTGTAGGAATACATTGGGAGAATTCCGATATGATTGACCTAATAAGTTACTTTTCTTTAAGCAACACATGAGGTTTACCTTCACTGAGTAAGTTCATGTTTTGAATTTCTTTTGCATTTTTCTTACAAAAAGCTTCAAGGTAAGATTCATACATTTGCTTCTAACATATTTTAATGTCATTTATTTTGACCTTTACATTGTTTCACTTCACCCCTTTATGGTCCTTACATTTATATCCACCCCTCCATTTGCAGATGCGGTGATTCCAATTACCTGCTTCATTTTAGTTTGTCTATTTGCGTTGCAACATTATGGCACACACCGGGTTGGCTTCTTTTTTGCCCCAGTGGTGTTGGTTTGGCTATCATGCATCAGTTCCCTTGGCGTGTACAATATATTCCGTTGGAACCCATATGTATATAAAGCACTTTCGCCCTACTACATGTTCAAGTTCTTGAAGAAGACGGGAAAAAGTGGATGGATGTCATTGGGTGGAATTTTATTGTGCATAACAGGTAGGATTTGGAAAACAGATGTACAAGGGAAACTCTCATGCTTTCCATTTTATAACAATTGAGGTATGATGATTGTTCGAGGTGGTCTGTCCCATTGTCAGACTGATCATAATAGGGGATTCATTTGGAATGGACATTCCAGTAATCATCCAAAGCAAATTTTAAATAACGAAAATACCCTATTTATGGTTTTCCCTTCATTAGGAGTGGTGATCATTGTTCGTGTTTCAGTTTCTCTTATGAAGAATACATGGTTAATCTTGTGTAATACCCATGCTATTGCTGAAGTTAAGCTCAACAGAAAAAATGAGCCAACACTTTCATGACTGTAATTGCAGGTTCGGAGGCAATGTTTGCTGATCTTGGCCACTTCTCATATGACGCAATTCAGGTACTTTTACCCATAATGTTTAGGTTATCAGACTGAATTCGTGAGCTGGCACCATCTTTTCTGTAACTTGATAGAAGTAGCTCTTACTCTATATTCAATTGCAGATTGCTTTCACCTTTTTGGTTTATCCAGCACTTATTTTGGCATACATGGGTCAAGCTGCCTACTTGTCAGAGCATCATGACGCGAGTTCCCAGATCAGTTTTTATATCTCTGTCCCAGGTATTCCGTTTGGCATTGTCTATAATTTGGTTTCTGTCCAGACTCCAACAAGTCAGGGCATCTGCAACATATCTTTTCAGAAACACCTATTGGGCTAAATAGGCAGCCATGAGCCATTTTTACAACTCCATCGCTGTGTTCTCTACTTCGGTAGGCAAAATGCCTCTTCTCCTTTTCAGCAAGCCAACCATGGGAGGCTAGGCAAATTTAGTCAGCCAATGGACGAATGCCACATGTCCATATCGTTAGCCAGGTTATCAACTCTTTTAGTTAGATGGGATGGATTGTTTAATTTGGTAGTAGTGTTAGAGTACTTAGATGAAGATGTGGGTTGGCAACCTAAACATTGCAAATTTGTTTGTACCAATTTACTGTGACTAGGGAAATGCCTAATAGTGTTGGAGATGCTCTTAGGGAGGTCTACCCACCTCAAATGGGTCGAAGAGATCAACTTAGTCATATCCAAGTCCAATCGGCTAGAAAGAACTCGCAATATCATGGTCGAAAATGGAATTTAACTGTACAAGCAATTGTTGAATAGAGCTGTATAATAGTTGCCATTCGGCTGAAGTTGTCTAAAAAGTTGCATACTCTGTTGCTCGCAGAACATGTGAGGTGGCCAGTGCTTATAATAGCAATTCTGGCTTCTGTCGTTGGAAGTCAAGCGATCATAAGCGGAACATTTTCTATCATCAACCAGTCTCAATCACTTGGTTGTTTTCCAAGAGTGAAAGTTGTTCACACCTCTGATAAGATACATGGTCAAATCTACATCCCTGAGATCAACTGGATGCTGATGATCCTCTGCATTGCTGTAACCATTGGATTCAGAGATGTAAAACACATGGGAAATGCATCAGGTAGTTTAAGCTTTAGATCTATCCTCAGCTGGATCACTTTTCATCTGTTCAAACTTCAAGCCTTCTTGCCTTCAGTGAATCAGCAAAACACATGCCAAATGCATGCATTATTGCACTCACCAGTGTACACGTGACACATGCACACACAATAGAAGGAAAAGAAAGGACTACCAATAAGCATTTAATTTCCTACAAATGGAATTGTTGACTTCCACCCGCTAAAACAATCATCTTTTTATTCTTGTATCTTCAGCATTGGCTACCTAAGTTATTTCTTGACATTCTAGAGAGTGTTTGGTTCACTTGAATGAAGGACTTAATAATGTAGCATGTATGGAAGACTAGCCAACTTGCACTCTATTGAAAATTCAAATATTGCTCTTGTTTAGCTTGTCAGAGGGACCGTTACGCTTTAACTAATACAGTCATTATGTTATTGATTTCAGGATTAGCCGTGATGGCAGTGATGCTCGTGACAACATGCCTCACTTCCTTGGTCATCATCCTCTGTTGGCACAAACCGCCTATATTAGCTCTTTCTTTCCTCGTCTTCTTTGGCTCAATCGAATTGCTCTACTTCTCAGCTTCAGTCATTAAATTCCTCGAGGGCGCTTGGCTCCCCATCCTCCTAGCACTCTTTCTCGTCACCATCATGTTCGTTTGGCACTATACCACCATAAAAAAATACGAATATGACCTCCACAACAAGGTCTCACTAGAATGGCTATTGGCCCTGGGTCCCAGCTTAGGCATTTCACGGGTCCCAGGTATCGGCATTGTGTTCACCGATCTCACCTCTGGAATTCCAGCCAATTTCTCCCGCTTTGTTACCAACCTACCCGCCTTCCACCGTATCCTTGTATTCGTATGTATAAAATCTGTTCCAGTCCCTTATGTTCCTCCTGCTGAACGGTACCTTGTTGGCCGTGTAGGGCCCTCGGCCCACCGTTCGTACAGGTGTATTGTCCGTTACGGATACCGTGACGTTCATCAGGATGTCGATTCCTTCGAATCTGAACTTGTTGACAAGCTGGCGAATTTTATCCGTTACAACTGGTCTCAGAGTCCTGTGAATTCTGATCCCATGAACGAGGAAGGGGGGTCCCAATCAAGCGATCGTCGATTGGCAGTCATTGGGGTGATGGCGCCAGATTTTGACATAGAGGAAAGCATGCAACCTGAAAGTGTGTCTGTTAGTTTTCCAACTGTGCATAGCGTGTCGGATGTTATTGAGATGGAGAATGTTGGTGTTGTGGAGAGAAGAGTGAGGTTTGCAGTTGATGAGTCCAAGTTCGACTCTGACTCCGAGTTTGAGGCAGCATTTGCAACTGATGCGCAGTTGCAAGAGGAGTTGCAAGAGTTGTATGAGGCACAACAAGCTGGGACTGCATTTATTCTTGGCCATTCGCATGTCAAGGCAAAACAAGGATCGTCGATTCTGAAGAGATTGGCAATCAATTTCGGGTACAATTTCCTACGGAGGAATTGCCGGGGGGCAGATGTGGCACTCAAGGTGCCTCCAGTGTCTCTTCTTGAGGTTGGAATGGTTTATGTTGTATAGTTTGGAAAATGTAACTTAAGAAGTTCTTTTTTCCTGTTACATTGTGGGAAAATCTCAATCCAAGTAGGTTTCCAGGAAGGCTGCAGGTTAACTAGATTAGAGGTTTGCTGTAGAGAAAGCAAACGAGTTACCTCAATGTGAAGGTTAGACCATCACCAGTATCATAATGGAAAAGCGAAGTTTCTTTATCCTTTTTCTTTGTTTTTTAGATGATTTTTCATAGGGTGGGAAGCATAAATAATAAATATTCCAAACTCATGTATTATCGATTGGGATCTAGGAATCCTGCCCTTGTTCTTTTTCTTTTTGCTAAGGGGTGGGAGGAGGCGACCAGGGTACCAATCCCCTGGGCGTGACCACAGGGGCTCCCAACTTGCTGTGAGCTACAGTCTGTGAGGGCAGACCGTCACCACAATACCACCGAAGTGCGAGCCAACATTAAGCCCCTTGTCAACAGCATCTGGTTCATGCAACTACTACTGCCAGCGGGCTCAAACACGCTACGGTGGAGAGAAGAGCGCGACTTAACCCAGCTGCTTAAGCCAACTCGGCTACCACCTCGGTGGTTCCTGCCCTTGTTCTTGTGGCTCCCATTTGGTGTCTCCAAAATAAAAAAGCAGGTGATGTGTAGCACAATAGCAAAGTGTGGCTGTTAATATCGCAAACTTATTCTCCACAATTTCTCTTTCTAGAACATCATGTCTTTCATTTCATTTTAGTCTCTGAGTTTGGATCCAACAAATTTGGTCTTGGCATTGTCGTCACTGTAGGCATTTTTTTTTTTTTTTTTTTTGTCTTTTGTGCTCTTTGCTTTCTAAATTGCAAAACAATTTGGAGATGATGAGCAAGTTAAGTGTTGGGAAGCAAATCTGACCCTTCAACTTGAACGACAATCAGCTAGGATTGTCTAGATATGCAAAATAAGACTATTTTGTGATTGGAGTTTTCTTCTGAGATTTAGGAAGGCACTAAAGGGTTGAAGTCTCCTATTTGACCGTTGATTTCTGCAATTAATAGTTTATATGCTTGTTAACGTTCATTTCCGTAATCAACTGTTCATATGTTCCTTAACTCTTAGTGGTAAGGTATACTCTTAGGGGTAAGAATACATCCGCGAATCTGAACCATTGATTATGGAAATGGATTGTCAGAACGGGGTACTACAACCCTGGCTCCCTAAATCCTTTCTTCTGCGGCTTGATTTTGTTATATATCGAGGCAATAAGATTGTTCTTCATTTAACTCATGATAAGAATTTTTGAAAACAAAAAAGAAAACCGGGAACCTTTTTCCAGGGTAAAAAATTCGACGTGCATGTAACTGGGTGTTGTGGGTATAATAGTTACTATTAACTTAGCTTTCTTTTTTTTTTTTCAAGGTAATGAGACCCGTAATCTCAAACTTCTTAGGCGTAGTGGAGGGATTCACTTTCTCTTCTATTCACAAAACATACTCCCTCCGTCCGGATTTGTTGGTCCACAAACATACTTTTTCAAGTCCGAAAATGTTTGTCCATTTTCAAAAGTTAAAGGCTAAAATATAGAAAAGTTACACAAAAAGTAGTGGACAAAAAGTAATGGAAAAAAAGTTGGAATCCCCAAAACGGACCAACAAATCCGGACGGAGGGAGTATTACTTTATGGATTGATATATTGGATATCACCTTGCCTTTTAAGCTCTAAGTTGAAGGAATCACATTCCTATTGACGTCTCATCCATACACAACCTAAGCATGCATAAAAAGTAGAGTACTAGTTTTTTCTCCACAAAATAGTTTTAGTTCAACTCTACCCACACAAAACAGATATCTATCTAAGACATTAGACACATAAAATAGCCACAATGCTCCTCTCAGTCACAACAGTCACAAGAGTCAAGCAAAGGGCCACGTCTCCTACTTCTAACCACCAGCTTTTCTGAGTGGCAATCCTGCAATCTATTCATTTCTCTCTCCATTTTAAAAGGTGCAGTAGATCCTAGACCTTTTAAGAGTAACCATTAATCAAGAAAACAAGCATGGGACTTAGGGCTCTCCCTTTGTCACCCTCACAAAATGGGTTGTTTCCTAATCCAGGAATAACCCAATTTGGAACAAACAAGAACCTGATCAAACATGGTGCCATTAAAAGAACTTCCAAATTCAGAATGGTTTCAGCCAAATCAGAGAATGAAGAAGAACCCAAGAAGGAAAAGCAATCCTTGTTTGGGATGGTGACAGATGCCCTTGATTTTGCCCAGGTTAGGTCGGAAGCAGATGCCGAGCTTCTTGAGGAGGCTAGAGAAGCCACCAAGTCTGGGAAGAAAATGAACAAGGAGCAGGTACGTATGGAACAAGCTTAAAACCCATTATATGTATCTGTGTGTGTGTACATAGGTTTTGGATCCTCCCGGGACCGGAGGAGACAGTCCAAATCTTGATCGTCCATTGCTACAATCAATGGTTCGGGTTTGGTCAGTTTCCAAATGTGTGGTCCATAGATATATATTTATGTGTGTGTGTGTACTTGTAAACATGGGTCTGGTATTCTCCTTTCTGCGTATTTGACTTAATTTTCTTATGCAGTATGGAGCTCTTAGGAGGAAGATTGGAGGAACATACAAGGATTTCTTTAAATCTTACATTGAAGGTAATTACATGTTGGAAATGGCTACAATACACATCCCCTATTTTGGTGTACCATATGCACCTATTGTAAGGTCCAGATTGTGCCACCTCATCAGCAATCGTAACATTTTTTAGGTTTTCGTAACTTTTCAATAATATAATTCTTAACATTTTCAATGATTCGTAACATTTTGGTGTGTCTAGTAACTTTTATAAAAAAAATTCGTAACTTTTATAAAAAAATCGTAACTTTTATAGGGGTGTTGATACACACCCAAATAAGGGGGGTGTATTGTAGCCTTTTCCTTTCATGTTTTACTTAAAGCAGATTTGTGTATATGTGCCTGTTCATATACATTTACCTAGTGACCCACCAATTTCATGGGATAGAGTGGATAAGAGGAGTGGTTAGTGGACTAGAAAACTTCCAGTGTTTCCCAGCAATTGAAGATGAAAATTTGTAGATTACCTAGTTGAAATCTAAACCCAAAATATATGGTTGTTTGTCCAAGGAATTTCCATTACCTTTTGCTTTCTTTCCATGAATTACTAAGTAATTTAGTGTGAACTTGAATCAGAATTACAGTACCCCATTAAGGATTGTGCTTGGATTATGATTTTATGGAGAAATTTATGGAACAAAATGAAATTAGTTATGCTAAATTATTACTTGGTTTTATTGCTCTACAAATCCGTGATCGAAAAACCTTTTTTTCTTTTTGAAAATTGTCGAATGGTCTGCAAGAGCTGTTATTGTAGCATTTTTTTTTGGGAAACGTGTTTGCCGTTCACATGGGTTGAAAATATTTTTTTAGTAGTCCATCGATTGAGGATTACACAATTACTTTCTTTTTCTTATCGGCAAGATTACACAAGTACTGTTATTGTCACTGGTTGAAAATTCACGAATTTCACTGGTTGAAAATTCACGAATTAATGTGTTCCATTGACAATATTTTGCCCCGACCTAATCATCAATTTGTTTCTAATCAGTGGATGGACAATATGTTGAAGAAGGTTGGGTAGACAAAACATGCAAAATCTGCAAGAAAGATACAAGGGGTGAACCAAGGCAAGTGGACAAGTTGGGCAGATATGCTCATGTGGCTTGTTTGGAGAACCCGAATCCTGGCAACTTCTTTACCAGACTCTTCTCCAGATGAAAGAAAGCTTTGATTGAAGACTATTGCATCTGTATGACTCCAGATTTCTACAAAGAGATCACAGATTTTCCTTTTTTTTTCGAGTTCAATACTCAAACGTTGTGGTCTGTCGTTTGGAGTTGATGATATTCATTCGTGTGTCACAATCTCTCAATACCAAATGGTTGTCTTACGCGTATGAAATCAAGTTAGTTCAACCCATGCAGTGTGAAAGTTTATGCATCAAATTCCAGGTTATTGCAGCTGCAGCAGGTGCCAATGAGATTCTTATCAGAAAGAAATGAATTGAGCTAACCTTGTCTCCCGGTCACCCGACTAAGATAATTAGTTGAGTCATTTCCTCCAATTCTATGATTCCTATTATTATTGGTTGTGCACCTTGTCAATTGATCAATTGGTGCTTTGAGATCGCTGGATATATTACTTGGGGAGTGCATATATATTCACCTTTAACTCAAACTAGAGGATAAGTTGTGCTGAGATGAGTTATGTTGCCAACATTCTATTGTTTCAAACCGTCTAAGTTGCCTAAACTTTTCATGGGATTGATTTTTAAGGCACGAAACGCCTGCAGAACATGCTTGACACTTTTTATCCGCATGTCTCAAGCTCGGTCACGATCTTAATGGGTATAAAAAAAAGAAGAAGGTAATTCCAAGATGGTGATAATCATGAGATGTCTAATGAACAATCGAAGAATACTGATAAAAACTGCTTCGAAGCGAGCAATTATTAATGACTCTTGATACTGCCATTCATTCATGCACAACCTTCATCTTTAAAGCGAATATCATGCGCAACAAACGTACTTAATTTAAAAAGATAAAAAGATTATATGAGGGAGACAAACCTTGTTATTCCATGCTCCTCTCTTCTCGAATTCACATACATCGAAAATCATTCTTAGTACAAAAATAAACTTGAACCTTTAATCTCATTTGTTAGTCCATTTTGAGAGTTCGTGTCACTTTTTAAATGATTAAATGCTATAATTTATAATGTTTTATGTAATTTTAAAAGCATTGTCTTGTAGAATGATAAGCACAAAATATTGACTCATAGAAACTCCAATATCATATGTTACTAGTTCCTAAGTGTGCTTAATTAGATATTATTGTTATCTTTTTGGTAATTCACAACGAGTTATTTATTTGCAGGAAAAAGATGATAACAATTCGTATTTCGGCCGTTGGATTTGTTAATGTTCGAACTCAATCGTAAGCCCAGCAAATAATACAACTAAGGAAAAAATATTTCCATGAGAAGAAAATTTCCACCACTCATAACAAAGATTTGGACGTGACTATTGCTGCCCAAGAAGGGAATTTTCAAAGCTGATTGGTCGAAGGATATTCACGGGATTGAAATAGACTTTGTTGGGGGCAATGAACTTCAATATAAACACATGCAAATGCACAGTCAATGCATTGGCCAAAATATTTCCTTCCTAATTGTACTTAGTAGTTTTAGGAAATGAAGGATTCTCTTTAATAGGGGATTTTATTTGGCAGTTATAAAAGGAAGACTTTATAGGGTTTTGGGGGACTTCGGCTCGGACGAATCATTTTTAGTTCGTGGCTGCGGCGGAGGCCACGGCTTGGAATTCCAAGCAGCATCACACAAGACAACAACACGGCAGCAAATAGAAGGAGAACACGGCTGGAGCAAAGGCAATACTCATTGAGGTTTATTATTATTGTTATGGATTTCACTTGTATGAGCTAAAATCTTAAACTAGGGTTGAGGATGAAACCTCATAAATTTTATTGAACAATTTTATGTATGTGATTTTTCCTACGCGTGTTTAATTGTTTATTGTTCTCGACTCAATTCATTAGTATGTATGAAATTCGGATATGGATTCAATCGGTATAAATGGTTTTTTTCCATGATTTGATAGCATCATATTAATCGAATTGTTTGGTTTACTAAAGCTAATATTTAAGTACGGGGTATCCACTGTGATTTGTTCTTACGGATACAGTGGATGATTTTGGCTTAAACTTTGAAGCAGAGGGGGAACATAATTTTGTTATAAAGAAAAGGTTTTTATCATAATATTATCCACGGTGGTTAAGATTAGCCTCTAAAATCATCGTGTAGAATCATAGGAAAAATCATTACATAAGGTTAATCGATATATTTATGGGTGTGAATTCCCAAACCTTAGTTACTTTTCTCAACCGTTAATCTCCATTATTTTTCCTGCGTTAATTTAGTTATTTCTTTTGTCATTATTTATTTAATTTTTAGTTTTAAAACCAACCACAGCTTTTGGAACTAGGTTAGGGTTTAATCAGTTTAAGTTTATTTAGTTTTCCTACGAAAAAAATCACAAGTCCCTGTGGGTTCGACCTCGCACTTGCATAACTATACTATTAAACCGATTCGTGCGCTTGCGAGTACATTAAAATTTCACAACAAGTTTTTGGCGCCGTTGCCGGGGACTTAATATTTTTTTTTAGGAAATCTAGACATTTGAATTGATTTTTTCCCTTCTACTGGTTATAACTAAGAACTAAAAAAAAAAAAAATAAAAATAAAAATTTCACGTCATTACTTGTCTTAGGATCAGTAGTGGTTTGCATTCATTACTTAATTATTATTTTTCCTTTTGTCTCATTAGTAGAATAGCTTCTGCCTTTCAATTGCTGCATTGGTATTAGTTTCAATAAAAAGAAAAAAAAGAAAAAAAATCAATTCACTCAGTCTGTTTCCACTTGGATTCTTTTGTTTCATATTTGTTTTTTTTATAAGTCTAACTTGGTTTGTAGTGCAGCAAAAATCTATTTAAGCTACAGGTGTTCACTGCTATAACATTGGGAACCATTATATCTTCGTGCACCCACAGTGATTGGAGTCAGTTTCCGCAGTAAAACCGCCTTTTCACCGTTTTTGGAGTGTCAGGTTTGTTTTCTTTTAGATAGTAAGTTATTTACGGCATTGGTAAAAGCATAAAAAAAAAACGAAAAAAAAAAAAAAACAAAAACAAAGTCTTCTACTTTAGCTACTATAATCTGCACATTTATTTTCTTTTCTCATTTGTTTAATTTTATTTCGTCTAGATTCTTGTTAAAAAAAATTTTAATTAGTGAGTTTGTTTATGTTTGGTTGCCGTTCAAGAAATTTAGAGTTAGTACCCTTGGATCCAGAAATTGAAAGAACCTTTAAAAGAGGGTTAAAAAGTCAAAGAGTGAAACAAAATCCATTAAAAATGGGAGATATGGTCGAAAACAATAAAACTCTTAAAGATTTATTTGCTCCAATTACCACAGACCCACCATCATGCATAGTGCTACCCACCACCAACGCAACACATTTTGAGTTAAAACCACAAATATTTCAATTGTTGCCTGCCTTTCGAGGCTTAGAAAATGAGGATCCTTACATGCATATCAAAGATTTTCTCGAAATATGCTCTACATTTAAATTTCAAAATTTTTCTGATGAGTCGGTTAGGCTACGACTTTTTCCATTTTCTTTGAAGGATAAAGCCAATGGATGGCTGAAATCTTTACCGTCTAGGACAATAACTTCGTGGGAAATTCTTGTAAGAAAATTTCTCTCCAAATTTTTTCCAATGTCCAAAACAAATAAGCTGAGAAAAGAAATTGCTGATTTTTGTCAGGAGGAACATGAAAAGTTTTATGAAAGTTGGGAAAGGTTTAAAGATTCTATTCTTAAGTGTCCCCACCACGGTTTTGAAACATGGAGACTTATTCAATATTTTTATAATGGTTTGACACAATCAAATCGCAATATGATAGAGTCTATGAATGGCGGTGGCTTTTTAAATATTAGAGATCATGATGCGGCTTATGCATTTCTTGAAAATTTATCTGAAAACTCTCAACAATGGGATTTTACTTCTCACCGAGAGAAATCAACTTCCTCATCTAAAAGAGGGGGATTGTACGAAGTAAAAGAAGATACTGATATGAGGATAAAACTAGATAGTCTTACACGAAAGGTCGAGGCGTTAGCTTTAAGTAGAACAATGGAGTTTGCCAATCGACTTCAAAGTGAAGTATGTTCTCATTGTGCTAGTCCCATGCACACGACACAAACATGTCCTTCCATGATAGGATATTCTGAATGCTTTACTGAACAAGTAAATGCACTTAATAATTATGAAAAATCTTTTGGTAGTCCTTTTTCCGACACGTACAACCAAAATACGCGAAAACATCCAAACTTTTCATGGAGACAGGACCAACCTCCAACAAATGTTGGTGGACAATCTTTCCACCAACAGAACCAATTTCCCCCAGGTTTTCGTCCTCCTATGCAGTCATACCCTGCTCAATCTCAATCGAATTTTCAAACTACTGCACCCCCGCAGCAAAAGCCATCCTTAGAGGACACTATCCAAACATTGATAGCAGAAATTAAGAATTCAACTCTCACGAATAGTCAGTCTATAGCAAAAATTGAAAATGCCACTATTTCGAATACTCAAGCCATTGCAGAGGTTAAAAATTACACTACTCAAGCCATTTCCAAATTAGAAAATCAAATGGGTCAATTAGCGAGTCAACTAGTGGAGAGAGAGAAGGGAACATTCCCTAGTCAACCAATACCTAACCCAAGAGGGCAATTTGTTGTTAGTGACCCTTCTAAATCTACCTATGCACATGAACAAGTTCAATCCATTATTACCCTTAGGTCAGGAAAACAGGTCGACAATCAAATAAATATGCCAACAGATAAAAACTTAGAGGAGTCAGAGGAAGAAGAAAGACATAATGGTCCAAACAAAGTTCAAAGAACTAGTTCGCCGCAAACTCCAATAGAACCGGAAGTTAGAAGTTTTGTCCCTAAAGCTCCATATCCTGAGCGACTAGTACCCCCTAAGAAAGGTGTAGAACATGGAGATATTCTTGAGACGTTTAAGCAAGTTAGGATCAACATACCACTCCTAGATGCTATTAGACAGGTGCCTTCGTATGCCAAATTTTTAAAAGATTTAGTTTCTATAAAAAGAAAAACAAGTGCCCCTAAGGAAGTAATATTAACCGAACAAGTTAGCTCTATTATTCAACACAAAATGCCTATCAAATATAAGGATCCTGGTTGTCCTACAATTTCATGCACGATAGGTAATCATCATGTTGAGCGAGCCTTGTTAGATTTGGGAGCCAGTGTCAACTTACTCCCTTATTCAGTTTACTTGCAACTAGGTTTGGGGGAGCTAAAGCCCACTTCTGTAAGACTTCAATTGGCTGATGGATCCGTTAAAATTCCTAAAGGTGTAATTGAGGATATTTTGGTAAAAGTTGACAAATTCTATTTTCCAGCTGATTTGGTAGTTTTAGACACTCAACCTGTTCAAAATTCAAAGGGGCAAATTCCTGTTATATTAGGGCGTCCATTTTTGGCTACTTCTAATGCTCAAATTAATTGCAGAAATGGTGTTATGAAGATATCATTTGGTAACATGACTGTTGACCTTAGTATTTTTGATATTGATAAACAGTTACCAAGTGAGGAGGAGGTGAGTGCACTTTACATGGTAGACAGTTATGTTAAAGAACCCTTTACTCAATCAAGCTATGAGGATCCATTTGAAGCTTGTCTTGCACATTTCAATAATTTTGATGAAGATTCAATGATTAATTCTGTCAACTCCTTGTTAGAGTCTGTTCCACTTATGGATATTGATAAATGGAAGTCGTGTTTTATAGAGCCACCACCTATAGATAACATTCCAAATTTGTGGAACGAACATGCATCAGATTTTGAATTGAAACCCCTGCCACCCGAGCCTAGTGTTGAACTTGAGGGGCCAGTGGAAAGCATGTCAGTCACTAATCCTACACATGTTGATCAAACTAAAGAGGAAATAGTGGTTGGAGAGACTAGACATTGCAGTGAAGAATTTAAGTGTGATTTTGTCATTGGAGTAGAGCCCTTACTTCCTACGCATAGAATTTCGTTCGAGATGCTTTTCTGCAAACAAACATTCCCTTGGTATGCTGAATTTCTCTGTCATTTGCGTGAGATTAAATTTTTGACTAGGTTGGTCGTACAAGTTAATGAACAGATGTTAAGCAAGTCAAATAATTTTTATTGGGCAAATCCATGTATTGTTAATTATAACAGGCGAATAAAAGGATGTGACTTGGTGGTGATATTTCACTTGGCGTACATTTTTCAATGGGTTAATCCACAATTGTTTCGTCTCATGCTCTATGACCGTTTTGGGCAATTCTTTGTCTGTTGAGATTCATGTAGCAATCAGGTTTGGGGGATGTGAAAAAAAAGAGAGTTATAGCTTACTTTATTTTTAGTGCTATTGTTTTTGTTTTTCTTGCCTGTGTTTCGATAATTTGTTTTGCAGGTATTTCAAAGTTTATCATCATCGAGCCTATCAGGTGTATTCTCTCCCTTATATTTTTATGTCCATGTCTATTTCTTAATTTTACATTCATGACATTGGGGACACTGTCATATTTAGGTTTGGGGGAGGGTGTACCTGTTCTTGATATGTTCGCTCTATGCACAAGCTTCACTTTTTACCATTTTAAAAAAAAATTATTATTAGTGATTTAAATTAAGGTGGATGCTCGATTTTGACTTTCAACTTGGTTATTGGTTTTTGATTAGTGCTAGTTTGACTGTTTCTCGGGTTAGAGTCTTGATATGATTTCATTGGTAGAATTAAGCTCATGAACATAAGCATTGATGAGAGGCACTTTGACTTGTTTTTATCACCTATGCTTGGATAGCGATTTATCACTTGTGTACATAGAACTAATAGAGATCTAGTATCAAACAATATCTATATTGGCTATATATTACTTACCAATTTAAAAACATCACTAATTTTTTATTCGGTTAAAATAGAACGAGGGAGAAACAAATCCAGATAGAAGAAGTAATTAGCTACTTAGATTTAGTTGTTCGGTGACATAGGTGCAGTGAGATTTCTACAATAACTATGTGGCATGATCGGGGCAATACTTACTGTTACTGGTGGATGTGACGTGGTACCAATCTTTCCTTCCAATTTTTTTCGCCAAACAAATTTAGGGGGTGTTCACTAACTCAGTCTTTTGAAAAAATTGGTTTTTCACGGTTTTTTATGTGATATGTTGCGAGAGAATGACCTGTCTCGATATTTGAAAAAAACAGTTTTTTTGTTAGTGGAACAGTCGTTACCGTGAAACCGGAGCTAGAGTATCGTCGCCCTAATATGGCGGGAAACACCCTGGCTATTGGCGGGAAAGGAGACCTACCCTATAAAAACCCTACTCACCCATCTTCGCGGGAAAATCAACGGCATAGCATCGTCCATTGACTCCATTCCAGTGTGAGAGAGAGAGAGAGAGAGAGAGAGAGTCGAGAGAAATATGGTAGGTCTACCGTACGATTTACTGGCTAACCCTCTCGGAGCCGTACGATTGACATTCCAGAAGGCGGTGGAATCCGGCTCCGGCCCCGCCACTCTCGAGGGCAAAGACTGGGGCGCCGCCGACCTCTTCCGCCAGTTCCTTTTTGACGACGGCGTCCTCTCTCAGGTCCGAAATCTTTTTTCTCTCACTTCACGCCTCCTGTGATTATAGATTACGATTGGTAGGAAAACGAATTAGTAGTATAGTTTTGTAGAATCCTAGGATTTTATGTTGGTACACATGAAATTAGATGATTAGGTTTTTGCTTTGCTTAGTTGGCTGTAATCTTGAGTGAAACTGTAAATAGGACTAGTAATATAAATAGGAATCAAGAACCTGCTAATCTATTGCCTTGAGGTTGTATTCTATTACATATGACGGTTGAACCTAAATCACATAATGCGGGTGCATGAGCGTGAGCGAAATCAGGAGCAGCAAGAGCATGAAAGCGCCTTCCAAAAGCATTCCTAGTACCAAATTTCTTGAGAGTATTACCGGATTTGGATAGGTCAACAACAATCATTTTCTAATTCTAGTCCTTTTGAGAATTAGGAATCTTCCTCCTGGCCAACTGGAGCATTGGTTATTATGATGCGCTGATACTACTTTTCTGACTGATTGCTTCCTTGTGTAGTGCTCTAAGATGTTTATAACTGTTTTTGCTCGTTGTGAGTTGCATTGATGTGTTGGTTCTAGCTAACAACTGTGCAATAATGTAGGTGCCAATACTTAATGCTGCGAGTGTCAGATCAATTCAGCCCAACACCCTAGTTCGGTTCAGGGGAATGATACAGGACATGCTGGGTAATGAATTCTATGTTGGTGCGTATAAGGTATTTGACCTCTTGTGGATCAGCCCTTCCTATTTGTGCCTATACTTCGAGCATCTAATTCTTTTTTCTCGTATCATGTAAAGGATGGAGGACTATGGAGAACCAACAAATTCATGGATGTTTCTCAGTTTCCTATGGATTTGTCAAGTGACAAACGGGTCTGGGAACGCCGGCTGCTTTATTGTGTTCCTGTGAGTTTTTCGTATGCTTCAAATTTCTGGGCTTACCCTTCTCTGCTTATGGATGTAGAACACAGACACTCGCTAGCTGTTATTTCTAGTGTATGGGTATCAGTATTTAAGTTTTAATCATCAATGGTAGGGCATGCCAAGACTTGATAAGTCGTTTGTTAAGTAAATTTCTGAAGGGTTTACCCTGTTAGTTGGCTTATTATAACTTGAAGTTGCCTTACCTCTGTTGCTGTTGAATAGGAAGTATTTTCACAATGTGTCCACATATTATCTTCATGATCAGATCATTAGGTTCGCTAACTTCTCTTGTAATTTAGGTCCCATGGCTGAATTCGTGGACTGAACCTTATTCAGAAGTTCTGCTAAATCGATGTGCAAGTTGGACATCCCCACAAAGGGAGAAGCGCCAAAGGGAGGATGACGAAACCATTGACCACATGGATATGGAGGTACTTTCCATTGCCCCTTATTTCTTTTATGGTGATTTTCAACTTTCCATAATTTTAAGCACTATGAAGTGTCAATACAGTCATCTTAAAAAGTTGGCATCCATGTGAAGTGACTAGTTCTTTGGTGGGTAAATGATTCAGTTTGGTTTCTTAGGTGTCTTTTGTCCAAACCTCATTTTTGCTATTGATTTTTTTTCTCTAAAGTCTAGCATGTTTAGATTGCATGTCGCATATGCTACAAATCTGACAATTTTTTTTCCAATGACAGGTGTCGGATCAAGTGTTCCAGGGTTCTCCGCATACAAAAAAGATGGTAAGCAGAAAATGATTGGTGCAGTGTCCTTAGCTGTATTTGAGTTTCTACCTTTGCCTTTTGGGCTTGAAAAGAATGACTCATTGAATTCTTATCATAGTTCAATCTTTTAGAAAATGCAAGGGTTAGTGGTTATAATTCAAGTTAGATTTTAATTTTCTGAGGAAGCTTAGTAAGCTTATATAAGTTCTAATCCACCTTTTAAACTAGATGAGAACAAAGAATGGCGTGTGGCTTCACCTTGTAAGTTTCAACTTTTTCCAAATGGATGAGCTTGTGATATCCTTATGGCTACTAACCTCAGATGAGGTGTTGCCAAGTTAGCTTGCAATATGCTTTCAAAATAAACCATGCATCAAAAATCAAATTGAGCGGGAGTAGAGAGTTAGAGACCCAGGCATGGGTCAAATAAAACGAGTTCTAAGAAGATATTCTGGTCATTTTAGCTAATTTTCTTTGAGTTTATGCTATTGGGTTTTGCAATTTTTGTTGTATATGAAATTGATTATAGTGGCAGTTTTATTGCTGAGTCATTCTATACCCCTATTTCCTTCATAAGTGCCAGTAGCTTACATTATAAATTTCTTTCAAAATCTACTATGCTTTTCATTGAGTATTTGTTTTCCTTGTTTTCCTAGCGAGGTGGACATCTTTCCCCATCTTCCCATTCAGATGATTGTATGGTTGAGGGTACCTGTCCTAGTACTAGTATGGTGCCTGGTTTTGAAAGTAATTCACTTCCATGTCTTGTGAAGGTAAATCTGATCTATTTTTTATTAAGTTGCACGAATACCATCCATACGGAGCATGCTTTACTAACATTGCCTCCTCCTATGTCCATTCATCCATGCAGATATATGACTCTACAGAAGATGACTTAAAGCTCAATGATATTTTTGAGTTTGTCGGAGTCCTCACTTTTGATCCAGAGGTTACACCAGCAGACAAGGAAGATTCTGATGAATTAGAAAATAGTTTTTGCCAAGAAGAATCGGCTCATTTGCCTCCTAGCAAGGTATTGACTGTTCACAGAGATATTCCTTTTGCTTTGTTTCCACAAATATAAATTTGATTAGCACGAACCCACCAGAATTATATAGACGAGTTCATAACATGGCTTGACAAATATAATTGCGAAAGGTTATGCTAATATATTTACTAATCAATGAAAACTCAGAGGAATGCCATTATAGTTCCCAATTGTGTACTCGCCTCAGAATAACACTAACTTTTTACCTGCTTTTGTTCATGTCTGAATTGATCCCGGTCGTTGAATTGTATGTTTGTCAAACCATCAATTATAGAAGGAATGGTTTTAAATTAAAGTGCAGTACAGAATCGTGCTCGTATTTCAGTTAAGCTAGCATATAGAGTTTCAATCTCGATCACTTACAATTGTCTACAAACTTCCACCATTTAAGATCTACATTTTGTGGCCAATCTCTACTACCACTTGACAAAAAATTATATCTAAAGTTGCTCAACTATGCATGTTGGGCTATACCTTTTATGATTTTAGTCGAAATCTCATAAATGCTGGTTAATGATAGTGGTAAGGGACCTCAAGGCAAGAAGAAAATGAAATTTCTCTTAGATTTGAATCCTATTCCAAAGTGGACTTTGCATATTTCTCTTCTCCCTTGCACCGTCATCATTTGCATAATGGGAAGCTTAGCTTTAGATTCATGTCTTACTGGCACCAAACTGTTTATGTATTTTCCGTTCAATGCTAAACCAACGAGTTTAGTCTGGTATAGAATGTTTTTAGTTATTCTTTCATGAGCAGTATGAAGTATTTTGTTACCTGTTCTCTTTGCAGGTTCCACGCCTCCACTGTCTTGTACATCGGAAGCTTGCAGTTCATGACGTCGTTTCAATCTCCCCTGTGGTGGAGGTAGTTGAAGTTTACCTACTGTCTTCATATAAAATTGATTGCAAATCTACCAATTATTCTTATGTCTTTTTTGAGTAATTTTTTTGCCTCATCTTGCTACATTGTTCAACGTCAACTAAACTAATAAATTTTGATTCTACAGCCAAAACCCAATCAACTGAAAGAGGTGAGGGAAGCTCTGCTGGGTCATCTTACATCTGCTCTTGGTAATGATGGGTTGGCAGCTGAGTTTATGTTGCTACATCTTTTGTCCAAGGTATAAGTTCCTACATAGTCACTGTGCTAAATGTTTATGTTCATGTCACATGTTATGGGAAATCAAGTATCCATGCCTTCCTAGTCCCGTCCTACTGTATTTTGTTTCAAATAAAAAAATCTCAAAACCTTTTGCAGCCTTATTTCCTTTGCCTTTTGCCTTCTTTTACTGAAATTGGTGGCTATCATGTTTATGGCAGGTGCATGCAAGGGTTGACACACTTGCTGTGGGGAAGCTTTCACTAAATCTTACGTGCTTTAACAAGGAAAATATGTCCATTTTTGGCAATAGTCTTAACCTTGCGGTCAAGAATCTTCTACCTATCACACATCATATTCCTCTTTCTGTCGACTATCTTAATACGACTACACTTGCCCCCAGAAAAGATTACGAAACAAACAGGTACTCAATTTATTCTGTGTGCAACATGTGGACATGCATTGTCTTGGATTCATACATCAGTCTACAATGATTTATTGGTTGCCGTTTTCTTACATCTTCATATGCTTAATTTTCCAGATTGATGTCCGGAGTTCTTCAGCTAGCTGAGGGCTCGCACCTAACAATTGATGAGACCCACTTACAAGCAGGGACCCTCAACACTGTTGGGGTTGAGAATGTTCGATTGCTAAAGAACCTACTGGAATTGCAAAAGGTAATTTCTGACTCATCTCAGTACCAATGTTACATATGCAGTTAAACCCTGTGATGCAAGCTCTATAAGACATATTGTGATGTCTGTGATTCGATCCATTACAGAATCAATATGTTGTGAGAGTTTCCAGTTTTCATGCTTCGTGGAATGGCTACATGATTGACTTTGGAGCCAACTTTTGGGACTAATATATGCTTTCTTTGTGTTTCCCAGGTGGAGTATGATTTTAAGTACTATAAAATGGAGATGACAACAGACGTCCAGTTGCTAGTTCTTTCAGAGGGGAAGTCTAATATCTTGCCAGCTGATCTAGTCCTTCCTTTCCGTCCAATTTCAGTGGGTTCCTCTGAAATGGTGGATGCAGAAGCACTGAAAGCTTGGAGATGGTACTTGGCTAGTGTAAGATCACTGCCACATTCAATTGAACCAGAAATGCAGAAGGTATGGTTCAACCAACTCTGTTTCCACACGAGTTTTCTTATGAGCAGTATTGATACACTCGTTGCTTGACCTTATTGATGCGGAATATGTTGCAGGTTGTAGAGGATGATATGGTTGCAACTAGGCAAGCTGATCGGACATTAGGCAGCCAAGATTTTAGCAGGTTATTTCACAAAATACCCCAGCACTTGCTTTTGTGTTTTTCATAGCTGGAGTTTTCTATAAATTGAAGAATAGGGTTTTCTTTGAAAAATTGTAAAACAAGTTTAATAAACCATTACGCCAAACAAACGGTGGTTTCAAAGACGAAAATAGGTAGCAGAAAAGAAAAAGAAAAAAAGGAAGCAAACCAATCAAGGACAATTTTTTCCATTATCTACCTGTAATCTGTAAGAGCCTTGTTACAGATGGTTGACAATGAGCCGTTTGATGTCTGCGAGCTTTGGTGAAACTTGTATGTCATTGGAACATTGGCAAATGGTCAAGGAACTTGAAAGGCTAAGAAGGGAGAGGCTCCAGTGAAAGCATGTCATCACATGGCTTGGAAGAACAAAAAAGGGTTGTAAATTATTATGTTCGCTGTAGTTTTCTTGACAAGGATCGGCTCAAATGATTGTCGCAAAATGTGTAATGACAGTGTTTTTCAAGATTTTTCACATCTTAGTATCGAGCATGAGTACAAGATCCTCAATCCAAAGTGTCTTCTTATTTCAATGCGATTTTAGTCGTATATTATGTTTATTGATGCGAGATTTGCACCACATCTGAGAGTGTATAGGGCATGGATCTCTATTGATAATTCAGCTGATTCTTTTCTTCTTTTTTTTAGTCAAAGTCATTGCCAATTGCCATTATAAAAAAAAAAAAGATCGAAATGATCGATTTAAAGAGATCAGGACATCAAGAACGGGGAAACAAACTCCCAAAGGTAAACACTGAAATCTTCAAAATATAAGCCTGGAGTACCATGATCAAACTACACATGAGCGGCACGATGATGGTCAAAGCGTCTTGCCTACGAAACAATGTCTTTCATGAGCCGATAAGAAGACGTTGCCATTTATGTACATTACTATCCCAATTCAACACGGACGTGCGAAAGGGCATTGTAAAAGCAACCCCTCGAGGCACCGCCAGCAAGCAAAATGGAAAAAAGAAAGAAAAAAAAAAAAAACAAAACAAAACCAAAGCTTAATCTCAAAATACAACTACAATCATCAGCTGATTGGAGGTTGGCTTTCAGTAAATCTAAAGGAAAAGGGCTTGTTTATAATAACCATGAAAACGAATGGGTTTACTTAGAACTCCAGAAAAGTACAAGGGGCACTAACGAAATAAATATTACGACTCGTGAGTCGTGACCACTGGAGTTCTGTTGAGAAGAAGAACAAGAAAAACGCTCATGCTTCTTGTCTGGTTCAGTCGTTGACGTCCGACCGAATAATTTCGTCAAATCCAGCCAATTCCATCCTTCTCTCCGATCGTTTTATTTCTCACGGAGAGAGTGAGAGAGGGGGAACGATGAGTAATTCGCGCATGGAATCGATCCTATCGATGTTCGTAACCGTTCGTCCTCACGAGACATCGGCATTGTTGTACTCCTCTTCCTGCTTCTTCTTCGTAAGCTCCATACACTCATTCGTCCAGTTTTTCGATTCTTATTAATATTTCTGTTCTGTTGCATTTACGATTTTTCGATTTTGGATTTGCAGATTTTAAGTGCGTACTTTGTAGTTCTTCCGTTACGCGATGAAGGCGCGATATCTTTAGGTTTAGGTAACCTTCCTGGACTTTTCGTGGGATCCTTGGCCCTCACACTGGTTGCTGCGCCTGTTTCCACTCTCATCTTTTCGTTGCCTAATCTTTCCAAAGGAAAGGTGAGGATTATCAACACTCATTTCTCATAGCATTGTAGGGTTTATTGCTCGTTTTGAATTGAGATCATAGTATTTTGCTGGATAAATGTGGAAACTTTGTATCCTACCTCAAATCAATTGGCAATGAGTGGAGAGGTTCCCCATGTTATTTAAGTGATCTCCCGTTCCACATCCACCAATTTGGACTATTCTCTAACACTCTTCTCATGTGCAGCCGCATTTAGGTCTCACGTGTAGTCACTTTTTTGGTTCTCTCTTTGTGCATCGTATAGTGTGAGCGATTTCAATTTTAATGCAAAAAAACTTTATATCCAATTCAAAACCAATTAAAACTGAGTGTATACTGCATAGGTCCCCATGGAAGCCACAATCGGGATGGATTCCTTTGGATTCAGAGCTACACTTTGAACTGCTGTAATAGCGATGGAGACCTTTGACCAAGCTCCTGATAGTCACTACACAAAATTAAACAAAGAATCCATTATCCATTAGACATTCCAGCCTGGGGTGTTTGGCTGGAAATGTCCTCCGATGGTCAAGTTAGTCTGGAGTTTTTCAGTCTGAAATCGTATGTTCTCTGGTTGAGATACTTGACAATTTTACTTACTGTCTCTCGTGTTTGTGGGAATTTTCTCCAATGCCTTGTTATGAAATTTTTCTTCTTATTTATAAGCGCTCCTGTTATGCCTCCTTGAAGCCGCTTTTCCTTGTTTTAACTCACGAGGACTTTTAATCTCCCAAAAAGAAGTTTAATTGGCCACATACTCGGGGTTATGGGATTCTTTTTGGCAAACTGTTCTTGGATTTATATAGCATCGTCTTTATTTATTTTTGCCGAGGGAACACGCCGTTCTAGAAGGGATTAGGCGTGACGGTTTTATCCCATGTGGTCTGCTGTAATATCTGTCTTTACTGCGGGGCATGGTCATGTCAACCCTTGCTTTCACATTGGTCTGCGCGCGCGTGTAGAGCAATCTCTGATTTCCCCTATAAGGCTATAAATATCGGTACTAACATGATCAATTCATAACACTCTTTGCTCCTCTTTTGTATGCATCGCTCGTAGGGGACTTGTGGGCTTTTCTGAATCTCTCTATCTAGGATGATCCGATATACTCCTCTATCTATTTTACTCCTCTTCAAGCTTCTACGTCTCTCGCATACAGTGGTGTAGCTAGGAATATACATCTCTGGGGGCACTATAAAAACAAAAACTCTGGTAACAGCCAACCCCCGACAACATGCCACTGACCCATGACTTGATGGTTGTTGGCGATGGACACTGATTTGCGTACTGGTTGTTACATCATGAGAAACAAAAGATAGTTTTCAGGTTTTAGAGTATTATTTTGTTCACCTACCTAAGCAGTGGATGAGCATTACTCACTGTACATACTAGGTGAAAATTTCTCACTTTTCAAAAGTTCAAGCTAGACTTTTACCTCGATGATCAATAACATTGGCTCTTATTTTGTACAATTCAACCAAGTCATTCTTATTTTCATAAGTATTTGATCGAATAACATATTAAAGTCTGTTGTTGAGCCCCCATTCTTATTTTCATAAGTATTTGATCATGGCTAAGCCTAGGATTCATCCCCTAGTCTAGTTCAGTCAAGGCATCTAGTGCTGAGGGACTATGTTAGAACTTAGAAAGAAGCTAAATAGGTAATCCTTAGAAATTCGTGAGTAAGAGTGAATTGACTGCTGCTAGTTCAACGGAAACTAGAGTTCCAGAGTGATGAGCAAGAGGAAAGTGAGGCGCTACTGTTGCTAGGCTTGTATCCTCTTCTTGGCCAAGGGGACTCGGAACTTGGGCTAAGTGTATATAGCCATTCAGGCGAGTTTCGTCTCTCCCTATGGCTTTGGTGTAAAAGAGAGAGAGGAGCTAGGTCAGATAGTCTATTTATTCTACGAGTCTAGTTCAATCTATGTGGATATTAGCATTTATAGGCTAGCTGCTACCAATGTGTAAATATCAACTCCTGTTGCTATTTATTTTTACAGTTAGAAGAAGAAAGGATTCGGCTGGATATCAACCCGAGTGGATTCCCGTAGTATCATTGCGCTATTTCTTTAGTCCTTTTGAGACTCATGGCCAACTTCAACTTGTATAACGCAAGTGTCTCTAGTGTATAGAATGTTTGTGCTCGGGTCTCGTTGCCGAAGTCGTACATGTAGTCTTGATGAATTTGAACAATAATACATAGTTTCTCATTTTGACAACTTTGGCTCTTCCTTTTTCCGTGGGCCTGTTAACGCTTTGACTTGGAATTTTGGTCAACATATTTATTTACTTTTATTTCCTCACAGTCCCTCATGTTATTAAATGATCTCCCCTTGATTGGGATGTGGGACTATTCTATAATAACAAAGTTGGAGGGATAATTCTATAGACATTCTAAAGGAACATTTTTTGCTCATAAAAAGTGGATGTGCAATACATCAGGAATGGTAACACCAAAGTTAGAGCACAATACTGCCGTGTAGTTTGTGTTGCTTTTAGTGTCAACCTCACAGTTTATCTTGGAATTTTCAGGCCTTGGTCTTGATACACAGGTTTTTTAGCATCTCTCTCGTTTTATTTTTCATGCTATGGCATACTTCTTCACCTGGATATTCATTTCCCAATTTGAAGGTACGGCAAGAATTCCATGAGAAAGATGTGTTATTGTTCATAACCATTAATTTATTCTGATTCTCCTGATATTTGACACTAATCATCTTCTAGGGTTACCCCACTATAAAAGAAGAGCTAAAGGTGGAGGTTACTCAAGCCAATCCACCTTCTTCTGAAGATTGGATGGACAATGGATGGTTTTATGTCTCCATCAGGATTGGATTGTTCCTTTGGGTATGCTGGTATCTATCTTTTCTGCTGAGCTATTTGCTATTAGTTTTAGCATTCAATTACAGTTAAATATTTTGAAGTTTAGATATAGAAAATTCTTGGCTTTGCAGGTAGCTTTACTGAATCTTATTACTATCTCTTCAACTTGGGCTAGAGTAATTGATGTGATGGACAATGAGGTATGTAAGCAGCCGTCGGGTGTTTAGTTATGTTTCAAATTTTTGTGTATAATTTATCTGTGCTTTCTATCCAGTCAGGTTCAAGATTGTTTGGGTTTGTTGGTGCTGGTGCTACCCTTGGCCAGCTTTTTGGTTCATTGTTTGCAACAGGAATGGCTTGGATGGGACCATGTATGCGTGCTATCTTTCATCATTTGGAACTTGGAAGTCCATAAACATTGTTTTGCTACCTTATTTTCTATTATGAATAAATTTATTTGTTTCTAAGCGTTTTGTTTTAAACTTTCCCCCACTCCGACTTTGGTTGGATTCGTTTTGTCAGATTTACTCCTAGTTGCTGCTTTGTTGATGGAATTTGCTGCACGGTCATCAAAAAGGATCAATAAGGATACATCCCATGTCTCTGTGGAATTGTCGCCCATCCTGTAAAGTCGATTTTTTCTTTCCCTTATTTTTTTTTTTTCCATTGGGGACTTTTGCCTTCCATTTAGTAGCCTGTGCTTATCTCGTTAGGAAAAAATGGAAGCCCAAAATTGGGTTGATTTATCTCGTTCCTATTTATTGTTATTGGCTTCCTTTATTTATTGACTTGGCTGTTGTGGCTCTTAGGAAATCTGATCTTGATCAATGTAGTGAGGATGATGAACACATTGAACCTGCTCCTCGAGGATCTTCCCCTAAACTATCCACTTCTGTGGCAAAGCCTCAGCTTTGGGCTATGCTAGATGGGATTCGGCTTATTTTGTCCTCCACGTACTTGCTATATGTGTCATTATTTCTGTGGCTGAGTGCAGTTGTCTCTTCATTCTTTTATTTTCAGGTAAGAATAGGTTCGTTTTCAAAATAAATTCCCCTCTAATGTAATCAATTGATTGTTATATTGTGCCACTGAATACGGAGATCTCATCTATGATAGGTTCCGAAAAACTTTAAGTAGAGAGTTATGCTTACCCGTGTAGTAAAGCTTTATTGCAGTGCCCCTATGGTTTGAAAAACTTACACTACCTGCTCTCAGGGTTTATATTTCCAAGTATAATGAAGTTTGAAATCTTCATTTTACCTTTGAATAAAGTCCACTCAGTCAAAGGTAAAATAGGATCATTCCACCACCACTTCTTTGTCACCATGTGTACCTTAATCCCCATCACCTCCAATCTTCTCCACCTCACCCTCTCTCTACGCGCTCGACCAATCTCTTATTGTCCTTTACTGGCATCTATCCACTTCTTTCTGTACTTGTTATGCGTATGCAAGTATCTTGCAAAGTATTGTATTGCTTCATAGGTGTATCCATATTGGAGACCAGTAAATTTTTGGTTACCCTTTATTTAAAGTCCAATTTTGTATTGGTACCTTCTTTCTGTTATCTTTTGACTTTATTGTTACCTTTTGAACTGCAGAAAGTAACTGTGATTGCTATGACTGTTGCAAGCCCAGTTGGTCGGAGAAAGTTATTTGCCCAGATTAACAGTTTCATTGCTATTTTTATCCTTGCCGGACAACTTAGTTTAACGGTATAATTTACTGCTGATTTTAGTTTGTTTGAATAGTTATTTCAAATTGTCTGCTTTGACCTGATATCTAGTTGCTACCTGGAAAAAAAGAAAAAGAAAAAATGACGCTTTGTGTGAATATTTGCTGGGATGTGATATCTAGTGGCTAACAGACGAGCATGAGAACATCATTGTTGTTTCTTTAGTTTGTTTGCTCCAAGGGTGTGCATTGTTGAGCTAGTTGAATATTTTGAAACCCTAAGCTATTGAAGGTCAATATTTGCCTATCCTCAAATATATTAAACTCTAATCCCTTAACCTTAGAGAACTTAAGAATCTAGACCGCCTTACCCGAGAACTTCATCATCATTGTGACAATTGCGGGGCATGTTATAATAAGCTTATTGCGGCCTCCTCCTGAATGTGGTTTTTGGCATATGTGTTTTTAGACATTTAAAGCAGAAGTCAACTTTTTATAACATATTGCTTGTACATTACTATATATCATTATCATTGTGTGTATACACATCATGCAATTGCTGTAAACGAGAAAAGTTGTGCAAAAAATCATTTTACCCCACAAAGTAGATTCTAAGTGTATATGGACCTTTTTTCTGAATATGCATGCCCTTACATTAGTGAATTGATGGGTCTCATTTTACCCCGCAAAATTGATTAAATTATATATATGGTCCCTTTTTCTGATGCATAGTTGCATACCCCTTGATCTCCCAAATCTTCACTTTACACCACGCCAGCTCCCCTTTCGTCATAAGGCGTGGAATTAGATAGAGGGTTGATGAGTCGATTTACATCTGTACTTGAGATATATACCTGAGTCGAGGAAACATAAGCTGCAAGATATCCCCATGTCAATTTCTTTAATTCTGAATTTGATGAGATTACCATAACAGTTTCATTTGTAAATGAGGAAAAAGCGAGGCAAGTCCTGTGCTGCTGAAATTCTTGTAGGAATCCATCCTTATGACATTGAACTAACTCTGATTACTTGCTACTGACTTGGAGATAAAACTAGAATAAGTTGTAGGATTGCCATAACGACAGTGCAATGCTATGTAAGCTGCTCTGTTCAATGTACAAAACTCATGGATGGTTCTTCAGTCAATTTTTTGGAAACCCTGTAACATCATCATTCATCATTCACTAGACAATGGTTTTCCATTTGGTTTCCAGCATTATCCTGTTCATTGGGGATGACTGTGTCATTTGTTTCTTTTGATTCCAGGGGCGCATACTTACTGTTGCTGGAATTACTTTAGCCTTATGCTCTGCTCCATTTGTCGCTTTTGCAAATCTGGTTGCTATAGCTGTGTGGCCAACATGGATTGCAGTTGCTGTTTCAGAGACCGTAAGAAAGGTTTGTTTTGTATGATTGCTTGCGCTTATTAACGCAAACTAGTAAAAGTTTTTGTATATAATGTATGAGCCAAAACATCGGTTGCTAGAAGCATAAAAGCTTAAAAATAGCCTCAAAACATATATAAATAAGCACGTTTGCAGGAACTGTTAGTCAATTAATCTTCATAAGGGGCTAGCTTGAGTTGTGCTCAACGCTCTTGTGTAGTATAAAGAAATCATCTATGAGAAGGGACATTATAACTCCGGCCAATATCTTTCTCAATGAAGGTGGGCAATTAACTTACAGTGCAATGACTGCAAACAAGGGGAACCCTAAGAGCTTATTTGGTTTGCATTCCTTGAGAGATGGAATAGATTTTTTCCCTCTTTCTAACTTCTGACTCGAGGAAATAATAAATGTCTCATGGTCCACAACTCCAGCATGTGAAGATTCTCTATTCTGTTATTGAGTCTAATGTGACAATGTATCCTGGGCCCTCTAAACACCAAACTATGAATGAGATTTAAGAACATAAAGGGTTTGACATAAAAAAACTGTGTTCATTGACATAAAGGGTTTGACTACTTATACTAGTTTTCGGACTTGGAGGGGGCGGAATTTGTTGATAATTAGTAGTTAATTGTAGTCGTAAAGTTTCTTTAAAATCTCAGGGTTGGTGGCGATCACCCCTGCCTGCAATCCACTGGGTCCATCCTTGGTGTTGTTTCTCTTTATTTGAATGTAGAAGTTAAACCAATTGTGTTTACTTCAAGGAGTCAAAGGGTTATTTGTTACAGTTAAAGTTCTACTTAATTTGCAGGTGGTTACTTATGTTGTAACCAGACCTGGGAGGGAGCTTCTTTTCACAGTTGTCTCACAGGAGGAGAAATACAAAGCGAAGGTTTGAACTGTTTAAATACATAGATTTACACTTCTATTATCGGTAGTAACTCACAAGTTGTGGGTTATTATTATTGCCAGAAATGCGACTATCCCTTCGATTCCTCACACTTCTTGCTTAGCATGGTCTTTAACCAAAAATGGATTTTTTGGTTAATTTCATTACATTTTTCACCACACTGAAATGCCATATGCATCAAGCATGGGTTACCAAACACAAAATATTGCAGGTATGCATAGATGTAATTGTTCAAAGGCTTGGAGATGCTACAGCAGCAGGACTTTACAAGCTCCTTTTCAGTACTCTGAATGGGAAAACAACAACTGTGTCTCTATATGCCTTACCGGTATGTTTATGTTACTCTTATTGTATTTTGCTTTTAATCTACAACTTGGTTACCATTATGTTGCTGTATGCTATCTCTGGACATTTTTTCACTTTCACTTCTTGGGGGTGGGGGAGGCCAACGATTGGTTGTATTTTGACTTCTGACCAAGAAATACTTCTGACCAAGACCAGTAAAACTTCCTTTTCTCTCACGTTTGGTTTCATACCAGGTCTGCTTATTGTGGATATTCACGGCATTCCATTTAGGACGCCGCCAAACAGAACTTGCAAAGCTCCATACTGTCTCCACCTGAGTGGTTCTAGGTGGTCATTTTGTGTACATCTTGTGTAGAATGTAGGCTGTCGATTTCAAATTTTGGGGTCTTCTTTTACGTGGAACTGATTTTGTTACGTGTTACAAAACGTATTTGTCGTAGTTACAAATGGTTTTGCCATGAAAGGTATGAGAGTTTGTTGTAACGTTACGAACAGTATGGATTATAAAAAGACACGACATTTAAAGACTTGAAAAAGTTGCTTTCGCCCTCGTTTGTGAAGAACTCATCCTCAACTTGAGTTGATGAGAAAATCCTTGTAAATTAAGAGAACCCATATATGGATATTTTCTATGTAAAGGTTTTAGAGAGAAAGCCGACTCTCTTGTTTCATCATGTGGGTATTGATTCAATTGAATTAGACAAGATTCATTGCTTAAAGGAGCATCCACACCTGTTGTCTTATTTGACCAAACACCATACTAGGAAAAAAAATTGGGTGCAAAGAGGGTACTGCACACATGTGGTGCCCGAACGCTCATCTCGACCGTCCAAAAGTGTTTTGGACGGATTTGATTTCTTCCTCTCTCACTCTTCTCTATCTTTTTTCTCTTTCTAAAATCCAGACCAGCCAAAATACTTTTGGAAGGCCGAGATGCGCCAGCACCCAAGTTTTTCTCACATGCTAGGCACTTGTCAAGTGTGAAGCTAAACTTTAATGTCTTGGAAACTTTAATGTGAATGTGCCTGGTAGTGTTGGGAAAAGGAAATTGATGAGGAACTTGAGTAGCCAATTAACCCGTCATTGGGTGGAAGTCAACCCTTTTTTGAGGGAAAAAGTCAACACTTTGAAACATGACAACGTCGATGTTGCTTGTGCTACTAGCTTTGGAGGTTCTCGTTCAAAAATTAGGTGAGGTCGAGTAGGGTGCAAATAATCGAGCTCGAACTCAATTCGTTGATGTCAATGAACAAGGTAGCTTAAAATTATAGCTTGTATTTGTTCATTAACTTCGTGAGCCAACCTCAAATAGACTTACTGAATTTAGACTCGAGCTATTCGCAAATTGCTCAGTTTGTTTGTAACCCTGGTCACATCTATATATTCATACATCTAAGAGAAGCCAAAATTTGATCCACATTTGACTAACAATCCTAGTGCTAAAATGAATAGAAAAGTATACTAAAAACTCATGATCATTAGCTCATCGTATTCCATTCATTATTTTTTCAATCTTACTCCATTTAATATTGTGATTAAGAGTACAATCTAATCGTAAATTTCATATTTTGCGCCTAAGGGTACGTAAGCTAAGCCAAGAGGCAAATATCTTGGCATTGAGTCATTCATATGAACAATAGAATATTCCTATTGGCCAAGATTCAAATCTCAGAATAAGCAACTATATCTTGTTAATTTTTCTTTTAACTTTTGTTTTTTTTTTTTTTTTTTTTTGGGGGGGGGGGGGGGGGGGGGGGGAATTTGCATTCATATGAACAGGCGAATATACATATCATATCGCCAAAAAAATTGTAGTAAGTTTCAAATCTCACCAATAAATAACTAATATCGTGTTAATTTTTCTTCGAACTCTATTTTTTGAAGAAATTGTCATTCAGATGAACAAGCGAATACTCTTACCGGCGTAAAAATTGGGGTATGTTTCAATCTCACCAATAAACAACATCTCATGTTAATTTTTATTCTGACTTTTTTCTTGAAAAAATTGGCATTCAGATGAACAGGAGAATATTCCTATTGGCTAAAAAATTCAAAATAACAACTCTGATGTTAATTTTTCTCCTAACGAAAACCGAATTAGTCAAACCACTTGAGGTGTCTGCAAAATAGTCTTTTTCCACGTGCTTATCAGACAACCATTCTCATGCAAATTTTATTTTTAACACCTCACAGCTTCTCAAAAGTCATCATCCTAGTTTTCAATATATTGGTTGAATAAAGGAAAATTCAAAAAAAAAAAAAAACCTAATTCAAGCTTTGAGATACTATCGAAAAGGATATACAAAGGGGTCGAACTGGAAGAGGGGTGCTGGTGATCGGCCCCTCGAGAGCGCCACTAGTGATCGCATCCGAGTCGTCTAAAATTGTTTTGGACGGCCTAGATTTTTCCTCTTCCATGAAAAAATCTGTACCGTCGATTGCCGAGATGGACGGCTCGGATGCGATCACCAGCACCCCCAGATCCAATCGAACTCCTTTCCATTAACTGATCCGAAAAAGGAATACTATTTGGACCCAGCTTCTCTACGCTCCAATTGCAAAGAGACATCTACTCTTACATTCAACGGTCCAAATTTTAAAAAGATTCTTCCTAGAAAGAGTGAATGATAGACTCATACACGGAAGAGTCTTTTTCCAACTTTGTCGTAGTAGAGACCCTTTTGGACGGTCAAGATTACGTGAATAGCTCTACGCCGCATACTGTAGAAAAGTCAGATTCTATTTTTGCACGATTATATATAATATCTTCCAGAGAAGATACTCTCCAACTTTTCAAGGCAGTTACTAAGCCGCATCCACCTATATAAATACAACGAAAATAAACTCGGACTCCCCTGTTCCCCTCCTCCACCATTTTCTCTAAATTCATAAGCATACACACACACATACAATGGAGATGGAGAACGGCGGACCACCGCCGCCACCGGCTCCTGCCCACCACTCCCCGCTAACCCGCCTCAACACCTTCGTGTCCTCGACCAGAGCCGGGAAACACTTCAAGCTCGTCGAGCGGAAAACCACATTCACAACCGAGCTCCGCGCCGGCACCGCCACCTTCCTAACCATGGCCTACATCCTAGCCGTAAACGCCTCCATCCTAACCGACTCCGGCGGCCCCTGCTCCGTCTCCGACTGCATCCCGCTCTGCTCCGACCCGACCCTCTCCGCCTCCAACTGCGCCGGAGCCAACGTCACCCTCATCCAACCCGACTCCACCTGCAAATTCGACCCGGTCAATCCGGGTTACACGGCGTGCCTGGAAAAGATCCGGAAAGACCTGATCGTTGCGACGGTGGCATCTTCTTTGATCGGGTGTTTGATTATGGGGACGTTGGCGAATCTGCCGTTGGCTTTGGCGCCTGGCATGGGAACCAATGCGTATTTTGCGTATACGGTTGTTGGGTTTCATGGTTCGGGGAATGTGTCGTATGAGAGTGCTCTGGCCGCGGTTTTCATCGAGGGTTTGATTTTTCTGCTGATTTCGGCAGTTGGGTTACGGGCGAAACTCGCCCAACTCATCCCGAAGCCCGTCCGGATCTCGTCTTCCGCTGGTATCGGACTCTTTCTCGCTTTCATTGGTTTACAGGTACGCAGTAAAACAACTTTAAGGGCCCGTTTGGCTCGCATTATTTTTGCTCATTTTGGACTTGTCCATAGTGGTATTATTGTATCTTATCGCAGTATTCCCTCCGTTCTATTTTTATAGTCCAGTTCGGTCTCCAACGTAATTTATAAATTGTTAGTATTCAAACTATAATGAATTTTACAGGAGATATGAATCTTATATGATAGATCTCAATTAGATCTATAATACAGAATTTTAAAATCTTTAAGAAATATTGTAGATTGAAAGATAAGGACAATTTAAAAATTGCATTAGAGACTGAACTGACAAAGAAGGGAACAAGGGAAACTAACGCTCTGTTTGGAACATAGAGAAAATGGAAGAAAGAAAAGAAAAAATATAAAATTTCCTCCCTGGTCGTTTGGTTTCAAGTAGTGTAAGGGGAAAAGAAGAAAAAAACAAAAAAATAACTGGAGTATAAAGAATTCTATGAAGGAAAACTTTAGAAACGGAAAAGGGGAAACAATAAAGGGAGGAAATTAAATTTAGAAAGAGAAAAGTAGTTAAGACTTTATTTTCCTCTTGAAGCCAAAAAAAAAAAAAAAAACTAAAGTTAGTTGTTCTTTGGGGTTGCTGCTGTGCAGCCCCTGCACAGCAGGTGTTGTGCACCATCCGGGCCGTCCGTTGCTCGGATGGACAGTCCAGATTTCATCTTGCACGCATGACAACGAACGGTTCAGATGCAAAGGTGTTGAGGTGAAATCTGAGCCGTCCATCTGAGCAACAGACGACTCGAATGGTGCACAGCAGCTACTGTGCGGGGCTGCAGAGCAGCAACCTAAAAAAAAAAGACTTTATTTTTCGATCATCGCTAAATTACCTAATGCAGATTGAACCTCAATGTTGGAATTATGGACCAAAACTTCTAAAGTAAATAGTTCGAAGCTTTACAGCTTTACAGTAAATTGAGTAAAGTTCACATCTTTGTAGACTGAGTTCCAAACTTTCATCAAGTATAAGATTCCAAAAGAAGATTATCCGCACAACTTAAATTTGATTGGACAATCATTGCCACTAGGACGAGCAATAATTCTTGGGATTTCGGAATACATAGTCCATTTACAACAGTTATAATGTAACGCAATTTGTTTAATATCGATATTAAGCATGAAATTAAAATTAGCGAGAGCTTAGGCGACATGAATTTTAATAAGTATAGAAGTTAGGGAAGTTTTGTCTCGTAAAAATTAATGGAGATACGTATGCTAATTCAAACACTCTGAAATTTGAAAAACATCCACTATTTGATTCTTTTCATTCCTTTGATAGGAGTATTTGTTTGGTGGAATTCACTTTTATGATAGTGGGTGATACCCAATGATGATATTTCACATAACAATTACTATAATGAACTTTTCCTCTTTTGATAGGGCAACCAAGGAATAGGCCTAATTGGCTATAGCTCCTCAACCTTAGTTACCCTCGGCGGTTGCCCAGCCTCCTCAACTGTTGCCGTAGCGCCCGTCACCACCGCCGCCAATGGCACCATCTCCCTCCTCCCAGATGGCACAGTCTCCGGCAACATCCTCTGCCTCCAAAACCGCATGCAAAGCCCCACCCTCTGGCTTGCCGTCCTCGGCTTTGTCATCATCTCCTACTGCCTAATAAAAAACATCAAGGGCGCCATGATATACGGCATCGTTTTCGTCACCGCCGTCTCATGGTTCCGTAACACAAGCGTCACTGTTTTCCCTGACACAGCCGCTGGCGACTCTGCTTATGATTACTTCAAACACGTGGCCGATGTCCACGTCATCAAACAGACGGCTGGCGCATTAAATTTTAAAAACATTTCCAAAGGGTATTTTTGGGAAGCCCTAGTTACGTTTCTCTATGTGGATATTTTAGATACGACAGGTACTTTATACTCTATGGCTAAATTCGCCGGATTTGTCGATGAATCCGGCCAATTCGAAGGCCAGTACTTTGCGTTCATGTCGGATGCGTCAGCGATCGTGGTAGGGTCCCTATTGGGGACGTCGCCAGTGACGGCTTTTATAGAATCATCGACAGGGATAAGGGAAGGGGGACGAACGGGGTTGACGGCGTTAACGGTGGCGGGGTATTTTTTCTTGGCGTTTTTTTTCACGCCGTTGTTGGCATCTATTCCAGCATGGGCAGTAGGGCCGCCGTTGATATTAGTGGGGGTATTGATGATGAAATCAGTGGTGGAGATTGATTGGGAGGATATGAGGCAGGCTATACCGGCGTTTGCAACGTTGATTTTGATGCCCTTAACTTATTCGATTGCATATGGGTTGATTGGTGGGATAGGGACTTATATTGTTTTGCATCTGTGGGATTGGGGGGAGGAGGCGTTGAGGAAGTTTGGGATTGTTAAGGGGTTGAAAAGCAAAAATGATGGAGCTAGTAATGGGGTAAATGGGGTAATTAGTGAAGGTGCTGGGGATGGAAGTGTTAAAGCTCTTGAGGTTTGATATGCTGGTGGATGGGCTTAAAAATTCTAGAATCTCTCTTTCGTTTTAGGTTGTTTTTTCTTTTCTTTTCTTTTCTTTTTTTTTTTCCTGTTTTTAAAACTCTCAAAATTACATTTGTCGATTGAGAGGTCGATATTATATATACATATAAAAAAAGTGATTTTTTTACAAAATAAGCATATAAACGAAGTAACATCCACAGCCGTCACATCATATCTTCATTTTAAGTTGTAGCCATCATGTCATTTTTTACAAAGATACATATCTTGAATATTTCTCTAATAAGTCCACCCTTTCTCTCTCCTCACTTTTTAGACACGTTTATCCCTAATTAAAATGTTGAAAGTATAATATGTTCCAATGTGCATTTAGTGTTTTTAGGGACGGACATTTGCTAGTTCTATATATTCTTAAGGCCAAATATAAGCAAATTGTCTTCTTTATGTCTCTATCCTAGTGGGTTTGAATCATTATGTTGTCATTCTGAAATTTTAAAAAACCCAATAATACCCTACATATATATATTTGTAATAGAGTAATAGATACATCTTTAATCCTTCCATTTTTGTAGGAGTTTCTTGGGATTGATTTCGTGATTTTAGAGATTTGCTTACTATCTTGTATTTGAAAAATTCAAAACGTATATGCAAGTTCAAGAAATGCAGCATGGAGCTGCGCAGCACCCTTGTTTCCAAGAAATGGATCAACGTTGTGGACTTTAAAGGGCATAATTTTGAAGAATCAAAGTACTTATTTCAAATCCAAACCAGATCTCCTCTGTCCAAAAAATCCCCAAGTATTGGTCGTGGATTCACAATTGCCTTGTCTCCTTGTACAATGCAGAACTTGAGATTTTTTTGCATTCGGCTAACAAAATCCCCGCCGAGAAGAACTGTTTTCAGAGCGATTCGTTTTTGAGTTCACTTGCGACTACTCAATTCGGAAGGTTCTTGATTCGGTCACTGCGGTTGCCGTCATCTCACGAAATGGATGTGAAAACTCAATGAGTAAAGAACGAACTCGACAACGGCAAAATCAATCTCGAAGGCCACAGAAAAAGCGACAACAACAGTGATTTTTGTTGATTTTAATATGTATTTTGTTACAGTGTTGTTGCTTGAGTAAATACTTGTTATAATGTTGGTGTCATAGTTAATTTGTGTATCATAATAGGTGATTCATACAATGAATATGGTTTTCCTTCGATTCAATGGTGTTTTTTTTTTCCCAATTCAATATTGGTGTTCTTTTTCGGTACAGTAGAAATAATAATTCAATAAATCAAGTTCACATGTCCTTTAAAAATGGTTTATTCATACAGTGAACAAATGGTTTGTTCCCATGACATTCCAAAAACTGATTATGGAAACAAAGGATAGTTATTTCATACAATGAATATGGTATATTGATTTACCATATTGAGTGATTTGATACATTAAAATATGATTTATTGTTTTACCACATCGGCAATTTTACATAGTAGGATTCATGGTCAGGGTTGTTTCATTACAATGAATATGGTTTATTGATTTACTGTATGGGGTGATTTGATACAATAAATATGGTTTATTGTTTTACCATTTCGGTAATTTCACACAGTAAACATATAAATCAACACACGATTCATGATAAATAGTTTTACCATGTTCACGGGTTGTTGAGTTTGCTTAGTATTTTAATATTTCAAATTTTGTTTGAGAGAAAAATTGAGTAAGAAATTACGGATCCGGGGTGGGTGTTTTGCGGTAGGTGTTGTGTGCCGTGTTGTGCGGCAAAACTACGTCGTTTTTGCGGCACACCTCTAAAGCTCCCAAGGGCCTTGTTTGGAGAAAGAAAAAAACCAGTACAAAATGCCTAAACCCAAAGTACCTAAACCTTAAATCCAAAGTGCCTAAACTTGAAGTGCCTAAATCCAATTGCCTAAACCCACTATACCCTATCCCAAAGAGCCTATATCCCCTAAAATTGAACCCCCAATTAACTCTCCAAACAGGGCTCTTGGAAGCTTTAGAGGTGTACCAAGAAAATGAGCAAAACGACGTAGTTTTGCCGCACAACACGGCGCACAACACCTACCGCACAACGCCTCCCCCGGATTCAGAAATTACTAGGAATGAAAGAGATTTGAGAGAGAGAGAGAGAGAGAGAGAAATTAGAAAAGATTTAAATGGCAAAATATTTAAACAATTATGAGAGAGAAATAGTAGTTTGAGGTTTATTTGAATTTGAAAATGAAAATTAATGCTTTGTTCGTTCTGAGTTTCAAGACCTGGTTTTCTCAATTATTATCAAATCATTACTCCTATTTTTAAATATTATTTTTCATTTTTCTCTCTATCTCTCTCTAATCATTAACCTAATTTTTAATTATTATATCTATTTCTCCCTCCAATCATTACTAAAAACCAAAACCCAAAACTCAAACCAAACACAACCTAAGTTTTCAATCAACTAGGATGGATCGATACATAAATAAATGGATGAAAGATGACTACTCATTTGTGATGCTGCCAAAAATACACCGAAACATGAATACGCAATTCTTGACAGGGAACTTGGCCCACATTCTCAAGACAGCTGCTCCTTGGTAAGGGATTGTGAATGCAGCTGCAGCTGCAGCTGCTGCAGCAGCCTTTTTGGACTTTGACAAATCTATTTGCAACTAAAACAATATTTACTTATATTTAGACAAATATTGGATATGTTATATTTCCGACGTACCCAAAAAAAAAGTCATTGGATATGTTGGAGGCTACAGATCCAACACACTATGAATTTAGTATCTAGAAGAAAACTTCTACTTATCGAATTGATAAATACATGATCAACAGTGTTTTTTATTGATTGATGCTCTCGACAAATTTTGTAAAATAAAAGATTTAGATCATCAAATTGCTGCGGCCACGGCTTGGATTGGACTGCTGATAAGTCAATTTTTGTGGATAGACTCAGTATTATAATTGGCCAAATCAAAATGCACTTCCATCTTTATGGGGATACAACATACTAACATGGAAACTGTCTATTGGCCAGTATTCATTCCCACTTGCCTAGCCAAATCATTTTCCACTAGGTGATTTTTAGGCCACAATCAAATAAGTTATTTTGCGGAGACCCCACAAATAATTCTGACATAACGTTGACGTGGCTCAAAGCGATGGTCCCGCTAGTGGACAGCGAAATTAGTATTCCGGGATTGGTCTTTTAAGACTGCGTGAAAGCTGATCCGAACACCTGATTATCAAAAAGAAAAGAAAAAAGGGAAAGCGATGGTCACTACTCGTTAAAACCATTTGATTTATTTTGTCACATTTAGTACTACTTTCTCTAATCGCAGTATTCCTTGATGTAATAGCAGATATTTAGGCTTGATATTAGGCATGTTAATAGTGATTTGATTTTCCATTCTTTATTGGTCAATCTCTTGTCTCTTTTTCTGATTTCAAATATTATGTCTTATTACCGATGATTTCACTCACTATTGCTAGATTTTTCCAATGCGTAGAAAATGTGAAGAAGCTACTCATTTTCCAATCACGTGCCTCCAGCGAAAGCAATGGTCACTACTTGTTAGAACCATTTGATTTATTCTGTCACATTTGGGATTATTTACTCTAATTGTAGATCTTTAGGCTTGAATGTTCATTGATATAATAGCAGATACGTAAGCTTGATATTAGGCATCTAATTAGTGATTTGATTTTCCATTCCTTATATTGGTCAATCTCCCGTTGTCTCTTTTTTCTGGTTTCAAATATAATGTCTTATTTATGAGCAATGCTACATGCATTAAATAATTTACAAACCAATACACTAGATGTACACATGGCAACGTCACATTCATGCATGTTGCAATATATATATACTAGCATGAACCTGTGCTATGCACGGGAGGAATTAAAGTATATAAACCGTTAAAAAAACATATACTACTCAGAGTAGCAAATTATAATTGTAAAAATAATATTAATCTTCGTAGTCTCAAAATACTATTGTACAAACCAATGATTAATTCTAAGTGCGTAACACAAATCATATACACAAAAATAACTAAATCATCCATGGTTTTGAATTTTAAATTTCGATTGGCCCAAATGAATGTTGTGAAGTAAATTCTTTCCCTCACTATCTCAAAATTGATTCTATAGAATAACTTTGAAACGGGGTCCATCCAACTATATACAGTATATATAAGTGAAGGAATTTAGTAAGTAACGATTCTCAATTGCCTATTCACAACAACTAATAAAACTAAGGCTATCTTTACTCGGTGTATTTGAACGATTATTACATGGAATAAATAATAGCAACAAAAGAGAAAATTTGAAAAATATCTAATCAGATGGGAGTCCTAAATCAAATTCCATTTGGTGGTAGCAATACCAACCGATTAAGCAATTCGTCATGTCACACCCATGTACATAGGCTTTGCTCAATAATGAAAAAAACAATAGAAAGAAAGGAGAAAACAAAAGAAAATGAAAATGATTGCCAGTTAACAAAATTTGAACAAACCTTCATAAATTAGTACACCGGACTGGGATTCCCGATTTTTTATGAACTCAATCAAAGACCCACATATGCACTAAAGAAAAAACCATAAACTCGTTCATCGAATTTCAATATTTCTGCCACTTCATAATAAGACCTGTAGACAAAATGGGTAGTAAAAAATGTATAGGATCATTCTTCTAATAACATGATAAAAAAAAAGGTAGCAATCCACCAAATAAAAATCTCAAATGATGAGGATAGGATACAAAAAGAGACAAAATGAATCTGAAACAATTAAAACATGCAGCAAAAAAAAAAACAGGGGAAAGAATGTAAAACGTAAAGCACTGTACGTCGTAAAGGATAAGCAAAATCAAGTCGTTTTCCTAGCTAGGAAAAAAAACCACATCAAATCAAAGCATCAAAATTCACCTATCCATCGTGGAATTGGCAATACACTGCAGTAAACAAACTCCACCAACGTCTCTTACGAACTAATGCCAAGAAATCTGGAATGGAGCATAATCATGAAAGAAAAAATGTTAGTGCTATCAATCTTGTGGATAGCCGCTACAACAAAATCAGGTATTTTATATTTAGATGGTTTAGATCTTCTAAAACGGAAAATAAAAAGTCTCCACGCAGGGATGTGAAATGATAAAAGAAAAAGAAAAATGAAGGGAACATATCACTACTAAAAACAAAAAATATGTAGTTTCCGCACCATTTATTTTTTATAGACTAAAAAAGTCATACAAAAAAGGTTGAAGGGATTATAAATTGATCTCATGCCATGCTAAGCGAAATCTCAAGCAGGAGAAGAAATACCAAATGGAAAAAGACCATCTCACATTCATCTTCAATTGTACTAACAGAACTATCGAAGCTCTCTGTCTCTCACTCTCTCTCTCACGCGCGCGCGTTTAAATTGGTAGTGCTAACTAATTTTAGTAGTAGATTGGAATGATTTTTACTTTCCATTTCTATTTGCATTTAGGAAAGATTTATACATTTTGAAATTCAAAAGGGTTCATATCCTTCTATTACCCAATAACGTTTTTTGCAAGTTTAACACTTTTTTTTGGAATGGGATAATTAATTGACCCGATTTTTAATGTGAAAGGTTTCCTATTAACCATAAAAGGTTTCGTCTCCCCCACAATTCAAGCGTCAACCAATTATCCGTACCATAATGATGTTTTCCATAACTAAAAGAATTATCCCCAAATATAGGATTTGTTAACTCAAGGAATTCTGTTAGATATTTTAGAAAAATAATAATTCAATAACTGTGTCGTCCAATCAAAGAGTTACACTTGTCTCATCCACGGTCCTCCTCATGAAAAGTCATTCTGCAATAATATATAAGATACTAGCATCAAACCCGTGCTATGCACGGAGTCGCAACACATGAAAGAATTTAACTCTTGATATATATTTTTTAACATTAAAAATGTTTTTATTTTCGAAAGATTCTAGCGTCGTACTATGCTACATGATTATTTGAAATTAGAATTTACATTCTTTTTCCAACTATCACCTCTAGCGGTATAATTCATCAGTTTAATTTGTTAAATAAATAATTAAGAAAACTAAAATAAAACTTATAGGTGATAAAAAATGAGTTATTATTTTGAACAAATTAATATATCAATAATACAACATATAACTATATAAACTTGGCACTTTCCTTTGGATGCGGAGTTGTTCCACGCATGGTGAAACCCTTTGTTCATTTTTCGCCTTCAAAAAGTTGTCTTCTTTGTTTCAGTTCTTGATTTTTGTATCAAATTCCTTGCTTTTAATTCTGTAAAAGTAATTTACTATGTGATTAAAAAAAACAAATAAATAAGAATGGATCCATAACTTTGGCCCACAAAAAGAGAGCCTAAAAACTGGTTATGCCTCAACTACCGATGCCTCCGGCTCTCAATCTAGAGCTACTGGTTCAACAACTTCTATTCATCTATATGTTTATGTTAAAATGCACTGCAGTACCATCTGACCATTAAGACAACAAACACACATATTGACATTACGAATAGCTAAAATAAGAAGAACAAAATAGGCTAAGTTTGCCTGGGATAAACAAATTAGACTATGGTATTGTGTCAAACTCTAAGAATATCAATAAGTGACGCGAATACACAATCGGACAACTACTTAAAGGTTTTTTCCCATTAAGCTTGAATTGAATTGAAACAAACTTTATAACAAAGAAATGAGTGACCCTCTTGTCTTTCAAAGAAAATCAATTGAGAGACCTATCGACTATAGTAAAAAACAATATCTATGAGCACTACACGATCAATCCAGCAACTGCTTACTATTATTAATACACAATCAGAAAATATTGATCAAAAAATTGAAATGTGTTAACTTTGCATTGTGTTACAAATTGATGTGATCAAATTACTGTATTTTCGAAAAGAAAAAAGAGTTCAGATACATAAAAAAAACAAAATTATAAGGCTAAGTTGCTTAATCCAAAAGTTTTTATTGAGTTATGAACTCTTTGAACATTTGTTCTAACTTGTAAAAAGTTGTACCAAATGTATAATCCATAACTTAGTTTGAGTATTTTTAAGTAAATAATTGAAAACTTAAATATAAATCTTAGAGGATAACAAATGGATAATAGATCAGACAACTATATAAGCTTGGCACTTACCTTTGAATGCGAATGTTGTTCCACACGCATGGTGCAACCCTTTGATAAATTTAAGAAAATTGACATGAAGGATCCATGACTAATTAATTAAAATGGATCCATGACTTCAGCACGGATGAAGAGATCCTAAGAATTTACTGGAACATAAACACAAGATATGGGTAAAAACAAAAAGGATGACAATAATCAAACATGTAACTCCTCTATATATTATGATAAGGGCGGTACCGTAGGTCGTGTTTCAAGAAAGTTCCGAAAAGGTTGCTCAATCCGTTTTTAAGGAGAAGAGGGTGGAAAAAAGGAGGTTTGTTCGAGATCCAAATGACCCAAGGTGGATTCAAATGACCCGATGTCTAAAAAATTTACTCGAATTATTCAGCAAAAAAGTGTATGCCAAGGGAGTGAGAAAAATGGGAAGTACTTTAGTGCAAGCCTTTAATTCTCAAAAAGTGTTTAAAATTTCAAAATTTAAGTGCTCCAATTGATTTATTGTTTCCATGGTTGTTACTAATTCCCTATAAAATTAGACGCATTTGAAATTTACTCATAGGCTATTCCTTTTACTGTAAGCCTTTAGTTCCCATACAGTGTTTAAAATTCAAAAAATAGTTGTTCTCAAGTTGATTGTTTCCATTGTTGGTAGTCATTCCCTCGAATTGACTTATTTGAAATTAAAAATTTACTCGTCAATTATTCTTTTTACAGAATATAATAATCAAAATAAATTTGAAATTGAAAATTATATTGACTATTTTCGTTCCTAACCTTGAGAGCTCTCCTAAATTATCAAACTCTATTTGAAATTTGAAGTCATTGTCACCATTTTTAGATGAGCTAACTTCTAAAATAATTGTTTTTTTTTTTTTGGTTTGGGGTGATTATTTCCTAATTTGTAAGGATGAGATTTAGTTTAAAGAGTTAAAATCAAAGATTTTTTGTTTTGTTATGGAAATAAAGATGTTAGAAATCAAATAAAGGCAAGATTTATGGGTTTCGAATTTGAAAAATAGTTCTCTTTGATGCAAATGACTTCAAAACTTGAATCACAACCAAATGAATTCTTGCCACTTGTCGCTCTTACGGCCCTCCTCGTGAAAAGTCATTCTGCAATACTAATATAGATGAGTAGACCTATCCACTAAAAAACTGCTACATGCACTACATTTGTGTGGTGGGGTAGGTTTTCAACTTAGGAAAGCAAGCCATAGAGAGTCGCGCTGAGTAGGGTTCCAGCGAGAGCACCTGCAAGACTCAAAGAACGTTAGGCTACCCGCCGGGGTTTGGCCGGAATACCCCTCTGATGCTTAAGTCAGATACTGAATATAGAAGAAGAGAGGAAACTAGGGTTTTGTGAATATGATTGTGTGTACCTTTAGTCGAGGGTGAAACCCTTTTTTATAGGCTCTCCTTTACCCTTGTCCAAGATACCTAGTCCGTTCAGGATACACTTGTATCCCTAAAAATCCGGAGCTCCGCTCTTATCGGGATACTCGACGATGCCTATTAAGGTAGTTTCCCTGATTAGGGCGGACTCCAATCTCTACTAGATCTCTGACTCCGGAGCTTCCCCTTTATCGGGATACTTGATGATGCTTATCAAGGTAGCTTTCCCGATTAGGGCGGACTCCTATCTCGAGTAGATCCATTAAGCATCTTCTAGAATAATCTCTACACCGCCCGGACTTTCACTCCGCCCATTGAGACGGTCCATCTCAACTGGGCCTAGTCCCTCCAGGTCATACTCCTTTCTAGCTCGCGCCGCTAATTTGACCCAATTATTTCGGGGGCCTAAAATCCGGCCCAACTCAATTTGTTTTTAACTTAATTAGTTCTTCTAGACATTTCTTTTTATTTATTGATGATTTTCCTGGCTATTCCTGGATTTTTCAAATGCGTAGAAAATCTAACTACTCATGTTCCAACCACGTGGCTCAATGGAAAGCAATGGCCACTACTTTTTTTTTTTTTTTTTTTGATCTTCAGCAAGTGTCACTACTTATTAAAACCATTTGATTTATCATGTTCCTTAAGCTTGATATTAGGCACGTGGTTAGTGATCTGATTTTCCATTCCAATTGGTAAATCGCTGCAATTATATAAATCAATCCTCCATGATAAGTTTTTTTTTTAATCCGCCTCCATATGATAGATGAATTTCAAGAATACTTCTCTTACACCACTCCTTAATATTAGTCCTAAAATCAGAGGCCTGGGAGGATCTCCATCCTTCATCCTCCATATCGGTATATCTTGGATGATTATTCGCCTCCAATACATAATCCAAAACTCTCATCCATTTAAGAAATGATGGGTGATGATCATCTATTTTAGAGGATTGAAAGAAAAATAGACGATCATCCTCCATATTTGGAGGATAGAACTTTATTGATTAAATGGATGTAACTTCATTTTATGCATTTATTTTTTATAAGATTTGTAATGTTAGAATGTAATTCACAATATCTTTAAAAAGAGATTAATATTGAATATATTTTCATTAAAAAAATAGTACTTTGAATATTAAAGGAAATGGGAGAACTGTTGGAGTTTTTGACAGAAATAGAGAAGAATTTTGAAGAAATGGAAGAATAGGGTTGGAGTTATAAGTGCGAATGGTGTAACCCTTTATAACTACTACTCCCTCCATCCGGATTTGTTGGTCCACAAACATGCTTTTTCAAGTCCGAAAATCCATTTTCAAAAGTTAAAGGGTAAAGTAGGGGAAATTTACTTTAGATGATGTGAAAACAACCAACACAAAAAGTAATGGAAAAAAGTTGGAATCCCCAAAACGGACCAACAAATCCGGACGGAGGGAGTACTTTTTAAATAAAAACATTTACTTTGATTCTTTAAAATAGAGTTTTAGAGGGTGTTGGATTACAGATTCTCTAACAGACTAATGCATCCAGCCGCCTACTCCACCCAATTGTGGGCACCAAAACTATGGGCCCCCAAAACACTGACATAAGGTAAAAGGGATCCTAAGAAAAACAGTTGGCTATAAATACCATTTGTTATGTATAAGTTAATTTTTTTTGTTATAAATCTTTGATTATTTTATGAACTTAAATGGAAGTTCAAATTGTATGGTTAAATCTTGTAGAATAGCTTTTTATCGAATTTATGTTTAAATTCCTCATAATGATTCTATATAGGTACTTTGAAATTGAAGAGTTTTTAATGAAAGCGAAATATACAACAACAATCGATAATCGCCTAACTAAATCAAACTAAACCAAGCCTTATATTATAATAAATTTTGGTCGGTTGCATCAATCATTTTTTTTCATTGAACTCTGTCAAGGGTTACTTGTTCACTTAGACTCAGTAAATTCATATCTTTGCGCACAACAACATCCAATGTCAATTTGGGTCTTCCTCTATCCATTACTACCCAAAATCATCATAACTACTACATCTACTGGTCCATGGTAGATATGTCCATACCACCTTAGTCTGTTTTCTTTCAACTTCTCCTCTGTAGGTACTACACTTATCATCTCACAAACCGTTTCATTTTTAATTCTATCTCTTCTAAGTACTACACATCGACTTTAGCATTCTCATTTTAGCAATCCATAGTTGCATACCAAACAAAAACTAAGTTCCCACTCACGATTCACATAACAAGCTATACTGAGTAAGAAGTTTAAAACAATTGGAGTAGCTCATTTGTAACTTTGATAAGAAAAAAAAAAGAGAAATTTAATTAGGCATCCTCTTTCAATATTATCCTTATGATGCCACCCTATGACATTTGAATCTTTATGATTCCATCCTCAAATTTGAATTTGGACCATTGTGCCCCTATTATGTATTTTAGTAATATATAATGCAATAGTAGTAATTTATATTTGAGGAAACATTCACGTCCTGTGCTAATCCTCCATAATTGGTCCATTATTCCCTTTATTAGTCATCTTGTTACCATAATTTCCAAGATTCTTGCTTCCATTAATTATCCCATTTACCAAATGAAACGGAAAACCTTCATAACTACTACCTAATTGCATGGTCAAAAGTTTTTGAAAAATGAATCAAGAATTGGAAGCGCCTGTTACTAATTGTGAAGGTTCTCCAAAGCACTAAAGAAATTGAAGAAGCCAACTAACCCAACACCACCATCGCCATCAACCCCGTCGTCGCCACTCGACAGTCCATGCTCGCAACCAGTCTATCTCCCTCCTCCACCAAGATTGCTCTGAAAAGTTCTCTGTGATGCGTGGAGTCATGTCGGCGTAGAGTTCCATCACGATTCGGCTACATGGACGGTAACCGAAAAATCCAACTAGTAACCTTTCAACCTCGATCGATCTTACAATCTCGTTTGATTACTGTAATCTTTTGTTTTTTTTTTGTATGTTGGTGGTGGGTTCTGGATCTTATTAATGGCGGCGGTGTTTTTTTTTATTTAATGGTGGTTTGTTGTCGATTCAAGGTTGGTGTTTTTCTTCGATACAATAAAAATGGTAAATCAATAAACCATGTTCACATGCCTTTCGAAAGATGGTTATTTCATACAGTGAATATGGTTTATTGATTTACCATTTTGGTGATTTGATATAGTAAAAGTGGTAAATCAATAAACCATGTTCACTGACACGTGAACATAGTTTATTGATTTACCATATTGGATGATTTGATATAATATAATATGGTTCACTGGTTTAGCACTTCGGCACTTCGGTGATTCAACAAAGTAAAATATGGTGCATTAAGCTACCATATGTTTCATGGTTAATCTACCATTTTTTCTGCCATTTTTTTGTGGTGCATTAGGTCAAAATGTCATGATTATTTTTTTAAAATTTTGTTTGGAGATTTTAGGTGTGAGAAAATTAGAGAAGAGAGAATTAAAAAATTAGAAAATAGAGATTTTAGAGAGGGGGAGAGAAATAAATTAGGAAAGATTAGGAGAGAGATAAATTAGGAAAGACTAGGAGAGAGAAAATATATTAGGAAATCAGGAGAGAGAGAAAGGGTGTTTTGGGGTTTATTTGAATTTTAGGATGGAATCATAAATATTCAAATCTCAAAGGATGGAATCATAATGATCTTTTTTGTATAGGACCCCTAATTAACTCTCCCAAAAAAAAAGAAGGTAAATTAAAACTTAAAATAATCTCCTTTTTTTAAGGTTAAAAGCAAACAAGTGTTTGGGACTCTCTCTCCTCTCATCTCCTCTCTCCTTTTTGTGGATTTGGGTTGAGTTAGATCGATCTTCCAATTTCCCACAGTTTTGGATTGACCACCACCAATTAAACAAATTCCGAAGTATCCAAAAAATTGCAAAATTGGATCTGTGGTAGATCTAAAGCTCCGGACTCCTACAATTTCTATAGAAGGCAGTGGTGGTTGGGTTCGATGGAAACGGTATTTCAACTTTAGTGCTAATCTACCTAAATAAAACCCAGTCTTGAGTGTACTCCTTGGTTTTTCACTATGGTCGCTGTTTTTTTTTTTGGTTGTATTTTTGTTGGGCGTTGTGGCCATGTAATCTTTTCTAGTTTCAATATATGATATGTTTTGTTTGGTTAAAAAAAAACAAGAAGAAGAAAAACCCAGTTGCTAGCAAATTCTCTTTATTAACCTTGTTTAAGCTAAGAAAATAAATTGAATAAATCAACTTAGAAGTGTTGACAAATGGGGATAATCTTGTTCCCCCTTTCCCTACCACATATGATATATCCACTTGTTTGATCATGTTAACATGTGACACGTCGCACACTAGCAATTTGTATACCTGATGATGTTGTTTGAAAATCCTTAACCTCATGATTAGTTGTTGATCTTTAATTGGCCTCTTTAACTTGGTATTACTGGCATGCATAAGTTTTCAACTTTTTACATCAATTACTACTCAATCATAATGGCTTTATTGAACCCAAAATTCTGCTTTGGCCAAAGAGAAAAGGAAATGCAAAACGAGAACGAGAGATGATTTTCACACTCCACTTTTATCTATGTGCACTTCCATTTTTGTGTTTATTCACATTGAAATTATACTAAACTACCCTTACCCTCTTGATTCACTTTTTCCCTGTGAAGGGCTTTTTTTCTGTCTTCTTTTAGTTAGTGAAAGATGATGTGAGATGGAAGTACAAGTTGTTTACCAATTCTTTCTATCTCTCTCTTGATTGGTGGCTCCTGGTATTCAAAAGATCCAAAGATACCCTCTACGCAGCAGAGACCCCGGACCCCTCTTGATTGGTGGCTCGCATCAAAAGATCTAAAGATATAATGGGCAGGAGCTTTCTACGAAGAAAGTGAATTTCCACATATGAAGTAAAAATTAGAGTTGTATCATTATATTTATGGAGAATGATTTCGGCATTTCCACTTTTATAATGACACTTCATTCAGCGCAAAAAATACACACAATACAAGTAGGAGTACTAAAAGACAATTCTTGGAGTGCCATTATAAGAAAGTGGAGTGCAAAAATTTATATTTATTTTCATCCCATCTCTTTTATTGACCTGTTTTCTTCGTATTTATTTTCTGTTTTCTTATTTCCTGTCGTACCATTTAAAATGTTCTCTAAGTTGCGACGGGATAGCCATTTACTCCTGTTTGTGGAAAAATTTATTCCCCTTGGGGCACACTGTCTCGTGATGCTCTATGCCCCTCTTCCACTACATTGTCATGAAGCCCAAGACAAAATGTATTGGTCCCACTCCACTGTACGGTAAAAAAGGAGCCTAGGACATACGTGGCAATGCTCCATAGGCGACGAATAATCTCTTTTGGGTCAAATAACCATTCCAACAAACTGTGAATGAACATTCCAATGGAAAAAAAGTCTTTGATTTGAGTTGTTTGAGTCATGAATAAGGAGAGAGAGTTTCAGCTAAGCAATGGCCAAGTAGGTTAAAAGTAGATTCGATGCATATCAGGAACAATGTTCATCAACCTAAAAAGAGAATTTGTTGATTGACTGAAACAAAGTCATCAACTGGAAAACTGAACATTGAGGGCATAACTTTGCTGTTAGGTTATTGTCAAATCATTTGAAGGGCTGTGGACACATTTGCTGGGACAGTATGCCCTGTTCCCCAGTGAGATGATTCTAATGGTTTTGTACATTGTGTAAGAGCATTTGCAACATTTAGAACCAAATTCATATTCATCATCTCCGTGCCAAACATCCGGGGTGAGATTCGAGGACACTTTTTTTCAATCGATTCCTCGGGAACTCTGTTGTTTCAGTCAATTCCTCAAGAATCTACCAATCGGAGAGGAAGACCAGAACCAAAATCGGGATTCCAAAGTGGGTATTGCGGTATTGGAATGCCTATACATGCTCAATGTGTGACGCAAATTGGACCCAAATAGATTTTCTTTTTGATAAGTCGGAGTGTTCGGAGCAACTAACAAATTGGCCGAACTTCATGCAGAAACTCAGCCTACACTGGTTTGTCATGCAATCGAAACGAATGTATTGGGGGGAGACACATGCTATGTACCCGTACCTATTTTTACCGCCTCCTTATGAAAATACATACATAAACAACACAAAAGCTCGTCTTGACATACAATCTTTGTCTCGTTTTCTATCTGATTCTCTGTTTCATGTCTGTTATCCTTCAGTCGGCAATACGAATACGGGACGGAGAATGGGGCATGGAGGGGGGACAGGAGGCGTGCTCATTTGAATCAGTCTGGCCCACTGCCCACATGGTGTCAATTCAGTGGTCTCAAAACTAAAACTATGACTATGATTTGAGCATTTGTACTCCATACCTTTTGTTCTATTGATTCCTCCATTATTCTCTTCTCCATTTTAATGACATGACTTTCTGATGTCTGCTACATGTTTTCCCAAATTTGGTGATTCCGGGTGTGTAGGGTCAGGAACTTTGAATAGTACCCAAGTTACTCCTAAAGAATAATTTCAAAATTTTCCGTATTCTACCGAATTTCACTGTCCTCCAAATAGAACGCTAACGAATTTACTTGATTCTTGTAGTCACCGTGCATTCTAAGTTTACAGAACCCCATTATTAACAGTAGGAGTTTTTGCCAAGAAAAGATGAAGCCAAATTGGCGTACGATAGGGTTTTGAATTTTGATTCAGAAACTCCCATTTGACGAGAGAGAGAGAGAGAGAGAGAGAGAGAGAGAGAGAGAGAGAGAGAGAAGGAAAAGGCACGAGCAAATGAATTAAGGGATTATTTGCAGGAGTCCTCTTTAAAGAAAGAGGTCTAGCTAGCAGGGATTGAACATCATTGCTTCTTGTATACCCAAATGATAGCCCTGATACCCCTAATACCAACAATTTCATTACCATTATAAACAAAACTTTAGATAGTACCCCTAATACCAATAACTACTGTCGTGTCCAAGTCATTGACCTTTTCCAGCTTGGCTAATACTTGGTCAGTCTAGCAGCTTTCACATTCTTGACCAATTTCCAATTCCAATTCCACTTCCTCCCGGAGTAATGTGTAAACATCAATCATGTTCTTTTCATTCTTTTTGTCATGTTTTCGGCTATGATAAGACTCTGTTGACGCATGTAATAGGAGGTAAAATAAAGTCTTCCAACAACCAAAGACAAACAGAAAATGTCAACAATATTAATGATCATCTACAAACAACATTAGGACGTCTTGCAAACATGTAAATAGCTAATACAGAGCTCTGTGGAAGGAGAGGTGAAAACAGCAATCAGTTACCAAACATCACAAAATAACAGCGAAAAAATACTATGAAACCGCTAACAGGTTGTGTATGATAAAAAGGCTGCACCAGCAATTGTAGTGTTATACCTATTGTTGTTGTTCCCCTTGCCAAGCCCAAACAATCTCTTTAAGAGCCGGTCTTATATCCCGTTTCAATATCTCCAGATACTCCAACGTATCACCCTTGGACTTTTTCATCTCCACCACATGGAAGGAAGGAGTGACTTCAAATATTTCTACATCAACAGATAATGCCCCCCTTACACCTTCATTGGTTTGCTCAAATTTCAACAAGCCCCCATCCTTCTTCATAACCTTCAAACTCAGATGACTGGCAATCTCCTCCAATCTGGATATGATATCCGCAGCAGGCTTTGCAGATGTGAACTGTACTTCTTCCTTTTGGTCATTTTCCACAAACAACCCAGACAAATCGAACCCTGTTGAAAGTGAGATTATGTCAAATGCATTCAAATTTATGGGCTTGGGTGACTCTATTTTTGTCTCAACAGCAGCACCACCATTATCCCCACGAGGAGTCAAACTGGCATTAGCATTCAAGGGGGCCATTTCCTTTCTCTCCATTTCAGCACTTATGGATTTGGTGTTGAAACCTTTCTTAAACCAAGGGTTTTCCATGATTTTGGCAATGGAAACCCTAGTGTATGGGTTAGGGTCAAGCATTCTACTCAAAAGCCTACGCACTTCAGGTGGAAACCAGTTAGGGCATTTGTAATCCGCCTTGCTTATCTTCCGGTACATCTCCATAAGGTTTGAGTCCTGAAACGGAAGATGACTGGCTAGAAGAACAAACAAGATTACTCCACAAGACCAGATGTCAGCTTTTACTCCATCGTAACCTTTTCTACTGATCACCTCAGGAGCAACATACGCGGGGGTCCCACAAGTGGTGTGGAGTAATCCATCTTGACGTTTAGACTGAGAAAGGGCACTTAAGCCAAAATCAGACAACTTTAGAACCCCATTCTCGTCAATCAGAAGGTTTTCCGGTTTCAAATCGCGGTGATAAACTCCCCTGCTGTGGCAAGAATCGACAGCACAGATCAACTGTTGGAAATACTTCCTGGCCGTATCTTCCTTGAGCCTTCCTTTGGCCACCTTGTGAAAAAGCTCTCCACCTTTGGCATATTCCATGATTAAGTATATCTTTGTTTTGGTGGCCAGGACTTCATATAGCTGCAGTACATTAGGGTGTTTTACCATACCCATGACAGAAATTTCTCGCTTGGTCTGTTCAATTAACCCAACCTTCGATACCTTCTCTTTGTCAATTACTTTGATGGCCACACTCTGGCCAGATTTAAGGTTTCTTCCATAGTAGACCTTAGCAAAGTTTCCTTGGCCTAATAATCTCCCAAAATCATACCTTTTCAGCAATACATTCCCTTTATTTTCCATTTCAAAGCAAAAAACTTATAAAAACTAAAACTATATTCTCCTGCTACTATGATATATACTAGTTACAGGGCAGGAGTCTTTAGATTAAAGAAACTCAACCATCTTCAACAAGATCATGCTCCAACAGGAGAGGAAGTTTGTAACTGGTGGCGTCACTGTGCATTTGGGCATGGAGCTTGAATGTGGCATGCATTGTGTATCCAACTGCATTGAGGAGGAATGCAGGATGGCCAAATAGACCCTCAATCTCAGAGTCTTCAGAGATGGAGTTATCAGAATTCAAGTCCATCATTCCACATTCCAAGGCGTTTGGCACTCGATGATATTTTGGTTGATCTCTGAAAGTAGAAGCAAGAAATGTCAAATTCTTCCTTGCATAGAAAGTATAGGTCACTACTCCCATCAAATGAGAGAATCTAGACTCGTGCTTGAAAAAAGAGAAAAATGTTAAAGCATGTTCAACAAAATACCGAAAGCTAAGCATGATATTCTCTGTACTATGTCAAATGCATATCAAAGTACTGGCAGCCTGGCAGGTAATATAGCTCAGTAAACAAAACATATACTTTGAAATGCACTTCTAGTTGAAAAAACCACTTCACTGCATAGCCTAAACCAAAATTTTCATGCACGCAGACATTGCAAAATGCAGTCTCTTTGAAAGTGCAGATTATAGAAACTAATGCAAGTTCAGAAAAAAACACGTGCTTCAAATCTTCAGAAACAAAGGGACAAAAAAAAAAAAAAAACCGCATACGAGAAGTACCAAATGCCATAGGCATAGCCTATGACAAACCTCGTGTCTAAATAACAGGACATGTCTGTATAACATTTTCATCCAAGAATGAATTTAATTTCAAATGTAATTGGCTATCAGCTGAGTTTATATGCATTTCTTCCCTTAACTAGGCATAAGAATATAATCAGGCTAAGTGGTGGCTGTTAACCTGAAATATGCTGTAATCCTGTCTCTTATTTACATATCAAGCTCATTCAGTGTAAATTAAAATATCAAGCGAGGCAGCTAAAAATAAGGTGAATTGATGATTGTCCAAACATAACCGCAACATGATTCTTAATATTAAGGGGATCCAAGCGTCAAGCAAAGAAAAAATGAAATCTAAATATGATCTACGCGGTAGGAGAGCAAAAGGAGGGATCAGAAGGAGAATAACCAGATTCACCCATCTTTTAAATCAGGAAATTTGATCAATTACATTACGCGTTCACGGAGCAAAAATTAAAAAAATCTTGGAATACCAAATTGATAAAACTTGCAAAATGCAGGATTCCATAACGAGCAATTAAATCTGCACACCCAAATGGATCAGCCGAACCACAAGCAAATACATTTTCAAAAACAAAAAATGATTCACAAGCAGATGAAGGGAAATACATAAATGATCCACTTGGTAGGAGAGCAAACAAAGAGGTGATCAAAGTAGTATTCAGATCAAGAGAAGAATAAACAGATCCGCCCATCTTTCAAAATCGGAAAAATTTGCAAAATTTGATCAATAACACGTTCATGGAGCAAATAGAAATCTTGGAATACCCAATTGATATAAAACTTGCAAACTTGCAGGATTCCATGACGAGCAATTAAATCTGCACGCTTAAAAATGATCAACCGAACCACAAGCAAAATTAATTTTATAAAACAAAATCCAAATTGGAATAATAAAGATTTAATTTAGAAGATTGGGTGAAATGATCGACGAACCGATATCGGAAAATTTGATCTTTAGAAAAGCTACATACACACATACCCACGAATGCGTAGGTAATTTCTTGAGACAAAAAAAAAAAAAACAGCGATAAACCAATAAACGAAATGCCTTGAATGATTTACCTGGAACGAGAAGAGGTTGCGGACAGATCCGCAGATATGAGAGAGATGAGAAAATGGAGAAGGAGAGACGTGATGAGTTAATGTCCCTCCATATTATTCGGTACGAGGAGGGTGTGGTTAGCAGAAGAATGAGGAATCCAGTGCAGCAGGAAACATTTGTGAGGCGGTGATTATAAGGAGTACAAACGAACCGAACAGCTCAAGATTTCGGCTTGTTAGGGTAGGGCTGGGCTGGGCTGGGCTGGGCTGGGCTGACTTGTATAGTAATCGATTCAAGTTTAAGCTTGAGTTGTAGGTTTATTTAGTAAACAAGCCGTTCTCAACACTCTAAAGCTTGACTCAAGTTACTCAACTCCAAAAAACTTGGCTAGTTTGTATAGACTCGGCTCATTTATGGAGATTCGTTTAGTAAATGAATCAAACTCAGTTATTTAATAGCTCTAACTCGAACTTTTAGCTGTGGTAGTAAATAAACCAAACTTGAACAAAGCTCGACTCAAGTCGGCTCGTTTGCATCCTCTAGTGAAAGGCTGACATTTAGGCCTGATTTGGATAAATTGAAAAAATTGGTTTTTTTATTTTTTTCGTTGTCCTTATTCAAATTTTTTTTTTTTTGCATTTGTTAGTTTTGCGTCAAGATTTTGTGGTTTCTGGATTTATCTCGTCGAGACGAATCCAAAGAGTATAAAATTATGGTCAAAAGTAATAATTTTTTGAATAAAGCCGAAAATAAACCAAAATAAATCAGTTTTTTGGATTATTTTTCGTCTTTATTCACAAAACTTTAAGTTTGGCTAACAATTTTATACTTTTTAGATTCCTCTCGTCGAGACAATTTTTAGATTCCTCTCGTCGAGACAATTTTTAGATTCCTCTCGTCGAGACAAGCCAAGAAACCACAAAAAAATCGACCGAAAACTAACAAATGCAATTTTTTTTTTGAATAAGGACAATACGAAAAAAATCAAAAAACCAATTTTTTCAATTTAGCCAAATCAGGATTCAATCCATCTTATCATTGTTTATTGATAGCCACCATTAGGTAAGCAGCGAAAGTATCTTGTTGGAGATCCTGAGTTTATTCCTAGGGATTGGCGGGCTATTAGGGTTGTTTTATTCTACTTCTTCGTATAGAATAAAACTAAGACATATCACACATGTTCATTTTACAAAATTTAGTTTGATAAGATAACATTATTGGAAATGGTCTGAGAAGCACAATTTAGGTTTTAGTTCCCATGATCACCACATGTGTCCAAATGTACTTTCTCTTTCTCTAAGGATTATTCAAATCTAAAGGTGGTGACAAAATTCTTGACATGAACTTAAAAAAATGGCTAAATAGAATGATACTTATCATACCACATATTCATTGAGTTTGAGTCCCGTGAATGATGCATTTTCTCATAAAGTGTGATGTCGAAAATCTAATATCAACACTACAAACTATAAGTTTTCTGATTGTTCTTCAACTATTCCCATTCAGTCGATTGTATTTGCTATGAAGCGACTATGCATACAAGTTTAAGGAGAATCAAATAGTGAAACATCATAGTTTGAAGAATAAAAAAAAACCCATTGCATCCTCAATTTAGGGGTCTACTATAAGACCAGTTATGGCCCGAGCAGTCTTGGCTATGTTTAACATTATTTAGAAAAAATATGTTGTTATGAGTCGAATTATATGCTGGTCTAGGACACAAGAGTCGTCAAAAGTGGGTTACGTTACGAATCGAGTGGTGCTTGGTTTAGAAAGTAATTTTTTTTTTTATGGGAAAAAATTTATCAATGAAATCTTGACAAATGGTACATCAAGTTGGAGGAGAGGGGAAAGAATTCCAACCTAGGTTGGAGAAATTAAAACACCCAATGAGACAAAGTCGAAGATACACCCCAAACACAAACCCTAGCAAAAAAAAGAAAAAGAAAAAGAGTTAAGATAGTGGACTTTGATCAAAAAAGAAAAAGAAAGTGGTATTTGATCATGCCCCAATTGAAGTTGCCTGGAAACCAACATCAACAGCAAAAAAATCTTTCTTTTAGATTAAAAATGAGAGTGGAGGGTGCAGATAAATACTCTACTAATTAATAGTAAGATAATAAAAGGGTACATCCTGTTAAATTGTAATGTACTCTAATCCCAATTTAAATATTTGTGGTGAGGCTTTTGAGAAAAAACAGGTGCAACTTAACCACCACTTATTTTTGAAATCACGGGACCACAAAGGCTATAATATGAGAATCTGCTACTCATTGCTTGAGAAAAGGGGACTTGAACGGCACAATTCCCTTCTGTCATCCCATAAAGAAAGAGAGGATTTGGTAGCACTTGGTCGAGTAATTATTCAGTGGTCTTTGGCATCGTCATTCTGAACCCCTTTTTCATCAAGAATTCATTTAGAGTTCGTATACTTAGTCTTGGATTTTATACAAACTTGTGGTAAAAAAAGATGTTAGAACACTACGAGGTGGTGCCACAGGACCACCCAATAATTTTTCCTCTTGGTCCGCGTTGCTTAGTAGACATTGATTTCTAGAAATTTGTTGAGGTGCGTGCTAACTAGTCTCGGACGTATTGAGTTAACAGACAAAAATATCAAGTGCTCGAGAGATAATTGTCCACCATTTTCTAAAAGATTAGTAACCATATTACTATATCTTACTTGAACAAACAAAAGAATTCCAACCTCCCTCAGATGGGAGTCATAGGACCACCACCGTTGGCTCCTGTACGGCCATTGGTTCCTTCCAAAGGCTATGCCAATAAACAAGAATTCCACTACAAAGAATCTCACAAGACTCTTGGATCAAAGATTGAAATGATTGACCTTTTCATTTTGAGAGAAAAATATTGAGAGCGTAGCCTACCCACACATCATATTGAAGCTATATCACTGAGCACAAATATATATATATATATATATATACAGTCCCCTTCCTATCCAAACTCCCTTAACTTAATAAGTTACGGACCTCCACCTTTTAGTCACTTTCCGGACCAAATTTTGACGATCCGAACCGTTAGATGTGTTTAAAACGTGATTTTAAGGTCCAACGCGAAGATTTGGCAAAAAAAAATACCCGGAAGGGCTTGATCGGGCCAGTTTTTCACAAAAACGCTATAATAGCCTTTTTGTGAAAAACTGGCCCGATCAAGCCCTTCCGGATATTTTTTTTTGCCAAATCTTCGCGTTGGACCTTAAAATTACGTTTTAAACACATCTAACGGTTCGGATCGTCAAAATTTGGTCCGGAAAGTGGAGGTCCGTAACTTAATAAAATGCAGGAGTTTGGATAGGAAGTGTGGTGTATATATATATATATATATATATAGAGGAACTCTCTAGTCCGGGACTAGAGAGTTCGGAACTCCACCTTCCCGATATTTTTTTGACGATCCGAACCGTCCAATGTGTTCAAAAGGTGTTTTCCAAGGCCCACGCGGGAAATCTTCAAAAAAAAATACCGGGAAGGGCTTGATCCACGCAATTTTGTAAATATGCAGTTTTTGCGAAAAACTGCGTGGATCAAGCCCTTCCCGGTATTTTTTTTTGAAGATTTCCCGCATGGGCCTTGGAAAACACCTTTTGAACACATTGGACGGCTCGGATCGTCAAAAAAATATCGGGAAGGGCTTCAAACCGCTTCAATCCGGGATTTCCGGGATCCTTGACAGGATCCTCCCCGTATATATATATATATATATATATATATATATATAGGGAAATTTTCTTATCACACTCCCGGATTTAAGGAAAAAATGGGGTTTTTTTGTGTTGCAAATTTTTTTTGGAAAATCCGATTCGTCCAATGTGTTCAGAAGGTGTTTTCAAGGGTCCACGCGGAAAATCTTCAAAAAAAAATACCGGGAAGGGCTTGATCCATGCAGTTTTCGCAAAAACTGTATTTATATATTTTTTGCGAAAACTGCTTGGATCAAGCCCTTCCCGGTATTTTTTTTTGAAGATTTTCCGCGTGGACCCTTGAAAACACCTTCTGAACACATTGGACGGATCGGATCGTCAAAAAAATTTTGGATCAAAAGGTGCGGAAATTAAAAGTCCGGATTAGAAGTGGACTCTATATATATATATATTGAAGCTACATCATGCACTTCCTTTAGCTCAATTTTTTTTTCCCCCCGAGTCAGCTTACGTACACCTTGACTAATCCACGCCAAGACTATGAAATCCACAAGAAATTACTTTCTTTAACATTTAGGCCGATCCTAGTGCATAAGACTTCGATTGCCAAGAGGTATAGGAGAGACGGCAGGTCAATCGCGCAGCGAAGTACCTAAAAATGTGGCTCATGTTTTCACCTAACTGCTGCTTTTATTTTTTGGTACACACTAGCTGCTTTTATTGGGCAAAACATGTGTCACCTTCGGCCTAGAAACAAGAAGATGAAGATACTTCAAATGGGGTAAGACAGGACAGGGCTCTTTGACAGATTGTAAAGTTATCAACTAAAAACCAACTTCTTTACTCAAAACGAATGTTCTCCAAGGATTCCAGAATACAAAGAATAAACTAATGGCTAGTTGAGAGCCACATTGGACCGGAAAAGGGTGTGTGGAAGCACCTGCAAAAACCCAGCTGGGACAAAGTACTGCACGTAGGATTTGAACACCAAAACTTCAAGATTTACAGCTGATCACAATAACAACCTTAACGCACTAGGTCATCGTCATATTGAAGGCCGGAAGTTTGATCTAGTCATGGAATCAACTTTTGGAAAATCAACCAACAGACAGACATGACTTCGAGATATTTTTTTACCACTACTAATGAATAAAAAGGAAACAACAGACCAAAATTGGGACTGCTGAAACAAAATACTGGATTCGATACAAAACCACCTAGTCTCAGACTCTCAAATACACCATTAGTATCTAATGTCTTTAGCAACCTCAAAGAAATGAGCAACATTCTCTTCTGGAGTACCTACTTTAATGCCATGACCAAGATTCAATATGTGTTTACTGTTTCCTGCTTTTCTCACAGTATCGTTTATACGATTTGTAATGAACTCTTTGGAACCAAAAAGAACTCCGGGGTCCACGTTGCCCTGAACTGCTACATCAGACCCTAACCTTCTCCTGCCTTCAGCCATATCAACCGTCCAATCCAAGCTAACCACATCAACACCCGTCAAAGGTAGCCTCTCAAGTAACCCCCCTGATCCGCTTGCATAGAGGATTAGTGGAAGGTTTGGATGTGTTTGTTTGACGGTATCCACTATTTGTTTCAAGTAAGGAAGGCTGAATTCTTCAAAATCAACTGGACTTAGTTGTGTAGCCCATGAGTCAAAGATTTGAACGGCTTGAGCTCCGCTATTGGCTTGGAACTGTATATATTTTGCCATGGAAGTAGCAAATTTCTGAAGTAGTGCATGAAGTACCTGGGAGGATTGAAAGGTAATATAAGAATTTTGTGTCAAAATCAAAACCTGAGATTGTCAGATACAAAAGACATCAATAAACTTTTGCATATATGAAGTAATGTTGAAAAGGCTGATTCCGTCTTTCCATAACATACTTGGTACATTGCTTTTTGGTGTTTTTAGTCTTCACATCCCTTTGGAACATCACTTGGGGGATTTCAAGATGAAATGTGCAGAGAGAATGCTTAACCAGTAGTCTGATATAAAAGACCTCAATCACATGTCTGTGTGCGGTTACGGTGTCTCTAAAATCTATATAATCAAAGGTCATGAGGCAATATACAGAGTAGCATATTCACTGGTGTGCTATACAAGTTTTGGATCTAGCATGTTGAAAATATCTAGAGCAAGAGAACATGAGGCTACCTTGGGTTGAGAGAAAGCTAGTTGCTTTATTTTTGTGAAGTTCTTTGATGAACCACCTTCCACCACATAAGATGCCAATGTGAAGGGAGCCCCAACGAAACCCAGTACTGCTGTTTCATTATTAACCTGACAAGTAAAGACATAGGAGAATATTTTGAATATCTAGTCTGGCTAAGGACTGAAAAGGCTAAAACATAAGAATATACCCATCTATGAGAATTATTTACAGAATGAGAAAAGTGACAAAAAAATACCATATCCTGCTCCAAGAGGTAAGTTAAGGCAAATATTCAGAAAATGCTAAGAAGTTGGATCAAGGAGCTTGAACACCAAGTAAATTGTGTTCAAGGAACTCGAACGTTATAAGCTGAAAATTCCACTGGACCTTTTCCATATGCTATCTTATACAAGTAAACATCTAATTATGCTACATGGTCAACACTGTTTCAAGTCAGTCCATGTGCAAGGGATACCAAAGTTCTATAATTTTGTCCTGAATGTTCACCAAATAAGTTCACTCTGTTAGTGGTGATCCATGCACCAAAATATATGGAGAGGATAGATTGGAAGTCCTTCCCCTGATGCACCCACAATATATGCCATCTACCACATCTTTGGGCCTTGGAAGTTTGAATTTCACCATCATAATCCAGAATACGAGAATTAGGAAACAATTAGAGAGTATGGAAAAGGGAAAAATAGTAGTAGAATGTAGGATATCAAGAGGGTGTCATGCCAAGCTATACCTCTTCCCTCAATATTGTTAATGCTTCCCCCACATAAGGAACTGACTCCTCGGGAAAGAATTCTCTGACTTGTTCAACATCAGCAATTGTGGTTGGGGGATTGAAAATGACAGGACCCTTCCCCTTCACAATGTCAAAAGGTATATTCATCCCTGAAAGTGGGGTTAAAATGTCCGAGAACAATATGACCTGTAGAATGATCAATCTGACCAGTATTAGATAAGGGATAACAAGATACAGTGCACAAAAGTCCCCAAAAACAGGAGCCAAATTCATGCAATCTCATAACTTGGTTAGTTTTCCACCTTAATACCTTATACGTCAGAAATGGCATTTCTATAGATATACTTTATAACCAACTAGTAAACTATAGATAAAGATCTTACCCCATCAGGCTTAAAAACTTTCCAAGGCTGTAGAGAAATTTCCACAACAAGATCAACATTTTCTGATCTTTCACGAAAAGAAGGATGCTTCTCGCAGATGATTTGATAACTCTGCATAAACCAAACCCTTGATGAGGAAGCAGTAGAACTAACAAGAAAGTATGAAACTTCTTAATAGCTGATTAATAAGGCCAGAACACAACGCCAGGAACAGGTAACTGTTCAATCAGAAGTTTAAAATGCTTTTAATTCATCTTGTAAAGTTGTCTTCGATCCAATCATGAGAAGTAAAAAAAGAAAAAGAAAAAAGGATATTCAACTAATCCATCTTCAGATGAGTGGCTGGCCAACACTCATGACAAATTACTAGTTAACCTGGAAGCAAACGATACATACAACATGGTTTTGCACTTAAAAGGAACGCATAGCTCTAACTAAATTTGACAAACAAACAAGAATGTGAGAGAAGAGAGATTAAAAAGACGGACAAATTGAAAACGGCTCCTTATGTGATAAAAACTACACACTAAACCTGCCTTCATGTACCTCCCTGCTTGTCTCATGAGCCAAACTGGGGGTCTTTCTACTTCCAGCCCTCGGACAGCATTAAGCAAAAGGGGCTCAGTTGCACTGACAACTTTTGGTTCTGCAACAGTCCCTGGATAGTGTATTCAAGCATGAGTGTAAAATATAAACAGAGTGCTATAATTCCATTCTCACAAACCCTAGAGAGACAATCAAGAGACCAAGATACCAAGTCACTGACTATGAGAAATAGATAGCGCAATGAATAGCTGATGAAGACCTGACTAATGAATTATAATTCTGACACATGAAAGCACAAGTGCAATGGAGATCAAGCATTTAAACAACAAAGCAGTGGTATATCGGTGCATTTACGAGTCAAATAAGTTAGATAATAAATATACACTAGCCGATACGACAAATTGCTCTGAAAATAATACACCTCACATAAGTGTGCAAAACTGCAAATTTTATGAAGCACCGACACTCCTATAGATTGCTATATCTGTGTTGCATACACGCGGGGACAAGTACATGACAAGTCACGTGAATTGTCCTAATATTTTTTATGGTGGACATGTCAGGAACAATTTTTTTTTTTTTTTTTTTTTTGGGTGGGGGGCCATGACATGGTAATTTTCCAGGGTAACCTTTTTTGTAACTTCTAAGTATTGGGCCAAAAGTGTACTATTAACCATATGTGTAGGTTCATAGGCACACATCACCGGTCAGTAATGCATCGAATAGGAGTCTTAACCTAAGGCTGAGTTTCTCATATTGTCTAAATGGGCTAAATGGACCAAAGCACTTAGTTGGACGGATTTTGAGACAAGTCATTCTCCTCACATACATTAACAAATTTGACATTTACCAGAAACAACTGGTATGTCGACCACAATTGTCCTGTCCCTATCCATGCAATAAAGGGAATATAGTGCGCAATAATGAATTTTATTTCTTCACCTTTCTATGCCAAGCTCATGTTTTAGACATGTCCACATTGAGGATACTAGACAAATGGGCAAAAGAAATAGGTACACTTGAATAATGAAGCCGGAAAATATGATTTCAACATTACACCCACATTCTTAAGAAAGAATTGCAAGGGGGCGGGGAGTCAGAAATATCACAACAAGAAGCAACATTGCAACAAATGTGGTCCAAGAAAGCACACAAAGTACTGATTATTGATACTGTAAGGAAACACATACGCATGAATTCCCATATTTCCTTTGCATAGCATTTGCAGCAGACAAAAAAATTGATGATCTCTTTTTTGGTGGTTTTTTTCTCTTGGTTTTTATGGGCATACAGGGTTTACTCAACCTCGTCTATGGGCATATCCACCAAGCAGTTAAGCTCCAATCGAACACCAAAGTCAACTACTTTCTAAATTACTGCGATTGCCCCATTTTCGAGATGCGAATCACAAACATTAGGGCAAACAAAGAAGAAGAAGAAGAAATTACCTCCAATGGCACAGTGGACTCTGCTGGGTCTGGAGGTTCGGCAAACAGACGTGAATTGTGGATTGTGGGAAATGGAGAAAACAGAGGGACCAGCGATTGAGCTATGTAAAAAAGACATTTTTCGCCTATTTCAGGAGACGCGAAGCAATTTCTAGTGTTCTCCTTCTCTGGAATTCGCTTGCATTTCTGAAACCTCAGAATATACCCAACTTGTAAATGTACAAGGAATTGGAGTTTTCAGTTGAGATAGGACTTGGGATTTACAGACCAGAGAGAGACAGGAGGATAAAGGGATAACGAAAAGCAAATGTTTCTTGGTAGTATTTTATAGCCTAAACTAGAATTGCATACATAGCAAAATAGTAACAATATAGAGAATATATATTTTGTTTTCCTAATAATATCCACGGCCGTCGGATTATATTTTATGTTACAAAAATGATACATACACATGAGGCCCACATCCCATGTGAGAGAGGGTGTGGTTGGGAGTGTATGTGGGGGTGTGTATGTATCACCATTCTTTATGTTAAGGTTGTAGCCATTGGATCATTTATGTCTAATGAGATACGGAGAATATATATTTTTCTAATAAATCTACCCCTCCTTTCTCCTCACTTTTTAGGCAATGTATCCTTATTTAAATATTGTCTTTATGATAAAATAAAAGTGGCATGTATGTATAGATTACATTTGATGGATAAAAGGAGTCGGGGTTGAGGGTTGGAACTATATTACGTTCTGACGCACTTTTAGGCACGGGCATCCGCTAGTATATCTATGAGCCGTGGACGGAGTCCGCATTTTAAGGATTTGAATATGAAGTTTGGTGTGGATATACTATATATATCCAAATTATATGTAATGAGGAGAAAAAATATAAGTGGTCTGTTTTGGCAAAAAATAATCCATTTATTTGTGTCCTTATTAAAAATATTTTGCATTTGTTAGTTTTGCGTCCATTTTTGTGGATTATTAGTTCGTCTCGACAAAAATAATCTAAAAAGTAGTAAAAAATTATGATCAAAATTAAAAAAAACTTTCACTAAAGACAAAAAATAATCCAATTTTTTGTGGATTATTGAATTATTTTTGTTTTTATTCACAAAAATTTAAGTTTGGTTAATATTTTTTTACTTTTTAGATTCTTCTCGTCGAGACGAACCAATAATCCATAAAAAAATTGACGCATGACTAACAAATGCGAATTGTTTTTACCAAAAAATAATCCAAATACATTACTTTTGCCAAAACACTCGGTTCGTACGGCAAGTAATGGACACTTAATTTGGTGAAGGTTCTAATCACATCCACCACTCTCTCTTTTTCCCAGGACAGTACTCCATATTCCATGGATTATGATTTTCTTGGATAAATGAAAAAGGCGAAAATCTTGAGATGTGACGGCTTTACAAATAACCGTTGAATGTAAGATTTTCTCTTTACAGTGACTCAGTGAGTACCAGAATCCGAATTGAGTTGAGATGTTAGCATTTGATATTGCACTTGCAACGAGCGGCACACAATTGAATACTCTAGGACAACCTGGACAAGCTTCCTCCTCTTTGCATTTTTCCATATAAGAATCTCAGTCCTTGTTGCCGGGTCTAATCTATCGTTCATTCTGCCCTCACAGAACCAACAGAACTCTTTACGGAGGGCGAAAGCCAACAAATAATTATCCTTCCAGTTTCTAATGCTATCCCAGACCAGTACAAGTGTAGAGCCATTAGTCATCGACATCGCAGTAGAAAGGACGGGATACAGTAAATCAAGATTTTCACTCTTAGTCAGAGTGCACGAAACCTGGCCCAGATCAGGTTATCAAAAACAAAAAAAAAAGTTCGTCACATCAAATCAAATGAGTTCATATGCTTTCGTGGTTCTTCTACGGCAATCGTAGAAATTTCCTCCCCTCCCATCATCGATGATATGAGAAACAAAAGTTCAAGGTACAGAAACAACTTAACAGCACATTGGGAGACATTGGAATACATGTATTGCACTTCTTTGTCTGTTAGATAATGCAAAATTAATGACAACAAACAGTACTACTACATCTGATCTCAGCCAAATCTATGAAGGGCATAAAATAAATACAGGTAAAATGGAAGAAAAAAAAAAGGGGGTAAGAAAAGCAGAAGATAATCTGAAGCTTAATTACAAAAAGGTATTTAGGTGAAGAAGTATGGAAATGAATCAGAAAATGGTATCAATTGTAAGCCTTCTTCTTGGAGGAGTTTTCTCTATTATCTGCTTCTGCATGTCCATGAAATTGGAACCCTTGTGAGCAAATAACCGCCGGAGGTTGATCACAGAAAGCTCATTAAAGCTAGCAACAGCAAGATCAGCTTGTCCAAGAACATACCTGCATTTTAAAATTGTGTACATCAATTTCGATGAATACGTACAGTGAAAGTAGTCAATAAAATTCCCACTTTGTTTTCCATTGAATTTGATTTGGAAGATGTTCGAGATTAAGATGATCAACATGAGCAATTGAAAAATTACCTCCAACAAACTAAGAGAAAAGGGAACAGGAGGGGAGGGAAGGATCATCGAGAAAAGGAAGTTCAAAAAATGGCCTTGTTCATGAAATCTAGAAACTGATGCTTGTTTGCAGTTTTCAGAGTCATTTTGTGGACTTTTTTCACAACTCGTTTTCTGATAATTTGTCAAAATATCAATTTTTGGGGGCAAATTCAGAGATATTTCCATATTCTTGAAAATTATTCGGCTAATTGAAAATGACATCAAAATATGAGCACTTTTTTGTTAAAAAAGTAGCATTGGAAAAAGTGTTATCCTGTAATCGATTCTGGAACCTGCAACCAACTGAGACCTCAGATGCAGACCTGTTCCAATGTAATGTCAAATAGAGCATCCAACACCATTTACATGGCTATCAACCAGAAACAATATTGAGAGAGAGAGAGAGAGAGAGAGAGAGAGAGAGAGAGAGAGCAGCAAACCAAATGTTCAAATACGTACGCTGGGTGTGCACCGATCAACCCTATAGCCATCATTGTACAGTTGTGAGCAGCAGTTACTCCCCTTGGGTCATCTTCAAACACAACACACTTGGATGGTTTCCTGTCCAACTGCATGAAACCTTAAAATGGATCAAACGAGACAAAACCAAAAAAACTCGTGTAACTGCATGAAACCTTAAAATGGGTCAAAAGAGAAGACCAAAAAAACTAATGTAAATGTTACTTCGTTTTTAACTTTTTGGTATGGTCTATAATTTGGATAGCATCCTTTCCAAGAATTTGAGGCATCTACTTGGATCGAAACAGATATTTTGTTCTAACAAAGGATATCCATTATCCACATCAAAATGAAGTTCATGAAAGCTGGTTCATGTCCCAACAAGAGAAATCAAGCATGAAAGTATTGCACGCACTCGACTGGAGTTCTTTTTGCACTATTTTATTGATGCTTGACATTTTTAATATAGTAATAATATGACGTATCATAAACTTCTATACCTTCCATGCTGCAGAAAGAAACTTATGAGCTATGGATTCCATGCCATCTTCATCAGACACAATTGCCTGCAAATCGAAAGAGATGGTCCTCACTCTTGACAGTGCTAAATATATAACAAAACATTATCTCGACCTCCACCACAAGGATTTTAAATGTGAGAGATGACCATAGCGAACACTCGGGCCTCAGCAATTGGGGCAAGTGTGCAGACACATCTTCTGATTATGCACTCAACAAGCACATATACTGATTTTCTTAGGATAATAAGAATGACCAGTATTGAATTTATATCTAACATAAAAACTACATATTATCCATTTACTTTGAACCATTTACCTTCACAATGAAAGAATAATACTCAGAAATATGAAAATTCAGCCATGAACCACTGTCCTTATACATATGAAAAAAGTATGACACTTCGAACTCATGGTAATGCAATTGAATATGAATGTGCAATTCTAATTAACCCTGCAATCAAATTCCTATGACAGGCAGGAAGAAGAAAAACAAGGATAATCAGCTATGTTTTCCTCGGTGTGCTACTTCCCTAGAGAACACTGTGTGCCTGTTATTCAAGGTGGGTGTAAGCCAAGTCTCAAGGGTAACAAAATGCCAACCTGGAAATACTTCCTGAGTCCCATTCGCTCCAAGGCCTCAACCATGTTTATACGGTCAAGACTTGAAACAACCGCACAAGGGATGTGAGACCTATATACTGCATCTAGCCATTGGTGTAGTCCATCCATGGGCTCTGAAAACTGAAGAAGAGAAAACAAGGAGGCAAATCAGCATAACTTTACGGCATTTGAGTCGCAAAACTTAACAAACACAGCCACTACATAGTAATTGTGACAAAATCTCACTTTCAGAAGATTTTCGTAATACAATTGTGAAAGCCTTGACTTCAATCTGTCCAATTCGCTTTCCTCTTTCTCCCAAAGCAAAATCTGCAAGTTTTTTACCCTTATAAAATGCGTTGGAGGACAGGAAGCATCACAAATAATATCAAAATTAAGAGGAAAATGAAGTAGCAGCACAGAAGATACTCTCCACAAGAAATTAAATAAGAGGCGATGAAGATTGCCTATATTTCAGTTCTGATACATTTCCATCCTCAACAAATATGCTAACCATGACCCAGCATACCTATTAAATTATACTACTATTTATGAAAAAGTTGCAACACATAAAGCCATGTGAGAAGATATAGATTTGATAAATAATAGTAGTATAAGGATCACAAGAACTACCATTACTGGTTTACAGAACGATAAAAATATGCCTCTAGACATGTGTGGAAATAGATATTGCGTTTCCACTTTCTGAAAAATATTAGGAATGTTATGGTAGCAGTATTCTTCTCTATTTTACCAATTACAAAAGTCCTTTCATGATTAGTGTAAATTGTAATCATGCAGATTTTTCAGCTAACGAAACTTTTTCTAAAACTAAGATGATTGTTTAAGTCATGTAGACACTACAGAAGCCCCCATCACCACAAAATGTAAGAAATTAATTGTATGTGCAAGATGCCATCAGAGATCTTTAAAGCTCTTCAATGCCAGCCTTAGAGACATTAGCATTACTAGAATGCTAACAAACATATTCGAAACTATTATGTTTCTACACATTAAGTGAGAGAACATGATTAAAAAAAAAACAATGATTACAGAACACTTATCACTAGCCAGCCAGCCCTAAGCAACAAAGAAAAATTCATTGTTAGAGTTGCTTCTCAACTTTGCAAAGATGATTGATGCTCAGACTTAATCCTGTAAAGTTGCTGAAACAGAATAAAAATAAACGGTAGCCCCTCCAAGCCAACATGGCATAAATTCTGTGATTCTGTTTCAGTTTCCCATTTATTTTTTTTTTGGGTGAAAACTTTCAGTAACTATACACAACGCAAGGTTCCCAATGCATTCCAGATATACGCGAACACTACCCGTAAAATGAGCAGAGATTACAACATGAAAAAACAGAGAGATTCGGTCTCTGAAGGATTATTTTACGCAGATATAGGGTAAGAACAAGACTACAATGATACTGAGTTCCCAAACCTTATGCAGAACATGATCGGCACCTGCATAAAGCAAGAGTCGTTGGGCATCACCATCACCAGGAATTTCCTTTCCTGTAGGAGAATGGTCAATGGCTACCCAATCAGCAATATCCAAAATTTAAAAACTCAATTAAAGCAAGCACAACCTTTTACCATAAGTAAAAACAATCTTTATGTTTGTATATTGATGATACATAGCCAGTCATTTTAGAAAAAATGAGTTTAAACTGAATAAGAAATACCTGTTCCAGCAATACCCAGAATTTAAAAACAATTAAAGCAAGCACAACCTTTTCCCATAAGTAAAAATAATCTTTATGTTCATATATTGATGATAATAGCATAGACAATCACTTTAGAAAAAATGGGTTTAAACTGCATGAATGTTGTAGCACTTATGCGCAAGGCGCAGTTGTAATCGAGTTGTGATGCCAAAGGTTTGTGCAGAACGTTGTGGCAGCTCAGGTGTCCTATGGGCTTGTAGTGCTTTCCTTCGGTAAGGTGCACCCCCCGCGGCCCTTGAAAATCGGGACGATCGAGTGCCTTCCAGACCCGATCGTACTCATAACCGCATCAGGTCTCCAAGGTGAAGAGCCTTTGGTCGATGGAACACTCATATCTTCAACAATGACGTAATGGCCAAGTTACATTAATCAGGGGTAAATGCGTCCAAACTCATGAATTCATCTTATTCCTTTGTGGCACATGGCAAGACATGCATGTATTCAGTATTCTCCTTTTTTCTTATCTTCAGGATAAACTATTGTTTGAAATTAAATAGAGCAATAATAGCAAACTTCTATGCTCTCTAATATAGTACCAAGCACACTCCATATAATTACACATCTAAAAGATTCCTTGTAAAACAGTCTTCTGATTTCTCATACCAATGACTTGATGTGACAGTTGCTTGCAAAGGGGTTAGCCTAGGCCCTAGAAAAATCTCAATTGCTAAGGTCAGGATGCATCCCGTGCTCCCTCTTTTGATGGAAATGGATGGGGAAAACCATTGTGCTTTTGCTCCACAGTGGTTGTGACAAAAGAACAACTTGGAGGACAAACTCAGCTAGCTGCTCAGCTGACTAATTAGTTTGACGATGACCTCAATCTTCAATCAAGAACAAAAAATACTTTGCAAAAAAAATTTGATCCACAAATGCTTAATTTGTCAAGTATAACACAGAAGTTAGAAACATTAGACAAAAATTAAAAACTTATCATGCCAGTCTGTTTCCCTTCTTTTCAATGTAAGTTTCTTTTTGTTTCTGATAAAAAGAAAGTCACACATACATATAGAAACAGCCAGAAAATGATGACATTTCACATGGAGAAACTAACTTCACATACCCTCCTCAAAAGCAAGTTGTTTCCAAGCTTTCAACTTCAATGTTTGAGTATTTGACTGAAACAAATTACCAACCAATCACAAGGTTAAATAGAACAGGCATTGAAATCGTGAAAGCATTATTGAAGTAATGATAGTACAACAAGCAAATATTGTTGATTTGTCAAATTGCAAGTGTATCTATCCCCGAGAAATCGTACCTATACTATCTATATTCCTACTTAAACTGAACTTGCTCATCTTCCGGAAGAGTTGTGAATGTGAGATCTTTCTTTATTTATTGTCCCAAGGTCATTCTTGTCCTCTTTTGCTCTTCTAGAACTACACATTACCCAAGGTCTCAAATACATCTTCCGAGCTCGTGGAACAATCTCAATGGCTGTGCATCACGTTTGGAAGAATATACAAATTTGGAGGAAAAATCTATTCGGAGATCTCCTCAGGTAGAAATGAATTTCCAACTTGGATTTAATCGAGGTGAAAATCTAAACATTTTCGTAATGCACATTCCTGGACAACGAAATTGAATTTGTGCAGTTGGAACAGCCTTTTTGGCTAAGGTAAAATAGAACAGAGAATGTCTTCTATAACCAAATTGAAACAAAGAAGAAAAGTAGGGTCTTTCACAAAGTGATTATCCCAATGCAAAACTCTTTGTAATTCCTTAATTAAAAAAATCAACTTATTCTTCCAACTTTATCCTTCTTTGACCAATGTAGAGGAATAACTTGTAGAAAACTTGAGAAACTGGAAGTGAAACCAACCAATAAGGAAGTGTACAAGGCAATACCCGAGTTTGCAAAACATTGCTTTTCCCATGTCAATCCATTACCTATAGCTTAACATAGATCTAATTGTTTTCATTTTTATCTTAGAAATACATAAGTGGTTAGGAGTTAGTGGGGAGAGGGTAGGGGTGGATGAGGTTCGAACCTGCATCCTGGTGCATGGAGTATAGCTGCCCTTACCAACTGGGCCAGTACTAACTTGCAATTGTTTTCAATCCATGTTATCGGAACTTTTCTTCTAAATAGATTGCAATCTTTGATTAGAACCATCATGGCTTCTGAAAATAATTGAGTAAGACGAGTCCAAAGTTTGAAAATTTACCACCACGTTGTCCCAGGAGAAAACAAGACCATATGCTTCATCAGGCTTCATGGCATAGCGGATTCGTTTGAGAAATCCCTCTTGGAGTCTTTCATTAAGAAAATCCTGAATGGAGCAGTATTAAACACCCATAAGCAGAATAGAAATTCAATTGCAGCATGACCTTATGTAAACAAAGCATAACTCCCAGGACCGAAAATAATCAAATATACACACACAAATAAAGGAAGATATATGTTCATGGTTTAGCTGAAAGTCTGCCCTTTGATTGAGCAAAATGGCAAATTGGGGGTCACAAATGCAAGCCTAAGTAGTTGGAATAATCTTTTTTAGGATAGCCATGTTTCTATTAAACACCCATTGGGCCATTAGCATTCAAAAATTCCATTGTAGCATGACCAAGTACGCTAACGTAGACAAATTCCAGGCCACAAAAACTAAGAAATCTAAATACACACACGTTAAAACTGACATTCGTTCATCGTTTAACTCAAACTTTGCCCTGTGATGCAGCAGAATAGAAAAGCGGGGTTCATGAGCCAATCCCAAGTAGTTGGGACAATCTTTGCTGAGTAAATCAAGTTTCTAACTTTCAATATGTACAAGAGAACGCGCTGAGAGAATGAATTTTGCAGTGAAGGGCAAAGACTTTTGCTAACCACATCAACTTTAAGAGGCCCATCTGATCTGAAAGTCTCGAAGCCTTCTCCATATTCAGCCCCAATTGCCTGAAAGGTACAAATACACATCAGCAGTATACTCTCAACTTCATCAAAATCCTTGGGAAGACCATCCAACAATTTAAGCAAGAGAAGACTAATAGCAATAGCATCTTCCACTCCTTACGCAAAGGTGAACCAAATAAAATTTCTGTGAATAACACCCAAAACATCTCCTGACTCCTTGTCCATACCTATTTCAAAATGAGTTTCACCCAAAAGAAGGAAGACTCGTTTTCCAACTCAAATATCAATGTTATTAGCTCAGTTTGGATGACGAGAATCTTGAGGAATGGGAATGTGATGCCATACCCCCCTAACTCCTACGTTTGGATTCTTTGAAATAGACCGTAATAGGAATGTGATTCTTGATGAAATATTTAATTAGGAATCACATTCCAAGACTAAGTGGGAATCCGATCCCTCCTTAACCCATGGTAATTTTATATTCCTGGCTCAATCCTCAAATAAGAAAATCTTGATTCCGGTAAATCTTCAATATAATATTACTTGAATAAGATTACAGAACCAAACTTTGGAACGATATTACTTCAGGTATTGAATTACTAGGAATTTGATTCCCTTATTACTATTCCTTCTCAAAATTCCTATCATCCAAACATAGCATTTGTGGCTTCCAAATTTACCATTACGTCATAAAGAAACTTCAACCCATTTATGCTTAAACGTGTGTTTGCTCATTGAAGTTCACAGTACCAAATGAAGGTTATACTCAAATTGTCACTCAATTTGAATCGAGGGTTGGAGACTATAGTAAAATATAGCAACTAATCGAACTCAAAGCTAAACCCGTATACCAAAACTCGAAAACAACACAAATTTAGCATACAAAATGGTGAAAAACTTAAAAATACCCAGAAAATAAAAAGTTACCAACTTGAGATGACCTCAGAAGGGCAAAGTACCTCTTCCGTGAAAATCTTAATTGGGTTGATTGAGAACCCACTCCCCGACCCGTTCTCGCCTGTCCCACAGGCGTTCGTCACCACTGGTCGACAATTCCGATTATAACCCAGAGAGCCTGAACGCTTTAATCTCTGTTTGCAATTAAAATTGAGCAGCAATTAAACAAAAATAAAAGAGGAAAATATAGCTTGAACGTGAGTCTCGAATTGAGCTCTGGGAATAGATGGTACCGATAATTTGAGCTTCGGTGGGAATTGTGAGGCTCGAATCGGATTAGACGACGACGTTGTTCTGAGAGGGAGTGGAGTGGAGGTGGTGGTGGTGAAAATAGCGCGTTCCATTGTTTAGGACAGCAGGTCAGGAGCTGTAATGGAAGCATGTAGATGATGAAGATGACGACGAACAGAATGTTGGGTCTGGGTTATCTACTTATCTAATGTTGGGGGGCCTATGGCAAAATATCTGGGCAAACCGGTACTAAATGTAATAATCTGATTTAGGCGTCAAAGGCCCAAGAGGCGGCAATAGCCCTCAATTGTAGGGATGACAATTGGTCGGTTTGGTTCGGTTATTGTCATATCCGAATTCATTACCCGAAACTAGTTGAGTACCCAGAACCAAACCGAAACCCAAACGGGTAGGGGAAATTGAAATCATAATTGAACCAATCGGGGATCGGTTCGGTTCGGGTACTCCCATTAAATTAGAAACAAAATAAAAACGAAATAATTATGAATGAAATTCAAATATGAAAATCAGTTAAACTGGAAATGCCACAAATTCGTCAATTAAAAAGATATGTAGATATGCATCTAGATATTTTAAATGCAAAACTAATATACATCTAAGTAGAAATTCAATGCATTGAAGTTATACACAAGCTAAATTTCTACATATGAAGAGTAATTTTGTAATTACACATCTCCGGTTGGGTTCGGTTCGGTTATCAGCTCAAACCAGAACCGAACCAAACCCGTTCGGTTATCCCACATCCCATACCATACCCGCACCCACGACAAATATTTCGGTTATGGTTCGGGGGAAAAAACCGGTTATGGTTCAGGTACCTATCAGTTCGGTCGAGATTGTCATCCCTGCTCAATTGTAAGAGTGAACCCCAAAAATTAGAGATAGTATTTTTAACGGGAAATTACAAGCCGCACCCATTTTTTGAGAGGCTTCTATCCAAATCCTCTTTTGTAGTGTTCTGTTGTCCAACCCTTTTTTAAAGATGCTTTTATTATTTTGCCTCAAATGCAACATTCATACTCCCCAAATTACACGATTCACACCTTAAATCCTTTGAGAGGGGTGAATTTTGAATGATGTGAACTATGCATTTCAGGGGTGTGAATTGTGTATTTTGGAAAGTGAGTTATGATGTGTAAATTCTATATTTGAGGGGTGTGAATTCTGCAAATAGGTGTGAATTCTAGGGAGTGTGATTGAATCAAGAGAATCCCAAAAACAGAGTAGCTCTCTGTTCTTCGAAGCCATCCGGTGTTATCTACCGTTGACACGAGAGACAAAGAGAGGGAGAAGGAGTCGTGGCTGGTTTGGATCTCCAACAATGGTAACAAAAATGATTGTGACACAATCAACCACAACCCCACTCACATAGGGTGTGGGTCCCACATGGGCCCCAAATGCGGGCTCCACACCCCATGTGAGTGGGGTTATGGTTGGTTGTGGCACAAAGCTTGTGTACGTATCATTATTCCAATGGTAAATAATGCTGAAGTATGAGCTGCAAACGTCGATGTTGTAGATCTCGTCAACCATGATTACTTACATATTTGCTTGTTTGAGTGGCGTGAATGGGAGGGTATTTTCGATAGTTTACTTAAAATGGGGCTTATGAAGGACGGGCTTGATATATAGTGGGCTTGGATGAGAGAACACCCACAAAACAGGGCCGGGCAGTCAGAACCCTAATATTAATGCCACAATATTTACCTCCAAGGACGAACTTCCAAATGAAACCTCACTTGGGGATTGGGGTTGCATTGACTTTGTTCTATGCGTTGAACACCCTTGCTTTTATTAAGGTATGTGATCTCATTTCAAGTCACACGGCCGAGGTATGAGTTTAATGTTATTATTGGGTCTTCATCAATTGCTATTTTTCTTCCAATTAATAGTGCGCTTTACGTCCATACGGTAATCCAATATCTCCTTTTTCCCTTTTTAATGTCAAATGTTTAGAGGAAACGTTTTGGGATACTACAACGTTTAGTGATGAACTGAATTTCGGTATGCATTTTAGGGTTACCTCTCACTTCAGATGAGCCTCAATTGGAAAATACTCCACAAGTAATGGTAATTCTGCTAGCTTCCCCTGCCTCAATTGATCCCGTTTCACTTGCTATTTTCACTACTTGTGTTTTTAAGGCAGTCCAAACATTTGTTCAATTGTTGCCCAAAAATTTCGTTTTTGTGGGTTTTAATTTTCAAAAGGTGCACGTGTGTTTTGGATGACACTAGTGAAATGTTCGTTCTTAGAAAGAGATTGCGTTTGCATGGATTCTTGAAGGAGCTGATTGAACATGTATTTGATCGTCGTAGTTGCTTTGGCTAAATAACCCAAGTGATTTATTTTTTGTTCTTATTCAATTTTTTTTTGTATTTGTTAGTATTACATCGTTTTTTTATGGGTTATTAGTTCCTCTCAACAAAAGGAATCTAGTAAGTGTAAAATTATTAACCACAAGACCGAAAAGAGGGGAGGATTTCAAGTTCTATAAAGCTTTAATAAAGGCTGATTTCTGGCTTCTGTTCTTTGTTTACTTTGCCGGTGTTGGTTCGGGGGTTACTGTTTTGAACAACTTGGCTCAGATAGGAATAGCTCAAGGTGCTCATGGATAAAATCAAGTGTTGATTTAAGCAAATGTTCTCCTTTATCTTTAGTGAACCTTTCAAAAAAATTTATCATAATTTTATACTTTTTAGATTTCTCTCATCAATGGAGTACAAACCAATAAGCCACAAAATCGACACAAAATTAACAAATGCAAATTATTTTTTAATAACGACAAAAAATATATTTTTGATTTATTTAGCCAAAGGAAAAGTGGTCTTTGTCTAAGAGTACAAGGCAATATAATCAACACACAAAAAATAATTCTAATTTCTTTAGTTAGGAAACTTGCACATTCGGTGGTCATAAGTCTAAAGAGCAACACTATATACACAAATGTCATACACTAATCTGGACACAAATGTATCCGGAACCATCCAACCCCCTATACCATACGCTTCCAACGGCTTGCCGCAAGAGTGTATGGAGAGAGAGAGAGGGAAAAACAGATAGAAACAGTTTCTGTTTCATAAATATTTGAAAACTGTCTAAACAATTTTTTTTAATGGTGGGGGGATACCAAAAAGAATTTCAAAACCAAAAACACAATGACAGTTAGTTCAAGTTGTTCAAGGGCAGCAAATCAAGTTGAACTTCTTCCCACTTCACTGTATAAATCAAGTCGAACAAATAAAATTGAGACCCCAAATTCATGCTTATATAATTTGACTGGAAGAGAAGTATAAAAAAACGGGAAGTGTTTGAAACAGGAAAAAAAAAAAAAAAAATGAAACGGCACCAGACGACTGAGATCCACTCAACTGTGTGCACAGTTCAGTAAGTAGATTTGCCCAATCCAGCATAGACATTGAGCCTTGTCAAAATCCATAACATTGCTTACAGTTACAGATGCATATGCCAGTACCAAATTTACAGCAAGTTAGATATAGGTGCTTCCCTTTACTTCCACTAACTGAATGGAGACATCAAGTATTCCCATGAACAAAAATGCACCCCTAATAGGGAGGACAACATCCCAGAAATAGTTACTATGAAACACTCACCATTTGAACAAAAAGCCTTCCCCTTCATCTCAAAATTACACCAGAGGCAGAAACAGAAAACTACTGGTTAGAATCCTAAACTCTTACTGTTGCTTTACAATAGCCAAAATGACTTGCCTTCTGATTATTGGCAGTGGTGGAAACATCGATTTGCATCTGGATTTTCAAAACGGCCAGTTGGACGCAAGGGCACGTGATTTGAACTTTACAAGGGGGGAGGGGTTGCAGTACAAGACGTCGGTCTCACTGCTAACCGACCAGAAGCTTTCGTACCCATCAGAGTTTTCAGAATCCTCTTCATAATACTGAGTTCAACTCAAAGAGAGAGTAGAAAATCATTTACTGAGAAAATGGTAGGAAAATGAAGGGCAACAATTGCCATAAGATAACCAGAAGATTAGAAACCCAATGGACAAAACAAACCTTATCATACTTCCCAACCTCAGCTGAATCTGCTTCATCATCTGCCTGCAAATGGTCATCCGTATTTTAGGAACCTCAAATTCGGAAGAGTAGGCAAAGTCTTCCCAGCCAACGTGGAGATCGTGGATAGAAAAAAAAAATGCTAAAAGTAAAGACAACAACAAATACTTCCATAATGCACTAATGCTACCATATAGCAAATTAGTTTATGAATACAATCGGTGAAACAAAAACCACTTATTTTGGTTAGCTCTCTAAACGAGAATTAGTATGTCACGATTGTCTCTTGCCATAGGCATGTCACGATTAACAACCACATGCTAACTTGGCACTAGATAGCCATTCCCAAACTTTATGTCCTGTCTTCCCAACCTCCTGCATTTTCAGCTGCTGAATTATGTTACTCCCCAGGACTTGTAAAAGTTGCGTTTCTTACTACATTATGTGGTCGAGAGTGCGCTAGCCTATTTGCTTGTACACTTCATTAAATTTGTTATGTTCAGATCTACTAATCTCTACCCCTTCATTAAGTAAACAACCATTGTATAGATTCATGTAGCCTAAATAAAGGAGATTAAAGTTTGTTACTTCATAAGATCAGATTATTAGATTCTGATTAGAGATTACCCGTGCCATGTCTTCAACCTCTTTAAGCAAAGCTCTGATGTAAATTGAGTCCACTTTTTCAGCTTTAAGAACATAAGGTAGCCTCTCCTAAAACCATTAATCAAAACTTCTAAATAATCAAATAAACGCACAAATGTAGCACAAAAATCAGCCCATGCATTGATGAACTTCACATAAAAGTAGTCAGTAATCACCTTCTTTGACATGTTCCTCCATGTCTCGAACCCCTTTCGATCTACTTCAATGTGATTTCTAGCCTTGCAAGACTCCAAAAAGCTTTCCCTATTAAAAGCAAATCAAATAAGAGAACTTACACGATTTCAAGTACGCAAAGCAATAATTATCACCAGATATCCGGAAAGTAATCTTGTTCACCTATCTAACCAGTGAATGAGTACCTCATCGTTTGCCCGTTTGCAGAGTGATTATTTTGGAAGTTACTACGTGAAAAAGAACTATCTCATCATGTTTGGATCGCAATGGTTGCAAGATAGGGTGAGAAATTGTGAGAATAAAGATTCTTTCCTCAAAGCCCAAGCCCTTTTGCAAGCGTAAATGGCAGCTATAATGGAAATTCATGAAAAGGAGCTGTTTGCGTGCATCGGGCTTTTAGAAAACGAAATGGCTCATGGGCTGCCTCCACAACTAAATCCAGTTGAATATGAGGCATTTAGTACGGGAGAATGTATTCGCAGCTCTTACTATTTCCTACTACAAGAAAACTTTAGCGAATGAGCTTTTCGAAATCTCCATTTTGGAATAAAAAAAAAAGCTTCATTGCAAGAGCAACTCATCAATCATATGCTTGCTGAGCCGGGACTAGATAATCTTATCGAAAACACACCCGTCCAAAACATTTGATCACAAGCTTATGACTTGAGATATTATTGAGGAACAGGTCAAACCTATCAATGACGCGGACTGCATCCAAACAAATGGATTGGTTTTGTGATTTCAAAAATAGCCATTTATCAATCAAAAAACAAGTAAGTATAAAAATTGCACATGTCCATATGAAAAATGATACATACACTCCCTGGGAGCCACACCCTCTCTCACATGGGGTGTGGGGCCCAGATGTGGGGACCACACCCCATATGAGAGAGGGTGTGGCTGGGAGTGGCTCCCAAGGAGTGTATGTATCGCCGATGTGTCCATGTCTCCACCAAAACACGATTGGTATTTTGGTAGAAAACAGTCCTTTCTACTTCTTTTTCTAACCTATTATATACCAAAGAGAATTGTGACTGGTTAAAACCTCTTTAATTAAAATCAATGGACACCTATTCAAGGACTGACCAAGAGACGGATGGACAAGGGGTGACTGTCCAACCCAAGTTACATATTTGTTTTACTACACTAGTAATTTTTGGCAACAGTATCAAATAGGTTCAGCCATCAAAGTTGACCCACAATATCGCGGATAATTTTTTTGATACTCCAATTTTGGTATAATTTGCATTGACAAATTGATATCGCCTTTCATATGTTAGGAGCTTTTTTTAGAAGCTGCTCCATGCAACATTTAAATTGTGTCGGTCTCTACATTTATTTCATGCTTTTAGAAAGAAAATGAATTTGACACTCCACTTTATTATAAAAGCACTCCACAATTTGTCTATTAGTGCTCGTGTTGTGTGTTATTTTAAATACAAAAAGACAAATTTTTGAAAAATCATTAACCTTTTAAAACCGTGGTTGGCTGCAAATACATAGATACACCTAAACACATAGCCAAGACTTGTATGCTGATCATCTATCTATCCACAATTATGTCTCGTGAATCAAAACTGTCTCACGGCCTTTTTTCTTTTTTGACAACCGGATGTCCAAACCAGCTAGCGCTCACCTCTTACTAATTCCAAGGGCCTGAAATTAACGACCGGGAAAACCATCAATGGCTCATGGTTTGGAAATTTCTCATGATCTGTTCATGCAATCATCTACCTAGATTTTTGGCAACATGAAAAAATGAGGGCATGATACGAAAAGTTTGGAGACAGAGTAGCAGAAAGGTCTAATCTACAAACCCATTGCTTACCTACAAACCCATTGCTTACTAACCTTTTTTCCAGTGAAGAAAGGAATGAAAGAGTAAAGCAAGATTTTGATACATAAAAAAAAAGTAGAGTAGTAAAGAAAGAAAAGCGTACATAAAAAGGCGAAAAGGCGATCTGGGTTGGACTTGAAACCTCTGTTCTGTATCGCTTTTCGGATTTGGATTCCTACATTCCCCTTTGAATCTCTTCACGTCCTTTTTGGATTCACAGTCGTGCATATCAGCCAGAGCAACCGCCACCGAAACTCCACAGCTATTGCTGCAAAATACATACACAAGTGTATATCTATCGTTATATAGAAACACACTCGAAGTTACCACAACCCATATGAGAGAGAGAGAGAGGATACCACTTCTGGAAGGCGCTACCGTCGGACGCCCGACGAATTGCACGGACCCTTTTGCGGGTTCGTGGCTGATTCGCCATTGGAAGCAACCGTCGAATCCTCTCCAACTTTTACTAGTGTCTGTGTGTATTTATGTAGTATACACCTGCATATAGTATACTATAGGCAAAAGGAATGTCTTTTATTCCCTCAAGTAAAGTGACCAATGCTAAGGCCTGCTTTGACTAATAATCCAGATTATGAATTATTGGATTATTTATTTTGTCTTTATTAAAAAAAAAATTGCATTTGTTAGTTTTGCGTCAAGATTTTATGGTTTCTGGATTCCTCTCGACGAGACGAATCTAACAAGTACAAAATTATGGTCAAAACTCAATTTTTTTTAATAAAGCCAAAATACTTGGATTATTAATAATCCAAGTATTTCGGCTTTATTTAAAAAAATATTTGGTTTGACCATAATTTTGTACTTGTTAGATTCATTTCGTCGAAAAGAATCCAGAAACCACAAAATCTTGACGCAAAACTAACAAATGCAAATTTTTTTTGAATAAAGACAAAATGAATAATCCAATAATCCATAATCTGGATTATTAGCCAAAGCAGGCCTAAGTTACGCTTTGTGCATTTTCAAGTTTCCAGCCAAAATCCATCTTTGTCGAAGAGAATTGAAGGACCCAGCTGAGCACTCCGCTTGGCAAGTCATGTTGAGCACTCCTCGGTTGTCTAAATGTGTTTTAAACGGTTAAATTTGAAGAGTGCCGAATGATATTTTGGATATTTTAATTCCTCTTAAATTTGGACCGTGCAAAACTCATTTGGACAGTCGAGATGTGCTCGGCAGAGCCTCTCGGTTCTATCGAAGAAAATTTCAATTTTTTTGTTGTTAGTCACTAAATATCATTGAGTTTTTTTAATTTATGAAAAATATATTTACATTCTCAAGATAAAAACATTTTTTTTAAGTTTTCAATTTTTGACGGGACAAATTTTTTGGGACAGATTTTGAACTAATTTGCGCCAAGGCGTTTTTGGTAGGCGGGGCCATGAGGGAGGGAAATAGAAATTCCCGCGGTAAATCAAATTAGAAATTGGGTATTGACCAATGGAAAAACGAAACGTAGCAGTTTGTGTCCAATTAGTGGGACAGGTGTCACATTTCATTTGGCTAAATTGATAGCACTATTGTCGATCCTCGAACAATTCGAAGGATTTAATGGGACAAATAGAAAGACTGAAGTACCCTTCCACAAACATCATACTGTGCTTCTGTATCGGGGGGCTCTTTCGGTATTCAGTATCCAAGTGACAAGAAAAATTGTGGGTGTGGGCTGGATTGGAATGGATTGAGATGAAATTTGTTTGAAGTAACATGGGTTAGCCCAAACAAAGGGAATTTTCTTGAAAGCTTGTTGCTAGAGTTTCCTCATTTGGCAGATTTTAGGGTTAGGTCTAGCATTGAATAATTTGACTTGTGACACTGAAAACAGTGACTTTTCTAATGTGGTGTTGTTGGCACCAACTCCCAAGCGTTTAAGAGTGCTCCTTTGTAGTAGTAAGTAGGTAGTAGGGAAAAAAATTCAATGCGGAGCGGATACCATACGGTGTCCAATCACGCACACCCGACCATAAAAAAATGCAACGGACGGCTCTGATTGAAAGTGCCGGATGAATTTTTAAAAAATGAAAAGAAAAGGTATGTTTTAATCCGAGCCATCCGTTGCATTTTTTAACGGCCGGATGTGCGCGAGTGGATACCACATCAGCAATACCCACTCGGCACTGAAAAATTCCTCGGGTAGTAGAGTCATTTTACCCTTGCCTCGGTTAATTCGGCGTTTCCAAACATAAATTTGAATGAATCGGTACCGATATTTGATTGAGCTAGTTTTTTTTAGAAATGCCTAGAAAAGCATTTTGAACATATTGACCGGCTCCTATCATTACGAGGAACTCTGGGGTGAGTCCCATACAAATCGGTGTACATTTGGTACATATCAAATGGTGTAACGATAGTCAATCAGAATCTGGTAATAGCTTCTTTATGGACCAATGTCATAATATGGTAGTGATCACATGGAGAGATATAAGATAGGCCACACAAACACTATATATTGATGATAGGTATGTTTAATGGAAGAGGGCATCTTGTAGTGCAGTGCCGCACTACAGGGTTCTAGTGTGACATCTGAGCCGTTGATCGCGCAATCAACGGCTAGGATTTCATCTTGGCCCTTGCACGATCCGAGTCATTCATTAACGAGATGAAATCCGAGTTGTTGATTGTCAAGATCAACGGCTCGTGTGCCGCACTACAGGATCCTCAGATCCATGTTTAATAACCAAGACTCTCTTTCCAATCCGTCTCCTTCACTTTTTTTTCTTTTTTTTTTTAATGAATGAGTGTTTGAGCCAATATGCTTGCATTAATCCCAAGACTGATTGAAGTAATCATAGAGCAAACTTCTAGTGACTTCAAAGTTTGTAACGTTTTTCCTTCCTGAGATTAACCTTATGATCTCGTAGGGTGTGCAAACCTTTAGTTGATCTCCTCTTATATTGAGGATAACAATAATTGTCAGTATTCCACTTCCCTAAAAACGTCGTAAAATAATGGGGAAAAAGATTTTATAGGGCCCCATTAAGTTGGACCTCGAGAGCTCAGTTTTAACTGGCCCAGTTCCAAAAAGCATAGGACCAACATACATTATGGATTTGAAAATGAAACAAGGGCCAAAAATGAGAGGTCTGATATCATTTTTTCTCGAGAAAACTTGATAAAATCATAGATAAATTGCGCATGTCTAAAAATAACAGATACAATAAAGGCCTCACACGTTTGAATAAAATTTACAAAATAAAAAGCCGCTAAAAATAATAACTGAGATGTTGGAGACCATCGATCTGCTCGTGGATCTATTAGAAAGAAGTTGAAAGAATCACGTCGTCGGTGGATCTCACCGTCCCTTTGTCCTACTGCAATCGCTAAATCTTGGTGCCACCACTTCCGATATCAATTGTTTATTGACTGGACATGCAGTCACACAAGACTACTAATCCTCGATGGAAAATACTAATCACACTTAGGCTTGGTTTTCCATTTGCTAAAATTAAGTGGGTGATTTTAGCAAATAAAGTGGGGAGGTGATTTTATCTCCAATGAATCTGGACACATACTCCCCACTCCATTTGCTAAAATCACCCACTTGATTTTAGCAAATGTCCATTTTAGCAAATGGAAAACCAATCCTTACTGGGCAGTGATTAATGTGTAAAAAGAGAATTAAGATCTCAAAAAATTGTATAGAGATGTGTGAAATTGTATTGAAGGTATGTAAATCCTATTCAAATTCTAGTTTGTATGGATTATTCATTCCCTAGTCATGTATTGTAATAAGGAAAATGTTACAAATAACTCATTGGGTTGTTGTTAAGGTTTAAAAAGTGTGTTGTAGCATATGATTGTCGGAATAATGAGGTGCCTTTTTTGTAGGTATGCTCTTGCTCAGCTTGATACCTCATGCGTATGGTCATTTTAATATTTGTAATTTATTTTCAAAGATTAATAAATTTATTTTTAGTCGCTCGCGTAAAAAAAAGTATTTAAAAAGTGTAAAAAATGTATTGAAGTGTGTTCTATTGTCAAATCATTTTATTCTCTTTTGAGCATTTCACCAGGGAAAACTCAATAGTTGAACAAAATTTGTGGTAAACCCATTCTGAACGTCTAGCTAAACGGCGAAGAATATCCATATCAATGACAACAGTTTTCCCTCCATTACCCGTATCATGGTTTTGTATTTACATTTGGGATTTGGCAATGCATTTTCCCTAGATTTTGTACTACAATAATACTAGGGACACAAACACTTTACCACAACATCAACCACAACTGCTTGAGTGACACTGCAAAATTGGTAATGTGAGTACAAGCACTTTGTAATCACCAATCATGCGGTGTCACACAAGCTGTTTGGAATCGAGGGGCCCGTAGTGAAAGCTCACTACAACCCTGTATTGAGCAATCACGGTCATCTGTTCGGCAATCAACGGTCCGAATTATCTTACATAAAATATGAGTATCTTACATGTATGATAATTGCATTTAATCGGGACCATTGATTGTCGAACGGACAACCGTGATTCCTCACTACAGGGGTGTAGTGAACTTATTCACTACAAGCCCCCGAATCCGAAGTGTTTTTTCCCCTAACATCGTTGTTTATACTACTAGTAGGTTTTTACTAACCCTAGTTCTGAAATCATATAATTTTTTTTTTTAATTATTAATTATATTTCGCATGGGGGTTATGGAATTAGAAGCATCCTTAATGGAACTGAAAAACATAAGACTAGAATATTACCTGCTTCAAGGAACTTTGCCCATGTGACTGACTGAAGATTCTCTTCTAAGCCGTTTTATCCGCAGGGAAACCCGCTCCCTGCATTCCTTCTCAATCAAACGCAAAAATCTCTCCTGCCGTTTGGCCATTTCCATTTCCCATGTGCCTTGGCCATGGCCATGGAGGTAAAAAAATTTGTCCGGTTTTGTTGAAAATAGCTAGTGCAAAGAGAGATTGTGTAATATCACCGATAGAGCATGCACCAAATTACACCCATCTACAACTAGGGCTTCTTGAAAAATTCGGTGAACCGTGAAGCCGGTCTGAACTGAATCAGTCCGTACATTTTGGATTGGATCCGTGAATTAATGGTCCGAATACAGATTCACAAATTAGAAAACCGTAAGATACGGTTCAATCCAGAGATTTTCATTATAAAACAGTGAATTAATCGAACCGGACTGTGAGATATTTATAAATATTTCATGAAAATATAACTATACATTTATGTAATATTTAGTAAATAATTATAATCTTGTCTATTGTCATAAATCATTTTTAACTATTTTACCTCAATGTGATATAGTAGTATATAAAACCTAAGGGGGTAAAATGTAATTCTATTCGTAAGGGGAAAAAAAACGTGTTTACAATCTGTGTACTCTTTCACTCTATTTTTAATTCTACCAAATCCTAAAATCATGACCATGGCAGTTAATATGAAATTTGGTTGCTTTAATGTGACGCTTAGATAATTTTTTGAATTTCGATGTTAAAATATGGAAGTTTAATTCTTTCTTTCTTTTTCGCTTTTTTGGTTGCTATTTAGTGTATGCTATATTGAACAATTTGGTCAATGGTTGCTATTTGGAATTAAAATGTAATATGTGGATAAAACTGGAACCAAATATTGACTCATGGATCAGATTGGTATCGGGCCATATGACTTTTAGTCCCAACACAGATTTGCATTTTTCTTGAAATCGTGATTCACCATTTGGTTCTCAGATTCATAAGAATTTGATCCCATCCGGACTGTAGCCCTATCTACAACTATTATTATTCTTACTTAGCAAATACTTTTTGAGTCATTTGTTAATAAGGAATGTACAAAAAAATTCTCTAACATCCCAGAGTTTGAGCCAACTTACACTCCTAAACTAATTCTTGTACTTGAAAGTTAAAGACATGAAAAAATGCCCACACCCCAAAGAGGTTTTCACAAGCGGTTAGAGTCGAACATGTTAGGTTGAGGAGTAAGGAGTGAACAATACTTACTTGATCATACTATCACATATTTGGTGCAATCATAAATGGAAAATGGTTCATTGGGCTGTGGATAATAACAAAAATTAAAGTGTATTGATTTCTATGAAAAATGCATAGAAATCCGCCAAAGTGTATTGTTATCTATGAAAAAATGAACTGAAATTCTAACTATTCTATCTTTTTGAACGCATCCAGACCGTTCAAAACACGATCGGACGGCCGAGGGGTACACAACACCCCCAAGTTCCGTATTATCCTCTGCTTAGTGGGCACACGTTAGCCGAACCGATCACAAATACATAGTACTATGCAATTGAAAATATTCCGTAGAAGTGAGAATATTTGGTTTGATATCAAGCATTTAATATGTTCATGATCTCATTAATCATGTACATGTGATGGGCATTTTGTAGTAACAAATTTCAGAACACAAATTTTGTGGTACCAAAGTTTCAGACTTGGGTGTGGCCTGCACGCCTCTCTCGGGGAAGGTGGCACGTGTCAGTACCAATACCTGTATTTATTTCTCTAACTACTAAACAGTGGTTCAATGAATTCAAAGGGGGTGTAATAAATACTATGGAGTATGGGCCAACAAGCATACCCAATTACAAAACAGGCATTCGTAGGGTTGTTGGGCAATTACTTCTCGTATCTCTATTACTGTATTAATTAGTTACAAGGTCCCCTAATTAAGGGTTCCTTTTAAGTGGATCCGGGGACGTGTTAAGCAGTTGTGTGCTGTGCAATTTTGACCGTCCGTTTCGGATCATTGATAACACATTTGAACGATCAAGATTGCGCACGCTGCACATCACATAGTTGCGTAGCACGCCCCTCTTTCTTTTTAAGTTGATTTCTATAAGTAGTGCTCTTTAAGGCCTTTGCAACGTAATACTACAAGTTGAGTATTTGAATGATTCATATCACGATGATGAGATTTCAGTAAAATATACTCAGATGTTTGTATTGAAAGCAATAATGAATAGAAAGACTAGGATTAATCCCATCAAACTACAGTGGCTCCTAGATTTGTAGGATTATGTGTTCCAGTAAGGTGATTTTTTGAATAAACTGGTTTTTCACGTTTTTTTTATGTGATGTATTGTGAGAGAATGACCTGTCTTGGTTTTTGGAAAAAACAGTTTTTTGTTAGTGGAACACCTCCTAAACAAATCATGGTATTGAAAGTCAGAAATGACCTTCGACAGAAATCATGGCAGCAGGTCTTGTCCAATTGTCTCTGTCCGGCCTCCCTTTGGACCCTTTCCCACCCATCTGCGCCGTCCATTCGAGCAATTGGTTTGGACATTCATATGCAGGCTTGCTTGAATGGATGGCGCAGATGGGTGGGAAAGGGAGGCCGGACAGAGGCAGACGGACAAAGGATCATTAATCCTACCAATTGACCAGCTTCAAATGAGCTTTTGCTATTGAAATGTAAGATCGTTCCCCTCTTGATTAATTGAGGTGCACTTAAATGGCGGCCCAGACACTTGAAGTTAAAATAAGGGTGGTGATAATGTCAAAATCGTTTTTGTTTGTGCCAAAACCTTTTTTGTTTGTGCCAAATTGATGTGTTTGAAAACCTTGTACCATGTCCAAGGTACAAGCCTTTTTATGCACTACAGTTTTGGCATAAACAAAAATAATCTTGGTAGTTTTTTTTTTTTTTTTAAGGTTTATTCATGGTCTCACCTCAAACTTGAACCCAAGTCCTCGGAGTGATCTAAATTGTAGTCCATTTGAAATCTTTATTTGGGATCTAAATCGTTTATTTTTGGAGTAATGCTGAGCAAATCATGGATAGTTGGATACAAAAAACTATGATCATCGGAGATTGAAAAACACACAATTATGTCAAAATTGTCTTACAATTTATTCTCTAAGTTATTTTGGTCATCCATTTTTGTAAAATATATGGTATCCAATCATATTGCTACCAATACCCAACTAATTCGAATTTTCACATGAATGATTTACTTAACATTCCCGACAAATTGAACGATTTCGATGCCAAATACAGTTTATAAAGGACTCACAATTGAGGACAGTACAAAATGTAGTAACTTGGTTACTACGAAATTAAAACTCCAAATCGCTTATCCCTGTCAAGGTCTCTCTCCATATCACAGCCCCTCTAATAAATGAACATGATTTGTTTATAGTGTCAATTCTGCATCTTTAGATCCTGTAAAAAGAAATTTTAAAATCCCCATCACCTTGAGGTCTGTCTCTCTATCACAGCCCCTCCAATAAATGAACATGATTTGTTAGTGTCAATTCTGCGTCTTTAGCCTGTAACAAAAAATTAATTTACTGCAGTACATCTTTAGAGAGAGAACTTGTGGCTAAGCCATGACCAAGAAAAAGAGAAATTTTTTCAGGGTAGGGAGTCTAGGGACACATGGTGCCCGACACCTCATTCGAGCCATCGAAACATATTTTAGACGACCTAGATTTTAGGGGATAAATTTGCCTCCAAAATTTACAAAAATGTTACCTCAAATTTGGAACTTCCAAAATACGTTTGGACAATTCAAATGGGTGCCGAGCACCACGTCTCCCTACCCTTTCTGTATGCAAATTCTTCTCAAAACCAAGAAAACAGGTATAACATAATGGAGTCATGGACCACACACAGTCCTCATTTATTATGCATGCTCATCCCTAACCAAAAGTCCCTCACTTCTCAACTGTTTTCTTTCTTCAATATACTCTCAATCTAGATCTACACAATCCAATATAATCACCCAATGGCCTACCTTAAAAAAAAATAGAAAAAAAAAAACAAAAAAACAAAACAGACAATAGAGATAGCTACAATTATATTAGCATTTATGTTAAATCTTTTGAGTCAGTGATAACGTTGGGCATTAAAATGAGGAAGGAGTTTGACTGATTAATAAAACATCTTATCACATGATGCGTGAAATCTAGTTTTGGACATTTTATTCTTAAATGTAATGTGTACTGTGTGTGTTTGGTGAATTTTTATAAAATTTGTCATTAAATTTTATGAATTAATTATCCGTCTTGACGAAATTAAAGAAATAAAAATCAAAATAGAGACGACTTTAAAAAAGAAATGAGAAAAGACAAACGGAACTATATTTTTCAATTGTTCGCCTTTTGTGGGGTTTTTTTTTTTGTTTTTTTTGTTTTTGTCATGACTTTTGTTTTTATGCTCCTCTCTTCAAGATGAATAATAAATACAAAAGCGAAATCAGCTCTTGTAAATACGACTTTCTTTTTGACAAAACTTGGTGCTTGAAAAAAAAATGGAATTCATTTCACGTTGTAATATTCTTTTTCGAAAAGAAATCAAGTCAAACAAATAAATATCATCCTACAATAAATGTGAAGCATATTACACTATGCAACATCCTTTAATTAACCAAGTTAATCAAATGGGCATCAACCTATAATTAATGTCATCTCATTCTATGAACCCATATCATAATTCAGTAAATCGAATCTTATATTACCTCTATAATAACATTTGACTTATTAATCATGTTCATCCCAGTAGTTATATATAACTATATACACATACATATTACTTTTTTTGGATAATTGGATGTCCCGACCCGCTTGACTAATTCCGGAGCTCTAAAGGTAACGATCGGACATAACTTCCGGTAGCCCCAAAGTTTGAGATGGTTGGCCTCCGTGAGATTCGAATATGTGATTTTATAGGCAAGCACTTATTGTTTTCTCGTGCCCACTCTGCCAATCCCTGACGTAAAGAGACTGACTTGTATAGTATATAACCTTAAACAATACTACTATACACCCACTTTGTCTAGAGACCTATTTATTTTCATTCACTTCACCTTCATTTCTTGAGATCTCACACCAATCACAGCTCATACCCCCCACAAAAAATGCTCCAACAAGATGACAAGTTCTTTTCTAGGCTACTGTCAAAGGAAAATCACTCCAAAGCTGAATCCTCCTTCAGAGTCCTCTACTATGGAAAATCCAGTGGTTCGGTGCCCTTCACATGGGAAACAAAACCAGGTACCCCTAAACACCCATTGTCTCTCTCCTCTCTCCCTCCTCTCACTCCTCCACCTTCCTTCCAATTGAACCACACCACTACTCCCAAAAAACCCACTTCAAAACCAAATTTCCTCTTCACCATTTTCAAGAGGAAACCCTCCAAGAAGTGTCGCGTGTCGCTGTCCTATTCGTCGGCTTCGATATCGTCGTCTTCACGCTCGTCCAGCTCGTTCTCGTCGTCGTCTACGCCGATGAATCCTTTTGGTCATCGGCGTGGATGGTTGCTTCGTTCGAGATCGAGTACTGCCTGTTTCGGGATGAAAGGCGATGATCATGAGGCCGCTGTTGCTGGATCTCCAACCCCTAGTTCTTGCCTTGGGGGTGGCCATGGCTTTTTTAGACAATTTTCTAATAGACGGTCCAAAGTAAACGTGAAGTGCCCGTTGTAAATCGGTTAGTGACTCAGTATGCTCAATTTCCAAAATCTGTCTCCTTCTCCTAATGCACTCTCCGTCACATTACATGACTGGAAATTTGACCAGTCGCTAACTTTATGACTCGAAATAAATTAGAATAGGAGGAACAGAATTTTGGAAACAGAGGATTCCGTGCTATGTAAATCATGGTGTGTCTTAAAAAATGATGTTGGTTTTTTTCTTTTTCTTTTTTTTTGTGTGTGTGTGTTACATCATGTCACATCTTGGATCTAGTTTAGGGATGAGAAGTTAATTTCTGTTGGCCTTGGCTTCTTAAATTAACTATGGGAATTACAAAATGTGGTGTAGTTCTGATGCTTTTGTGTGAATGTAAGCCTTCTTATTAAATTTTGTTATTTATCGGGTAATTGTCCTAATAATGACTGCCAAAATGAATTTTACAAAAAAAGAAAAGAAAAGGGAAGCTATAGATGCCCATTTTTTCCCTTTATGAAACAAGGAAAATTCTACCGTTGGCATAATGGACGGACCATAACAGTGTTTTTTGACCGGTAAAAGTGTATTCTTACCGCTAAAAGTGTTTGCAGTACTCTTACCAGTCAAAGAGCATTCTTACCGGTAAAATAATGCTTTTATTGTCCATCCACTGAGCAATAGAAGGACTGATATATAAAACAAACCGCACAAAAATTCTTCTTGAAAGATGAAAAAAGAGAGAGAGAGAGAGAGAGAGAGAGAGAGAAAGACAACAGAGATTCTCAAAAAATAGAGCAGAGCCTAAATTGTGATGGCAATGTTTGGTAAGAACTTGATGAAATCAAGATCGGCAATTAGTCCATTTTAGAATTAGGACAAGTAACACAACAGTTGTATAGCCAAACTTATGTGCAGTAAGTTTTGCGGTGAAACCTGTTTTCAGAGAACAGGAGTATTCTGATGGGACCGAAAAATGCGCATTTACCCGATTTTTAGGGTTTGTGATGTATTATGTCGCTTTGCACTATAAAAAGGGACACATAGGGCAGCTGTCATTGTAACTTTGATTATCATTCATCATTGTCAAGCACTCCAGGGCCTAGTACCCTGTGGAGTACGATAAAGCAATCAGTTTAAGTCGAAACCACATAAATCTCTGTCTTGTTCTTTTCTTGCTTGTGATAGTTTCCTGTTTTTAGTTTATTATTTGATCGATCGTGTTTATTTGTATGTGGGTTTGAGCGCGCGAATCCATGAGAGTAAGATTTTTTTTAAGAAATAGGAAGAATTTCATTAGAAACAGAGCAACGTCACCAACCACAAGAGGAACAACAATACGATAACAAACATAGAACACATAAACATAAAAAGACACCAACACTAAAACAAACAGGAGCTAAGCAACACTAGAAATGATAGAAGGCTGAGGCAGAGTTCCAACAGAGAAGTGCATATGACAGTAAGATTGTGATATCTATTCTTATGAACAGAGATAGTGCATGCCTCTGTTGATTAGTTAAGTTGAATTACTGTTATTCAGGGTCGTAAATGAAATGAGGGAAGGCTGGAATAAAATTAGGACCCTCAAATTTTGAGGATGTCATAATAAGCATAATAGTAATTAGTAAAAAAATTCCATTATGTTAAAAGTGTCCATTAAGTGATACTTTTGCATCCTTGTAATGATCAAAAGTAAAAATTATGTTAAAAGTAATTAGTAAAAATTATATGATTTTGTTTCTTCATTTTAGTCACTTCAAATACAAGGGCGAACCTTGAAGCATGCATCGGGGCATCGGGTCTAGGGATGGGCATGGGGACGGATCGGGGCCGGATAGTACTATCTCCACCCCCAATTCCCAAACCCCTTCTCCATATTCATCCCCTACCCAATCCCCAACGGCGCTTTATTTTCATCCTCCATCCCCACTCCAAATGGGGAACGGGGATCCCCACGGAGATTCGGGGTCCAATCATTTAAAAAACAAAAAAAAGATTACTAAAAATCTAGAATCCCAGTTACAAATTAAATGCTAAAGCAAGTTACAAGTAGAGGTGTTGAATGCGCTGGGCCGGCACGAGCATGGTACGTTTATCGTTGGCACGGTACGACACGGTATCCATGTGTAAGGGTAAGTGTTTGTTAGCTTCAATTCAAGTTGTATCAAGTATCAACTAGATTTCTAATTTGAAAACTAAATGAACCACAAGCAAGATAACATATTATGGTATCCCTCAGTCGTAGAAAAAATTAAGTGAATCGCGTATCAGTAGGCATTTAATCGGATGAAAAGTATCATTAAAAAAATACAAATTGGGTCCCGATCGACAAGCTTTCTAAACTCGATCGAGAAGAAAGTTTACACGATTGATTTCATCAATAAGAACAACAAAATCAACGGCTCGATTGGAAAAATATTGTTTTTATTTTGCATTTTTTTGTGTTTATTTTAAGGAATGCATATGATTAATAGTTGAGTAGATGTCAACCTAGTTGGGATGTATTCAAATTATAGTGATGTATTTCTTATTTAATCACATTTATTGTATTACAAAGTTCAATTATAATAAAATGTTTGGAGAAAATTTAGTGTGACCCGACGTGTTTGGAGAAAATTTAGTGGGACCCAAAAGTTTCATAACTCATGAATAGACCCCTATATTCGGGGATTCGGGGACGGGGCGGAGCGGGCCGGGGATGGATCGGGGAACGGATTCGGGGTGGGGACATGCCTATCTCCACCCCCTACCCGACTCCCAAACATTTTTAAAAAAAATCCCCATATCCTATCAAATCTCCAAATAGATCTTCATATTGCCGATCCGTTCGGATCGGATTCGAACGGGTCGGAGGAAATGGCCAACCCTCGGGTCCCCAAGATGTCAAAGACCGACACATTGTTGCAACACATGATAAAAAGAATAGCAGTACGTACATTTCGTGAACTTAATGATGTAATGTTGTTGTGGCAAATGTTTGGTATTCATTAATAGTTTAGCCCCCCCCCCCGCCTCCTTTCTGGGCTAGTTTTTTGAGGTATACATGCTTGCAAAATTAATTGCCGTAGCGTGGAGGTTCATTCAACTGTTGTTGGAATGCACAATCATTCACTGTGTATTACTAATTGTTCGGTCTCATTATGGAACTTGTAAGGAAAGCCGCCTCAAAAAAGAATACTACTACTCCATTATGGAGTATCAAAACATAGGAGTACAAAACTACTACTTGTGACATCTTGGATCTAGTTTAGGTGTGAGAAGTTAATTTGTGTTTGCTTTGGCTTCTTAAATTAACCATGGGAATTACAAAATGTGGTGTTATAGTTCTGATGCTTTTGTGTCAATGCAAGCCTTGTAAAACAGTCCTTGCATGGCACTCTAGCTAAGGTTTGGGTTCCACCACTTAACTCAATGAACAAAACAAACAATAAAAATTTAAACAAAAAGACCTTCTTCCGCTCAATTACCCAAACGAAACCCACCTACCCTTCTCTCACTGTTTCCCCCCCTTCCTCGTCAGTCATCATTAAAGACCATTTGTCGAATGAAAACCCTAATCTGAAGCCCAAATGCACAATGATGCCACCAGTTACAAACTTCCTCACCTGTTGGAGCATGATCTTGTTGACAATAGTAACCTAATACCACCCTGCGATAGAAACAGAATACGACCCGCGAGGATGACCGGCATGATCGGCGGGAGGACCGGCTGCTGGAACGGCAACCTGTGGAACCGCCGGCCCTCGACCGAAGAATCCAGAAACAACGGCATAAATAGCCTAGGTCGTGAGCCCCATGCAGCACCACCTATGTAGAAGAACCAGGTTACCTGCCGCCAGATAGGCAAAGAACGCGTCTAGGAACTCCCTGAACGACCGGGGCACCCTAATAACCGTTGGGGCTGAGGGCTAGCTGTGAATGGTGACGGTGGGAACAGTAGGGTGGCGGTGGGTGGTGGTGGTGGTGGGTGGCAACGGGGTGGGTCAGGGATGTGGCGGCTAGCGGCGATCGTCGTCGTTGTCAAGAACAAAAGGGCGAGCGAAATGGGTGCTAGAAGTGATGAAGCCCATTTCGCTTGCCCTTTTGTTCTTGACGACGACAACGATCGTCGTTGCAGCCGCCGGCTGCCACAACCCAGACCCACCCACCCACCACCCTCCTCCTCCCACCCCCACCACCCACAGCCAGCCCCAGCAGTTATTAGGGTGCCCCGGTCGTTCAAGGATTTCTTGGACGGGTTCTTTGCCTTGCTGGCGGCGGATATCCTGGTTACTTCAACAGAGGTGTTGCCAAGGGCCGGCCCTGACATTTTATGGGCTTAAAGCGAATATAAAAGCTTGGGCCCTATGTTTTTTTAACCAAAAAGAAAAATCAATGTAGGTTGCTAATACATGGTAGTTTAGCTTCGTAATTTAATTATAATAAACTATTAAAAATTATTGTACCATTAGAAAAATGGATTAAAACAAATATAATTAATTAGGGAAAACCTTTTTCTATCAAATTGTACAAGAATTTGATACTATTATTTGCACAAAGATAATTACTTGTTTTAATTCATTTAGAGTCAAAAGTCTTTTATTTTGTGAATTTGTTATTTAAAAGTTAAAAACAAAAGGGAAAAAAAAACTTATCATAATACTTGGGCATACAAAAATATATGAACATTGGTCTTAAATATCATCTGCAATTTCACTTATTTATATAATATGCAAGACTTATCTACACTAGATTCAAAAGAAAAATAAGAGAAACAAATTATTTTACCAAAAAGGAGCTACTGGGTCTTGAACCAGGCACCTGGTGGTTAAAAGACTGTACGCTCAGCCTTGATGCCAGACAGCCAAACCTCATCTTGCAGAACATTTCGGAAAATCAAATATATATAATGTCTTTGACTTGTATTCGGGTGGCCCCCAAATTTTGGCTTAATTTTTTGGGCCTAAAACAGCCGCACCTTTCGCTTTAGGTCAGGGCCGGTCCTGTGTTGCTGCCCGGGGATCGCGCCCCAGGCTATTTATGCTGTTGTTGCCGGATACTTCGGTTGAGGGCCAGCGGTTCCACAGGTTGCCGTTCCAGCGGCCGGTCCTCCCGCCGGTCATCCTCGCGGGTCGTGTTTCTATCGCAGGGTGGTATTAGGTTATGCACTCTTTTCTGTTTTGTGTTGTGGATACGGCACTTGTCGTTGACCATATGGTGCTTGTGACAGGTGCACTTTGAATCTGAGTGATGCTTAATTATGTTCAATCAATGGATAGAGGAGAATCGATCAATGCCTTCGAGATAACTATATCGAATTACAACACTGACTCATTGTAGAAGGAGCCAGACAAAATTAGTTTCCTTCAGATTAGGGTTTTCATTCAACAAACGGTCTTTAATGACTGATGAGGAAGGGGGAGAAATAGTGAGAGAAGGGTAGGTGAGTTTCGTTTGGGTAGTTGAGAGGGTGTTCCACTAACAAAAAATTGTTTTTTCAAAACACCGAGACAGGTCATTCTCTCACAACACATCACATAAAAACCGTGAAAATCAATTTATTCAAAAAACTGGGTTAGTGGAACACCCCCTGAACGGAGGTCTTTTTGTTTCAATTTTTATCGTTTGTTTTGTTCATTAAGTTGTGGGACTCAAACCTTGAAGCTGGCATCGAGCCCCCAAGATGTCAAGGACGACACTGATTGTCACAACATACTATAAAAAGAATAGCAGAACGTACATTTCATGAACCTAATGATGGAATATTGTTGTGGCAAATGTTTGGTATTCATTAATAGTTTACGGAAAACCTAAGGGTACAGATTCATACGTATAGAAAATGCACAGATCTGTTCGGAGACTCACTTATGGGTCCCACACAGATGTCCGAACCGTTCATTCATCTTAGAATCATTTTTCAAGGGACCCCACGAGAAATCAGCTCGATCTAACGTTACTAAGTGGTTAATCTAAAATTCCCCCGTTTCATTCAAATTTATGCACAGTAGCATCCCCACCCGCTCTCAAGCGTGCTGTATAATCCAAGATTTGAAATAATGGAATGCCGAGAATCCAACTTCACATGCATATTTCCTCAGAAGTCAATTGAAGTGCAAATGTCTGAACCTCATTAGCTTGGGCTAGGCTGCCAATTAGCCCAAATATAGGCCTTCTTTCTTTATTAGAGACGTCCAATCTTGTTTTGTTGGCCCAATACTTAGCCCACTTTAATGCAATGTCATATTGAGGCAACCCGTTCATTTTACAAAATCTCCCTTAATTATGTCATAAAGAAAAGAGGAGACAAATTACATAATCCCCCCTCATTGTGTCACATCTGGTCTCTAAAATGGAGGTATAGGGCCTGTTTGGCAGGCTCCTTTTTTCATTTTCAACTTCTCATTTTAAGTTTTGGGTGTTTAGCTACTCGAACCCAAAAAACATTAAGCCAAAACTCATTCTCAAAATTTGATATTAGAGAGGAGAAGCCAAAATTAGACTGAGAGGAGCTTTTTGATTTCTCATTTTTCAATTTCCTTATCTTTATTAATAAAAAGACCTATAAAATGTATTCTGCACGTATCTCCCGAACTCCTCCTATTGCAAAATTCATTCTACTCATTTTTTTTTCCAAATACTCCTACCAATTCAAAATACATTCTGATCATAATAAAAAAGCCAAAAAATCAAAAAGTTAAAAATAAGAAAAACATAAAATGAGGCTTCCATACACCCTATAGAGATTGATGCTTCAACCCCCCTAATTCCTTTTCTCCATTCTTCTCCTTAGTCTTACTCTCTGGATAGTCTTTGAAGGCACCAAACCAAATGTCCCTAAGGCCTTCTGACCTTGAGGTCGGATCAAAACCTAACGTCATCACTTTCTTTGAAGCAATTTGAAAGGTTAAATTCACTGGACGAATGTTTTCCTCGCTACCTCTAAATATAAATCCATTTAATTCCTCCATATGGACTAAGACTGAGTTTCTTCTAAATTTATTTGTCTTCACCCTAATGGCAAAAGACAACTCGTTTTACTAAGTATGCACTTTTAGTTGAAATTTAGTTAGGTAATTAACTTGTCTTTTCAATAGTGGAAAAACAAGTGCAAAATATTCAAAATACCTTTTAGTCAATAGCGAAAACCATACAGCCTAGTACTGGCTGGTCTCTGGTGTTCGGGTGAAGCGATGAGGAAATCAAAACAGAAAGTGAGAGTACTGAGAAACTAAGGTTGAGGGACTAGGGTTGAGGGATTATGGAGAAGAACGGTGCAACATAATACCCTTAGAAAATGGGTCAAACAAGAAAGGATGGTGTCATTCCCTTAAAATTTAAGCAAAATTCTCCTTTCCAAATTAACATGTGGCCCAATCTGAGTTTTCCTTCCTTTTTGCGGCTAACCGCCGTTTGGGCGCGCACACATTTTTATGAGTTTCAGGTTGAACATGAACTAAGTTGTTTGTGGATGGCTCGGCTCAACTAAAAGCTTGGCTTGGATCGTTTATAGAGATAAAAAATGATATATACACTCCCTCCCAGCCACACCCTCTCTCACATGGGGTGTGGTCCCCACATGTGAGTCCCATGTGAGCCACACACCCTATGTGAGAGAGGGTGTGGCTGGGGAGGGAGTGTATGTATCACTATTGTATAGAGATTTGTTTATTATATGAACAGTGCTCGGCTCATTTCTAGGGTAAAAAGCACTTAGACCCCCTCATCTATCACTCTTTTTTAGAGACACCCCTTCATCTTTAAAAGTGAACACGAAGACCCCCTCACCCCTTCAATCCAACTTCGTTAACAGAAGGGGGTGCAATTACCTAATTACCCTTTCTTATATTAGGGCAACTTATGAACCAACGTAATCAGTCGATCTCCTCCCTCCTTCCTTCGTTCACAAGTCATACTTTCCACCAAACTCTTACTTAAATCTGCAAAACCAAAAAATAAAAAATCCATGGCCTCTAACTTAATCTCAGATCCACTCAAAATGTTCTTCTAATCAAAATTCAACCCCTAATTTTTCTTATTCCAGATGCAAATTTTTGTCATAATTCCGACAGAGAGATGATGTTGATTGGTCGTGGGAGAGAGAGAGGATGGTATAGAGGTCCTCCAATATGGAGCACTGGCGGCCTGCGTAGTGCTCTTCGTGCCAATGGTGATGGCGGGATGGCACCTCAGTCGCAACAAGATGCTCTTCTTCATAGCCCTAGCGGTAGGTGTCGACCCCACTCCCTATTTCCCAGTAATCTCCAATTTCGTATCCGCTGTTAAATGTTCTTCAATTGTAGTCTTAGAAAATCGTGATTCTTGCATTTGTTTACTGCACAATATCGTATGTGATGTAAAAAAATCTAATCTTGAAAGTCATGAAAATATGAGGGATGATGTTGATTGGTCGTGGGCCTGGGCAACATCTGATCCAATTGCCGCCTGTGGGCTTCAGAAGTTGGGTCCGTCCGATTCATCTTAATGGGTTGTGGGTTGTTGTTGCCGGAGATTCGCAGGCATGGTTGGTTATTGTTTCTTTGTTGAGTTTGGTTCTGAGATAAGAAGAGATGGATTCTGTTAGGAAAAGGAGAGAGAGAGAGAAAAAAAAAATGAAAAAGAGAGATATAGGAGAAAGGGGAGATATTTTACTTGGATGATTAGGTCAAACGAAACCCATGGGGGGAGGAGAATGAGAGTTCATCTAGGCACGATCTGGGTTTTATAGACACAGTTTATTAGAGGGAATTTTTCCTCGAATTTGGGAGAGTATAATTGACCTATTTTCCATTAGATGAAAAATAGATGAATCTGAGCCATTAGATGAAAACCACCATAAGAAGGAGGGTGGTTTTGCTATTTTCCCGCTCAATTGTACTTACTATGAGCACATGATGTACTTACCACAAACACACTTTTTACTTAGCACACGCATAGGCCATAAATTGTGGTAATCATGTGTCTTTGGTAAGTGTGATTTGTTTTTGTAGTTTGTAGATCCAATGTTCATGGTAAGAAAAACTGGGACACTAGGGCACTACAGCCGGACCCCGAAAAAAGACACAAAAAAAAGAGATAAGAGAATGTGAAAGTAGCCCTCCTTTGGCTAAAAAGAAAAAATTGGTTTTTTGGTTTTTTTCGTTGTCTTTATTCAAAAAAATTTACATTTGTTAGTTTTGCGTCAAGTTTTCGTGATTTATGGATTCGTCTCGTCGAGACAAATCCAAAGAGTATAAAATTATGGTCAAAAGTAATAGTTTTTTAATAAAGCCGAAAATAAACCAAAATAAACCGGTTTATTAGTTTAATTTTGGCTTTATTAAAAAAAATTAGTTTCGACCATAATTTTATATTCTTTGGATTCGTTTCGACGAGACGAATCCATAAATCACGAAAACTTGACGCAAAACTAACAAATGTAATTTTTTTTTGAATAAAGACAAAACGAAAAAAACCAAAAAACCAATTTTTTTTCTTTTTAGCCAAAGGAGGCCAGAGTGTTTGCAACATTCTTGCAGTACAAAGTTTCCAAATCGGGGAAGATGCATAATGCATTTTAGGTGAGATGTCTTTACTCAGCATATGGCAGCACTTTGTCACTTGCTTAGATATGATCTGTAAAAGTTGTTGAACTTGTGGGGAGGGTGCCCTATCTTTTTCATTGAATTCCGGTGACCATGTAATGATGATGAATCACAATTAATCATGTGGCAGAATCATTGGTAATTAAACATCAAACTTAGCAAATAGTCTTTGCTAATCAAAAGACCATTCACACTTCCACTTGCTCAAAACAAAGGTTAATTAACAGATTCTAAAAGGTGACGGTGATTCTGATTTTTTAAAAGAAATTTGGAACTCTATGGCAGATACTGTCATTTTATTGAGGGTGGTTTCCTGATATTGACAAGAAACTAACCTGGTTTTGGCAAGTGATCAAGTCTCGAGATAAAGGATTAAAAAACTTGAGACCATATTTGAATTATCCAAAAATCAGTGACCACTCATAAGAACATACGAGTTTATTTAACAATTGTGTATTTTAAATATCAAAACACAAAGGAGAAGTGCAGTTATATGAGCGATCCTATTTTTCATTTGACACCATTGATAGTTTGAAGCTCAGTTTAGATGGCAGCAATTTTGAGGGGGATTGGTAATGTGATTCCGACGTTTAGAAGAGACAGGAATATGAATGTGATTCCTAATAATATATTCAACCACGAATCACATTCTCAAACTGAGTGAGAATTTGATCCCTCCCTTACCCTCCCTTATCCTATGGGAATCTTAGATTCCTGGCTCATTCATTCATTAAGACAAGGAAATGTTGATTTTAATAAATTTTCAAAATAATTGTTTCATGCATAAGATTACTGAATTAATTTGGACACCGAAATGAAATTACTCCAAATATTGTTTATTTTTAATGGTGGCACTATTTATTTTTCAATACACTTAACACGACGGATGTGGCCCACATGTACTAGCATTTCAACATCGTTTAAAAATCCTGAGGCCTTTTCGACATTACTCTCCTCTTGACTTTTTTCTCAACAATTTTTTCGTGAGGAGGGAGGAACCAACTAATCATGACGTAAACATTGGTGAGGTTGCGCCTTACAGGATCCCCGGATCCGACTGGCATACAGACACAACTAAGAGAGGTGATGGAGTACTCTTTCCATTCTCAAAACTTCTGTTTAGGGCTTTCATAAATAAGAAAGAAAAAAAGTCAATTGGCTTTGTGGGCATTTTAGATTTTGTTTTAGTTTAAAAAATTCTACACTTTTATTAGTTTTGTGTTAATTTTTTATGAATTATTAGTTTGTTTTGACGCGAGAAATCAAAAAAGAAAATTCTAAGTCAAAAAAATTTCATGGGTTTTGCTTCAAAAAAGTCAACAACTGAGGGGGGTGGTGTGCATCCCATGCACAGCACTGTGTTGTGCAGCTATGGCGCGGCTGCGACGGCACCTTTCCAATGATCGGAGACGTTCACCGTGTAGACCTCGTCGAGTACTACAAGTTTACAAAAAACTCAACTCGATCGGATATTTTTAAGTACGTCATCGGAACACAAATACTTTGAAAACAAATGGAACACAAATGGACACAAACACTAGATCAAAACCATTTTTTCATGTTATTTATGTTCCGATGAGGCACTAAAAGATATCCGATCAAGTTGATTTTTGGCACGCGTAGTACTCGACGAGGTCTACGCGGTGAACGTCTCCGATCGTCAAAAAAATACCGGTGCGGCGGCGCCATGGGAATGCACAACACGATGCTGTGAATGGGGATGCACAGCACCCCCAGGTTCTAGCAAGGACTCACATGTGAGCAAATTAGCTAGGCATTTATGGCTCTGTTAATAGTACTCCCTCCATCCGAAACTGCTCGTACCTTTTGGGGAATCCAACTTTTTAAGGAGACAAAATTATTGTATTAGAGTTCCAAAATTATCCTTCAAACTGTGAACTTTATTGAGTGATTTTAAATTGTTTATATTTTTCAATGTGGATCTCAAAAAATATGCAATATGGATCTTGTTTGATAGATCTCAATTAGTTGTTTTATACAAAGTTTTAAAAATCATGAAAAACATCATATACTAAAAGATATAAACGTTTTAGAAATGACACAAATTTCAAAAACTGTGAAATAAATTAGGAGGGAAAGAGTACTTTTAAGGGTAAAACAAGAAGTTTGATATATTTTGATAGTTGTTTTTAGAAATAGGACCAATATTTTGGGACATCCCAAAATAGAAAGAAGGGTCATCAATTTGGGACAGAAGGAGTATAGTACTTACTATACCTTCAATCATCCTCGTACACTAGAGGCAGTGACTGCAGCCACAGGCCCACGCAAACATCGGCAACAAGGAATTGGCATTTGGTGAAACGGTTAGTCGCTGACGGTGTCTAATTCCATTGATTTTGTCCCGGGATCCATGAGTGAGCCGAAAATGAGACAGGGTGGATGGGTCACCTTGATTGAACCGTGAAATCATTATAAAAGGAGAAGTATAATTTAAAAACAAAATACAGTAAATAAAAATATATTGTTTGACATTCCTAGTGCTCTATATTTAAAAGTTTCATGTAGTTATGAGTCCGTTTTTTGGAATGACATAGTAAAGGGGTCTTTACTTCAATAAGGACATCAACTTTTTCCTTAATGCCAAGAGGACAAATCACCTACAAATACCATAAATGCACCCACTAGCCAATGAAAATGTCTAAACCCCAAAACCTAATGAAAGTGCATAAACCTAAACTATATGGTACCCTATGAAAGTGCCTAAAACCCTAAGGTACCCTAAGAAAATACCTAAACCACTAAAACCCTATAATTGGAAAGTGCACCCTAAACCTAAACCCTAGGGTACCCTATGAAAGTGCTTAAAACACTAGGGTACCCTATGAAAGTATCTGAACAACTAAAACCCTATAATTGGAAAGTGCATCCTAAAACCTAAACTCTAGGGCACCCTATGAAAGTGTCTAAAACACTAGGGTACTCTACGAAAGTTCCTAAACAACTAAAACCCTATAATTGAAAAATGCACCCTAAGTGCCTAAACCCAAAATACCTAAACACGCATGAAGAGAGAGAGAGAGAGACGTGATGAGAACTCTTGGGTATTGAAAGTGACTGGTTTGAAAGTGATGGGTAGTCGCTGTAGTGTAAGTGACGGATAATCTGTTGTAGTGAAAGTGATTGCTTGGCTAGTCGCTTTCAATGGTAGCAAAAATCTGAAAGTCCTCACACGCGGCTTTATTGCTTCATTAAGGGTATTTTTGTCTAGTGTTGTCCTTGAGCCATCAAATATTTCTTATCAATGTATTGGATGCCTTAAAATAAGTTAAACTGGACTAAACACCATTTAAAGCCCCAGACTTGGCATTTAGACCAATTTTCTGTAGTTATAAACACACCGATTCGGGTCAGTCAATGGGGTTCCATATGACGGTACAACCGATGGATTTTTGTAGGATTTTACAAAATATAGAAAATTTGAGCAAGAAAAGATTTTGAGTGGTTGATCATGCCGGAATTTGAACCAATCCATGGTTCAACGAGTTTAACCGGCCGATTAGTTATAAAGCATTGATATCTTTCTAAGGTGTCATGGCACTCCTAACTTAAAGTGTTATACACTCCATATGTTTACATATATGCTACCAAAATTTGTAGTTTTGCACTATGTGTTGCACATTATTTTTCACTCATGGTGATTTTTTACCCGTGGCGAACGAATAATAGTTGGCAAATCTTCAAAAAGTTGTAAATGCTTTGCGGACAAAGTTTTGAAAACATGATGCTTCACGAGCAACGATTGATAAGACCCTCAATAGTTTAGAAGGGAAGAACAATGTTACATACGCAACTTTAAAAGACAACTCCAGATACACATATGTCCACATGCATCGAATGGTTCTATATACAATACTGTGCCCCGAGTTAGTGTTTTAAATGTGTATAGGTAGACTTTCTGAGAAGGGGATTGCAATTTGCACCTGTTCAGCTCATCAAACAATACACAAAATTCTTCCTCCAACAAATAAACAGAAACAAAATCACTTTTCTCATTTCACTTTCACTGGAATCACTACTCATAATTAAATATCCTTTTGTCTCTTATTTCTTTTTATAAACACACTGGACCACTTCTCTCTGTATAACCCTTGCCTTTTAAGCACTGCTCTGTGCTCACTACCCCCCATACTTCTCTCTCCCTCTCCAGCTCCACACCAAAAGCATGCCTGAATGTCCAGCCAAAGGTAATTAGTCACAGATCTCTCTCTATCTTATGGAAAAAAACTTCATAATCAATTGACGGGTTTCAAAACTTTGTTTCTCGATCAATTTTTTGTTTTTCAAAGATCTATCTCTATCTTAGGAACTGTTTTTACGCCAATAATTACATATCCGATTTGACCTATGGACGAATATGCAAGCATACGTTTTGTAATGTTGTGGTTTTCGGGCAGGGAGAGATACGATGATGAGATCGTAGGGAGGAAGATGATGAAGAGAGATTATTCAGATGCAGCTTCTTCTTATTGTTATGATCATCATCATGATCAAATGGTGGGAAGAAGATATAATATGGTGGAACCCCCAGCAGCAGCAGCAGGAACCCTAAACACTATCACTCCTTGTGCAGCTTGTAAGCTCCTGAGGAGAAGGTGTGCCCAAGAATGCCCATTTTCACCATATTTCTCCCCACATCAACCTCACAAGTTTGCTTCTGTTCACAGAGTCTTTGGTGCAAGCAATGTTTCTAAGTTGTTGATGGTAATTAAAAATTCAAAACCCTATTCCTTCCATAGTATCGCTTCTTAATTTTTTGTTAATCTTTCAATAAACTCTCAATCTTTCCATTAAAAACAACGAACTCTACATATCGTTCAGCTACAAATATATGTCACTTTAACGCGCTAAAAGATCCTGTTTGAAAATTCTACCAAAAGCGATTTCTTATATTCTTTCTTTGGGAAGTGCTACACAACGTTATTTTTGTGGAGAATTTTGGTACATAATTCTTATGTTAATAACTTAATATCATTGCAAACTAAAACAAACAGTGTGTCATATTATTTTAGAACTGAGTAATGCTATTTTATAATGGTCAAGAGGTTAATATAGAATTAATGATGCAACAAATCTAGATTTTATTACTTTACAATGCCTATGCAATATAATTAAGCTCTAAAATAGCCTTGTTCATAATTTTGGTCAAAGATTTTGTGGGAAAAATCTGTCGAAATACTGTTATCAATTTAATGACGGCAGTACTACAAAATAACTGTGATGGGTTTTTCGATATATGAAAAAGGAAAAATTATGTTAGCACAACAATATGCAGAACATAATTATATGTACATTACATGTAAGTAATAAAATAACATCTCATGCAATAGCCAATGAAGTAGTGGCACGCAAGCATGTTGTGCACATTAATGTCGTGCAAGATAAAGTGTCAGTAGCAAAACTCGTGGAAAATTTCAGTAATTCATAGCTTCTTTTTTTTTTTTGTTCTTAAATTAACCAGAAGGTACCGGAAAGCCAAAGAGCCGACGCTGCAAATAGTCTTGTTTATGAAGCCAGTGTGAGAATTAGAGACCCAGTGTATGGGTGCATGGGAGCAATTTCAACCTTGCAACAACAAGTTCAATATTTACAAGCTGAACTTGATTTAGTTAGGGCTGAGGTAATGAAATTCAAGTATAGGGAAAATAATACATTAGTTCCTTCAGATTATCATTCATCTTTACTTTCTTCTGGGGCTGTTTCAATTGCTGCACCACCACTGGCTCAACCGTCATTGCCGCCTCTGCCGCCTCCTCCTCCGATCACTTCTTCATCTTCTTCCTTTTACACCCCAATATTGACTGTCAGTGCCTATAGTAGCACCATCTCTAAAGAAAATGTACCCTACTTTGGTTAACTTATAGCCCATTTGTTATTACATAACTCATGTATTGATGTAAATGACAGAAACCCTATATCTATCTAGATGTTGTTTGTTAGCATTTATATTTCTTTTACAATATTCCTTATGTTTGATTCTTTTGTCCTCAATTACGCAACGTTCTAAAAGTCGGCCGTCTAGACCGACTAGTCCCCGCCTAGGCGCTAAGCGGTAGATTAGGCAGCCAACTAGTCGGCACCTAATCGGCGCCTAGTTCCCCTCTTAGACGCTAGGTGTTCGACTAGTCGGCTTTCCTTTTTCGTTCGACTAGCGCCTAACAATTTTTAGAATATAGCAATTAAGAGATGCAAGAGTAGGAAAAGCCCCTAATACTAGAAACTATACTATGAACTTCATTTCCTTTTTCCTTCGCTATCTCCCATCTTCCCTTTTGATTTGTTTTTTGGGTCTCTATCTGTGATCTGTATATGTGTCATTTAGAGAAGTGATTGAATTTGGTCTAAGGTCAATGTTGCTTAAATTTTTGGCATTTCACTTGTCTCCCCAAACTTTTTCTTGATATTCTCAAGGATAATCATACAATATTATACACACCACTGACAATGACGTATAACTTCCGATTCAGGCACCTTTCCACAAAGGAGTTTCTTTTGGGCTTTTAAGGCTTTTTTTTTTACTTTTTACGCTTTTTCAAATCAGATCATTCTACTCATCTACATAATTGGGGTGATTTGGATAATCGGAAAATTTGATTTTTTGGTTTTTTTCGTTTTGTCCTTATTCAAAAAAAAATTGCATTTGTTAGTTTTCGGTCGATTTTTTGTAGTTTCTTGGCTTGTCTCGACGATAGGAATCTAAAAAGTATAAAATTATTAGCTAAACTTAAAGTTTTGTGAAGAAAGACGAAAAATAATCCAAAAAACTGGTTTATTCAAAAAACTATTACTTTTTTACCATAATTTTATACTCTTTGGATTTGTCTCAACGAGATAAGTCCAGAAACTACAAAATCGTGACGCAAAATTAACAAATGCAAAAAAAAAAAAAAAAAATTTGAATAAAGACAACGAAAAAAACCCAAAAAACCAGTTTTTTCAAATTAGCCAAATCATTAACTAAAAAATAAAAATCCAAAGTTAGTGGATCTTACATGGTATATTATATAAGGTTCCTACACATTGGACGGTTGTGGACACAGCTGTATCGAGATGGACAATTTGATACGTGTCCGTCTCATTTTCGTTTAAATAGGAATGCTACCGACCTTAAATGGTCAACTAAAACTAACTTAAGGAGATATTATGCTAGGTTGATTTTGGTAATCAGTAATTAATTAAGTTCAAGTGGGGGAGTGTGCTTATCAATGCACATGAAGATTAGAGCTCCTCGATCGGGTCAAATCATTTGCTCATCATACTTAGATTTCACTCTACTTATGCCCAATATACTCATGTTTTCATAATCCCAAGTAGAGTACTTCGAAAACTAATCCCATCTCTCTTTGCTGATTAATCTGATACGGATGGGTTAATATATGTCTCTCTAAGTACTTGTATTTTCTCAAATTTCTGAGTGTCTAGACCGGTTTACTCGCACTTTGACTATTCCCTGAGATACCAATCCCAAGGTCTACTACGGGGACCCATTAAAATCTAGAGCAATGTTCCGTACGGACTGGTCTCATAAGAACTGATTATGAGAAGTTTCAAACCTAAAACTTTAAGGCCCCATTCAGTTGCACAGAAAGGATGAGAAATGATGGAAAAATCAACTTTCTCGTAACATTATGTGTCTACCAAAAAAAGTTGTGAGACCCACAAGTTCAACATTTCTACTAGGAAACACTTTCCTGAAAAATAGATCCTGCCAAAAGGTGAGAATTTTTAGTAAATATAGGAATTTTTTAGTTTTCCTGCAAGATTTCTTGTCAAAAGAACACAAACAAAAAAATAAATTTTATTTTCCTTTATTTCACCTCACTTCACTTTTTCGGAGGATTCATTTCCCACACAACATTCCCGACAACGAAACAGTGCCTAAGTGGGCGCAGGCCTAGGTCTTGACCATCAGGCCAAGCATTGAGGTTTAAATGCTAAGCCAAATATTCACGTATCATTTTCACTGATCAGCAGCTCTATCGGGTTTGACTTCTGAGAAGCCCATTACTGTTAAAGATAGAAATTTTAAATGAGTGCAGTAGAAATTAGCAAACTCACAAAGCACATACGTGGTAACTAGCATCAAACCCGTGCTATGCACGGAGTCGCAACACATGAAAGAATTTAACTCTTGATATATACTTTTTAACATTAAAAATGTTTTTATTTTCGAAAGATTCTAGCGTCGTACTATGCTACATGATTATTTGAAATTAGAATTTACATTCTTTTTCCAACTATCACCTCTAGCGGTATAATTCATCAGTTTAATTTGTTAAATAAATAATTAAGAAAACTAAAATAAAACTTATAGGTGATAACAAATGAGTTATTATTTTGAACAAATTAATATATCAATAATACAACATATAACTATATAAACTTGGCACTTTCCTTTGGATGCGGAGTTGTTCCACGCATGGTGAAACCCTTTGTTCATTTTTCGCCTTCAAAAAGTTGTCTTCTTTGTTTCAGTTCTTGATTTTTGTATCAAATTCCTCGCTTTTAATTCTGTAAAAGTAATTTACTATGTGATTAAAAAAAACAAATAAATAAGAATGGATCCATAACTTTGGCCCACATAAAGAGAGCCTAAAAACTGGTTATGCCTCAACTACCGATGCCTCCGGCTCTCAATCTAGAGCTACTGGTTCAACAACTTCTATTCATCTATATGTTTATGTTAAAATGCACTGCAGTACCATCTGACCATTAAGACAACAAACACACATATTGACATTACGAATAGCTAAAATAAGAAGAACAAAATAGGCTAAGTTTGCCTGGGATAAACAAATTAGACTATGGTATTGTGTCAAACTCTAAGAATATCAATAAGTGAGCGAATACACAATCAGACAACTACTTAAAGGTTTTTTCCCATTAAGCTTGAATTGAATTGAAACAAACTTTATAACAAAGAAATGAGTGACCCTCTTGTCTTTCAAAGAAAATCAATTGAGAGACCTATCGACTATAGTAAAAAACAATATCTATGAGCACTACACGATCAATCCAGCAACTGCTTACTATTATTAATACACAATCAGAAAATATTGATCAAAAAATTGAAATGTGTTAACTTTGCATTGTGTTACAAATTGATGTGATCAAATTACTGTATTTTCGAAAAGAAAAAAGAGTTCAGATACATAAAAAAACAAAATTATAAGGCTAAGTTGCTTAATCCAAAAGTTTTTATTGAGTTATGAACTCTTTGAACATTTGTTCTAACTTGTAAAAAGTTGTACCAAATGTATAATCCATAACTTAGTTTGAGTATTTTTAAGTAAATAATTGAAAACTTAAATATAAATCTTAGAGGATAACAAATGGATAATAGATCAGACAACTATATAAGCTTGGCACTTACCTTTGAATGCGAATGTTGTTCCACACGCATGGTGCAACCCTTTGATAAATTTAAGAAAATTGACATGAAGGATCCATGACTAATTAATTAAAATGGATCCATGACTTCGGCACAGATGAAGAGATCCTAAGAATTTACTGGAACATAAACACAAGATATGGGTAAAAACAAAAAGGATGACAATAATCAAACATGTAACTCCTCTATATATTATGATAAGGGCGGTACCGTAGGTCGTGTTTCAAGAAAGTTCCGAAAAGGTTGCTCAATCCATTTTTAAGGAGAAGAGGGTGGAAAAAAGGAGGTTTGTTCGAGATCCAAATGACCCAAGGTGGATTCAAATGACCCGATGTCTAAAAAATTTACTCGAATTATTCAGCAAAAAAGTGTATGCCAAGGGAGTGAGAAAAATGGGAAGTACTTTAGTGCAAGCCTTTAATTCTCAAAAAGTGTTTAAAATTTCAAAATTTAAGTGCTCCAATTGATTTATTGTTTCCATGGTTGTTACTAATTCCCTATAAAATTAGACGCATTTGAAATTTACTCATAGGCTATTCCTTTTACTGTAAGCCTTTAGTTCCCATACAGTGTTTAAAATTCAAAAAATAGTTGTTCTCAAGTTGATTGTTTCCATTGTTGGTAGTCATTCCCTCGAATTGACTTATTTGAAATTAAAAATTTACTCGTCAATTATTCTTTTTACAGAATATAATAATCAAAATAAATTTGAAATTGAAAATTATATTGACTATTTTCGTTCCTAACCTTGAGAGCTCTCCTAAATTATCAAACTCTATTTGAAATTTGAAGTCATTGTCACCATTTTTAGATGAGCTAACTTCTAAAATAATTGTTTTTTTTTTTTTTGGTTTGGGGTGATTATTTCCTAATTTGTAAGGATGAGATTTAGTTTAAAGAGTTAAAATCAAAGATTTTTTGTTTTGTTATGGAAATAAAGATGTTAGAAATCAAATAAAGGCAAGATTTATGGGTTTCGAATTTGAAAAATAGTTCTCTTTGATGCAAATGACTTCAAAACTTGAATCACAACCAAATGAATTCTTGCCACTTGTCGCTCTTACGGCCCTCCTCGTGAAAAGTCATTCTGCAATACTAATATAGATCTGCACAACTTCCAGAGTCTACAAGAACTGTATTACACCATTCATTTCTCCATTGTAAGAAATTTCCTTCTGTAAAAGAAAACCTAGTAAGTAGGGTTCGATCCTACAGCTGGTACATTGTCATATTGCTATCTAGGAAAGATCAAGTTATGTTTACCCGAGGCTCAAAAAAAGGAACTCCGGAAAAGAGTGGCAGAGGACATACATTGCTATGACTAGTAGCAGGTGGATAATATGTAATGAAATATTGAGGCTATACAGAGAAAGTCATTTGTTGGTAATTTGGTTCGGGCTCCCCGACTTCATCGTGATTGTAACACTTCTTCTCCTCTTCGTTATCCAACTCACTTTCGGATATCTCCTCTTCTGGCAGTTCAAACTCATCGATATCTTTAAAGTAAGCTCTCTGTAGCTCAATGAATTCTTGAGGCAAGTCGCTTTTTGGAACATCTTGCGGCTCTTGCCCTTGCAATAAGCAGTGCCTCTTCTGAGGATTAAAAAACAAATCACAGGACAATAAGAGAAAGCCCAACAGAAAACAACCAAAGCAGGATTGGGCAAAGGAACCACATATGACGGCAGAAGCTTTTACAAAGAACTTCAATACATAGCATAATCTAATTAGTATCGCATTGATATTTCCAGCATTCTAAAAATCAATTTCTTAATGCAAAAGTTGATCAATTTTAAAATTCTTGACACTTGAGCTTCCAAACCGGTTAAAATGTCATAGTAAGTAAAAACATAATCAAACATCCAAATCCTGACATCTATGAAGCATGCCATTGTGACGCAAAACACTCCAGATATAAAACAGGTGCCAGCGCAGTCCTGATCTAGGCCAGCATATCACAGGTAACAAAACAGTGTTACATATGACTAAAAATACTTTGCGAATAGAGACGTGCAGAATTAAAAAGCAAAGGAATGGATGGGTAAAAGAGAGAATGAGCAATGAATAAATCAAACAGAATGAATAAAAGTAGAACACTTCAGAATAAAAGGGAAAATGATGGGACGAGACAATTTCTGAAGCAAACCTTCTTATTCTTTGGAGGAGGAACTGTGCACGATTTTGATGGACCAACATCTCCAACTTCATTGAATTCAGTCCTATTTGGAAGAGAATGAACATAAAAGGGAGCATCAGAGGCATTTATATGGGTAAGAGTAATTATTTACACATAAAGACAGAGAAAGCAAGACAGTAAGACACAAATAAACTAAACTAAACCAAAACAAAACAAAAAAAATCTCCATTCATGCATCATTGACCACTTCAAACTAGTGAGGGGGGAGGGAATAAGACCTCAAGCTTAAGATCTTTATCTGTGTTTCCAGCAATTTAGAATATGAATAATTATACAATATTTGGGGAAGTGATTACGTGACATTAGACTTGATGGAGAGCAAGAGCGAAGGTTCTCAAGCTTAACAACCCCATCAATGGATAACCAAAAGTAGATGTGTCCATTTTTGGTTATGCCATTGGAGATACCCTTAAAAGAAGCTGAAAAGACAGAACAGCGCAGAGGTCCTTTGACCACAGCACTTCAAAATATTAAAGTGTATCAAGGTCTTAAGCATTCAACTGATTCGCTGGTTGCAAAAACAGATAACGTGCTCAGCCATTGCAGCAAAATGGACCAGTTATCTAGTGTGAAAACTCCTCTAAAACCCAGTATCATTGCTAGTTCATTCGTGAAGATTGCAGTCAACCTGATAAGATTGATAGCTCAACTTGGAAAGTTTTGATGTATCCGAAAAGTAAACATCACAAAACATCATCTAATCAAACAACCCTAGTTTATCAAAATTTGAAATCAGAAATTCAACAGTGGAGAACACTTCTACACTCTACAACTAGTCATAGGTCCACATATTAGCACCAGAGATCCGCATGCTGGAGAGAGAGAGAGAGAGAGTTGTTTGTGTTACCGTATCTTCTTGGTCCTCGGCAGGGGAGGACAACTAAAAGTCACTTCGGTCAACTTCCTTTTATTCCTTGTATTCAACAAAGAAGGGAAAGCAATAGGCACAGAAACAGCCTTTCCATTATCCTTTGTTTTTCCAAGATGGGAGATAGACACTGCAGTTGCTTTCCCATTGTCCCTTCTTTTGTTCACCAAAGAACAATTGAAAGGCACAGCAACTCCCTTCCCTTTATCCTTTGTTTTCTGCAGAAGAGGGGAACTAAAATTCTCATTATGCTTTGTTTTCTGAAGAGAGCAGTAAGTACAAGGCACATCAACTGCCTTCCCCTTCTTCTTTGTTTTCTTCACAGTATCTCTTCGACTGTATACTACAAGGGGCTCACATACCTCTTCACTCCCATTTCCTTTGGAAAAAGAAAACACACCACTAGCATTAGTTCCTTGCACTTGTTTTTGTTGAAAACTACAATCTCTAACAGCGAAAGAAACTCAACAATGAGAATTGAATTAGTTAAGGATATGTAGTTCATTCTCTTGCTCTGCTGAATGCAAAGACTAATCTCTCTCTTATGCAAAATCATCTCTCCCTAACTAACTGTACACGTGGGATAACTAACTTTTAACTGTCGAATCAAAGTCAAACTAACTGCTGAGTTCATAACATAGCTCACTAACCACTATGATTAGCTAATTAGACTTTTTCATGTATCTAGAAACAAAAAGATTAACATCATATATCAACTGGAACACATGGTATTGTACCCCTCTATTCAGCAATTTGCACTTTTACATCTTTTGACGGAAACGTGTCAATCACTCGGTTACCAACAACTATATAGCATAAAGATATCCGCAGATTAATCAGCGCTAAATGCTTGCACAAAACTGAAGGAACATAAACAAAACTGATACACAAAATGTCTGGTTCAAGTTACAGTACATACCCTACACAGTGCATACTAGTTTCAACTTTTATCTACAAGACGCACTCTGAAAAGTTCACAACAAATGCCCCTACCACAATGACTTGCATATAATACAACAAAAGAACATAACAAGTCCACCACAAAACCCCATAACTTTTCTCACTAAACAAAACTTTCAATTCATAGCAAAACTGCAGACTCTAGTATCAAAGAATTTTACTAGTGTACACCCTCCATAACTACACTAACACAGATCGAAACATTCCCCCCACAACCTCATAATTTGCTGAGTACAGCAATGTGTACTGGAGATTTATCGACAACTCTTTACTACTTCAAAATGTGCAACGAATTTAAGTCCAAGGAACATCGAGAGCGGATGATGGGTACCGTAGGTTTCTCTCCAAAATTCTCCACTATTCCAAAGTGAGCCACGAATTTAAGCAAAAATATCACTCGTGAATCTCTGATTATAAATAATGCTCAATCTAGAGAACTAAACAACAAATTCAGGGGTTACAAATCCAATATAAAGCCAAACAACATCTTATACAACTAGCAGGGAACCACTAAAACTGTGTATGTTTGTGCTTGTGTAATACTATACATATGGAGAAAGAGAGAGTGACAGAGATTACCGGAATTGGTAACGGAAGAGCGAGGAGGGGTTTTAGGTAGAGGGGCATCATTGTGATTGTAATTGGAAGATCCGATGCTGGTGTCGGATTTGGAGGGATTAGTGCCAGATTTGGTTTTAGAAGAACTGAAGGGTTTCGAATTCGGATTTGGATTGGGTTTTGGTTTGTGAATTGGGTTTCTGGGTGGCGTGGAGAGGGAGGAAGAGAGCTTACGAAGGACGGGGGAGATGGGGATGACGAAGTTGGAAGTATCGGACAAGGGTTTTCTTCTTCTCTCTGATGTCAACGACGACGGCAGTGGCCTGGTTCTCTCTGTATCAGCTTCCATTGCTTTCCATTTCAGGACATTCTTCCTACATTTATACTATTACCCGGTTTGAGAGAGAGAGAGAGAGAGGAGTGTCGTGGAAGGTAGTTTCTATGGCGGCAAAATTGCTGAAATTGAAAAGCTGAGACTGATGGAGAGAAATTTCGAGATCAGTTCACGATGTTCCTTGAGAGAGGGCTGGTCTAAAGGGGGAAATAGTGAAGGGCCCAAAAGATATGACAAAGCCCATTCCAAATCTGATTCAGCCCACGTGATCTGGGTGCTAAAGACGTCCAAGATTTGAGTTATGCAATCAGCACCCTTTTGAGTTTTGAAATAGCCCTCGGCATAGTAAAAACTAGCACTGAACTCGTGCTATGCACAGAGTAAATCATCAATTGTTGAATCTATTTTGTGAAAAAAATACTATGTCCTCCGTTTCATGATAAGTGTCTCGCTCTCTCTCTTTCTCTCTCGCCATTTTTCACCAAAAAAAATTAAGTACTTCTATGTTTCGTGTTTCGAATTTTGTTGCAAAATACTCATTGAGTACTTTAATTTGTGCAAAAAAATTCAAGACACGATACACAAAAGTGCTTAATTTTTTTATTTGAAAAATGACATAACTTTTCATAGTGGACACTTACTTTGGAACGGGTATTATTTATTGTATTGTATCCTACTTGAATTTTAAAAGCAAACCGAAAAATCACATATTTATTTTAAAAATAGATGACATGATATGATTGTTAAAAAATGCATCAACTTCCAATAAAAAATAGTTAGAAAACCTGCATTAAAACTACTTTTTTTCTGACACCATTTTGATGCTAACAACAATACTATGTACACATCTCATAGACATATTCCTATTAAATTGTTTAACGATGGGCCTTAACAGTATTTATCTATGAATAGTACAATAAACTTAAAAGATCACGGTCACGGTTTTAACCGTGATCTTTATAATTTTACACGGGCTTAAAACCATTGTTGATGGAGCCGTTTTTAAAAGTCTTCAAAATTCAAGCACGGTTTATGTCAGTGATTAAATGTAAGTTCAAACCGATATGGAAACACATAAGGCGTGATGATAAACAAGATAAGACCACGGTTTGGACAACAAACCGTGGTTAAAAATTGTAAAAGATCACAATTTGAACAAAAAACCGTGTTTAAAAATATTTTACAATTACGGTTTACATGGCAAACCGTAGTTAAATCAACAATATTATCACGGTTTGAAGATAAAACTGTGATGAAATTAGTTTTAAGATCATGGTTTGGACAAATAGTGTGATTAAAAATACTATACAATCACGGTTTGCTCAAAAAACCGTGATTAAATTAATTATACCATCACGGTTTTGACATAAAAACGTGTTATATGTATTTAATGTGACGTGTCTCGTGGAATCATCTCCACAACCTCTCAATTATTATCTCAAATTCTTATCACAACATGCATTTGCTAAGAAGTGAACTTCCAATCTTCTAATTCTTATCCTAACACTCAACCACTAGGCTACCCAAGTCTTTATGTCACATTTCCCAAAAAGTATGTATATGTATTATCTTTTCATTTATTCCCTTTTATATTTCAAAAATATGTGTAATATATTTTACATAAAAATATATATTGCATTATATTATAATATACCATAATATAAATTATGTTACATTACATTATAATATTTTATTTATAAAAATTATACAATCGACGACGTAAATTTGGTCGTCGTAGACTAACCTTTGGTGATACCTAGTGATTTAGTAGACACTAACAAAAAATTAGTTAGTGACATGTTTTCTTTTTGGAGACTAACATTTTGTGTCGCCATTATGTCTCTGTCAGATTCTACTTTGGCGACTAAGCTCATATTTTGGTCGACAAAGGCATTGCATAAGGCGACAAACATTTGTTTCGTCACCAAAAGTGATGCATAAGGCAACAAAATTAAAAAACCTAAAATGAACAATAAAGTAGTAGTAACTAATCCATCAAACTTGTAATCAAAGTATGATTAAAATATGCAAACACATTTTATCAAGGTCGGAAAAACTGTGATAAATATATATTTTTTAATCACGGTTGTAACAAGCGTGATTAAAATAAACACATTTTATCACGATTTCTAACAAAGTGAGGTGAAAATAAACACATTTTATCACATTTTTAATCAAAGTGTGGTTAAAATATGGGGAACACATTTTATCACGGTTGTAACACAACGTTGTTAAAATAAATACATTTTATCACGGTTGTAACAAAGCGTGGTAGATATAAACACATTTTATCACGGGGTCCAATATTGTTGAGGGGCTCTCGGCGGCGTGTAGCATCGTTGTTGGACTATGGGGCGCTGTTGCATTGGCGTTTTTCCGGCGCGGTGGTGGCGGCGTTTTGGGCGGATAAGTTTGATCAGTTTTGTTTAGGGTTTGCTTGGAGTATTGGGCTATATTTTTTTTATCAGGGCATTTGTAGGCCCATTTGGTGTGAGTTTTGTCTCAATGGGTTTGGGCTTCTTTGTTTTTACTTGGTATGCCTTTTTAGGCTAGGCCATAAGGTGTTTGGGCTTAGCCCTCTGGATGTTTTGGGCTTTGTCCCTTCGGGTGTTTTTAATTCCTTCAACTTTGGTTGGAGTCCCCTGGGCCCCTCTCCCCCTACTTGATGTACCCTTTGTCATGTTTCTTTAATAAACTTGTTGCCGATCAAAAATAAAAAATAAACACATTTTATCACACTTGTAACAAAGCGTGGTGAAAATAAACAGATTTTATCACACTTGTAACATAGCGTGGTAAAAATAAACACATTTGATCACATTTGTAGGAAAATGTGATCAAATTAAGCAATTATAATCACAGTTCTTTTAAACCTGTGATAATTATGATTATCACTATGGTTTTATTAGCAAAGTGACATTAAAAACTCACCTGCATTTCTTTATTACGGTTTCATCAAAACCGTAATCTTTCAAATTTTCTTAGTGCGATCTTTGTCAATTATTCTAGTAGTCAGATTTTCCCATTTTTTGTTTTATTTCTTTAATTTTTTTGCATATCTAATACTAACAAAAACTCGTGTTATGCATGATTGACGAGATAATTTACGTTTATGCAATTTAAACAAAATTTGAGCCAAAAGAGTATAAATGCAGTTTTTTATGCGATTTTCTTGTGATATGCATTTTTTACAATCAAATTGTTCTACTTCCACTCATGGAAACATGTATAACCTATTCATAAATTTCATTCAACAAAGAGAATGGGTTGCGTTGCCGCTACTGCCAAATTAATCAAGGCACAACATACTCCATTTTGAAGCACACTAAATGGTCCATTTTTTAGTTATCTTTCCTTTTCCACCCTTAGATTAGTCATGGTGAAGATTTGGTAAAAAAAAAAAACTTTATATTTCGCATATTTTTGCTCATTGTGATTAGTTAAAAATATGTATAACAAATAGTTTCAAGCTATAGGGGGCAAAACTCTCATTCCTTTCTCGATAGCTAAGTTATTGGAGACAAATTTATATGCATATTTCCTCTCTCTTGTGATTTGAAGTTCTAGATTATTCCTTCACATTCCTCATTCTTCTTATTAAAAAATGCTAAAAATAATAAAATTGCATCCAAATTCAACTTGAAAAACTAAAAGCCTAATCAAATGCTTCACTAATCTAGGTTGCGCTTGAATGGATAAGACATGGTGTTTCAAGGTCCCGCCACGAAAAAAGAAGACATCATCATTTAATCGAGATGCCTAATACGATATGTATTGGGCAGTTTGCTAGTCAATACAAAATGACACAAAAAAGCATAATGAAAATAAAAAAACCAAAGAAGCAGTAAAGATGGAGGTAGGGCAAGCGGGGGAAAGTGGTTGCTAGCTACGTATTCCTGATAAACTTTATAGTATGTATTTCGATTTTAGTAAATCTTTCTTTTTGCATCTTTAAATTTAAATCTTTCCTTCGAAGCAAGCTTTCTTCTCTTCCGAAAAAAACAATTTTGGAAAATCATCTGATAGACATAACATACTTTCCTTCTTAAATCATATGGAGTACTAATTTTATGGAATCTTTACAATAGCCATTTTGGTCGATTTAGTATATTTTATTAATTAATATGATGGTAGATTTCAAGCTGTATTTCTCATACTAAACATTTATAACATTGAGGGCTTTGAAGATTCATTATAGTAATAAGGATAAGAATGATATAATGAGGAAGAGAAAGATTTTTTAATTTAAAATTTATATACATGAAGATTATAGATTTATGTTTGTATTCTTATGTTGAGATATTCAAATTGTGAGAATTTATAGTATTTTTTGTCTCATTATAGGAACTAAAATACTATAGTGCCAAAGAGTAATATATTTTTTGAATTTGGAATTTAAAAATCAAAATCTATAAGATAGGTGTAATGCAATATTTACATGTGGTGCCAAAAAAAATCTATGAAGACCAATGGGTTCATGACACTTGTCGCCTTAAGAGTCCTCACGAAAAATTATTCTGCAATAATATATAAGACTCGGCTTCTTTAGTCTGAATCTAGAATAGATGTTGTGCGGTAGGTGTTGTGTCCCGTGTTGTAAGACAAAACTACGTCATTTTGCTCATTTTCTTAGTACACTTCAAAAGTTTCCAAGGGCTTTATTTGGAGAGTTAATTTTGGGGTTCAATTTTAAGGGATTTAAACTCTTTGGGGCAGGGTATAGTAAGTTTAGGCACTTGGATTTAGACACTTTGGGTTTAGGCATTTTGAATTTAGGCATTTTGTAGTAATTTTTTCTTCCTCCAAACAAGGCCCTTGGAAGCGTAAAAAATACACCAAAACAACGTAGTTTTGCATCACAACATGGCACACAACACCTACCGCATAACACCCACTACCCCAGATCCAATCCAGTCCTACCCAAAACCCACGCGCTGTGTTTATGGTCACACCTGTTACAATTAGTCACCCCTTTCCCACCTTTTTTCCAGAGGTAGGTCTTAGAAAATTTCATGAATTAGGTAAAGAATAATTTTGGACCACAATGCAGTTACATTTATCTTGTTGAAAGCAAAATTAGCCGTAAAAAATCGCATCACTTTGTATGAACTAAATCACATCACTTTGTATGAACTACACAATAAGAGCCCGTTTGTTAGCTAGATTATTTTTGGGATATTAAATGAGAAGGGACTAGGGAGGATACGAGCATTGTATGATACAAGGCGACTTGGTTTGGTTGCTAATATATAACGGTAGGGGTGCACACCGGCCCGCCCAACCCAGCCCGATTTTTTTAGGGTTTGAGAAAAATATTTAGGCCCTTAGGGCCGGGCTGAGTTGAGATTATAAGCCCGTTTACTAATTGGGCCGGGCTTGGAAAATTCATCTAAGGCCGAGCCCGGCCCAATCCAATTTAAATAATAATTTTATTTTAATACTATATGTATATATGTATATGTTATCGCTGGAACCTAACTGCTTAGGGTTTGTTTATCTTGATGAAATTGACATTGGAAGATGAATGCTAGGTACTACCTATGTAGAGAATACCTTTGAAGTAATAGCAATTTGTTAAAAAAACGTTGAATTTTTTTTTTCCTTTAAACTACAGTCTTATAATAATAGCTCATAGTTTTTTCTTCCTTTTATTTTTATTGTCCTTTACAAGATCTGTTGTGAAAAAATGTGAATTTAAAGGAGAGATACTCGAGAAATATTTTTACATGTTAGAGTTCCATCTTTTAGAGCACTTTAATTTATGAGTCTATTTTTAATATTTTTGGGAGAACTTAGAACTTTAAGTATAATTATTCCGGATGTGAATTATTATTGTGATTGCTATGGTTGATTAATTTATGTTTGTGATGTCATGCTTTAGAAAAATAAATGGGCTTGTTGGACGGGCTTGGGAAATTAAAATTCTAATTGGGTCAGGCTTGGGCATATTAAATGAAGCCCGATTATTAATGGGCCGAACTTGGGAATGGATAAATATTGTTATTATCTAGTATAAGCCCGGCCCGGTGTTTGTGCACTCTTATATAGCGGATAAATTTCGAAAAAAAATCGGGTGGTGATGCAAAAAAAGTGATGTACTATTAGTTTGCCCTTCAAAATCGCTTTAGAGGTGAGGAGAGATAATAATAATAGGATAATTGAGGAGTGGGACTAGTTACGGACGAAGTTGGAGGTGACTAAAATATTTCAGATACAAAAAGACTATTCAGTCACTGAGAAATTCGTGTGTGCGCCTCAACCAAAGTACTAAAGAGAAAATAAAGTGGCACTAATATTTGAACTAACAATTGCACAAACTCTCTCACATAGAATATGTGGGACCCATATATAAGTGGTAGGTCTCACATATCACATGTAAGAGAGTTTGTGTAATTATTACTACTAGTGCTAGTGCTAGTGCCTATGGAAAGCTAGAATTCTACTCCCTCCGTCCGGATTTGTTGGTCCGTTTTGGGGATTCCAACTTTTTTTTCCATTACTTTTTGTCCACTACTTTTTGTGTAAGTACCATATTTTAGCCTTTAACTTTTGAAAATGGACAAACATTTTCGGACTTGAAAAAGTATGTTTGTGGACCAACAAATCCGGACAGAGGGAGTAATAGCTAGTCTCGGATTAGCTAATCCAAGCAACATAGGGGAAAAGTGAAAACATTCATAGTTGAGAGGTTTATTGTAATTTGAACGACATCCAACGAGACACGCACCAAGCACGTGCTTCGTTAGGGTTCTCTTTGGGCCTCTTCCTTGGCGGCAGCCTCCCAACAAAAAAACCGAACAAAGAACAGAGAACTGCGCGTGTGAGAGAGAGAGAGAGAGATGGGGAAGAAAGCGAAGAGCTCAAGGAAAGGGAAGAAGGCGTGGAGGTCTAACATAAGCACAGTGGACATAGATGACTACTTCGAGAAATCTACCAAAGACGCTCTCTCCGGTGGTCCCCTCACCGAACTCCCCAGTGAATCCCTTTTCTACGTTGACAAATCGAGAGGTACCAGTCAGCTCTGTTATGATTTGATTGGTTTCTTAGAAAATACGGAGTAATAATTTGAAAACTCGAGGTGTCAGTTGGTCAGGGCATGGTTTTTCATCAATTTGGTTATCAGCAACGTAATATTTGGAATTATGTTGTCCGAGCTGTTTGTCTAGGTTTTGTTAAGCGTGATCATGATTTACTTGATTTGGGTTGGAATTTAGGCGGAAATGTTGATCGTCGATTGCAATTTGGAGTTCGTTTTTATGCGTTGTTGAAGTAGCCCAGTATTGCGTTGCTTGTTTGGAATCCAGTTACGTGGATAGAGTTGCAATGATCAACGAGTATAGTTAATTTATTTGGTTTATGACTTATGGTGTAAAATCTATCACTGAAGACATTGGCGTCAGATATCCTTGTACGCCCTTATCTTTCCCTCTAAGTGGGTTTATTTACACTCCAACAGGTTTTATGAAAGTAGCTTATTTGGTTATAACATTTATGGAAGCTTATTGGTTGGTGAAAATTTTAGGTTTTTGGCTGCCACATTTGTAATCAAGTGTATTGTTGAGGGATTTCAGCAATAGTTGACGTCTACGAATAAGGTCTGAATCCCGAATTGAATACTGAAAGCCATATGAGCCAATGAGACCATAGTCCATACTCCATAGATTCCATGGACATACTCTTATGAGTATATTTGACGACACATGCAGACTTCTTGTTAAGGTATTCATTTGATGGAAGTTTAGGTGTGAAATGAGAGAGTATGGCTGCCATGGAAGTTAAGGCTCTACTACGGCAGAAAACTTCTTGTTTAGGTTTCAAAACAATCGGAAGGATAGGATGAATTTCTGTAGAAATTTTGAGTGGGTATTCTTTATGCCGATAAACTTTATGATTTTGACAATAGATTATCATACCCATCTGGAGTTGTATAAGATGGGTTTTGGATTTGAATTTTCGCCCGTGGGGGTGGGTATTCTTTATGCCGATAAACTTTATGATTTTGACAATAGATTGTCTACCCATTTGGCCAAGTTCAGCGACTGGTGAATTGGCTTCCCAATTACGTGCTAAATGTACACTCAACTGGATCATCTTCCCAATGTCAGTCAGCATTTGTGGACAGGCTTTGGCCTACAATGTGCTGATGATAACATGGCTTTGGCTGCGAGCTGACCAAGCCTATTTATAGAAGTATTTTAGGAAATAGAAGTGCGCATTGATTTTTTTCAGAATTTGTCCCTCCTTGTCTGAAAGTGAATTATTCTCTTGAGAAATGATAGACCGTAACTTTTCACTTTATTATGATTCAGATCTTTCAGTCAAGCGGAAGATTGAAAAGCACAGAGAAAAAGTACTCCGGTGTGACAGTTTATTACAAAGGAACCCCTTTGTTAAACCAGTACCATCTTCAACACAGAAGAAGTCCAAGAAAAGCCATAAAGAAGCTCTGGCAGCAAATGATGCAGTTCAAGGTCGTCTCAAGGTGAGAAAGGGTTTGAGGACTTGTTTGCAGGAAAAGGTAGGCATGGATCCAATCGTATTGTGCTGATCTTCTATTTCGTTTTGGAATATCGCAGGAAGATGGTGTCTCAGATTCTGGCATGGTTGACATATGGGATGACAAAGGTTTCTTTCCATTTGTTGCAGTTGTTATGTTAAATCCAGCTTTCACAATGAGGTGGCACTTATTGAATAGTGTCCCCTTGTCATTTTTGCAGGTGAACACACTGGAAAATTGAAAAAGGTAATGCCATAGTACTTAAGTTATTTGGTGGCGGTAGTGCTCAAGTAACTGTCTCTTAATTTTATTTATAGTTTTCCCCAGGTTCTTTTCCAAATTGAAATTACTGAGTCAACACTCCATCGTTTTTTATATGGGATTTTGTTTTGGGGTTGCGCTTTTTATGAGTTTTCTCCCCTCTGGTTGCTACATTGTACTTATGATGTTGGTCATTTATGACAGAAATCCAAGCCTTCAATCATCCCTGCTGTAGAAGTTGAGCCTCCTGGATGCTCATTCAATCCCGCATTTGAGAGTCATCAGGTTACCACTTGGAGACATGATAATTTGGATTTTTTTGGTTGTGCGACTTTACTGTGCATAATATTCATTTGTTGATTTCTGTTGTCTATCCAGGATTCGTTAGCTTGTGCTGTTGCAGATGAAATGCAGAAAATTTATCGACATGAGTTAGGTCCTCAGCCAGTTCCTCTTATGGTTCCTGGTGAAGTTGTTGACGAGGAAGATGTGAGTATCTCATTTACATAAAGCTCTGCTTGAATTTACTGTGGTATACCATTCGATCCAATGTATAAGCAAAACTTAGTACTGTTGTGTACTATTCAATCCAACGTACGTAAATTTTTAGGAAAATTGTGTCAGGCATATTTTCTTGAGGCGGACAATGGGAGTGATGATGATCAGCAAGACATCGAAAACAAGGATGAAAACGGAGATACTGTACATGAGAAAAGGTCTGCAACTTTTCATGTTTTACTAAACCAAACCAAGCCTTATGTCCCAATCAATTGGGGTCTGCTACATGAATCCTTTTTCTCCATTGAGTTCTGTCAAGTGCTGCTTCAACACTTAAACCTAGTATACTCAGAACTTTTCATGTTTTACTGCCATTCAAATATATTGAACTTGCGTCTTGAGATTGGTTTCTCTCATGGGTTATTGGAGAACAATTTGGGTTTATTGGAGAACCATTTTGCATGTGATTATGGAGTCTGAAAATAATGATTGTGTGTGCCTTTTCACACTTTTATTTGTATTTTTACATGGCGAAAGATCATTTTTTTAAGCAGAATGAGAAGCTTTTCTTAGTACTCAGTAGTGATTTTCAATGATGTCTGTCATACATATAGAATGACCCGGATGCTTTAGTTACCTTGATTTACAATTGTGATCATGAATATTGAGTTTGACTACTCAGAGTCTCAAACAGTCCCCCAAGGCAGTCCGGCATGTATGAGTTGCAAAGGTGTACTTGTGCCAGACCAGGATATTGGCTTAATTCTCTTTTCTAAGGCAGGCTGCTATGATGTTTCGATTCTTGAATTCTTTACATGGGAGATTCATAGTTATTGGACGGTATAATCTGCAGGCCCTCTACAACCAAGAAGGTTACTCGAGTTGAGCTGAATAAAAGAGCCAGGCGTAAGGAAAAACTGAGAACAGAAGCAGAAGCGAAGAAAGTGGAGCAATTCTCTAAAGAAATTGACTCGTAAGGCGTCTTCATTGTATCTAAAATTACATTTCGCGCAAAGTAATATTTCTACTGATGTTTATTTATCTGACTACAGTTTGCCTGATATAATCCAAGAAATTGCCAAAGATGATGAAGAGAAGCAGAGAAGACATCTCCGTCGCACAGTTGCTAAACAAGAAAGATTGAAATCCCGTCCGCCACGCTTGGGAAGACACAAGTATGGCACTTTAATTAAGATACATTAACTCGCCAAAAAACGTTGTGTGAATGATTTATGAGCTATTGCCTTTGGCTAGCAGCTAAAAATATTAGACAACTACTTGCACGTGTTACTCATTTTTTGTTTTCTAGTTTTAAAGGGTGGAAGTGGGGTCTAATACTTTCTTTTAAATAACATTAACTTTGAACTTTGCATGTTAGTTCCACAAACTGAACTAAAACTTTTGGTAAGGACCGTGTTTGACTGGAATGGAGGAAAGCATTTGCGAATTATAAGTCTTTAGTTTTTGCTTCAGTATGGGGTTGCCACTTTCTACTATGATACCTAATTGGATCGACGGTTGACAAGTGTCCTTACTTTTCAGATTTGAGCCTGCTCCTGTTCAGGTCCTTCTATCTGAAGAAATTACGGGTTCCCTTCGGAAGCTGAAGGTTTTCCTTTTCGTCCTTTCCCGATTTAATCTCTGAGAAATAACCAATTTCGGTTTTGAGTTTAAATTTCAATCTCAAAGACTTCTTTTTTTTTTGGTAATAATCTCAAAGACTTCAATTATTACTGATATGGTCTTTTTTTTTTTGCATGAAGGGTTGTTCTACCCTCGCTAGGGATCGGTTCAAGAGCTTGGAGAAAAGAGGATTGGTCGTTCCAACAGCTAAGAGTGGCAGGTTTGTTGAATTTTCCTATTTAAGAGAAAGCTATTTGGATATCTGTCTATCTTATACAAAGTTGTTAGGGGTGAGTCGATTGAGTATAGAATATGAGTCATCAAGTTGTGCATCTTATTATTGCACTGTCGTTCCATTTTGGACATCTACAAGGACCATAATACCATAAACTTCGAAAGAATCATTTTGATAGGATGTGTTTTCCCAAAATAAAGAAAACAACTTGTTTATAATGACAAGACCCACACTATGTTGGTTGGGTGGATGAAAGATTGGCCTGAGTGATCGCGAATCATATATGAGCAGATGAGTGATACCCTCCTCTTTTGATGGTCTTAGTATATTTCCTTCCACCTGTAACAAGAATTCTCGTCCACCCTTCAAAATATATTTCTTTTGCTTCTCTGATTGATAAAGCACTCACCTACTCTTGAGATTTTTGTCAGAACTTCCAATGTTTCATTATTCGGTCTATCCAGTATTTACCATCTCTGGTGGTTCTATTTTCTTCTCAACCGTTTCATGAAAAGACAACCTAGGAGATATGAAGAACTACTTTTGCTTCGCTTGCTATATGGTTGAATTGGTCTGTACAATCTTGTTTAAGGGTTGTTGCAACCACACCAACAAAACTAAAACAAAAGCAAATACGACTGAACCAATAACTCTCTGCGTCCACTCACCTGCTAGCATGAATTTATGTGGATTTCCCTGTGTCCGTGGCTCATGGGTGTATGTATCTGTGCCAGGAAGTAGGAAGTGGATCCAACTCTAGAAATCGCTGGACCTCGTCACTCGTCAGTCACCTGATTCAGGCTGCAGAGCTTGAACATGAGCTTGCTTCTGATGCTGAAGAGATGTATTTCTATTTTGGTATTTATTTTCTGTCGTCTTGATGTTGCAATTTTGCTATGTCTGTACTCTCCCAGTGGGTTTAATTCAATAGTGTTATTCCTTGTACTACTCAAGTTTTGTTTACTTCGTTTTTCTGTTTTCATCTGCATCTTTTTCATCCCTGAACTATTAGACTTATTAATTCCGGTCAACAATATCAGTCCTGTGGCAATATCAGTCGCAGCTTCAACTTGCAAAGTTTCGAGGAATCTTGACATATTCTAGCCACAATGTGAATGGTGAATGAAATTAATCAAGTGGTTTTTAACCTTTTTTAACGCGTGTCGTTATATTTGTGGAATTATTTAGCAACTTAGTCTTGAGCTCTGCATTAAGGTGCGGTAGAGTAAGGATTTTGGGACATTACATAATGATGTCGCAGAGGCATCGAATAATGTTACTTGTGGGAAAAGGGTTGCTACTTTTTTTCTTCTTCTCAGAAACGAACAAATGTAGCTTGTATTGATAAGATTAGATACAAGCCACACAACCCATGAGCATAAACGGTTACAATAAAGGACCAAAATGGGTCCGGACAACTGATCAGCTCATGTTAGGGGCTTGGAGGAAAATGCAAGAAAAGAAATCTGCATCTTGGAGCTCAACGTCCTTTCGTTCCACCTTCTGCTTTTGTTCCACCGTAGTTGCTTCTGCTCGGCGCTGCCGATGAACCCACTTTTGTAGTTGCTTCTGCTCGGCGCCACTACCGCTGCTGATGAACCCACAAATCTGTAGTCAAAACTGATAACTGATCAGAGCAAAACATTTGCTTTGGGAAGTGTACATGGGTATTGTTGTAATGGGGTCCAACTTGTGATAAGGCCATCAATAACTTATTTTATCACACTGTCTTCATTTTCAACATAACCCCACATGTCCCCATAAATAAGTCAGTTACGGATTGGCTCGAGTCTGGACACATCGAGCTGCTTCCCTATGTCATCGATATGGCCCAACAGTCTTATAGAATAAATAAAATACTCTCCTTTTTTTCATTTTCTAATTTTGTTGCACACTGTTGCTATGGCTAAATAATTTTGTTGCACACTGCTGCTATGGCTAAATAAAATTAGCCGAAACTAGCTTGACAAATGCTTAAAGAAAATTCAAAAAATGTTCTGAAGTCCTTAAATCTATATGTAGTCAAATTACTCGAACATGACGTGATTAAGAAAAATTTAAGATCGACTTATAATATGGGGCAAACTTCACTTATATGTTAGTATATCCATTGTGGTATGGGCGATGTGCGGATACACCCCCTCACGTTCACTTTGTTGCATTTGCTCCCTTTGTGAAAAATTTCATCAAATAATGTGGAACCCACCCTGCACAGGTTTCAGAAACGATGAAAAGTCAAATATGTCATCTGCTTCTTCATTGATTCTTCTTGGGAAAACTTCATTTATATAACTTGTAGTAATAAGAGAAGGGTCTAGAGACTTTTAGAGAGAGAGAGAGAGAGCTCTGGGTGGGTTGGTACCCCCCACTTCATTTATATAACTTGTGGTAATAAGAGAAGGGTCCAGAGACTTTTAGAGAGAGAGAGAGAGAGCTCTAGGTGGGTGGGTCCCCGCTCCTTTTCTTATCCCCGCTCCTTAAGCCCCTCTGATCTCTCTTCCTTCACCCTCTTCTCTTAGTCCCTCATCTACTCCGACTCTCTCTCCTATCTTCTCTTCTCGGCTCCTTCCCTCCCTCATGGTTGTGAGTGGTTGAGCCTCTCTTTTTTTTAGAGATGAGTTCCCCTCACCCCATTATTTTTGGACGCGGGGGGTCCGATCTTGGGCACCTAGGCTCTTAGATCCGATTGGTTTCGCCGACGGATTTTTGGGAGCTCTCTCACAGCGACAATGGTGGTGACTGCAGCGGATTCGGTGGTGGTCCTTGAGCCTGTGGCGGGAACGAGCTTCATAAAGATGTAAATCTGGTTAATCCACCCTCCTTCACGAGTGTGTCTGATGGGTTCGTCCTCGACGCTGATTCATGCAGCCTTTTGGTTTGTTTTGTTTTTGTTGCTTTTTCTTTGTTTTTTGTTGTAATCTCTTCTCCCTTTAGGGCATGTTTGGATAAGGGATATGGAAGAGGGATGAGGGGGTTGGGCTAATTAGTACCCCTTCCCCTCCTTAATACCTTGTTTGGCAACCAAAACTGACCCATGACTAATTAGCGCAGGTAGTAAATAGTCAGGCCCCTCCCTGACTAAATATAAGTAGGGGGAGGGTGTCTATGTTTAGTCGGGGGGGATTATCCCCCCATTTTACCCCCTACCCCTATGCAATTTTCCTTTGGATAAAAAAATAAAGTACTTCCGCGCATAATTTTAAATTTTTGCTTGCACCAAATTAAATTACTACTAGAGATCTTTTATTCAATACAAAAACATTTGAAAAAATTAATACTTTAGAATTTGAAATTATAATTCATGTATTAACTTCAAATAAATATTATAAGTTACAAATAAAAATAACTTTTTATTTTTTATTAAAATAAATATTACAATTAAGTATTAGAACTTAAATGTTTGAAATTACATGAAATTAATTAATTTTGGTTTTTAGATAATTGTATAAATGCATAATTCAATATATGCATTATCAAGGACAAGAAAGTCTTTTGACATGATTTTACATCATTCATCCTCCTTATCCCCCTTTTTTATCCATCATCCAAACCATGTACTATTTAATCCATCTTCTTAACTGTCGCATCAATGTGGGTCTACCCTTCTTATTTAATCTCCTTGACTATTTTATCCTCCCTTACTATTTAATCCCTCCAAAACTAATACGCCATCCAAATGGGCCGTGTAACTTGTACTTGATTCTTATCAATATAAGTTGCATTTTCTCCGTTCAAAAAAAAAAAAAAAAACTTGTGGTATGGGCAATGTGTGACTATACCCCTCATCCACTTTGTTGCATCCGCACCCCCTGTATAAGTGAAGTATGCCCATTCATCTTCTTCCTTGAAGTAGAACATTACAATTTTGTAGTTTTAAAGGATTGTGTAGACACCCAGATTTTGACCCGAGAAACTTATCAAGCATTCCTGATGATGAAATAGACCAATCGTGCATACCTTGAGGCTAAGAACAAGGCTTGAACTCACCAAACCACCCTAAACCATTCTAAACCCTCCTAGAACAACCTTAAACCAACCAAAATGACCAAAATACCCTTCAAACCATCCAAAATGCTCTTCAAAATAAACCTAAGCCTACACAATCTTCTAGTACATTCAAAACCCTCTTTATTGATATATAATATGTCTTAGTCCGTTTTGAAATGAGGGAGATGTGCCCGTTTTACCAAAATGACTTATTTTCCCGACCTTCTGAGGGTAAAATAGTCACACACTTGGATGTACAAATTACCTTGGGTTCAAACCACTTGGGTTAGAAAGTACACTCGACAAGCTTTCCAACGCTTCAAACCACGCACGAAACGGAGTTTATTAGCACCCGGGGCAACCTCGCAAAGTTTGGCGTGCAGGCCCTTTGAGCGCTCAAACCCCCACTTTGAGCGCTCAAACCATGCGCGAACCAGAATTTTTCAAGGCACTTTTCAGCTGGTTTTCCACCTAAACTATGGGCTCCCCCTGGTTTCTAAGCTTCGTTTTCACGCCAAAATCCCTCTAATAACATTCCCTCTCCAACTTGAATTGCAAATTCCAAATTCCCCCCATTTCTCTCTATATAAACCACCCTCCACCCATTGTTTAAGGATCCCTTGGCTGATCTCTTACACTCTCACACCCTTCATCAGACCAAAACCACTCTCTCTCATCCTTCAATCACGTTTTACACACTCTTTCATCCATTTCCATCATCTTCAACCTCCAAAACACCCAAAAACCTTCTTTTAAAGGCCTAAATCTCATGCGTCTTTGAAGAAACCACTTCTCACCAAACCTACTGCCCTCAAACATTCCTCAAATCCTCAAACTCAATTCAATCAGTCATTATTCATCACTGATCATCCCATTTTAATCACTCAAACACTCAAAAATCTCATCTTTAAGACCAAATACACATGGGTCTTTAAGATACCAATTGATCCTGACCTCTTTCTCACTCTAAAACTCCATAGTCAGTCCCTCTCTACTGTAATCATCCATCAATTGCAGCTCCATCATCCAAAATTCAGTAAACCCACTTGATCATGCCAAAAATGGTGATCTAACCTTCAATACACCCCCATCCACTCAATCAATTATCCAATCATCCCTACACTCACACTCCTCTATCCAAAATACCTCAACTCAAGCCTATATTCTAAGCCACTACTCAATCATCCATCAAAATCACAAGTTCAAGCTTTGATCAAAGCCAAAAGGTAGAAAAACATGTGAAAAATCATGTTTTGGTCATCATGAGGAAGACCAGTGAGTTCATGGAGGTTCTACATACCTTCTATGAGCTCACAAGGTCTTAGACATCAAGAAAAACTGATTTCAAAAATCTGAGTTCGAAATGGTTCGAGCGCTCAAACCTTATGCATTGAGCGCTCAAACCTTATGCATTGAGCGCTCAAACACTCTCCTGATTTATCTTTGTTTGTTGCTTATTCTGACTGCATACCATGTTCTAAGTTCATTGTTGTGTGTGTGTGTTGTTGTTTGGCTAAGCCAGCCTGATCCCCTCTCTCTCTCTCTCACTCTAATCATGCTTACGCATGGCCCAATACTCATTTCTTACATATGCAAGTCTTTCAAGCTTATTTATTGATGTTTTTGGAATATCATAGTCATTTGTATCATTGTGTATTATTTTGATGTTGTTGATGAGTCAAACAGAGGCAAGAGGGTCCAGAAGGCTCAAACCATGAAGATGGTTTGAGCGCTCAATCTCCATGCTTTGAGCGCTCAAACTGTCTTCATACTCATCAAATGTTTTCATCATGAGAGCTGTCTAATAGGGTTTTGGGCATTCTAGAATGTCTCACAGTATTTTATTATCACTTCTTATGTCTTTATTGTCTTGTTTGGCTCATCATCAAGCTTCAAGTTTATGTTAACTTGTTTGGTTCATCATCAAGCTTCAAGTTCATGTTAACATTGTCATACCTTTCTGCTTAGTCATCAAAGTATCATTTTCAAGCAGCTTAAAGTGCATCAAACATGTTTTCATCAAAACCAGAATCATCAGAAGCATCATAAGCATATGTGAGTGAGCAAGAGTCTGAGCGCTCGAACCCTTGGTAATGGATCAGATTGGTTTAGCATGTTTTGTGTATTGTTCATGCTATTTCCAGTTTTCAGTCTCTGTTTAATGTATACTAATGTCATTCTCCTGCTGCTTATTGTCATTTGTAGTTCATGTTTATTCACCTTCATCATCGCTCATGTAGATCACAACGCACAAGCATACACTGTAATCCATTGTCGTGTTCAATGTTGTTATTTGGCTTCCCATCCCTCATCCCTCATATGTGTTCATGGTTGAATTGCATTCATTTCACGTAATCCCACAAAAGTCAAGTAGAGACCGGTCTTCGAACCGGGCGATGGGGGTGCCGTAAAACCCTTCCCCTCTCGTAATTGAGCTCCCGAACCTAAGATAGTATAGTGATGACGGGCCAGTAATCCTTATCCATTGAATGAGGCACGAGTCAATCGAGTTCGATTCCTCGGGGACAATCCGCTAAAACCCAGGTGGCGACTCCGAATCGATGATCTCCGGAGGGGTGTCCACAGATTGTTAGAGGTAGTTTTGTCTTAAAATAGTTGTTGTAACCATTCCTATTCTCCCAATAGGCATGTGAGGTAGACGTCCGTTAACATTGACGAGACTGGGGATGCAATTTTTTACAAAGCATAGGGGGTGCAAATGAAACAAAGTGAACGTGAAGGGGGTTATCCACATATCGCCCAAACCACAAGGGGTATAAGTGAAGTTTCCCCTAAAATAAATGTACAATTTAATTTTTCTACATGATCAATAAACTACTCTTTTGTTTTTGTATTTTTCCTGCTGATCAATAAACTGCTCGACTATGCTGATTCATCTCCTACTGACAAAATGAAAAACAATGTGGGGGAGAAAAATCTAATCAAGGAAAAGTTGTAGTACTACCTAAATTATTATTAAGCGGGAAAAAGGATGTCTCCCAGTGAATTAGACGGTGTTATAATTACTGTGAGACTTTTAGGTATCTTAGTTATATAGTAATTCTTAGAATATAATATTTAACAAGTCTTGATGCAAATATTGAACTAAAAATCAGTGTTATCCAGTGGGAAAAGTCAGATTTTCATTCTAATTAGTTTCCAAAATCACACTATTGTCTTTACCATAAAAATGTGCTTATGTTGTGTGATATAGGTATTACAGTATTAGAGTAAAGGTGAGTTTCTTCTACGGTATTTGGTATTCTTCGACTATAACTTGGCAAATCAGCTAATATATGTGATGGGAATGACTTGTTAATTTAACTTGTTGGTATATGCATTTTTATGAAAAATTGTTCGGATCAACTCAACTAAAATTCACCACTGTAGACACCCCAATTTTGAACCCGAGATACGCTCGTGCATCTCCGATGATGAAACGGATCAATCGCGACTACCTGGAACTGGTGAAAATGATTTGAGTTTGACCAAAACCAACCAAACACTACCCAAGCAATCAAAATGTGCCAAACCAACCCAAGCATTGTTGAACCAAGCCAAACCATCAATCTGCCATCCATAGCCTTGAGCGCTCAAGCCCATGGCTTTGAGCGCTCAAACCCCTGAGGAGCACCTTGAGCGCTCAAGTCCACAGCCTTGAGCGCTTAACCCCCGTCCAGTCAGCAACTTGCAGAGTATCTCATCATGAGATTTCCTGCATGGGAGCGTCTGTGGTTGATCTTATACGATCCCTATACGTATAATACCCCCCCCCACTAAGTCCTAAAATACGCCTGAAATGCTCCCAAATACATAAACCCACTTCTCTCTCTCTCCTTTCTTCCCTCCCACTCACTCTATAAAACCACCCATTGCCCCCTGGTTTGAGGGAGGAATTCCACCACTCCTTACCTTCAGTTTCTACCAAAAAACCACTCCTCTCTCTCTCTCTCTCTTCAAAACCATCCTTCTACCATTAAAACCACCTACAATACCATCCATAAAACCCAGAAATTCGACCCTTGATCATCTGTCAACCACCTACATTGTCCAATTCGTACAGAATACAAGCCAAGAACATCCATAATCAACCTCTCAAAGTCCAGAATCAAGCTCAAGTCTCAAACATTTTCCAAAAGGTAGTAAAAACATGTGATGAACTCACTGTTTTGATCTTTCTGAGGAAGGCTAGTGAGTTTAAGCAAGTTCTCTATACTTGCATTGAACTCACAAAGGCCTGAAAGTTGCTTAAAAACCTTTTTCAAATTTGCAGTTACAGTAGGTTTGAGCGCTCAAGCCTCTGGCCTTGAGCGCTCAAGCCCAGTTTTGAACAGGCCACTGTTTTGCTAACATCTGAGCTTTCTTTTGGTTTGATCATTGTCTAGAAGTTAATTGTGTTCATGTAGCTTTCAAAACAGTTTATTTCCACAACAAAATTACATGCATGAATGTAAATTAACCATTTCATAGTGATTAAATATCAAAAAACTTCAAATTTCTCATGTTTGATTGCAAAACAGTGGCTGTCTGTCATTTTGAAACTTTATTTTATGCCTTTGGTGGTCCTGAGGAAGTAGTAAAATCAGTTTAAAGGTTAAACAGTGGAAAGCCATGTTATGGCTTGAGCGCTCAAGGTCAGATCTTTGAGCGCTCAAGCTGTTCTTGGCCTATTTGCAGTTTTCCAGCAATTTGAGTGATGGCTTATGGTTTAATTCTTTGTTAAGTGTATATAAGTTGTCAGTATAGTGTTTGTGATCTGGATCCCTCTCTCTTGCAGAATTGGTTTGAGCGCTCAACCCATGAGCCTTGAGCGCTCAAACTGGTTCTAAAGCAAGTTGGTTTTAAGCATTTTCTGGTAATTTCTAAAGAGAGGTGATGCTTGTGTGATATTTCTGTGATGTATTTAAGTCTTAAAGCAGCATCAAATATTGAAAACCAGCAAGAAAAATGTTCGGGTGGAATGAGGGTTGAGCGCTCAAGTCACTACCTTTGAGCGCTCAATCCCCATTCTGGAATCCAGATTGCAAACAATTTAATAAGTCTCATGTTCATAATTTCTTGAGTTATTGTACGATTTCTGTTGTAATTTATTTTTGTGAACATTTGTAGTTTCACGTTCATCATCCATGTAGATCGTGCGCACAAGCATCCACAGTAAAATCGCATCTCTTGCATATTTTGTTATTATGTGATTCCCGTCCCCGATTCCCCATTTATGTGAATAAATCAAATTTTAAACATTTCCAAAATCCCACAAAATATCAAGTAGAGACCGGTTCACGGACCGGGCGAGAGGGGTGCCGTAAAACCCTTCCCCTCTCGTAACCAAACCCTCGAATCCGAGAAATCTGTGGTTCCGCCATGATCAGTAAAATCTTTTTCTATGGGCAATGAGTCATATTTTTTATCGGTTTCTCGGGTTCGGACCTCAAACCCGGGTGGCGACTCTAACAAATCACAATCTTTTTCGAGCAATCTCGGTGGGCCGTCCACAAGCTGGCGACTCTGCTGGGGACATTGGTTAATATATATTTTATTTAATTACACTTGTGCAATTTTTGTTGCACTTGTGTAATTTTATTGAAATATGTGTTAATCAAAGTGGGTTTAATTCGAAAAATATTTTGTGGGATTTTTCAAATGTTTGAAATTTAATTTTTTGCATTGCACTTGCATGGTTCTTAACCCCGCTGGCGTGTTTTGGCAATCCTGCCCGGCTTGCCGGTGACAGGGAATCCCGAAATGCCCAGCAGCCCTCGACCGTGATAAATCACATTGTCACTATCGTTTTTAACGGTAGGAGACAGTTTTGATTTTGAGTCCGGGGTACCCTCAGTGACCAAAACCGGCCTTTGCATATAATTAACCATAGAACCCCACGTTTAGTAATCCACTTGTGTGTTAGGTTTACGTGCTCCATTTTGTTACATGCTATGTGTTACCGCTTTTTCTCGCCATGCCATGTTGCATTCATACATTTGCATTGTATATAGTCACTGCGAGCGTCGTTGGTATAGGTTTTCTGTGTACATATCCCATTTGGTTTTAATGCCTTTACAGTTAGTAGAAGGTTGCCTTGGCCCAATGATGAATCGTGCATTCCATATGCGCGTTGTTTTTGCGAGATAGCCTTTTAGGACGGCCGGACGTGGAAAAAATTTGGATCATCGAATTCCTAAACACTGATCTAAACAGGTTTAAGGGACCTTGGCCCGAGGAGGGTCAATCGCCCTTAGGCATCTGATCTTAGATCATTGTCGGAAGTGGTATGGACCAGGATTTCCCAAATCCGACCATCCGATATCAAGGACTTATTACTCAAAAAGAAAACTTGAGGATTGAGGCAATCTTCCAAAACTGTCAATTTTTAGTCTAGGAGACTTAAAATCCACGGAGTTTGAGATACCTCCGGTGTTGGTCATGCCCGAACGGCCACCGTGATTTGGACTAGCCTTAAGATCATTGATATCTGGATTACAACATCCAAATTGCTTTGTCTCGGATGATCAAGAAAAGCGATTGGCTCTGATTCCAACAAAGTTTGGAGTTTAACCTGCCGAGTAATGGTCTACCCGGGGTGTTGGAAAATCTTCTGTGCAATGATCTTAAGTGAGATTCAGATCCGGTAGACTAACCCTAAGATTGTACATGTAGTCTAGGAGACTTAAAATCCACGGAGTTTGAGATACCTCCGGTGTTGGTCGTGCCCGAACGGCCACCCGTGTTTCGGACTAGCCTTAGAATTGATTGTAACTGGATGGCAACATCTCATTGCTTTGTCTCGGATGGTTAAGAAAAGTGCTACGGCGTCAACATCTAGGTTTAGGTTGAAACGCCGTACTCACCGAGTAATGACTTACCCGTGGTGTTGATACAATCTGCTGTGCAAACGATTCTAAGTGAGTTCCGAAACCGGTAGACTAATTCCTAAGGCTAGAAATAAGACTAACTCCGTGAGTTAAGTTGTGGCGAGACGATAGTGAGCATTCATAATTCATTCATTTTGTGCATAGTAGACATATCGAGTACACATCTGAGTTCGGTTTTTGCTTTATAAAGCTCTTGAATCATTGGGCCTGCAAAGAAGAAGAAGACCTTACCTGTTTGGACTCGACCTCCTGGACAAAGATTGTCTAGATCTTTATCACCAAAGGCCGAGACAAGTATGGCAGAAGAACAGAGACAAAACCCCCCAAATGAGTTTGAGCAACTGAGAAAGGAAATGCATGATGAGAGGGTCCGAAATGACACCCGAATCGCTCAACTGATGGCGATTATGGTAAACATCCAGGGTCGACTTCCCCCACCGCAGCAGCGAGTACATGATGATGAAGCTCGGGATCAGGAGATTCCCAATGATGAACATCCGGAACAGCCTCCTCCCCCTGAAAATCCTCAACTGGCTGAAATGCTGGCTAAAATACTTAAGTTGGAAGAATCTGTGGCTAAAAGAGAAAAGCGAGCCATTACCGGCTTTGACATGAACAAACTCTACATCTTCCCAGGCGCAAAGCTTCCCAAGAGGTTCAAGCATGTAGACTTCGAGAAGTTTGACGGGACTGGGGACCCGAGAGGACACATTCAGGCATATGTAAGCTCCCTCTCGTTACAAGAAGTTGATGAGCCTGCCATGGCACAGATGTTTCACGAAACCCTCACAGGGCCTGCACTTCAGTGGCTCTTATCCCTTGACATTTCAAAGAGACAAACTTGGGAAGAAATGGTGGCTGCTTTCATTAAGCAGTATGAGTATAATGTTCAACTCAAAGTCACCACTCGAGAGCTTGAGAGCATCAAGATGAAGGAGAAGGAATCTTTCGCAGATTTTGTGAAAAGATGGAGAGCGAAGGCTGCGCAAATGACTGATCGCCCCAGTGATAAGGATCAAATGCGCATTATAACCAAGAACCTTCAACCTGATTTGGCTCAGTACATGGTCATGGCCCAAGCACATAACTTTGAAACTTACTTCGAGATGGGTCTGTCGATTGAAGAAGCTCTACAAAGCGGGATGCTAAAGAAAGGAGACTCATTCCCCAAACCAAAGCGAAACTACATTGGTAACACCTCTTCCCTGTATGCAAACCCCAGTTACACAGCCGGTACCTCATCCAACACCATGAATCACCAATCCCATAAAGCCGAACCCATAAACGCCATCTTATCTCAACCAATCCAATCAATTCAACCGCCGCAAAATCAAAGAGGACGGCGTATCTTCACCCCTCTTCCCTTACCTTTACCTGTTGTTTTCGAACGACTCGTACAACAGGGAAAAATCAAACCTCTTCAGCCAACTCCACCTCCACAAAATCCCCCGCCAACATATAACCCTAACACCTTCTGTATATTTCACCAGACACCCGGTCATCCCACTGAAAGATGCCAGCGCCTGCGTCATGAGATTCAAGATCTCATTGACAACAAACAAATCCGAGATCCCACTGAGAAGCCCAATATCCTCACAAACCCTCTGCCAACCCACAAAAGGAATGCCGACATAGGTCAAATTACCTTTAGCTCCACTCCAAAATCCACTCCGTTTGACCCAAGCCAGTTCATCCTACCCGAAACAGACCCCAAGCCCATTGTGCCAATACCTGTTGAGCACGAGGTATGCTTTCTAGACATCCACTTGGATCCCACTGTGTGGCAAGAATGGGGTGATTTGATAATGGCTATGGAAGCTCGGGAGTATGAGCAGATGGTGGCCAACAATGTGGCAAATGAAGAAGTTTGGCCGCATAATGAACAGCTTAATGAAGGACTTCCATTTGGTGCAATGATTAACCTACTTTGGGATCCGATGTTTGAGGATCCACTGGATGGATTTGCGCTTCCCAATCTATTTGAACCATTGCCTATGCTACAAGATCAACAACCTGTGGAAGAAGGACAAGGACAAAATTGGCAAGAAGAGAATGGGGCACCCGATGGTGCACAAGAAGATGAATGGGACCCCACACCTAATGAATGGCAGCTCATGGACCCTAACGACCCTCTGGATGGATCCACACTTCCCATGTTCTTCGAAGAAGCGTATTTTCCAATGCAACCACTATGGGAGGGTCGCCCTGATTTTTCCATGATGAGTGAGTACGCAATAAATCGAATGACGGAAGGGATAGAGTTCACACCTTATGACTACATAGTTGATGAAAACCTTCCGGTACCCCGAGTGCAAGTCCCGGAGGACTGCAACATCATGGTTTTAAATGGAGGCCTACCCGATGTTTGGGGACAGCAAATGGAAGAAAATGTTGTAGCAAATATGTGGGCCAATCAGAATGAGGGCATAGCACCGTTGTGGGTCGGAAACAATGAGGTTTGGGCTGTTAACAAGGCTGCCATGGAAAATGGAGATGTTTGGAGTGAAGCGACTGTGGAAGGAATTACCAAAGGTTTGGAAGGAGCCAGTATTGCAAAGGGAAAGAGAAAGGCGGAAGGGGATCTTGTCGATTTCTACACGGACTACACTGATTTATGGGGAGATGACATCGACTCGGTTCTTCATCTTCTTCGGAGTGGTCGGTTTTATCAACCACCTCAGAGGTTCACTGGAAACACCTCCAACCCACCACCAAATACTACAAACCAGCTACCATTTAACCCGACTCCACAAGACAACCCAGCTCCACAACATAACCCGACTCCACAAAATAACCTAGCCACACCAAACAACCTTAGTGACCCAATCGCTAACCCAGCTGATTTCCAAAATCTCTTTAACCCAACAACCAACCAATCCCAAGCTACCTCTACTTCCAACAGTCGTGTTCCCCGTCCGAAGCCTCCGCCAACCAACGAAGAAAACCCCATCCAGAAACAACTTGAGAAAACCCCAGCCGCTCTTACCATTTGGGGATTGCTTATGAGCTCCAGTGAGCATCGTCAGAAACTCGCTCAAACATTATCCTGCATGGAAATTGCGCCTGATATCACCCCTGAAGCCATGATGGCCGCTATTGTCACCAAGCCTACCATTGCCACTAAACCAACTAAACATGTTGTAACCTTTACCGAAGCTGACCTGCCGCTTGAAGGAACTGACCACAATAAGCCTTTGCATGTCACCATGAAGTGCATGGGGAAATGGATCCCGGTGGTGTTGATAGACAATGGGTCAGCACTCAATGTATGCCCTCTTCGAACGGCTTTATGTTTGGGACTCAAACCAAAAGATTTCACACCATCTAGTCTCACTGTTCGAGCTTATGATAACACCCGTCGCAATGTGCTTGGGACTGTTGAAATGGAGATTGCTGCAGAGGGGTTTAAGTCAACAGTTGAGTTTCATGTGCTTGAGATCCCAGCTTCGTTCAATTTATTGTTGGGACGTCCCTGGATGCATCGACCTGATATCATGGCAGTTCCATCTACCTTGCATCAAAAGGTTTTGCTCGGTTTGGAAAGTGGGACAGTTGCCCTCTACGGAGATACAGGCATTCGCCCTCATGCTGAAGACAATGCTCCTTTGTTAGAAATTATGCATGATGAGAATGATGTTCAGCTTGGGGGCTTTGCTTTCGATACGTCTGGTGGTGTGTTTACGCTTCGTATTGATGACGATTTTTCAATCAGCACCACAGCTCTCGAGATGATGAGAAGAATGTCTTATCTGCCAGGCACAGGCTTAGGACGAACTCACCAGGGGGTGGCTCAGTTTCCAGAATTCCCTTCTCAGCGAGGCCGTTTCGGGTTGGGATATGAACCTACACTGAAAGAGATGCAAAGGGGGAAGACCAATGGAGCAAGTAGCAGTGCAAACCGTCGGATTCGCTTTGTTGGAGAAGGGTCGAATGCACCTTATCGCGGCTAGCCTGAGCCGTTTGTAAATGAAATAAGTGGAAAGGTACACCCCGGGTTCGAAATCTTTGCTAACGATGCTTGGGACAGCGAAGATGAACATGAAAAGGTCGAGAAATTGGTGAAAGACCTTAAAGCAGATTGGATGGAGGCTTTGGATAGTGGGGTCTTGATGTCAATGTTCGATGAGGTCAGTCTGACAGGTAAGGATGAGGAAGAGCCAGCTGTGATGATGCTCGGGCAGGAGGCCCTCGATGATCCCAGTGTGCTGATAGTGGATGCAGTCGGTGAATACAAGAATTGCACTTTCACTCCTGTTGTAAAATTTACCAATGCATTCACTAAGTTAGAGTTCGAGTCTGAGTCAGGGTTTGAATTTGGCTGTGAGTCGGAGTTTGTGCCTCTTGGCCCTCCACGTCGTCATTTCTATTTCGAGTTTGAGTCTGATGCCATGTACTGTGCCCCAGAGGGCTTTGCTAATGAAATAAACGGTGATTTCGCTTACTTTGCTGTTCCCGAAATAAATTGTGTTGACCCTGACAATGATGAGACTGAGTTCGAGGGAGAAATACCCAAAGAACTCAAGTCTCTAATCGAAAGGGAAAATGAAAGGCATGCTCAGCCAATAAAAGAAGAAGTTATTTCAGTTAAATTGAGGGATGAGGAGAATCCTCGCATGGTTCAAATCGGTTCCGGGCTATCTACTGAGGAACAAGAATTACTCGTCGATTTACTCAAAGAATTTGAAGATGTCTTTGCTTGGTCCCACGCAGATATGCCCGGAATCGATCCTGAAATTGTGCAACATCGAATTCCCCTGTATCCTGATGCAAAACCGGTAAAACAGAAATTGAGAAAAATCAGGCCAGATTGGGTTGAAAAAGTCAAAGAGGAAGTCACCAAGCAATTCAATGCCGGCTTTTTGATGGTAACTGAATATCCACAGTGGGTTGCAAATATAGTGCCGGTGCCCAAGAAAGATGGAAAAGTCAGGGTATGTGTAGATTTCAGGGATTTAAACAAGGCTAGTCCGAAAGATGATTTTCCCTTACCGCACATTGATGTATTGGTAGACAACACGGCAGGGCACGCGCTGCTATCATTTATGGATGGTTTTTCGGGATACAATCAGATTTTGATGGCACCAGAAGATCGGGAGAAAACGACCTTCACCACTGAATGGGGGACGTTCTGTTATCGGGTCATGCCGTTTGGATTAAAGAACGCGGGGTCTACTTACCAACGGGCTGCAACAACTTTGCTGCATGATATGATGCATAGAGAAGTTGAGGTATATGTGGACGACATGATTGTCAAAGCCAAGGAAAGGGAAGGACATCTCCCGGCATTACGCAAGTTCTTTGAAAGGATACGGAAGTATCGGATGCGCCTCAATCCACAGAAATGCACATTTGGAGTCACCGCAGGGAAAATGTTGGGGTTTATGATCACTACTCGAGGGATTGAAATTGATCCAACGAAAATCAAGGCGATATTGGAAATGGAGCCACCGAAGACAGAAAAAGAGGTTCGGAGTTTTCTTGGAAAAATTCAGTTCATCAGCAGATTCATCGCCAAGTTGACTTCAACTTGCGAGCCGATGTTTCATTTGCTCAAGAAAGGAGTGCTGTTCAAATGGGATGACAGGTGCCAAAAAGCCTTCGAATCAATTCGGCAGTATCTTCAAAGTCCCCCAGTATTGATGCCGCCGACACCTGGAAAGCCGCTGATTCTGTATTTATCAGTAACACAGTCTGCAATGGGTTGCATGTTGGCACAGGAAGGTGAAGCAGGTGTCGAGAAGGCAGTGTATTATCTAAGTAAGAAAATGGTCGGAGCTGAAGAAAGATACACCCCTTTGGAGAAGACTTGTTGGGCTCTTGTATGGGCCTCTAAAAAGCTAAGGCATTACATGTTAGCTTATTCGGTGGTGTTGATTTCTCGAATGGACCCCCTCAAATATCTGTTCGAGAAACCGGCACTCACTGGAAAGTTGGCACGGTGGTTGCTCTTATTGGCTGAGTTTGAACTCAAGTATGTAACGCGAAAATCGGTAAAAGGCAGGGCTGTGGCAGAATTCTTGGCAGATCATCCAATCGAAGGGCCAGAAGATACAGAATTCCAATTTCCCGATGAACACGTTATGACAGTAACAGAGGATGTTTGGAAATTGTACTTCGATGGAGCTGCAAATCAGAGAGGATTCGGGATCGACATACTATTGGTCTCACCAGAGGGGCCGCACATTCCCCTATCTTTCAAATTAAATTTCGAAGTTACCAATAATCAAGCAGAATATGAAGCGTGCATTGTTGGAATGGAGGCTGCTTTTGAAATTGGGATTAAGAAGTTGGAAGTGGTCGGAGATTCGAATCTGGTAGTATCTCAAGCCAATGGTGATTGGAAAGTGCGAGAGGAAAAGTTGAAACCATACCACAAAGACCTCGATGACCTGATCCATCGATTCGAGCAAGTTACTTTTACACATATCCCGAGAATGAAGAACCAGTTTGCCGACGCTCTTGCTACCTTGGCATCCATGGTAGAATTGCCTGTGGGAGTAAGAATGAGACCAATCATGATTGAGCAAAGGAATAGGCCAGCATACGAGTATGTGATGAATGTTGGCGAAATTGACGATGGCCTGCCTTGGTACCATGATATCTGGAATTTGGTTGAGAAAGGAGAATATCCAGAAGGAGCAAACAAGAAAGATCGAATAGCATTACAAAGATTAGCTTCGCAATACATCCTCTGCGGTGGAAGGTTATACAAAAGGTCGTATTGTGGCATGCATAAGTTATGCATCTACGGTGATGACACGAAAAGGGTGATGGAGGAAATTCACGAAGGAATCTGCGGTCCTCACATGAGTGGATTAATGATGGCAAAGAAGATTCTGAGGCAGGGGTATTATTGGTCGACTTTGGAAACAGATTGTGTGCAGTATGTGCGGAGATGTCATAAGTGTCAGGTCCACGCTAACCTCATGCATGTGCCGCCATCTGAACTTCATACAATGGCGACGCCTTGGCCTTTCTCAGTATGGGGGATAGATGTGATTGGGAAAATCACGCCACCAGCATCGAACGGACACAAGTTTATATTGGTGGCAATTGATTATTTCACGAAGTGGGTAGAGTCGGCCTCTTACGCTACATTGACCGCAGTACAAGTGGCTCATTTCATTAAGCAAAACATCATTTACCGATATGGGGTTCCTAATGCCTTCGTGTCAGACAATGGTGTGCATTTCAAAGGAAGAGCAGCAGAGGTGCTTGAGGAATTCAATGTTCAGGTTCACAAGTCAACAGTATACAGACCACAAACCAACGGGGCAGTAGAAGCAGCAAACAAGTCAATCAAGAACATCTTGGAGAAAACCATCGAGTCATCCAGGGATTGGCATGAGAAGCTGCCATTAGCATTATAGGGGTACCGCACTTCGATCCGAACTCCAACAGGGGCAACGCCCTATTCACTGGTTTATGGAATGGAAGCAGTACTTCCTATTGAGCTTGAAGTACCATCCTTGAGGGTGATGATAGAAAGTGAGATTAACGAAGCCGATTGGTTGAGCGACAGATTCGCAGAGCTAATGTTGTTTGATGAAAGGAGGTTGCGGGCATTGTATCACATTCAGGGATATCAGAGAAGAATTGCCCGCGCATTCAACAAAAAGGTGAAATCCAGGGATCTGATTGAAGGGGATATGGTGGTGAAGGAAATTCGGGCACCGATATTCGATCCGCGGGGAAAATTCAGGCCAAAATGGGCAGGACCATACATCATCAAGACTATCCTCGACGGTGGAGCAGCAGTGATCCTTGATTTGGATGGTAACGAGTTCAGCAATCTTGTCAACTTGGACCAACTCAAACGATATTACCCCTGAGAGATGCTCGTTGGGCGGAAAATCGCAAGGGCGAACCGACCCAAACAAAAATTAGAGCAAGCCTGCTAGTCTGAAAACCCACACTGGGCAGTCTAGGCAAAATCTAAGGCGAAAATTTAAAAGAAGCTCGCTGGACCGAAAACCTGAAAAGGCGGTACCAGGCAAAACTTAGAGCACAAAAAGGAGAGTGTTAATACCCGAGTGAACCTTTCCCTGAACTACGCCATGACCTGATTCCTTGAAAAGGGATACGTAGGCAACCCTATTTTGGGGTTCGGTCTAAATCTGATGAGTTGGCCCGCAATTTTGGCGATATTTGAAGGAAATAGCATATGGAACTAGATGAATCAAGAGGGGGAAACCCTTCATCGTTCAATTTTATTCAAATCACTTCTTCGATTACATAAGCTGAGCATGAAAACCTAAAAAAAAAAAAAAAAAAAAAAAAAAAAACCATTTATTTTGGGAAACAGCCTAGTGAGTCAGAAAAGAAGTTGCGCTAATTTCTTCAGCGTATGGCTCTCATCTGCATCCTCATCCAATCTCTGTAGTGTCCATTCAAATGAATAGTTGGGTAGGGATCAGGAGCCCAAACAACCCTGTGCCTCCAAGAAGTACGATAGCGCTCAAGAACGGAATGTTTGAATACGGGAAGGCAGAAAGTAGCAGGAACTATATACTCCACTTCTTGGCGAATGCAGTATTGACGGAGAATACGCTGTGGAAAATAATATGCATAACCTTGCAGTCCCGCTAAAATCACCCATGTGTCTCCCATGTGATTGGCCGTCATATCTGGCAAGGGCAACCAATGGCACCTCCAAGTGATGTGATCCTCTTCCAATGATCTGAAGAAGTCAACCCATTCATCTTCATCAGGCTCGTCATGCACAAATGGCCTACTCACCCAAGTCCGGGGCTCGTAAACCCAATCACCTGCTGGCTCCCTCAAAAACCCAACCTTGTCACACAGCCATATCTACAAAACCAAAAACACCCAAGTCAAAGTCAAAACCAAAGCCAAACAACCAAAAATCCCCCAAAATTCCCAAAAACCCAAAGCATCCAAACCAAATAAACCAAACCTGAAGCAAAAGCGGACTCCCAGCAAATGTATCTGTTCTCCCAGTCTTAACCGCATCCAAGCCCATGATTGTTTCAGCCAAAACCAAAGGAACCACATCCCGCCGCTGTTCGATCTGAGCAGCAACACCGACAATGGCAGAACTGGGATGGCCATCACCGGGGACCGACAAGTATAATGCCAAGAGGCACATGCAAAGTGCAAACATGCGTCTGCTCTGAACGGTAAAATCTAAAAGGTCGCCTGTTGGACCGTAATCCGCAAAAAGACGAAGGATGTTGAGAGTCTCGTTGCGAATCAAAAAGCGCGCAGTACCATTCCCAAGACCAAGCTTCCTGCTGAGAATGTTGGCGTAATTTTGACTGATGGGCGGTATGACGGGATCAGCAAAAGCATTACCGCCAAGATATGCCTGAAATTCTTCGACGGTCGGGCAAAGTTCTTGCATGCCGAAGCGGAACACATGGAGCTCTGAATCCCAACAGCGGACGGCGGCACGTAAGATGTCCTGGCGAATAGGAAAAGTGTGGAGGTGGCGAAGGGCATTTAGGCCAAGACCCCGAAAGTTGAACCAATCGATGTTTTCAAGGCTAGCAATCCAAGTGTTGATAATGGAAGGGTCAAGAGTGGCCATGGAAAAACAATAGAAGATTGATGAGGAAATATGTGGAGTAAGGAATGAGAATTGATGAAATGGTGTGTGGGAAAAGCTTGATCATGAATGGTATTTATAGGGGACTTGTGAGGAACCTTACAAATTTGCCATGCAACATTGGAAATCAAAGATTACATTTTCAAGATGGTCAATTGCATGTTTTCAAAGTATTTGTGTTTGAAAATTTGAAAATGCATTGGAAATGCATGGCATTTATGGGGAAAATGTGAAAAGACCTTGGGAAGGTGATGTTCAAAGCTTGAAAGGTGTTATAGCAGAGCAACAAGACATTTGGGGCAGAGGAAACCATACAAAAGAGTCCAAAAATGCATTGGGAAGCAATACCACAAACCAGCCTAGCACAGGCATTGAGCGCTCAAGGCCAGAGAGTTGAGCGCTCAACTTCCCCCAGACCACCTTGAGCGCTCAAGGTGGTGAGCTTGAGCGCTCAAGCCCCATTGAGCGCTCAAGGCCTGCAGAAAATGCAGCAGACAGCAGCAGCTGTATTCTTGCCCGTTTGGTGCCCGAAACCTTTTCCAAGCTTCTTAAACCTCATTTAACACCCAAGCCAAGTTTCAATAAGCATTTGTGACTTCACGGAACGTCCCGTGCCCCGAGTTATCAAGCCGATACGTGTACGGATACGAGATACAAGCTTAAAGTGGCCACTCAAAATGTTCAAATCCATTTCCAAGCCTTGCTAGCCATATCCAATCATTGAAACACGTGTCGGAAGGCACTTTTGACTTGTCGGAACATTTCCTGGGGCAATTCTTCAAAGATTCAAGGTTATGAGGTTCCAACGGCTTATTTAAGCAATGAAACGGCGGCCATCACCATGTCAAAAATGGTTTTAGAAGTTTGACGGATGAAAGGTCATGATCCCAGGGGCATTTATGTCATTGTTGACTTGGTCAAGGTGGTAACATGATAATTCAGTACATGCAAAGAGGCTCATGAAGCATTTTACTTTCAAATTTGCCTTATGAACATCAAATTCCGTTCTAAGGTCACTTTGTATAGATTGTTATTGATTGCTTATATGCAGGAAGTGTGTCAAGTTATGCGTCATGTAAATACATCTTCCGGTTGTACATAAATTCAAATAATCATGTTTCGTCCAAATTCTCGAACATGTTAGCTTTTCTTAAAGGTTGAATTTTAAAACTTTGGACTCGGATGTTTGAATTCAAGAGTTTGGTGGATAAATCGCGTACATTCTACAACAGGTTGTTTGTTTGTACAATCAAAACAGCAAGTAATACAACGAACAATGAAAGTACAAATCATGTGCAAAAACTGATTTAAATCCATGCAAGGCAAGACATCGAGTCTGTACAGGGCACACAACGCCCAATAAAGAAATCCACAACTGGGGCACGCAGGCCCAATCCATCTATCTACTGGGGCACGCAGGCCCAATCAAAAAGAAAAGATATAAAAGCAAAAACAAGACTCTAAGCTACTCTATATCTACTGCGTACTACTCCGTCTCATCCATCGTCTCGTCCGAGCTCTCAGTCTCGGCCTCCTGTCGCTGCTCCAGTCGCTCCTGCCGGGAAGAGGGATAGTTAGCGTCATCAACGCTGTCATCGCTCGAGCTCGTGGTCTCAACTATCCCCCCGGGTGCTACCTCCACCCTCTGACGGGTCGATCTCCGTGGCCTCACCTCCGCGGGCTTTGAACGCCCAAGCCGCACAGTCGTGTCTCCAGGACCACCAGCTCCGTCATGTGTCCTCTTTCTGATCACGGGCGGCTGCATCATCAAGCAAACAAGGAAAGAATCAGAACATGATATAGTCAAGGAATCGAAAGCACAAGGAAGGTAAATTGCATACCGGTGCGACTCTCAGTCGAGACGGACCAGGAGCAGCAGGAGGTACTGGCTCGCCCTCCCGGCGGATAGTGACCTCCTCTCCGGCTATGAGGCGGCGAATCAGGACGCGCAGTCCTCGGTTCTGATCATACAAAGTCTGTACCGCCTCATGTGAAACCTGCAAGCACATCAAAATTTGAGTCATCAGTACACTTGGGCATTCATAATTGAAGTCCACAAAATTGAAAGAATGAAGTGTTTCTTACCGGTGCTGCGAGCCGCGGGAAGTCTGCTGGAGGCCTTGGGATGTCTATGTCCCCTATCTCACCCCCGGCAGAGGTGACGCGCACCCACCACCTAGCCCCTGCTATCTCCTGAGATGAGGTACCAGTACCCTCACCTCCTGCCACCCCGCCAGCTGAGGCACGCGCCTTCGCGGCCTTCTCCCTCTCCATCCACTCTGCCGCTCTCAGGGGACCGGCCAGGTACCTGCTCCGGTAGTCGATATAGCTCAAAGCAGGGCGAAGATACTGGCGCAAGTACAGGTCAGGCGTCGTGTAGCGCTCAATCTCCGCCAGCGTATACCGGGACGTCATCAGCACCCGGGGAGGAAGGTGTCCTGGCACCTGTGGTTTATCGGCCCGTATCGACTGGCGCAGCACCCTGTCACCAAGGTACCAGAACCAGCCGTACTGGCACTCAAGTAGGACCCTCCCTCTCGTAAGCTCCCTGCTCCGAGCCAGGTAAGGCTCGTCAACGGCATCCCATACTTCCCAGCGAACCTGCAAGAGTTGTTAAGAGCATCAGTAATCAAATGTGAAATAGAACAAAAGCAAATTGAATACATGAGAAAGAGTTTGATATTTACCAGAGAGGCGGCGAGTCTGTCAAGTGAAGCACGGAGAACGTGGATGTTCCCCCGTGCTGTGCCGCCGTAGCGGAAGCCTTCACCCCAGCACAACGCCCGGGGGATGACGTTCGGATCCTGGTGCCGTGTCTCAGGGGGGTGTAACCCCAACACCTCGTAAGCCCAGAGCTGCAATGAAAACAACGAATCAGTCAGTCAGTGTGAATTTTGGTAATCAAGTGCGAGTATTGAAATGCATGCAATTAAATTTGAAACTAAGAGTTTTGAGTTTTTTTTTTACCTCCCAGACGCTCCATAGTCCTGAAATGCCTGTCCCTTTCCGTCTTGAGACAGCATTCATGAACGCATAGCAGCTTCCCAGCGCTGCCCCACCCCAATCATACCTCGCCGCCCTGGCGAAATCTCTCAAACCTCCGAGATAGGAGAGGTGCACCCTGTTACGCCTGTTTGGGTACAGTGATGCCCCAAACAAGTATAGCAAGTAGCACCTCGCCTTCCGTGCTGCATCCTCTTCATCGGTCGGCTCGCCCAATCCCTTCGTCTTGAATTGGCCATATGTGGCCGTCTCCCCCTCCTTGTTGGGCACGAAACCCAAGAACCACCTCAGCGCTGCATCATCCCTGCCAATCCCAGAGTCAAACGGGATCGGGTCTCCTCCTACCTGCAGCCCCGTGATCGCTGAGAAGTCCAGCGGCGTCATCGTCGCCTCTCCGAAGGTAAGGTGGAAAGAACTCGTAGAATCCCTCCACCTCTCGGCCAGTGCTGTCACCACAGCATGGTCGTGCTGCGTGCCCGTAAGAGTCGGGATGAACCTCCCAAACCCAGCCAGATCCACCAAAGCTCTCACAGAGGCATGCAGCTGCTGGTATACCTCCCAACTTGAGCCCATGCCTCCATGAGCCTTCAAGCGCAAGTCACTCTGCACACAATCAAACAGACAGTCAAGCAATCAAATGTCAGTCCAATCTCTTATCCAAATCCAGTCATCAACAAGCAGTAATTCAATCATTCAATGCAAATCAGGATTATTAATTACTAAAGTGCGTGAAAACAATGAAGCAAGGAAGTAAAAGCAAGTGTACCGTCAGGCAGTCTGTCGAAAGATGGACCTCGGGGTCCAGTAGCACCTCCTCTCCAAAGTACAACTCCCGTTGGGGAGTGTAAGCGTCTGAAGCGGAAGGCACGAAGAGGTGCACCGGTGGAGCGTAAGTCGCCGCATCGAAAGCTGGTCTCCCCCTCCTCAACCACAGTCTAGCAGCCTGGACCACCGTCACTCTCCGTCCAGCTGCCCTCTCCTCCTCCTCAGCCTGTGTCCTCGCCTCCTCCGCCGCCTCCTCTGTCTCAAACTCCTCGCAAAAAGCCCTCGCCGCCTCATCCTCAGCGGCGGCCTCCCGTAGCATCGCCACCTCTCTCTCTCTGCTCTCAACTACAGCCTCCCTCGCTGCATCTAAGATCCCCGGGGCATCTGCTGCGACCGCCATCACCACCTCCGGCGGCGCGTGCTCAAGATAGTCCTCCCGAGAAATCCCAACCGGCCCCTGATCCGCCGGTCTACTACTCTGACCCTGAGTCAATGACTCCCCACCAATCACCACCGCCTTCCCCCTATCCACTCCGCTAGGCTGCTGGCGAGGTCTCGGCTCTATCCTCCAGCGGTCAACCCTAGTCCTGGTGACCCCGCTAGTACCCTCCGCCCTATCTCCGCCATCGCCACCGCTCGTCCCCCTCTCCTCAACTGTATCCTCACTACCGTCGCTGTCCACGTCATGGACCTCCACCATCTCCATCCCCTCTCCCCTCTCCTCTACCCTCTCCGGTGCCGGGGCACCATCACCACCGGCACCACCACCGTCACCACCATCATCACCACCGTCACCACTACCTTCACCACCGGCACCACTACCCTCACCACAGCCACCACCATTATCACCACCATCATCACCACCACCATCACCACCACCATCACCACCATTACCACCCTCACCGTCACCGCCACTTAAACCACTCCCCCCACTGCCGCCCTCTCTCTCCCTCTCTCCTTCTTCATTTCCAACCGCCTCCATGGTCGTAGATGGCGGCACAGCCTCTGATGGCCCCTCAACCGCCGGGCCAGGGCCTTGAGCGCTCAAGCTCGGTGGTGGCAAAACCACCGCACTACCACCGTTGCCCTCCCTCGACGTCGGCGAGTCCACCGGAAGCCGTGACTCATCGGGATTCTCCATGAAAACCGATCTAAACGTGAATCGAACCTTAATCAAACAGAAATTGGACCGAAACCGTGCGGATAAACCCTAGGAATTGGGGGTTTTTGATTTCGCAAGAAATTCGAGTGAGGAACGAGAGGGTTTTGATCGGAATCGCTAGAGGAGTGAACGGATTTGCTCTCTGGAAATTTTGGAACGTTATGGGAGTGAAATGACGTTAATCGGAGTTAAAACGGACGTTGCAGGTTCTGAACCGTCGTCCCCGATCGGGGGTTCAAGCGCTCAAGCTGGCCTTTTTGAGCGCTGGAGGGTCAACGTTTGGAGTTGAGCGCTCAAGGCTTTGGAGTTGAGCGCTCAAGGTAGGGTTGAGCGCTCAAAGGGGAGGACCCTGAGCGCTCAAACCCAATCCTGGCAGGATTCTTGGCTTCTTTTGCATGCTTTGCAGGGGCATTTTGGGCATCCTTTATGATTTGTAGGTGTACTTTGGACTTGTTGGTCCCAATCAACTGAACGCGTAATGATCCAAGGATCTAAAATCTCGGTAATTGGTCGCGCTAGACCGTGTTAATCAATCAAGAGGTGTTGTGTATCATGTTTTCGCGTTAGCGTATGCGCGAAGTGTTTTGACTGTGGTCTGAGAGCTTTATGCTCGTTTAAATCATTTTCTGAGGGCCATGTGCTCGTTTAAATCATAATTCACCAATCATGTTTTCGCGTAAGCGTATGCGCGAAGTGTTTTGACTGCGGTCTGAGGGCCACGTGCTCGTTTACATCATCATTTTGAAAGCCACGTGCTCGTCTAAAATCATGTTTAGCAACCATGTTCCAAGTCAATCTCATTAATCATCTGAGTTTTTGTTTATCACCTAACTGTCATGCCGCTAAAACCATCATATTTATGTGTTCGGTTCAACAGCGTATCGATTGTCTCGTTGCTCAGTAGACAATCATCTTATCATTGGCTATCTTGTTGCTCAAGGGATAGCCCCATTAAAATTAGCCTCCTCGTTGTTCAAAGGGTAGCTACACAATCACAATCACAATCACAATCACAATCACAATCACAATCACAATCACAATCGCAATCACAATCGCAATCACAATCACAATCACAATCACAATCACAATCACAATCACAATCGCAATCACAATCACAATCTCAATTATTTGCTTCATTCGCTAAGGCGTTTCACGACCCAGGAAGGCTCGTTGATTCGCGTTGTATCATTTGTCCTGAGGGACCAAACTTTTTGATCAATCGTCCTGAGGGACAGGAGAACTCATTGCATTTGTTTGCATATGCCCCCAGGAACTACGCCGGTCTGATCCCTACAATGGGGTACGTAGGCAGCCTGAATGGCACGACCGACTGATTTTTAATGTTTCCTTTTGGCAGTTTGAGATGTATTACGGATAAAGAGTTGGGTTGTCTATATCTTGGACGTTACTCATACCAAATCAATGGTATCGAGTCTCATCCAAGAGGGGCAACTGTAGACACCCCAATTTTGAACCCGAGATACGCTCGTGCATCTCCGATGATGAAACGGATCAATCGCGACTACCTGGAACTGGTGAAAATGATTTGAGTTTGACCAAAACCAACCAAACACTACCCAAGCAATCAAAATGTGCCAAACCAACCCAAGCATTGTTGAACCAAGCCAAACCATCAATCTGCCATCCATAGCCTTGAGCGCTCAAGCCCATGGCTTTGAGTGCTCAAACCCCTGAGGAGCACCTTGAGCGCTCAAGTCCACAGCCTTGAGCGCTCAACCCCCGTCCAGTCAGCAACTTGCAGAGTATCTCATCATGAGATTTCCTGCATGGGAGCGTCTGTGGTTGATCTTATACGATCCCTATACGTATAATACCCCCCCCACTAAGTCCTAAAATACGCCTGAAATGCTCCCAAATACATAAACCCACTTCTCTCTCTCTCCTTTCTTCCCTCCCACTCACTCTATAAAACCACCCATTGCCCCCTGGTTTGAGGGAGGAATTCCACCACTCCTTACCTTCAGTTTCTACCAAAAAACCACTCCTCTCTCTCTCTCTCTCTTCAAAACCATCCTTCTACCATTAAAACCACCTACAATACCATCCATAAAACCCAGAAATTCGACCCTTGATCATCTGTCAACCACCTACATTGTCCAATTCGTACAGAATACAAGCCAAGAACATCCATAATCAACCTCTCAAAGTCCAGAATCAAGCTCAAGTCTCAAACATTTTCCAAAAGGTAGTAAAAACATGTGATGAACTCACTGTTTTGATCTTTCTGAGGAAGGCTAGTGAGTTTAAGCAAGTTCTCTATACTTGCATTGAACTCACAAAGGCCTGAAAGTTGCTTAAAAACCTTTTTCAAATTTGCAGTTACAGTAGGTTTGAGCGCTCAAGCCTCTGGCCTTGAGCGCTCAAGCCCAGTTTTGAACAGGCCACTGTTTTGCTAACATCTGAGCTTTCTTTTGGTTTGATCATTGTCTAGAAGTTAATTGTGTTCATGTAGCTTTCAAAACAGTTTATTTCCACAACAAAATTACATGCATGAATGTAAATTAACCATTTCATAGTGATTAAATATCAAAAAACTTCAAATTTCTCATGTTTGATTGCAAAACAGTGGCTGTCTGTCATTTTGAAACTTTATTTTATGCCTTTGGTGGTCCTGAGGAAGTAGTAAAATCAGTTTAAAGGTTAAACAGTGGAAAGCCATGTTATGGCTTGAGCGCTCAAGGTCAGATCTTTGAGCGCTCAAGCTGTTCTTGGCCTATTTGCAGTTTTCCAGCAATTTGAGTGATGGCTTATGGTTTAATTCTTTGTTAAGTGTATATAAGTTGTCAGTATAGTGTTTGTGATCTGGATCCCTCTCTCTTGCAGAATTGGTTTGAGCGCTCAACCCATGAGCCTTGAGCGCTCAAACTGGTTCTAAAGCAAGTTGGTTTTAAGCATTTTCTGGTAATTTCTAAAGAGAGGTGATGCTTGTGTGATATTTCTGTGATGTATTTAAGTCTTAAAGCAGCATCAAATATTGAAAACCAGCAAGAAAAATGTTCGGGTGGAATGAGGGTTGAGCGCTCAAGTCACTACCTTTGAGCGCTCAATCCCCATTCTGGAATCCAGATTGCAAACAATTTAATAAGTCTCATGTTCATAATTTCTTGAGTTATTGTACGATTTCTGTTGTAATTTATTTTTGTGAACATTTGTAGTTTCACGTTCATCATCCATGTAGATCGTGCGCACAAGCATCCACAGTAAAATCGCATCTCTTGCATATTTTGTTATTATGTGATTCCCGTCCCCGATTCCCCATTTATGTGAATAAATCAAATTTTAAACATTTCCAAAATCCCACAAAATATCAAGTAGAGACCGGTTCACGGACCGGGCGAGAGGGGTGCCGTAAAACCCTTCCCCTCTCGTAACCAAACCCCCGAATCCGAGAAATCTGTGGTTCCGCCATGATCAGTAAAATCTTTTTCTATGGGCAATGAGTCATATTTTTTATCGGTTTCTCGGGTTCGGACCTCAAACCCGGGTGGCGACTCTAACAAATCACAATCTTTTTCGAGCAATCTCGGTGGGCCGTCCACAACCATTTGATGCCAAAATGGCTGTACATTTTATACTCCCAAGTGCCTAAAACTCACTCGCCCGTCTTCCCTCTCCCTCTCCAAAACCCTATAAACTCCCCGTTCACAAACCCTAAAATGCTTCGTCAGGTACTCAGATCTCTTTCCCGCCGATCTAAGTGTTACTCGGTGACACGGTCTTACCCTGTTATTCGCAATGCGAGAGTTCGTTTCTTCTGTACATCGGATGACATAAACGTGTGTCCCACAAAGCAAAATTCCGAGGTTTCAGAAGAATCAAGGGGCAACCAATCACTTGAAGCTGTAGACGAAGCAATGCGGAAGCCGTCACTTGAAGCTGTTCTATGTAAGCCTCAAAGTGGCGTGATTTCAATATATACCCATTTTAATTGAGGTAACATTGTGTTTGACTGCTGGAGGGACGGTTTTTGTTGTTAGTAAGAATAGGGTAGTCAGTAACTGTCACGTGTGCTGTAGGAAGTTTTGGGTGATTTCTAATGGAGTTCTTTCGTGGAAATGGGTCAAAGGGATTGTTTTTGGTAAATTCCATCATTCTCCCAACTTTTTCCGCATGAAAATTTTGGCCACGAATGCATGCAAATTTTGGTCGCGAACACATTTACTAACACCTGCCTTTTGGAAAATATTGGATGACAAAATTAATTGGGATAATTGTCATGTTTTCAATTTGAAGTTTGAGGTTCCTGGTGTAGGTCAACAGCTCTACTCAATTGGGAATTCCACTTTTACATTCTCAACACAGACATACAATTCAACACAGAGGAGAAAGCCCCAAATTTAAAAGAGAACGTAAAAGTGGGATTCCCAATTGAGTAGAGCTGTTGACCTAGACCAGGAACCTCAAACTTCAAATTGAAAACATGACAATTATCCCAATTAATTTTGTCATCCAATATTTCCAAAAGGCATGTGTCAGTAAATGTGTTCGCGGCCAAAATTTTCATGCTGAAAAAATTGGGAGAATGATGGAATTTACCAAAAACAATCCCTCTGCCCATTTCCACGAAAGAGCTCCATTAACAATCACCCCAAACTTCCTACAGCACACGTGACAGTTATTGACTACCCTATTCTTACTAACAACGAAACCCGTCCCTCAAGCAGAGTCGAACACAATGTTACCTCGAGTAAAATGGGTATTTATTGAAATCACGCCAGTTCGAGCCTTACATAGAACAACTTCAAGTGACGGCTTCCCCCCTGATTCTTCTGAAACCTCGGCATTTTGCTTTTTGGGACAACCGTTTGTGTCATCCGATGTACAGAAGAAACGAACTCTCGCATTGCGAGTAACAAGGTAAGACCGTGTCACCGGGTAACACTTAGATCGGCGGGAAAGAGATCTGAGTACCTGACGAAGCATTTTAGGGTTTGTGAACGGGAGTTTCTAGGGTTTTGGAGAGGGAGGGGGAGAGGGAAGACGGGCGAGTGAGTTTTAGGCACTTGGGAGTATAAAATGTACGCTGCTACTCCGATTTGGTATATTTTACACAATCTAAAATTCAAACAATTGAATTACTCCAAAATCAATCCATTTTTGGATGCTAACTAAATGTATCGAACAATGTGAAAATTTTGGCAATTGTCAAATTGAGCACCAAATATGGCATTAGCAAAACAATATTGCTTGATACACACCTCTTCATTACACCCATCTGCGTGACATTATATGATTAGTGATGAGAGAAAAAAAACACTATAAAATTACTTTACAACCATTGAACAGAATCGAGGACCCTACCAACAGGGTATTAATTTTTGCCCAAAAAAAAAAAAAGCAGGACAAACCCAACAAAACAAACTGTTACCATAATATTAAGAAATATTATATTACCATGTTACGAAGATTTATTTGATTATGTTTCCATAGTTTAGGATTTAATTATATTTTCATAATTTAGATTTTAGAGTTCCTCTCTTGTAAAATACAAGACACAAACAGACAAAGAAATCTCCAACAAGAAAGGATGAAACCCGAAAACCCAGGCTCCGCCGTAGCCACCGCACCGCTTCTACCCAAATTCCACTCACCAGAAACCCCATCTCCACGATGCTCCACCTCAATTTCCGGCGCCGTGTTCAACATCTCCAGCAGCATGGTCAGCGCCGGAATCATGTCGATTCCGGCCACGTTCGAGGTCTTAGGAATAATACCGGGCTTCATTCTGATACTGATTGTGGCTTTATCGGTGGAGGTGACGGTGGAGTTCCTTCTGCGGTACACGAATTCAGGTAATGCGGTTACTTACGGCGGTCTTATGGCGGAGTCGTTTGGGAAGTTTGGGTCGGTGGGGCTACAAGTTTGTGTGATGGTTACCAACCTTGGTGCGCTCATCATTTACTTGGTTATAATCGGTAAGTAGAAAACTGGGTTTTTCTTTTTTATTAGTAAATTAAAATGCTACTGGGTTTTTCTTTTTTATTAGTAAATTAAAATGCTACTGGGTTTTTCTTTATTACTAGTAAATTAAAATGCTACTGGGTTTTTCTTTATTACTAGTAAATTAAAATGCTACTGGGTTTTTCTTTGTTATTACTAGTAAACTAAAATGCTACTACGTTACTTCATTTATTGATGCGTAGAAGAACCTCGCAAAAAATTAAGTTGATTGGACGTCGGTAACCCAATGACCAAACTAAGTTCCTAGAAGTGTATTTTCGAAATTATGTGCATTTGGCCTAAATTAATTTGTCTGAAAGGCCGGTGGTATTATTTGGTTTTGGTGATCTTTCCGTCATAATATTAAAATCAATCACGCGTGAGAATAAGAAAAAGTATGAAAATATAAACCAAAATTGAAACAAATAGAGCTTAGACGATGCTAAATATAATAAACATAGCCTATTTCAAAATAGTATTGTTGAAGTCATAGTTTTCTTGAGAAAAATACCAATGTCGCTGCACCAATTTGGGGAGAGTTTTCCAAATGATAAAATTAAATCATTGAATTAAAATCAATTCATTTTTGGATGCCAACTAAACATCTCCAATAATGTGAAAAATTTGGCACTTGTCAAATTTAGCATAAAATGGCATTGGCATTTGGCATAACAATAATGTTAGGTACACTCTCCAACCACACCCGTCCGCGTGGCACTGCATGATTATTAACGAGAGAACAAATATTTTAAAATTACTTTACAACCACCCATCATCAGAATCAGTGTCAGCTCATTAGGTTTGGAAGTCTGAAACAGACTTATTAGATGAGGTCCACCACGTATTTTGCATTAAAAAAATTTCAACACACGTGGCACTACATGATTAGTACGAGAGAACAAACATTTTAAAATTACTTTGCAACCACCAATCAGTAGAATTTGGCTCATTAATTTGGAAGCCTAAAAAGGACTTATTAGATGACGCCCACCATGTATTTTACATAATAGAAATTTTCAACACATGTGACACTGCATCATTGGTAACGAGGGAATAAACACTTTAAAATTACTTTTCAACCACCAATCAGCACAATCTGGCTCATTAGTTTTAGAAGTCTGAAACGAATTCATTCGATATAGCCCACACGTATTTTGTATAATAAAAATTTTCAACACATATCTTTATAAAAAATCATCACAAAATATTTATTATTGCTTAATCATATACTATAACAAACCTAAATAAATAAATAACCATATATAGGAGGCTTACATAGGAGTATTTATTATTGCACAAATTTAATTATATATTATATAATTATTCAAAAATAAATAAATAACCATATATATAGAGGGCACTTTTTCCCTGATCAGAAACGGAGGCCCCACGGACAGAGCATAAATTTTTTTGCCGCAATAATCGCGGATAAACCCAACGAAACAAAGAAATCTCCAATAGAAAAGGATGAAACCCGGAAACTCAGGCTCCGCCGTAACCACCGCACCTCTTCTACCCAGATTCCACTCGCCAGAAAACCCATCTCCACGATGCTTCACCTCAATTTCCGGCGCCGTATTCAACGTCTCCACCAGCATGGTCGGCGCCGGAATCATGTCGATTCCTGCCACGTTCAAGGTCTTAGGAATAATACCGGGCCTCATTCTGATACTGATTGTGGCTTTATCGGTGGATGTGACTGTGGAGTTCCTTTTGCGGTACACGAATTCAGGTAAAGCGGTTACTTATGGTGGTCTTATGGCGGAGTCGTTTGGGAAGTTTGGGGCGGTTGGGCTACAAGTTTGTGTGATGGTTACGAACCTCGGTGCGCTCATCATTTACTTGATTATAATCGGTATGTTGTAAATGCAACTGGGTCTTTTTTCTGGGTAAATTAAAATGCTACTGGGTTTCTTATTTGAGTCTTTATCTAATGGATTTGGGATGAGAAAGGATTTTTGGCTTTTTAGCTCCCATTTTATCTTTTTGTATTTACTCTTCATTTTTTTTCACGTGAAATTATCGAGTTATTCTTACTTGTTTATTTAGTAAAGGATAAAAAGGGATTGTAAAAATCAGTTTCCTCAGTTGTGCTTTTCCTTTCTGCTCTGTGTTGCATTCGGTGTTTGGAATGGTAAATGTGCTTACCGGTTAACTGAGTGGATTTTGAAGGACCCGTCTCTGGTTAATTGTGCTTACCGGTTAACTGAGTGGATTTCGGTGTCCCATTGACTTGATTTTACCTAGTTCTACCAAATGAATAGTTCTAATAACATTCACGGGCTTGAGACGAGGTCCATTGTGACTTTGTGAGGGCGCGTCAGTTTGCTTTGCAGGCCCCGTCTCTGGTTTTTGATGGGGGATAGGATATTAGGATTCCTATCATGAAGTCCTAATTCCAATTTGCTTAGATACAATGGACAACGGTACACCTTGTAGTCTATATCTGAATTGGGCATTTTACTGGAGAGCTAGAGCCAGATAAGTCTGATGTTTCTGATGAATATTTCTACAATAAAAGGTATATGGTGTTTTGTTAAAGCAAAACCAAGAGTTATAAGGCCATTATACTCGTGTAGTTACTTTATTTTTTGAGTTAAGTCACCTAAGACTCACCTTAATTCTGCTAACCACTAGTAAGCTATCATGGCAGACACTAGACAGGAAGGCTGTGTTTGCATCATGTGCACGTGGGGTCCATTCATGTGGTGTTTGAGTTGGACTAGAATTCCCGTACAGATTTGGTTCATAGTGGGAGGGAATATATCAGCCAAGGGAAAAAAATAAAGAGATGATGAAGTGGATAATAAAAATCACTTCTTTAGGTTCGATATTCTATTCCTATACGTACTTGGGTTTGAGATTATTCCGTTTGTCACGTGGCTGAATATACGTGAGTTGCCTAGCATGATGAAAATCGAGGCATGAGGTTAGGCACCCTATTCCATTGCACATTTTGGACATCCATAAAATTTCAGTAGTTGAACTGACTAACGATGTGTATGTATGTATTTGGTGCTTCGGAATAATTTTTTAACGTATATGTACACTTGATCAATGAGGTAACTTGCCACCACTTGCCCCATTAGGTATGCACAAGATTGGATGAAGACAGATTTTCCCGGTGCAGGATATGGTTACAATCTAATTATTTTGAGGTTTATGACATACTGACAGTTATTTACTTTGATGTTGTTTGTTAGGGGATGTCCTTTGCGGAAATCAATCTGAAGGAACATTGCATTTGGGGGTTCTACAAGAATGGTTTGGCATCCAATGGTGGAACTCACGTGCATGTGCTCTCCTTTTCGTCGTGCTTTTCATTATGCTTCCACTCCTCTTAATACGTAGCATAGGTCAGTAGAGTCAATAAGTAACAAACCTTTCACGCGGTTTCCAAAAATAATTACACTTTATGAACATTTGATATCTTGAACGGATGAAAACTTACATTTTTAGTTGCATTTCGTGCCTATGATAGTATTGAAATGTGAATATCTTATACACATAATGGACATTTGATATCTTGAACTGATGAAAACTTGCATTTTTAGTTGCATTTCGTGCCTATCATAGTATTGAAATGTGAATTTATTGAGGTTTTGTACTGATTAAATGATTACCAAGGCTGCCAATTTACGCAAGTTAGCCAAAAGTATGTGATTTGTGAATTGGATAACATGAAGACATGATATGGCGATGCGGAGACTGCTCCTCAAAAAATGGTTCTGTTTGGTCATCATTTGAATTTCCAGTTTTATAGACCACTTTTATGATCCTGTTTTCTTACTATCTCTATTGAGCGATATAGTTTTGAAAAGTTTGAAATAACCTTTTCTTTTTTTTTTCTCTCTTTCCATTAAGAAAAATTGGTTTTGTTTTTGTAGTAATAATCTACCAGGAAACCTTGTGAATCTTTCACCAATTAAGTTTGGTTTTATTTTTTTAAGCCTGTTTGTTACAAGTAAAAATGTGTTGTTTTTTTCTTCCCCTTTTTGACCACTCTTTTACTGCTTGGTTCTTGCAGAATCACTAAAACATGCTTCAGGAGTTTCCATTCTCTTAGCAGTTATGTTTGTCGCTATATGCTCGGCCATGGCAATTCATGCAATGTGGGAGGGGAAAACCCAAAGATTAAGATTGGTACCAGACTTTGCCAATGGAGTCTCCTTCTTTGATCTTTTCACTACTCTTCCAGTATTTGCCACTGGCTTTGCATGCCATTTTTGTGGTAAGCATCATATATGTTAATTTGGCTGCCAAAAAACTGGAAAGCTCTATCGATCTAGAATCTAGATTAGTGTGAATGTACTGATAGGTGCGTAAATGTTCACATACGGTGTTTGGTTTTATGAGGCCTGATTGAAAATAAAGTATGGACCACATGTTCAGTTTTATGGTAAATAGTTGGCATAAACCCAAGTATGTATATGTATACTCCGGCTAACCTAGCAGCCAATATTGTACTCCTACTCTTCTTCTTCTTTCAATAGATACAATGAAAATCTTATGAGCTATAGGCGTAGTCATTTTTGCCGAATTACCTACATCTGTATGTCGTGCTTCCTTCTTGTGATTGTTTTTATTCTCCGTGCTATAGTATGTATATTTGTGCAGAGTTTCTTATTGTTATGTGTGATTTATAAATGCGTGCAGTTCATCCAGTGAGAGCAGAGCTTAGTAGGCCTTCTGAAATGAGCTCAGCAGTAAGGATATCTCTAGTTCTCTGCGTGATCATCTACTTTGCTGTTGGGCTGTTTGGATACCTGCTATTTGGCGACTCAATCATGGCCGATATATTAGTCAACTTCGATCAAAATGCCGATTCAGCAATTGGTGCGTTGCTCAACGACACTGTTCGGTTGAGCTATGCAATCCACCTGATGATGGTTTTCCCCGTCGTGAACTTCTCCCTCAGAGCCAACGTGGATGAACTTTTCTTCCCAAGGAAACCTCTTTTGGCGACAGACACCTGCAGATTCTTATCTCTTACCTGTGTTCTTCTCGCGTTGATGTACTTGGCGGCGATTGCTATTCCCAATATATGGTATTTCTTTCAGTTTATAGGAACAACCACCGTCATGTGCCTCATGTTCATATTCCCAAGCGCGATAATTCTAAGGTACTAGCTCAAACATGTCTCACATTGATTCAATATTTATAAAACGACTTTCTATTTGATTTATGTTACCGTTATCTAGTTTTCCTAACCATATTAGGAACCAGGTACGAAAACGATGGACAATTATTTGCCTCGCAATTTTCTTTCTTTCCTTGAGCTCCAAACATATCCCGAATTATGCTTCTTTTAACGCCTTACTGAAATTTTGACAGAGATGTTCATGGTATATCAACGACGAGGGACAAGATTCTGGCAGTTTTGGTAATTATATTGGCCGTTGGGACGAGCTTGATTGCGATTTCCTCTAATGTGTACAATTCAGTTAGAAGGGAGTGAGTGTATCTTTATGTTTGGGTTTCTTCGTCAGTTCAAGTTCAACCAAGGGTGGTTTTCCCTAAACCTGCATTTGGCCAAGGCATTGATGGTTAATTGGTTATATACTGTGTTCCCTGCCTGCTGTAACTTGTACTCCAATATTGATGGCTTTGATGATTTGTTGGATTGGGATTAAAATCATGTAAATTCTTCTAGCGAAAAATAATGGTTATTCTCTCGCGAGTACAGAAAATTGGGTGTTTAAGCACTTTTTTTCCTTAAAAAATAAAACTTTATTCGCTTATATTAACATCTGACTCATCGTGAAATTGGATTTATTTTTGTCATTTTTAAACTTGTAGTTTTGAGTCAACTGGAGTAGTAAGTACTGTAATAACTTACGACCAATTATTTAAAAAAAAATAAAAAATTCACCAATATATCTGAATGAATTGATTTTCTTCCTTAATTTTTGTCTTTTGCGAAATTATCATGTTTGCTGTATATTTTTAAATATTCTAATTTCTTATTTGAGTAAAGTCAAAGAACCAAATGACTTGATCAAAAAATTAAATTTTTTTTTTTTAAATTGTTGTACTGGAACTAAAAAAGAAGTTCAAGAAAACATAATGGACAAAAATTATTGGGTTGGCGGTCCGTGAGTGAGTCGCACAATCCTTCACTTTCCCTCTCAATCTCCGTCCTTAATTTTTTTTTCTTCTTATTTTAGTAGTTTGAGATGGATGCAAAATGCTACTATATTTTTATGTTTCGTTTCTACCCGCATGCATTATGTGATTGAGGTTTGTACTAGGGGTGTACAATTTGGTTTGGTTTCAATTTGCCACCCCCAAATTCCGTATATAAGGTCCGTTCACTAATGTTAAAGTAGCCCAAGACGAAAGGATAGTGTCACACATTACACCGCCGGACGACATTATTCCATTGCTTGAAGTCGAGTAGACATGAGAAGGGTGGCCCTTGAAAGGGTCTAGTTTGTTTTGTTATTCCGGCGTAACCAAAAAAAAAAAAAGTAGCCCCAAAAAAAGAAGGCCTCATAACGAGCCTAGCCCATGCACAGGCCCAACCTCTATTCGTCTCTTCTTCCTCCTCCGACGGAGAAAGAAAACGTTTGCAGAAGAATAGAGCCCGGGATTCTTCCTCTCATCATCGCACCATGCGCACGTTGGCCGCCCAGCTCAACTCTGTATGTAATACTTCGCTTCTACCCATTTTCTTGTGCTCGATTTCGCTGAACCCTAGTCTCCTCTGTTAATGTCTCCTGTGATTTGGGATTCATCTGATTTTTCTTTTCCTGTTTAGTTTGATCGTTCGTTAGCTGACTTTTGTTTGTGGCAATGTCAGTATTTGTGCAGAAGAAAATTAGCGAATGTGCAATCTCGCAATTTCTCTTCATCGCCTGTTGGAAAAGGTTAGTGATTTACTTATTGACAATTGCGTATTTTAAGGGCTTGTTTGGGCTCAACTCTATGGAAGTTTCTGGTTCCTTTTTGTGTATTGTCAAACTAAGTTCGTTGCATTTAGTCGGTTTCTTTTAGGAAACAATGAGAAACTAGCATATTGTTTGGACATCTTTTAACAAAGGGTGTATCCGCATATGTATTTGTGTTTATGTAGATGATTGTACTGATGAAATTATGATCTTATAGATGTCTCATCTGCAATGCAATGCTAGTTCTGGATGGAAGGGAGTGAAATTGATAAGAAAACAGGAAATGGGAATAGTGCTGCAAAAAAAAACTGAAAAGAAAACAGTGAATGGGCATTGGGATCAGGAAAAAAAATGGTCATAGTTCAAAGCAAAATGGATAGTGAAATCTTCACATCAAAGTTAAGAGGGAGATAGACAATTGGTTAAACAATAGGCTTACCTAGTATAGCCAATATCATTCTCATGTTTAATTCACCAGTTACAAGACCCACAAAATCATGTATGTAGAAATCTAAATCACAGTGCTTTTCATTGTTTAGCTAAATCCCCAACTCTTTCCTACACAAATTACTCACTACATTTGAAATCTGGAACGAGACGTGAGGTAAATAAAAGTTTGCTAGTCGAAAATACGAAGAAAATGCCAAATATGTCTTCCGTTTTAGCCCGGAGTTAAAAACTCCAACTCTTTCCTATAGAGAGGTACTGATTTAAAAAGACCACCCGGGTAGCCTAGCGATTTAAGGTTGTCATTGGCACCAACCCACAGAGGTCTTGTGCTCAACTCCCACTAGCAACGCCTCGACTTGCCCGATAAATGTTGCTTGTGGATGGTTGCACATATCCGGGTATTACTATGCAGAGGTTAGAAGTGGTTTCATTACCGAAAAAGTATAGTACTTGCTATATTTCATTGAAATATAATACGAGACAACTATGGGTGCCCTCTTTAACAAGCATAAAAAAATGCAAAGTACGACTATATTTCAACTCTTTAGAATCAGGATGATATGTCACTGTGAATCACAGTTGATAACTGTTGTAGCATGTAGCCTCTTTCTTGTACTTCTGCTTTTTCCTTACATATTATACTACGTACAAGTTATGGCTCAGCTTATGGTGTTAAACTTGAAATTTTCTATTGCTGTATAAGGTTTTCCACAAACTTGGAAACTGAAGTTGCAGCAAGGCTCTATAGTTTTCTTTTAGTATCATTTAGCTTTAGCTTTGTGGGTAAACCATTCTTTTAGAATACTACTCTTCAATACCCGTGATAACTTTTCTGTTGACTACTTCTTGGTTTTTAGATGAGCGCACCATCGAAGAGGAGGCCGAAAGGAAAATAGGATGGGTATTGAAACTGATATTTGCAGGGACTGCAACTGCTGTGGCTTACCAGTTCTTTCCGTACATGGGTATGCCTCTTGGTTTTACATCGTTGGAATCATTGCTTTCATGGAGTTTACTTGACAATACAAAACTGACTTCTACAGGAGATACTTTGTTGCAACAATCCGTGTCACTTTTGCATGTCAAGGATCCGTTGTTTAAAAGAATGGGAGCATCTAGATTGTCTCGTTTTGCAATAGATGGTAAGTATCCCTTTTATTTTTCCTCAAGTTAGTAATGCTTCAGACTATTCCACACTAGCTAATTTTTATCTTTATGATTTTTTTTTAAGGAAAAACTTGGTAATGCGATTATGTTTACCTCTGCGTCAACATAAAGCCAGGCACCACCTTGAGCTATTTTGCTTCCCTTTTTGAAGCTGCACATATTTTTTTGTTTCCTTTTTATTTTGTCTTGAATGAGATTCTCTGCATTCACTTTGCCCTGAATTCTGAATGTGAACTATTGGTTGTTAATCTGTTAGTTTGATTTGTAGTAAGTTAAAATGAATTCACACACTTTATTTGACGAACTGCTTTGTTATTTTTTGCCACCATAACTATCTCTTCTGTTGTCTTATCTCCAACATTTGCCCTTTTAATCAACTCTCTCTCTCTCTCTCTCTCGGTTTTCAATCTTATATACGGTACCCTAGCCAAGGAAATATTGGGCATTGCACAAAAGAGTGAAGTTTACCGACTTCTCTCTCTGGATCTGAACATGCAGTTTTGTCTTTGTTTTGATTCACAGATGAAAGAAGAAAGAAGATAGTGGAGATGGGTGGGGCTGAAAAGCTTTTGAATATGCTGGGGACTGCTAAGGACGACCGAACGCGGAAAGAAGCTTTGAAGGCCCTTGCAGCCCTGTCACCCTCCGGTGAGACTTCGTTGCCAGTTCGTTTCTGATGTCTCTATTTTGATGGATTTCAAACCAGTTCTTCTGTAACCTAGTTTCAACACTCTAAATTGGGTCCTCCGCTTTGATGTGTGAAATATCTAACAGTAAAATTCTTTATGTATTTAGTTCCGTTGGGGGTCAAATGAACGGTGTTGGATTTCCAAAACAAGCTGATTCTTGGAGGAGTTATGTGAACTTGGGTTGAATTTCCAAAGCTTTTCAACAACTTCCGCTTCTGCTCCAAAAAACAGCTTTAGAAGTTGCTTAAAATGCCGATTTGAGAAATTAACGCTTTGAGTAACATGCTTTTACCAGAATCTTAATTTTGACAAACACTCCGTCATACGGTCCCGGACTGGACAAACTTTTCCTTCCATTTCATCTTTTGAAAAACTCACACACTATCACACTTGTGCAAGAGGAGTTCTCTCTTCTGCATCGTCAGGCATGATAGGGTATGATATTTGTCCTCTGTAATTGCAGATGAAGCAGCTGGATTCCTACACCGTGCTGGAGCGGTCCCAGTTATTAGGTCTACCCCAGATTCCTCCGAGGATGCGGAAATTGAGAAATATAAGTTGAACTTGCTGAAGAGATTCGAAGAAATTTGATTCATTCTGAGATGTCATAGAAGTAGAACTATTTCAATTATGGGCTCTTAACATTTGCTTAGATCAGAAGGCCCTGTCTCCCTGTTGTAATTGTAGATGGAAGGCGTTCTGTAACTTTTTGTCTCAATATTTATATTTCTAGTATCCGGACTGTTGATTGCCGAGCGAACGGGTGTGATTGCTCACTATAGGCCCACCGAATCCGCAAAATCTAGAGCCAGTTTGAACTAAAATTCACGAAGAAGTCTGGATTTCTTTGTTAGATTTGCGTTTAATAGCTTAGATCAATCATTTGTCTTGATGAGCTTCAAAGCTTAAAAAATCGTGAATACGAGGAAGAAAAATCGCTGAAGTCGAAAAAATAAGTTTTAGAAATAGTAATATAATTTTGGTGTCTGAATTGATTAACTCAATGCAGAACATATATTACAGAAGCTCAGAAGAGAAAAAATGAAAAAAAAATACATCTTACAAAGTTACAACAGAAGGCTACAATGTATAAAATCATCACTTCTTAATATAACTGTACACATTAGAAGAGATCGCAATCAAGCTCGTCCCAACGGCCAGTATGATCACCAAAACAGCCACAATTTTATCCCTCCTTGTAGATATACCATGAACATCTCTGCCGGAAATTTCAAAACCGTTAAAAGAGGTACTATAATCTAGGTTGTCGACATTACAATGAAATGAAAGAGAGAAATTTGAGCTAGTACCTCAGAATTATCGCGCTTGGGAAAATAAACATGAGGCACATGACCGTGGTGGTTCCCATGAACTGGAAGAAATACCAAATATTGGGAATGGCAACTGCAACCAAGTAAATGAACGCGAGGAGAACACTAGTAATAGATACAAATCTTAAGGTGTCTGTGGCCAAAATAGGTTTCCGGGGGAAGAACAGTTCGTCCACATTGGCTCTGAGGGAGAAGTTCATGACTGGGAAAACCATCATCAGGTGGATTGCATAGCTCAACCGAACAGTGTCGTTGAGTAATGAACCGATTGCTGACTCAAAGTTTTGATCAAAGTTGAGTAGCATATCGGCCATGATTGAGTCGCCGAATAGAAGGTATCCAAAGAAGCCAACAGCAAAGTAGATGACCACACAGAGTACTAGAGAAATTCTGACTGCTGTGCTCATTTCAGAAGGTCTATTAAGTTCTGCTCTCACTGGATGAACTGCACGCACGTAAAAATCACCCAAGGCCATTTAAAGTCTTGAAATTGATGCGTCTTTTCGTTTTTTGAGGTCAAATTGAAAAGTCGAATTAAGCACAATAACTTCAAGAAGTAGCAGGAATTAGCCGAAAGATATCGTCTTACCATTTACATGGCATCCAAAGCCAGTGGCAAATACTGGAATGGTGGTGAAAAGATCAAAGAATGATACTCCATTACCAAAGTCCGGCACTAGTCTTAATCTTTCCGTTTTGCCCTCCCACATCGCGTGAATTGCCATTGCAGAGCAAATGGTGACAAACAACACCGCCAGGAGAATGGACAACGCTGAAGCATGCTTTAGGGATTCTGTAATAAACAGAGAGAGTGATCAAAATCCGAAAAGTCGAATATATTTCGTTTTTCTAATGGAACAGACTGGCTGCCAGCAGGGACGGAGCTAGGAATTTCACTACGCACTAGCATCCCCCAGCTCCATCCCTGGCTGCAAGAACATAACCTCGTCAAAATTGACAATTCAGTTCTAGGAGTACTAGTAAGTTGAAACTAACCGGTAATATTGACAACTTAAGTAAGCTCATGCATGCAATTGTTTTAACAACCACCCGCGAGGTTACTTGTTGACACTATATACTAACCTATGCTACGTAATAAGAGGAATGGAAGCATAACGAAGAGCACGACGAAGAGGAGAGCACATGCGCGCGAGTTCCACCATTGGATGCCAAACCATGATTGTAGAACCCCCAAGTGCATTGTTCCTCCAGATTGATTTCCAGAGAGGACATCCCCTAGCAAAATATAAAAACAAAAATAACTGTGAGTATTTCGTGCACCAGGTCATTAATTAGATTATAAATCATCTCCTACCCTGGCAAAATCTGTCATAATTCAATCATGTAATTACCTAATCTGTTTTTAGATCAGATGAGGGTGTATATTAGAATTAGTGAGTTCAACTGCTGAAATTTTATGGGACTAGAATTTGGTCAGGCAACTCCAGTTCCCTATTGGATCTCATATATCACTAGTAATCTGATCAACCGGACATGGCCTAATTGCAAACTTGTAGAACAAATCGGGCTACGCAAGTAAAATAGCCATTTTTTTTACATAACTCAGGCAGGTTTACATGCATCTCGACTAATTAGTGATGTCACCGTCCTCTACCAGATGACCATATCCGGCTAATCCATTGCAGTATTCTCTCAACAAACGGCATGGACTTATCTGGATCAAGTCAAAATTTGTGTACCCCAGCATCTAACTTTTAAGCAAGTGGGGATCAGGACACCTAATCGAGACCACATGTGGACAAGATTGTGCACCGTTTGATCTAAGAAAATGGGGATCAGGACAACAATTCTTGATATGGTATCCCCTTTACAACCTGGCAAGCCAAATGGCCAATTATCACACCAAACACAAAACGCAACAGCTAGGCTAAAACAAAAAGTCAAAAAATAGTGGGTGTGGATTCGACCCAAAACGTGCAGAATTTCAAGTAAGAACACAGAGAAAAGACATCGAGATTTTTTAGTGTTTCCACGATTATGTAACTCGGTACATTGACAGTTCACATCAGTTTAATTAAACGAATAGAGAGGATAGATCATATATTGGTTGTTGCATACAACATGAAATTTATAATCGTTACATCACTCTAATAACCAAAACAGCCCCATCTAGATTTCGGAGACGTTGCTCCTGAAGACACGACCGGGCAGTTCAAATACGGACATAGTCAATGAAGAGAAAACCAAGACTTGAATCAGGCTTTACAAACTCAACAATAAATTTCTCATTTGGTCATTTGCCAAATAAATTTCCCATTTGAATTTTATAAGTCATTGAACTATAGTTGTTTAATTATGAAATGAACTAGTTGAAAACAACATTTCTCCAAATATGGTCCTTTTGGACTAACTTGAAAGGGAAAATAATTGAAGTTCATGGACGTGGGACCACAAGTCTCAAATGAAAATTAGAAAATTCGCGTAGTCCCCCACTTTTTTCTTTATTTTCTCAATGTTATAGTTGACCGGATCATATTTTGGTGAACGTATTCATGGTCACCGTTGCATTGATAGAATATACTTTACTGTATAAAAACGGGCATATTCTAGCGTTGCGTGACACATCACGGTACTCAAAATATGGTCATGTCACCAAAATATTAGTGACAAAGGAAAACCCAGTTGCGTTTAGATCTTACCGATGATAATCAGGTAAATAATCAGCGCACCAAGGTTGGTTACCATCACGCAAACCTGAAGCGCAACGGCTCCGAATTTCCCGAACGACTCCGCCATGAGACCGCCGTAAGTAACCGCTTTACCCGAATTCGTATACCTCAAGAGAAACTCCACCGTCACCTCCACCGATAAAGCCACAATCAGTATCAGAATGAACCCCGGAATTACACCAAGCACCTTGAAAGTCGCCGGGATCGACATGATTCCGGCGCCTATCATGCTGGTGGAAACGTTGAACACCGCGCCCGAAACGGACGCGCCGCCGCGCGGACATGGAGGTTCCGGTGACCGGAGCTTGGGTAGGAGCGGTGCGGCGGATTGGGCATCTGGGTTTTCAGGCGACATCCTGTTTTATGAGGGGTGGAGTGATTTTATTTTTTGGGGGAGATTTGTCGTGCATGTTTTGCGGTGAACATTTTATACTCTGTTTTCTCCTCCATAAATGTGTTCAGATTCGCATTCACTGTCAGCCACGTGATGGGATTGAACGGGATTCGGGCCCTGCCGGCCCAGGGTAAGCCCGCAAGCCTCCGGGCTTGGGCAACCCAAAAAAAAAACAAAAAAAAAATCAAATTTTATATAAATATGTTAAAGTTTCCATGTGTGTCATGCAGATGGTGCTTGGTTCCGTGGAAAGTGTGGTCCCCCTATGTCGCGCGACTCAAGTTCGAGTCTCCAGGTGTCCTTTTTTCTTACCGCATTTCAGGCCATTCTTTACCCGTTTTTTACCCTTTCTATTTTGTTATTATGACTTTTTTTTTTCTTTTCTCCCAATCAACAATCTTATGAAACCACAATACCCAATTACTTGGTTAAAATTTTTGCATTTAACAAACACAACAATTGATTTTTTTTTCTGACATTGAATTTTTTTAAAAAAAACTCTAAAGGGTGGAAAATTTTAAAAAATGAGCAAGTTAACACGTTTATTATTATTTTCTCATAAATCATATTTATAATATGAAGCAAACTTTATTTTTTTCTTCAAAACAAACTCCTACAATCTTCTTACATTTATCTATGTTTAATTTTAGTTTGAATTTTTGTATTCTCTATTTTTTCAAATTAAGAACTCTTGACGAAGGAGGGGGCCCAATATTAGGTGTTCAGGTTATAGTTGCTTCAATGGCAAGAAGTTTTTTTAAAGTTGAAATTGATTAAAACTTACTTTTGTAATATGAGAGATTAAGTCGGCCATTATCTTAACTGAAAATGAGATCTTGGATAAGTTAGTATGATAACGCAATTGAAGAATCTGCTTAAAAAATGCGATAAAAAGTTTTTAATCGAATTGTGCTCATCATAAATCTCTATAACCGAGATTGCATTTTGATTGTGATTTTTTTGATGTTATTCAAGCTAAAAAAGTAGTACAATGTAATTTTTTTTTTTTTTTACTTAATCGGAAGTGGGCAACCAAAATTGGAGTCGGGCTTGGGCAACCCAAACCTTAGGGCCAGCCCTGCCTGCTATGCATTAGGTGCATGACACCATCTCATACACTCATCCAGTCGTCTGTTGTGAAAATGCACGGTTCGGATTAAATCTTACTCCGTGTGAGACCATTGTTTAGATTTGATCCGAGCCATATATTTTTACAACGAACGACCGGATGAAATGCATGACATGGTACTATACATCTAGTTCACAGCAGAGACTCCTTGTCTGATTGAACGATGACGCTGTAATCTGTTTATGTTGTGCATGTATGCTTGTATGTAACTCCGAGGGGTTGGCTTGTGGTGAATGTTTGAGACTTAGAGATTTGCAGTTTGAAATTTTTCAAGTGATAGTTTTATTAGAACAGTTCATACAGAATTTTGCACAAGTTTTAAATAGGATTTTTCTAGTGTATGATGAGATTTGTCTTAGAATTAGTTGAGGTGAGTATAAATTTTAAAATTAGCATAAATATCTAGTTGTAGAAAAAATTATGATTGTCTTATGTCTACCTACCTACCATATAGTTTTTTTGAAAAAAATTGGGAACTATATATCTTCGACGGTCCCCTCTAACTCATTTTATTTTACTCCTTGTTGGAACTTGTTTTTTAAGGTTAGAATAGAGTAGGCGTTATAAATACTCTCTAATGTAAAACTCTGTATGACTTAATCAAATAATAGACTCATTCTCGCTCCCGTGGACGTACCCGGTTTTGGGGAACCACGTAAATCTTGCGGTTGATTTTCTTTACTGTTTTCGTATTCTATATTGTGTGTGTCATTGTTTTTGCTCACATTTTTTAAAAGTAAATTGTTAAAAATAAATTGACTAATGCAGTTAAAAACAAAATAATTTTGAAGAATGCGAAATTCAGGAATCGACTTTGGAGCACATCGTCCAAACAACAAAGGAATTTATAATTTACAGTTCATAATTTTACACCTAAATAGCTTACACATTGAGATTAATAAGATGAAGGAATCCAATAATTTTATACCTATTATTTTTCTCATGGAGTCGCAACAGCTAATTATACGCAATTTGATAAACTGTTTGGATAGATTTTCAAAACTATCCTACTTTAAAAAACAAAAAAACAAATCGTTATTTAATGGTAACAATTGTTATTTATATCGCATTGTTTGTTTTAACGATGCAATCAAATTATCCATTTTTACGATCGTAAACATTAATAAAAAATGAAAGAGAGATGATTGACACAGTTGTTATTTGTAGAGTTCGTTTACTAGATTATCTTTTCACAAATTAAATTAAATTGGTAGAAACATGATCAGACCACATTTGTCTTCAAATCTATTAGCAGAACCTAATCTTTCTCGTCGTTTGCTTTTGTAAGACAAAACATAATTGGATCATTTGATTATCGATATTAGCTAGATCAACTTGACTTTTTACCAGTTTTTCCGGTGGGTGGGTTTTCAAGTTTAGAGGGGAATCAAGTTTTTAGGGGCAAATTGTAGAGTGATTAATCCAAATGAGTAGCTCAAGTGATAAGGATGAGCTATAAATCTAAATATTTTGAGTTCGAAATTTGAAAATATATTGGTGCAAGACCTTAAGAGCTTCTTTTGTGAATTTCCTAATGCTGGCGTAGATGATGTGCCCTTGATCGGATTGGAGGGGGGACATAGTCGAGGTATACACAAGCTAGTCCAGATCTTTAAAAAAACAAAAAAACTACAAAGTGATTATTCAATGTTCTTAAAGTACCGTCGTGTGTGATGAAGTATAAATAAATGTGTGGCGGAGGAGAAATTTTTCATTGCGAGCGGGTTCCACGTGGCGCCTTCCGTGGTACCTGTCACGCCCCATCATAATCGTCCAAAGTGTTATCAATGGTCCAAATTTTAAATAAACTTTTAACAGTCAGAATTCATTTAAAATCCGAAGGATTAATAAAACTTTTTGACGGCTAGGATGTGCGACGGGTACGCTACATGGTACCTAGCATTTTTGAAAAGCAACAATGCTAGATACACAACAAAATGAGACAACAAGGTGGACAACACACTCACATGGTGTGTGGGCTCTTCACACTCAAGTGTGTGTAGAGCTCACACACTATGTGAGTGTGTTGTGCACTTTGTTGTCTCATTTTGTTGTGTACCTAACATTTTTGAAAAAAGTTATCGAGATGGAGAAGGCCCGTTAAGTACCACGTAGCGGTGCTCTCCAAAGTGTGAAACCCCACGAGAGAAAAGTCTACCCTTGCTTAATAGGCTGGGTTTTGATGGGTCAAACAAACTTGGGTGAAAAGTAAGAGCCCAAATCCATTTTACATCGTCAATATCTTGAAAATTCCTGTTTCATTCCGCGTCATCTGACCACTTTCAACTTTTTTCGCCTTTTCCGTTTGGATCAAATCTCCTCTCTACGCTTTCTCCTTCATATTCACAGACATCTTCCAACACCGTCTCCACAGCAAACAGAGACGACACCCCACCAAAGCGATGTCGGATCAGATTGCTAGAGGAGAAGAATTCGAGAAGAAAGCCGAGAAAAAACTCAGCGGTTGGGGCCTCTTCGGCTCCAAATACGAAGACGCCGCTGATTTGTTCGATAAAGCCGCCAATTCCTTCAAACTCGCCAAATCATGTAACTCCTGGTTTCCTTTCGTCAATCCAATTTCATGTTTAACTCACTTTCGCGATCCGATTGCTGTAACCTGATTCTGTATCGCTTTCTGGTCAGCCGATTAGGTTGGATCACAATGATCGTGTATTTGTGCATTTTCAATTTTTTTGAACTGGTTTCGACTTTTTTTTTTAATGAAATTGACGAGGAATATATGTATTGCATTTTGGGTTGGCGTTAATGTGAGAAGAAAATGTATGCATTAACTCGCATCTTGATTCGTGTGTCTTACTTGTAAGAATTGGCATTGGATATCGAAAAGATAGGTCTCATACAAGGATTGCGTATTTAGATTTATATTCCATTTCGAATTTTTTTCCTTTTCTCGATGCTATTGTAATGAAGTAGAATGTTGTGGAGTTTATTTTGAGTTTGGGCTTGGTGCTTGTTTTCTATTCATTTCTCATGGAAAGCTTGGAATCAATTTGAGTTCGATCATAATGGTTTTCTGATCTCGTGCTAGATGGTAGTATACGTGTATTGGCTGTTGTTTGACTTGTCTTCATCTTTTGTCAAGGAAATTGAGGAGTAAAACAGGAAATAAAATTTAAAATAACAAATAATGTATTCATTCACTTGTATTTAGTTGCATGCTCTTGATTTTATGATCATATATTCGTTGTGTCTTTTATTTTACCAGGAAAATAGATTTGAAGGAGCTTATTGTAATTGAATTTCCAATTATATAGTAAAAAGAGTTATTTAGATCAGTTAGAAGACGATTATCGTAATTTCATGACTTCGATTGTTGCCCCCTTGTGCCATGAGTCGTCCTAAACCCTAATGCTTCAGAACCCATATGTTTGTTTGTTTGTTTATTTGTTTATTTGTTTGTTTGTTTATTTGTTTGTTTGTTTGTTTTTCTTGAATAGAAAGATTTCTGATATTTCAATACTTGAAGGAAAAGAAGTAGGCTAGGGTTTAGGACTTCAGTCAACATTGCATGTCAGTATATGCAAGAAATACATTCTCATGAGTAATGAATTCTCAGGGGACAAAGCAGGATCAACTTATATCAAGTTAGCAAACTGTCATTTAAAGGTAAGTGCTTCATCTTACAGTGGATATGGATCATCGTGTTTGTGTTTGTACAGATACTTTCTTGCTATAAGCTTACGTGACCCTTTCTCTTGCGTTTATAGGTGGATAGCAAACATGAAGCTGCAAGTGCTTACGCCAATGCTTCCAATTGTTACAAGAAGACAAATTCTAAAGGTATGCATTTTGTTCTCTTGTCTCTTGTGAATTGTGTGGCTAAAAGGGGATGAAAGCATAATAATAATGGAGATCTAAAACTGTAAAAAGCGTTGGTTATGTCAGAGTTTGTCTCACATTGGTTGATTATAACCTCCAAGCTACTATATGAGGCTGGGCGGCCTCTGCACTCATAGCCAATTGGTTTTGAGTTGGATGCTTTAACATGGTATCAGAGCAAGCTTTCGGAGGATTTTGGACAAGACTCTCTTGGTTATTGCCCTGTTGTTTGTGCCATAAGTGCATCATGTTTTGTTATGATCCCAATGTTGTGGATCCGTTATTTACCTTTCCATGTGCGGGTCAGGGGCCGCATGTACAGGGGAGTGTTAGAGTTTGTCCCACATTGGTAGATTATAACCTCCAAAGCTAGTATATGAGCCTGAGCGGCCTCTCCACTCATAGCCAATTGGTTTTGAGTTGGATGCTTTAACAGATTATAAGCATGAACTTCTTGACAATAGTATGCCAGCGACCGATGAAGCCATCAAGGTTCAGTTTCAGGGCAAAGCTGGTAGTATTAAATTGAGCACACACATGTGCTCATATTCCTTTGAACTAGGAGCGGTCTTCACATGTTTGGTGCTTATTTAGAATTCCAAAATATTTTTAGTAGGACTGTCCACCTATGGCCGCTTGATTTGTTTGCCCTCATAACTTGGAACTGAATGAGTTTGTTATGAAAGTGGCCGGATTCAAGTTTATTGAACCACTAAAGGTAGTACTGCATGGGAACAAGCTGAATGGAAAAACCATCTTGGAGATGGGAACATTATAGGTTATTTATATTTTAAGTGCAGGTTTCCTTCACAATTGATCTACTATTTGTGATGACTCAAAACTGACGTTATAGAATAAAACTCACTCTTATTGGGCAACCTTAAATGATTGGATTTTTTTGCAAGATTTCAGTTGGAATTTATAAGTCGGCACTTTGATACATTGAGTCATGCTAGAAAGAGTCAAAAGTAAGGCTTTGAATTATCACATGACAGCTAAATGTACAAGGACTGACAATCAAGTGCATCTGATGATTGCAAATTAGCGACACTTCATCTGAAAATTAACAGAAAGTGGGCTACTATTTTAATCAGAGAAGCTTGGTTTATCAGTAACGCTGAATGCACTCTTTGGAAAGTAGTTTTCAGTTTTCAGTTACAACGATTCATTTCAGTACCAGAGAGTAAGAAAAATTTTGGTGATTGATATTCATTTTCATCGATCAAACTGGGTATCTTGCTTGTTCTGTCATGATTAGCTATACTGTTCTTTGATAGCATAGCATGGCCTTTGACATAATATAGCGTGATACGAATGCTTTTCAGAGTCCATATCTTGTCTAGAGCAAGCGATTAATCTGTTTTTGGAGGATGGAAAGTTCAACATGTCTGCAAGATATTACAAGGTATGATCACTATTAGTTTGTCAGTTAACAATGGTGTTCTTGAGACAAACAATAAGAAGCGTAATCATTGATATTATTCTCCTGTCACTGATGTTTATTGAAAGTAAGCTTTTAGGATCAGGACATTAAAGGTATCAAAGACAATGACTTGGAACTCTTTTCTCCTTGTGCAGGAAATTGCTGAATTATACGAGGCTGACCATGACTTCGAGAAGGCTATTGTTTACTATGAAAGAGCCGCTGATCTTTACCAAAGCGAAGAAGTGACGACATCTGCAAATCAGTGCAGGCAGAAAATTGCACAATTCGCTGCTCAACTAGAAGAGTAAGCATTGTCCACTAATTTTATATGTATGTCTGATGAAGCTACAGACTTTTGAAGCCTATTTTCTTCACAATTCAGTCCACTTTGTATGTCTCTTATATGTGTTTTAGCATCTCTTACTCATAGGAATTCGGTGCACCAAGTTAATGACAATGTTAATGATATCTCTTAGTTGTCTTGAGTCTCTTGACCAGCTAAATATTTCATGTGTGCCTTGTAGATTTTTGAACTACCCACTCTTCAATTTGTTAAGCTATGCAGCTACCATTTTGTTGATGCAGTTCATTACTAACTTTTTAGATTTGCACAATCTATTCGTTTTTATACTCATAGACGATTTCACATGTATTACCTGCAGAAAACCGTTCACATCTTTCAACGTACGTACTCTAGGACGCAATATGATTGCTCATTCTGGTTGTTTACTTGGTTGTAATTAATCATAGCTCAAATTTGACAAATTGTTTTTGAGTTTGAGAAATATATAATCAATAGGTTTAGTTTCCTCTTACCCAATGTGTATGCATGCTCGTAGACATCGTAAAATGACCCCAAACCTAAGATAGGGTAACAACTAGCAATGGCAATGAAACCTAAAACCTGCTGCCTGGACCTTAATTCATTGTTAATATACATTATCCTGGCTTTACAATGAGTTTCCTGAGAAAGGATTGGAAAGTGTGGTGAGAGGGATTTAATATGCTCACAATATTTCTTCAGCTACCAGAAGTCGATCGAGATTTATGAAGATATAGCACGACAGTCGTTGAACAATAATTTGCTGAAGTATGGAGTTAGAGGACACCTTCTTAACGCTGGCCTTTGCCAACTCTGTAAAGGCAAAGGGGATGTTGTTGCAATTAACAACGCATTAGAGCGATACCAGGTTTAAACATGGCTCTCGAGTCTTGTCCAGCACTGTGAATTTTTATCTTATCAAGTAGTAATTTTTTTGCCTTATTGCTTTATTGTTGCATGAACATTCAATGAAATTGCAGGATCTGGATCCAACTTTTTCTGGAACACGAGAGTACAAATTGCTGGCGGTATGTATAGCTTGTTAAACCATTTGTTCACTTGGCTTCTGGAGTTATGAAATGGATTACATGGAATCTAGTGAAACTTTTTGTCTTCTGGGCTCTTTCCTTTTTGGATAATTTTCTGGGATAGACTTCATCATTGTGGTTACAGAAGTTAGCAACATGGAAAATTTGTTTCTCTTATGGCAGGACTTGGCTGATGCAATTGATCAGGAAGATGTCGCCAAGTTCACTGATGCTGTGAAGGAATTTGATAGCATGACCCAGCTGGTAATTTACATTTTTAATTCTGTTTAGAACTCATCAAAATTTGGAGTCCTACTTGTTTGTTTTGGGGTTGGTTTGCTTGTTGCTGACCTAGTTCATACCTTTGAGGATATTTGCTCGATTAAGCTTGGCTCAATTGAATTGAGTTGCATTTTTGGGTTTTATTGCTGTAGCCTTGGCCTACCTTCTTTTTTTTTTTTCTTTTTTTCTTTTTCAATTTGCGGATGTCTCGAGCATTTCCAGCCTTTGCCCAAATCTACGCTCCAACTGAAATTTTGAGGGAAAATTCTTAAAGCTCCCTCATTACTTGAATCCAACCTTTATCAGATTGGCTTTTACTAAAAATTTTGAAGGGCATTTTGCGTCTTTCATATTCAACCTCTATGCTATTAATGAAGCTTTTACTCAAATTCTGAGTATAAGTTTTGAGTAAAGGCTGGAGATGGTATTGCATGGTATTCATTTCTATTTCATTTAAGTCGCCCCTTCTTTGATCAAGTTGAAATTGCAAGTGATATGATTAAACCGACTGCTCACATCGCTTAAATTTAGATGCTATACCTTATGTAATTGGCAGACATAGCATTTACTTAATTTGTTTCCACTTGTTTTACAAAATAGGATGCTTGGAAGACAACCCTTCTACTGAGATTGAAGGAAGCGCTGAAGGCAAAAGAACTAGAGGACGATGATCTGACTTAAAACATCTTTTTTTTCGAGTTAGTGTCATCTGATTTGCATTTTTCTGATGAGATTGTACTGCATGGTTTATCCGAACTGTTCTTCTCGTGTGTACTAAACTTGGGTGTTAATCTGAATCAATCTGTGCGAGTGTAATTGAGTTGTGGTTTTGTTTTGCTGTCCGGGGTTCGTAGGTTATCTTCGATAAGGAAAATGTTAGAAGGAAATTCCCATTGTAAAACCTCTTGCTTCTATTGGTTCCGTTGGATCAACGTTTTAATCTTATTGTATTTGTTGGTTAGAGATAATTGTGCCAAATTTCGACAATGTTCCTACAATGTTCTTTCATTGGCAGCTACAAAATGGTTTTTGATCATTTTTTCCCGGCTTTTTTTCTTTTTTCGGGGGCCTGTTTTTTGGCTTGTATAGTTTGCCAAATTTCGACAATTAATCCAGTGATTTTGGCATCACCTATTGGAGCCGTAAACTTAGATTATTCGAGTGTAGTATAGGGAAAGTATTATTAACGACGGAAGAATAGACAGTCAAAATACAACGCGTAAGCTTGTTATACTTAGAAACCATGCCGAGGGAGAATGGTTATGGAAATAGAGCCGAAATGTTTGGTTTCCTCGAAAAACATATGTACATATGCGATGGTATACGAGTCGCATGATTCGCTATTTGTTGGTTAGAGAAAAAATAAAGCTGCAGAAAAAACCTTTTTCGCCTGACCTTTCTCTTCATTATTTTACTACCTAAAAGAATAAAACAATACCAATAAACTCTATTAAACAACACGATCTGAACCGAAATCCTGACTTTACCACTGGTCCCAAATGACAGCGTAATGCATCTAGTACGCATAGTACTAGATTAGCAACTAGAAAAGAAATTTTATATTAAATTCACACATCCATTTCATAATTCACCAATTGAAAACGAACGGGTGTTCCACGAACTGACTTATTGGTATTGACAATAAGTCAGTGGATCTGCCTTATGGAGTGAAATAGAGTTGATGTATCTGGGGGCCCTGTAAACAACACCGCAATATCAATAAACTCTGTTAAACAACGCGATCTAAACTGAAATCCTAGCTCTACCACTGGTCCCAAATGGCAGCGTATTGCATCTAGTACGCAGAGTATTGGATTAATAACTGGAAAAGAAATTTTGGGGTGCTTTGGGTAAAAAACCAAAAAACCACTTTTGTCCTTATTCAATTTTTTTTTGCGTTCGTTTGTTTTGCATCAAGATTTTGTGGTTTCTGGATTCCTCTCGACGAGACGAATCTAACAAGTATAAAATTATGGTAAAAACTCAAATTTTTTTGAATAAAGCCAAAATAGGTGGATTATTGGTCAATAATCCACCTATTTTGGCTTTATTCAAAAAAAATTAATTTTTGTGAATAATTTTATACTTGTTAGACTCGTCTCGTCGAGAGGAATCCAGAAACCACAAAATCTTAATGCAAAACTAACGAATGCAAAAAAAAATTGAATAAGGACAAAAGTGGTTTTTAAAAAAACCACTTTTGATTTTTTACCCAAAGCACCCCTTTGTATTAAATTCACACATCCATTTCATAATTCACCAATTGAAAACGAATGGGGTGTTCCACGAACTGACTTATTGGTACAGGCAATAAGTTAGTGGATCTAGCTTATGGAGTGAAATTGAGTTGATGTATTCGGGGGCCCTGTAGCGCCCAAGGATAGCCCTCAATCACAGCCGTCCGAAAGTATATTTAATGAACTGGATTTGCGAATGCTTTTTGACCGGTAAATTCTTACTAGTCAACTAGTATTCGCAAATCCAGATCATTGATTACCAAGTTGGACGGTTGTGATGCCCATTACAACCTTGTAGCGCCTGCAGGGCCCCCGGATCCGTATTATGAGAGAATAATTTATCACGTAAAACGCAAGAAGTCAGATTTGGGTAAATAGTTAGAGTCTTTCCAACCGTACTCGTGCTTTTACTCAAATTTAAATAAAAGCTTCATTTCGTATGAAGCAATTGAATTGACAAACTCAGTAAGTAAAAGGCTCATTAATGGCATGAGTAAATTTTTTATTATTTCTTGATTTTGGGTAAAAAAAGTGGATTTTTTTTAGTGATTTTATTCAAAGAAATTTTAATTAGGCATCCTGTACTAATATTACCATTATGATTCCATCCTATACGTTTTAAATACTTATGATTCAATCTTATAAATGGATTATCGGACCATTATGCCTTTATTAATTATTTTAGGAGTATATATTCAATTCTAATAATAAATTCTAATAGTAACTACGAGACCAAAAAATCCGGCCAGATCATCCTGTTTTCCCATCTTGTTCTTCACATCAGTTATAGGATGCAATCACATTAAATGTTTACTTCCATACTTGTTTGATTTTGTAATAATAGTTGTTTCTTTTCCTTAACCTAAGGTGATTTTGAATTTCAAACTCTATAGTCCTACGCAAAATAATAACTCACGCCCATTTCGATTTATCTACTGGAAATCAATCAATTCTTCAGCCAATTCGTGGGTAGCAAAAAGGTTGGATTCAATCAATTCATCAAGCAACTTTGTGCGTATGTTTCGAAAAGGTATTCTACGTCACCATTTTTTGAGTTCCTTTTTGTGAAAACAAATCAACCAATCGTAGTCCACCGTAGCCGCCACCGTACGCCGTCGTCCAAGGTTTGTTTCTAACGTACAGATCGGTGATGTTTTTTTTTTTTTCCGATTCAAATTTGTGGGGTTCAAGATCTTGTTAATGGTGGTTTTTTCCCCCCGATTCAATCTAGTGTTTATTTTCCGATTCGCTAGTCCCCCCCCCCCAATTAATGGTGCTCTATTCCCGACCATGTTCAAAATCTTGATAATGGTTTTTTTATTTTATTATTCAATGTGGCTGGATCTTGTAGATGATGGTGGTGTTTTTTTTCCTCCCCGATTCTTGGTACATCCATTTTTCCCTCGAATCATTACCCAAAAGCCAAACTCCAAAACCAAACCAATCAAGATTTTTGGTACTCTGTTATCTAGTGCTAAAATTATTTCTGAACTAGAAATTTGGAAATGAAGGATCCAAACACCTCCTTGTTGGAAATTTATCCGAGCTTACTGTAGGATATTGTAGAGGATGGAAGAAAAATAATTTGAACTCAACTATTTTATTCCACTTACTTCAAACCATGTAGTACATCAAGTATTTATACGCCTTAATGGATAATCTAGAACTAAATGAACTTCTAAATCCAAAGCATCATACGTGAATCTTCCAATATACATTCACTTAAGAATATATGAATAATCATAATGTGCGTAATTAACGAATAGACATAAAACTCTAAAAGACACTCTAGAACGGATTTGGAGTTGCTGCAGTGCAGCCATTGCAATACAGGTGTTGTGCACCATCCGGGTCGTCCGTTGCTCGGATGGACGGCCCAGATTTCATCTTGCACACACGACAATGAACGATTCGGATACAAAGCTGCCGAGATAAAATCTAAGTCGTCCATCCAAGCATCGGACCTCTCGGATAATGCACAGCACCTCTGTGCAGGTGCTGCAGCAGCAACCCCTTCTCCCTCTAGAACTACATAGGAAAATCGAAAGAGACAAGTCAAGTTCATTATTTCAATTATGAAGGAACATGATGTTGAGGAAGCTACTCAGTCGCACTTTAATAGTACAACTTCCAATACCTTACCGCAGCAGCACCCAGATACCCTGCTCATTTGTACGGTAAGCTGGAAGGGCAAAGGCCACTTTCTAACACACACTCTCTGTCTATCTGTCTCTCTCTCTCTCTCGCGTAAACCCTTGTTTTCTTGTGATAGTTGCAGGTAAGTCGCAAGAATGGAGCAAATGGAGGATTCATCTAATTCGTCTGCGACAAATCTTTTGCGATACCTGGTTTTGTACGCAGCAGTCGCCGGTCTCGGTTACCTTATTGTGTTGTTCGTGCAGCACCAACTGCTTGACCGAAATCGACTGCCTGACCGAAATCGCGCGACCTCTAGAAAGGCTCAAATGGCCAAACAGATGGCCAAACAGATTGGTGTGTTATCTAAAGCCGCCATTGCCTTCAAACTCGCCAAATCATGTATGTAACTACTCCTACACAGGATTTGTATCCGCATTTTGCTTTTGGTGGAGTTTGACGTGGGTTACATTGAAATGATCTTTTCTCCGTGTATTATGTTTCAGCCTTTGTGAATCAGGCTGAGTTTTCCCTAATACGACACTTTTAAAATTTGTCTTTATTTTCTTTCGTGTTTGTTGGCTTTGCGTAATTTTTTTGTCTAATTAGTTTGTTTCGACCACAGGAATTAGAGAAATACAAAATTATGACTTTTTACCTTTTTTTTTTTTTTTTTTTGGAGAAGGCACCAGCTTTTAGTCATTTTAGACGTCTTTCACCTAATTTATGTGGGAAATGATCAGCTTTTAGCAAAGTAATTGAAAAAGTAAAAAATTTATGGCTTTTTACCCTTCTTCTTCTTCTTTTTTTTTGTTGAGAAATGACGAACTTTTAGTAGTTTTAGACGACTTCTATTCAATTGTTTTTTGAGAAAGGAAAAGCTTTTAGCACAATTTTTTTTTGAGAATTTTTTAGTAAGTACAATCTTGTAGCACTTTAGACGACTTTTACTCAATTTTTTTAGGAATACGATAATTTTAGACGACTTTTGAAAGTTGATTCTTTTCCAAAAACAATTGGGTAAAAGCCATAATTTTTTCTTTTTACCGATTTCTCTCGTTGAAACAAATTAATGTAACTAATGTGCCACAAAAGCTTGACGCAATACTAAAATTGCTAAAAGGTGGTCATTTCTTTCTTTTTTTTGGATAAAAGCCTTAATTTTTCTTTTTACCGACTTCTATCGTCGAAACTAACTAATGTGCCACAATATTTGACGCAAAAGTGAAATTGCTAAAAGTTGAATGATGCAGGAGAATACATCACTCTTAAAAAGGCCAAGTGGGCCCACTAGTTCACTTTATTCGAGTCTTGAGTGGGGTGATTTGGCTAAAAAGAAAAAACTATAGTTTTTTGGTTTTTTTCGTTTTGTCTTTATTCAAAAAAAAATTGCATTTGTTAGTTTTGCGTCATGATTTTATAGTTTATGGATTTATCTCGTCGAGACGAATCCAAAGAGTATAAAATTATGGTCAAAAGTAATAGTTTGTCACTTTTTTGAATAAAGCCGAAAATAAACCAGTTTTTTGGATTATTTTTCGTCTTTATTCACAAAATTTTAAGTTTGGCTAATAATTTTATACTTTTTAGATTCCCTTCGTCGAGACAAGCCAAGAAACTACAAAAAATCAACCGAAAACTAACAAATGCAAAAAAAATTTGAATAAAGGCAAAACCAAAAAACCAGTTTTTGCTTTTTAGACAAATCGTATTTTTCAGTTTATCTTCTTAGGTTTTTGGTTGTTAAGCTCCTAGTTTTTTTTTTTTAATAATCATGTGTGACTATCGTGTGACTTCTTATTATTTTGGAAGGCTAGGATTGAAGGGTTGTTTTGTAATCAAGGGCTACTATAACCGTAGTATAAATACTCTTCTAGGAGTTTCTTGTATGTCGGTTTTGTTGATCTTTTCGAGGAAATATAAGATGGTGTTTCTTCTTGATTGCCCTAGAAACCCATCCATCCTTGTTCCGTCTTCAAATCTTACTACTCCCTTCGTCTGGATTTGTGGGTCCATTTTGGGGATTCTAACTTTTTTTCCATTACATTTTGAGTTTGTTAATTTCCTATTTTATCCTCAATCCCTCCATTTAATACACCCTCCAATTCAATTTGATAGTCCACTATGAAACTACGTGTAATTTTCAAACTAAAAAATAATGTAGTTGCGAAAATTATTTTTTTATCAATATGGATCTTGTTTGATAGATCTCATTGAGAACTTTAATACGGTACAAAAAAAATTCAAAAATGTAAACACATTATTTTAAAAAAATTAGTTTTTGTGTTGTTATTTTAAGTTTTAGAAAAGGGGAAAAAAAGTAAATTTTTCATACTTTATGCTTTGACTTTTGAAAATGGACACATTTTAGAACTTAAAAAACTATATTTGTGGACTAACAAATTCGGACGGAGGGAGTATTATTGTTGGAATTTGTTCCGCATCGGATAATTATCACCTCGAAAACTAGCATATGAGCCTAGGCTGCTTCTCCACTCATTGCTAATTGGTTTTGAGTTGGATGCTTTAATATGGTATTAGAGCTAGGTTTTCAGAGGTTTTTCCCCTTTGTTTGTGCCTTAGTTGCACTTTGTTCAGTTGTGATCCGTATGTTTCGGATCCTTTGTTGACCTCTCCTTGTGCGAATCAGGGGTCGCACATACGGGGGAGTGTTGGAATTTGTCTCACATCGGTTAATTATCATCTCGAAAACTAGTATATGAGCCTGAACAACTTCTCCACTCATTGCTAATTGGTTTTGAGTTGGATGCTTTAACAATTATCTTTCTCTAATCTCTTTCTTCTTGCTGCTGGAAATCCTCTAAGAAGGAAGAATATTGTTAGAACTTGGAATACCATGAGAGCTTGGCATCTCGTTGCGCCATTGATCCTTTCCAAAAAAAATGTGGATAAAATTTGTTTGAAATTGCTAAAAGTTGGTCCTTTCTAAAAAAAAAAGTGTAAAAGTCATAATTTTTTATTTTTTTGATTTCTCTCGCCAAGACTAATCATAAGCTACAAAAATTTGATGCAAGCTTGTTAGCGAAATCAAGACAAAATTTTGAGAGTGACTTTTAGCACCGGGAATTACTTTGGGAAATTAACCTGAACCTGAAATGTAAACCTTGGTTGGCCTCATTTCAATATTTTTATTCCAAGAAAGAGAAATCCTGAAAAATCTGTGAATAAAAGATAAGATTCATTATAAAAATGATAGGACAGGTCTGAGCCTGTAATCTTGACGGAGATGAGGATGAGCTTTGATGAACAAAAAAATAGAATTGGTGTAATCATGCTTGGAAGATTGGTCACTCCTATGGTCTTAGATTTGAAACTCTCCCAGTCTTTTTTAGTTCCTTTAGGGCTGATCTATTTGGGGTTTGCCGTTTGCTCCAGCTTTAATTGGACCCTGGTAGTGAACGGTGGGATTGGTCCAAAGGACGGACAGAGGGCCGATGAGCCCAGGTTACCAATTTGATTTACCCAAGTTTCAAATTTTCTTCATAAGTGTAGTAGTTTTCTTATAAAACTCTTAAAGTAATATATGTTCGCCTATCCGACATTTTCTTTTAAAACCTAATACGCACCGCAAGTTCCATTATAAATGCATATTTCCATCATGGAAGAGCGCCAAGCTCAATTTTTTATTTTGACTCTGCATGAACAATTAACTTTAGTTTTTATATATTGCTGTTTTGATGTACATATACATAAGTGTGTGTGCGCGCGCACGCTCACAATTCAGATCTATGTAAATGATATACAACCATAGTTCTGTAATTGTGTAGGTTGATGGAAAATATAGATGATAATTGTTTTGATAATATTTTGTAATTTGTAATGGCACGATTTATAGCATCTTTCATATGTTTCAAATTTCTTTCGGAACGATTGCCCACGCAATACACATATCCTGCGTCTACCCCGGGTGGGTCCCCCAGAATGAGTAAGAAGGCTCGGAATACCTGAGTTATTTACAAGAAGAAGTTGACGACTAATCTGGTATAGCATTAGTGGTGGAGAAAAATGTACTCATTCACTTGCATTTTGTTCATTGAAATGCAGATTTTAGTAGTTCACTTGCCATTTACCCTGAATACTTGTAATTCTTGAGAAGCAGATTTTAGTAGTTCACTTGCCATTTTGTTCATCAAAATGCAGATTTTAGTGTCTCTGTTTATCTTTTATTTGATACAGTACGACTAGTTCTTATTGATTCAACCTTACAGTCCTTGTGTGTCAGTATTTGCGGTTATTTATCTCATATGAGTAATGAATTCTCAGGGGACCAAGCAGGATCAACGTACATGGAGTTAGCAAACTGTCATTTAAAGGTAAGTCTTCATATTAGAGGTTATAGAGCATTTTATCTTCAGTGTTAAACTAACTATAAGCTTATATGACACTGCTACCTATGCTTATAGATGAAAAGAAAACGTGGAGCTGCTACCGCTTTTGTCGATGCTGCTAATTGCTACAAGAAGACTAATTCTAAAGGTTTGTAAATTCTTGGCTTCTCTCTTTGCTCATTAATTGATTTAAGTCCCTAATTTTCAGGCAAATTTGACTTAAAGCGATGCTCTATTGCCACTTAAATATCTACTGTGCAGCAAAAAAAAAAAAAAAGGAATGAAACTAGAGAAGACAAGGTTAACTTTCTTTCAATCTAGATATCTGTGTTGTAAGGTGGCCCTTGGTTATTTTTTCCCATACATGAGATGTCGTTTAATATTCATTGAAAGTGATCATAAAAAATATCATAGTTCCTATATCAAAGCATTGTAATCAAGCATGAACTTCTGCCCAAGATTGTACCAAGTGACTGAAAAGTGAAAAGCCACTTAGGTTCAGTTTCAAGTCAAAGCAGTTGGATGCTTAATCCAAATATGAGTAGTTACTTCTATTAGATTAAGTTGAGTGCATGTGGCCATGTGAACTAAGGAGCAGTCTGTCTCCTTCTTGGTGCTTATTTAGAGGATTTTTTAAACTGTACTGTCCACCTATGGCCACTTGATTTGCCCATCCTTAATGTTTGGAACTGAAAACAAGTTTGTTTGCTTGCAAGTGTCGTTATTCCAGCTTATAGAAATGCCAAGGATAATGCAACAGGAGAACAAGCTAAATAGCAAACATGTTATTTGGTTTCTAGTACAGTATTGTAGGTTATTCATTGTTTGAGACTTCGAATACATCTTGTTTGGTTTTATCTTGCCATTCTCGTAAAAATTATTTGCTTTAAAGTCACTCTTAGTAGGTAGTAGTAGGATTTTTCTCTAAAGAAAATAGAAATGAGTACACACTCTAATAAAATGCTCTTAATTTGTCCCGTACGTTGGTTAGTTTAACAGAAATAAATCCAATTTATGAGGAGTTTCTTGCCCAAATTCCAATTCTAATTTATTCTTGGACACTCTAATACATTGAGTCATGCTAGCAAGAGATGAAACTAAGACTTCGTCTTTTCACGTCATAATTAGATATACAACGGCTGACAATCAGGTGCATCTCATTATCCAATATCACCAAACATTTAGATATGAAAATTACTGAAAGTGGACTTTTGTTTTAACCTCTGAGGAACTTGAGTTATCTCTGCACACTGAATGCGTTCTATGGAAAGTAGTTTTCATTTCATTCGTGACTAATCTATATTTCAGCTCCAGAGAACATTATCAGAGGTTTCAGTTATCTATAGTCGACTTTTTCTAACGAGGTTTATGTATCTCGCTTTTTCAGTCATACACAGCTATAATGTTTTTGGTATCCATATGTTTTATGCTTTTCAGAGTCCATATCTTGTTTTGAGCAAGCTGTTAATCTGTTTCTGGAGATTGGATGCCTGCCCACATCTGCAAGATATTATGAGGTACAATCTCTGTTAGTTTGTCGGTAAGAAATGGTGTTCCTGAGCCATAAACACTGATAACCGTTTTTATCTATTCTATTCTCCTGTCACTGATGTTTATTCATGGTAAGCCTGCAGGATCAAGGCATACGATGGACATGAAAATATAAAAGATGATGAGAACTCTGTTCTTCTTGTGCAGGAAATTGCTGAATTATATGAGGCTGAACAGAACTTCCACCAGGCCATTGTTTACTATGAAAGAGCAGCTGATCTTTTCCATTGCGAAGAAGAGAAAACATCTGCAAAGCGTTGTAGGCGGAAAATTGCACAATTCGCTGCTCAACTTGAAGAGTAAGCTTGTCCACCATATGTGTACATCTTATGAGGCTACATACTTTCCTTATCTATATATTGTGCATTGCGGTTCTGGGTACGTCTCTTGTACCTGTTTTAATCTCGCTTTCTTTGCATAGGATTTAACTGCAGCAAGCTAATTACATGGTTGATGGTATTTCCTAGTTGACTTGACCAAATTAACTTTGTCGTATGTAGATCTTAGAACTATCCATCAACAATTTTACTCAATTTCTTAAAGCAAAATTACACATGTATTACCTGTGGAAACTGTGCTTTCTATGTTGGGAGTTTGTGCGATGCATCGATCTCGTCACGGCATGCATAAGGCCCAATAATCTAGGGAGTAAACGCAGAGAGTCCGCCACATCGATTGAGCCCAATATACATTGAATGACCCATATCCACGTAAAAGGTTAAGCCTTGTAAGTGGTGAGTGACCCAATTGTATATTAAGGTCCAACCCTTTTCTATTTTTTCAATTCGGGACTTAATGTTCACACATGTTCTAACAAATCTCCCCTGATGTGTGTACCGTTCATTGAGCCATGTTCTCTTTCTTTGCATCCGAACTCCCCTTTGATTCTGATCTACGACTCTCTGACTCTATCTCTAGAATTAGGCTTCTTCGCACCCACTCCATCGGTTTAGAGCTATCCATTACAGCACTCCAACAACGAGCTGCCTTTGCTTCATCGGGAGTGACCTGGTTATCCACTCCATCGACTCGGAGCCATCCATCATACTCCATTGAGAGCCAACGTGCCCATTCCCCATGCACCATGCTTCCCCACAAGTAACTATTGGATTTTATCCCGCTCCAAGAGTGTTCTCCTTGCAAGCCCATTCACGGCGCGTCGGGAATCTACCCATTGATTGTCAGCCATCGGCTCTGATACCACTTGTTAGGAGTTTGATCCACTAGAGGTTCTGCCCATATGGTGGAAGCATCAATGGTTAGACCGATGGTTGATGATCTAAGGGCGGACTCTCCTGGAAGCATCGGTGGTCATGGGCTTGCACGGAGACTCTCGGAGGAGCGGGAAAATCCATTGTAACTCTCAATGGAGCAAGAGAATTCCTGGTGCATGTGGCATGGTGATGTTGCAAGGTCAACAATTACCCACTCGGGGTGGAGGGGGTGATTTGTTGGGGTCTACCCTGTGTGGGCCGCCTGGGCTGAGGCCCGAGGGTTGGTTAGGGTTTGCTTGTGCAACTCTTGGATATAAATACCCTTGTTGTCTTGTATTTGTAGTGTGTAGATTTAGACTCGAGAGGGTGAGGCTAAGCGGGGGAGCCGTTGTGTGGCTCTCTGAGGAGCCGGTTTGGACTCCGGAGAGGTTTTTCATGATTGTGTATTTGTGAATATATACAAGTCGGAGTTTTCCTTAGATTTCATTGTGTGTGCTGTGTGTGAGTGACCGTGAGCACAACATTCTATAGACTTGTAAATACACTTTGATAGCTCATGCTGATTGTGTTATTGCTTTGAAAATATTGACATCTCGTACTTGAAGTTGTTATCTGGGATAATTGTTTCACTTTGAGCAATAAATAACATCAACATCAATGTCTTAGTTTACTCTTAGTAAATGTGTTCTCATGTGTGTACGAATCTCAATGGTTTGTAATTCTGAACCCAAAATTAAGAATGGGTGACCATGGAAATGAAGTCTGACATCAGATGCTTGAACCTTATTTACCTGCTAGGCTGCTATAAACAATATCATTTCTTTACAAGAAGGTAATATGTTGACATTCTCAAGAGAGAATAGTTAAGTTTCTTATGTTGACATTCTCAAGAGAGAATAGTTAAGTTTCTTGGTAGGGATGTCATATGCTCACAAGTCACAACATTTTTACAGCTACCAGAAATCAATCGAGATTTATGAAGATGCAGCACGGCAGTCGTTGAGCAACAACTTGACGAAGTATGAAGTTCAAGAACTTCTTCTTGACGCTGGCATTTGCGAACTCTGTAAAGGCAAAGGGGATGTTGTTGCAATTAACAACGCGTTAGGTCGCTACCAGGTTTAACATGGCTCTTGTGGAGCACGTTGTATTTTTAACTTATAATTTTCTTCGCTTTATGTTATTGCTTTTATTGTTGTATGAACATTCAAAGTAAATGCAGGATTTGGATCCAACTTTTTTGGGAACAGGAGAGTACAAATTGCTAGCGGTATGTATAGCTTGTAAAACACCATTGTTCGTTTTGGTTCAGATTTCTCTTGTAGTTTCCACTTTGACAATGAATTCTTTATAGAGTTATGAAATGCATTTCACAGAATATTGTGAGCTCCTTAACTTATTGGTTCTTTCATATTTGATTGACTTCCAATGATCAACCTAGACCTAAGCTGCGTCTTTTTCTTAGTTGTATTTGATCTATTTATCAACTTCATCTCTTTGTGATAACAGAAGTTTGCATCTTCAATTGCAGGACTTGGCTGATGCAATTGATCAGGAAAATGTTGCTATGTTCGCTGACGCTGTAAAGAAATTTGAAAGCATGATGTTCACCGAGCTGGTAAACTGCATTTCTCACTACATTTAACCCTCATCAAAATGAGTCTTCACGCTTTCTGCCATTTTCTGGGTAGTTTTTGCCAGCTTCCTTTATACTGCCTCTTTTGAACCGCTTTCTGGTCATGGACTTAGCTTTGCCCAATTGAGTTGAAATTGCATGTTTTAAATTGCTTTAGACTTCCTAATATGTAAGGCATTCCTTTCCCACTTCTTGTTTTGGCATTGATTAGTGGTGGTCTTAGAGCATCTTAACCCATACTTAAATTTCCTTTCAAACTCAAACCTATTAAAAATGTTTTTGCCTACCTCCTCCCATTCCATGACATTTTAACCTCTATCAAATTGGTTTTACTCATCTCTTTTACTCAGATTTTGAAGCCCATTTGGTGTTTTCCAAAGTTACACACCAATAACAAAATGTGTTCTCCAAAGTTACACACCAATAGCTTTACTGAAGCTTTTACTTTAATTTAAGCTTAACTTGACTTTGGCCATTGAAGTTCTTCGTATGAAATGAAGCTTTTACTCAAACCCTTCGTCAAAATTTCAGTGGAAGTTTGAAGGCTGCAGATGGGCAGTCTTGGTAGTCATTTCTATCACACTTAAGTCAGCTCGGTTTGGTTTAGTTTGATTCCGTTTAAGCCACCTGATCTGTCACAAATTGAAATGGCAGCTGACATGATTAACTTAATGCTCGTTTCGCTAAATTTAGATCTTCATCTCATGTAATCAGAAGACACATCAACCACTTAATTTGTTCCACACGTTTTACACAACAGGATGGTCGGAGGACAACTCTTCTGTTGCGAGTGGAAGAAGCGCTGAAGGAAAAAGAGCTAGCGGACGCCGATCTATCTTAAGCTCTTTTTTAAAACTTCTTGCCGACTCATTTGCATTTCTACTACTCAGTTTATCCAAACTGTTCGTTTTGTGTGTTCTAAACTTATTGTTAATCTGATCGAATATGTGATTGTAACTGAGTGGCGGTTTTCTTTTGCTAACCGGGGGGGTTCATGAAGAATCTTAAACGCAGAAGATGTGAAGACATTTAACCGGAAATACATTGAAAAATATATGTTGTTGATCCACATTGAATGCATGCTCGCAAATATTTTACTTCGAAAAGTACTTTATACGTATATTCCTTGTGTAAAGACATGTACATGTGAGCATTATATTTAAATATTTTACTTCAAAAGTGTATTTTATACGCATATTCCTTATGTAAAGACGTGTACATGGGAGCATAATATTTCAGAAACATGACCGTCAGAAAAATAACGCAGCTTTCTTTTAGATCGTATTGCCACTTTATTTAAAATTTTCATGGCTGGTTATTATTTTTGCATATCGATCATTCTAAAAACAGGCCACACATGTTTAATTCCTCGAAGAGCACAATAAGAATGCAAAGCACTTCACATCTCTTTTTCTACATCATGTGACACAAATCAATCTCTAGGGCTTTCATTGTAATTGTTCCACAACATATATTTGTACCCCTCAATTTTCAATTCGATCAGAAACAGAAGCAGCCCAAAATTCTTAAATCGAACAGAGACAGAGCTCTCTCTCTCTCTCTCTCTGGTCATCTATTTTGGGGGCCTGAACCGGTGGCCTTTTGAGCTTCTGGGCCAGGGCGGGTCCTGGAGGAAGAAAATGCGCCTCAGATCCTCAGGTGGAGGCCAGAACTTGTCTCAGATGCTCTGTCTTTCATTCTTCATGTCACGGATCTGAAGGGCGCGGATCCTTCTTATTCCTGTTCGAGTTTTTGAATTGCTACCAAAATTCAAAACTTAGACGCAATTGCTAAATTTTCTGCGAAATTCAAACGTTGGATCTGATTCGAAAACACCAAACGACAGTTCCTTGGAGAAAAATATCGACCTTTTGATGGAGCTTCGTCAACCCCGTCCCTTTGGAGCCGAAGGTAATTTACAAAACACTAACCACACAGTATAACTACATTCATGCATTGTAATAATCGAATTATACTTTATTTGAACTGAGTTGTTCCAAATTGAGATATACCACTTATGCACACCCAACGTGATGTGGCGGATGAGGAGCCACCCATTTTTAAGTGAGTCACACATTGAGCTTCTCCTCATCTGTCACATCACCTTGATGTGCATAAGTGGTATACCCATATCATTTTCCTTAAACAAGTAGTACTTGTTTTCAAGAGACTAGAGTGATTTCAATTGAACTACGTCGGGAGCGGGAGCCCTATAGTGAGGGAACTCACTACAGAAGTATAGTGAGTCTATCCACAAACTCCACTCTGCCAAGGATGTGAAAAAGGAGAAAATTTTGTGCGCGGATTGGGTAGGGACGCGTGTTGCCCAACACCCAATCCAAGCCGTCCAAACATGTTTTGGACGACTTAGATTTGAGGGTGACATTTTTGTAAATTTTGAAAGCAAATTTACTCCCTCAAATATGAGCCGTCCAAAACATGTTTGGAAGGTTCGGATTGGGTGCTGGGCACCACGTGTCCCTACCCAATCCGCACACAAAAATTTCTCGTGAAAAAGGCAACTTTGTAAATGTCAAAGAAAAATTATTAACTCTATTAAAACGCTTGGTCATTACCTAAAAGACAGATAAGAGCACTGTTGGATGAAAATGATAACCATTGGTCATAATCTAATTGATTGACATGGGACTAAAAGACAAGAATAGCCCAAATACTAAACCAACACTTACAAGAATGAATAATTGGAGGGTATTTTGGTCCAAAATGATTAAAATTGTGACAAGCCACTAGGACTGCAAATGAATTGAGACGTTCGTAAACTGTTCAAGGCTCGACTCGAAAAAATACGTGTTTGAGTTTGACTCAAGTACTAAACAAACCGAATCTGAGCCTCAATTTTAGGCTAGTTTAGTACAAACCGAATCTGAGCTTCAATTTTAAGCTAATTTAATAAATGAGCCAAACCTAAACCTGAACCTGAACCTGACAGTATTCGGCTCGATTAGGCTCGCTAACCTGATAGTACATACGTATGTGTCATAAGAATTTAATATGTAACCTTAAACTTTTCTATGTACATAATGAAAACTTTATAACTTTTACATGTATAAACTTCTAAAAGTACGTAAAATTTTATTACGTTTTTATAATTTTATATACATATAAACATATTCATATAGGAAATGAAATTTTTATTTTACGTTCTACACCTGTATGAAAGCATAAATTATCTAATATTTTTAACTCGCTAAGGCTCGTGAACAAGTTTGAGTTCGACTCAAACCTAAACAAGTTCTGCTCGAGCTTGACTCATTAAATTTTTATCGGACAATTGGTGTAAAGTCCAGAAATGGGATCTTAATAAAGCATTTAGTCCAGCCAAAATTTCTGTAAGCTGAGGAGGACAAAAAGTAGTCGCTGACCCTCTTCATCACATTGCTGACTCTCGCATCACGTCGATGACTCTCGTTGCTGACCCGTGGCGGTGAACTCCCCCCCACTACCCAGGTGCCCCACATTCCACTCTCTTAGGGTACCCTTTGGTTTAGGGTTTAGACACTTTCATAGGGTACCCTAGGGTTTTAGGCACTTTCATAGGGTACCCTAGGGTTTTAGGCACTTTCATAGGGTACCCTAGGGTTTAGGTTTTAGGGTGCACTTTCCTATTATAGGGTTTTAGTGGTTTAGACACTTTCATAGGGTACCCTAGGGTTTTAGGCACTTTCATAGGGTACCCTGAGATTTTAGGCACTTTCATAGGGTACAAACTTTTTTCGTTTTTTTGGTAAGGTAAAAAAAAAAAAAAAAAAGATGTCAGTGTTAGGACTGAATAAGTTATAAACTTATTTGGTGGATTAATGGAGTTACAAATTCTTTGCCTAGGACTTTTGAACAAATTGCCCAATTTTTATTGAGCTCGAGCTTGACTCGGGTTCGTTTAAAAACTTAATGAACGCCTTAAACACTATAAAGCTCGATTCGATTCGGCTCGTTTGCATCCCTACAAACCACATTGCTTCTTTTATGTAAAGGTCTTGGGTATGTTTCTGTTTCCTTAAAAGAAAAAATTCTTGTAAATACGACTTTGACCTTGTTGACCTCGTGGGTGGTTTTCGGAGTGTAGAATCTTCGACATTCCATATAGAAGATTCGCCAGAAAACCGGAAGAATTTCCATTCACACGTGGAAAACTAGAGATTTGGCAAGTTGCAGGAATGCATACAGCTAGTAAGACACGTTATCAGCACCCGAAAAAAAAAAAAAAAGAGGTTGGCCACCAGGCTAAAAAATTTTATACTTTTATTTGCTCTTTCTTAACGTCCCAAATTCGAAGCCTCTCAAGTAGGGGTGCTCTGAGAGTTGTAAGGTTCCAGGTTCGAAAACATCTCAAGTAAGTGTGTCTAACTGTTCAACCGAACTGTAGGCCTGCAAACCCACCCAAGATATGGCAAGGGCAGATAGGATCCTAATGTATGAATTTTGGCGGATTGGGTTCCGTTCGGTTTAGTCGACTTGAGCTGTTTTGTAATATATGAAATGCCCAAACCACACAAACTGCAACCGAATTAGACAATACTCGCGGATCGGTGCTGATGGAGAAAGTGACGAACGGCGGCAAGCGGTTCGGTTTCAAAGCCGAACCAAACCCCCCTAAATCGTTTGCAGGACAACTCTACTCTCAAGAGCTACCAACTTTTTTGAGGTCAATTTACATATAGAGTTTTACTCTGACTTTAATTGGACTTTTCTCAAATGAGCACTAAGACTGAGCCCCAAAGTTATTTGATGTGCAAAGTTGACCCCGAAACACGTTGTTTGGCAAGAAAAATGGCAAAGCCATGGAACTTGGAAGATGTCTTTCGGTTGAATAATCTGATATGGGCAAGAATAGTATTAGTTTAACCACCCAAATAAACAACCATAAAAATCCTTAACCGAGTTGAGCCGGCAACTTTCAAAGGTTGAGAGTCATTGACCTTGTGCTCTCTTAGTTTTTAACAGTTGATTTTACTAATAATATATAAGGCCTTGTTCTTGAATGAATTTTATCTCATAAAATCTAGTATTGACAAAATCTAACATTCTCAGCGGATTTTAGCAAAACTAGATTTTATCTCAACGGATTTTAGCAAAACTAGATTTTATCAACACTAGATTTTATCTCACAAAATCATTTACAAAATACCTTTATCAACCCTAGATTTTATTCATTGGGAAAACAATGTCATTTTATCACACATCTATACAAAACTACATTTTATCAAAATTAGATTTTATTAAATAAAATCCATTCAAGAACAAGGCCTTGTGTTTACGTTTTCCTAAAAAGACAAAGACCGAATAGTTGGCCGACACACTACCGTTACTTACATCATTTATCTATTACTCACTCTAAACTCCTTTTCATTTTCATTATTAAAGACTAGGGCTCTGGTCACACGCAATGCGTGTGGAAGTCGAACGTTAAAAAATGTTGGTGACAGTGAAAAGGGTAAGGGGTAATTGCGTGGCAGTTTAAAGAGTAGTTTGACAATTCAAAATTGTGAACCCATCTCAAAAACCAATACTCCATACTAAAATGTTACTCTCCCTTTCTATATTAGAATAGATTTTCCCTCTCAACTCCTCCATTTTTCAAAAGTTTAAAGTTTTCAATTAGCTATCACGGTTAGAATATCAAAATAAGGGTATCAGGTGTAATTTTTCCCCATTCCAATATGAGTAATCGATAAAGATAAAGGTACATAACCAAATGCACCGAAAATGTACAGAGGGTGCATGGGGGCCCACACGAGTGATCCGAACCGTTTATTATTCTTAGAACAATTTTCCAAGGGCCCCCACAAAATTTCAGCTCAATCAGACGGTTAGAAGTGCTTGAACCAAAGTCCCACCGTTCGATCACTCCTAACCGTCTGATTGAGCTGAAATTTTGTGGGGGCCCTCGAAAAATTGTTCTAAGAATAATGAACAGTTCGGATCACTCGTGTGGGACCCAAAAGTGGGTCCCCGTGCACCCTCTGTACATTATCTGTGCATTTGGTTCGGTACGGGTAGCATTGTCCTATGAGTAATATCCTTTTCCCCTGAATTACGCAAAAGCCACCTCAACCCATTTTAACTGGTACAGTAATTTTTTTAAGTGTCTTAGATAGTTTACGATCACCTAATTAGTCCATTACAAACGGACCCATTCAACAACTTGTTTTTCTATAAGTATTCGGGACAGTTTACGATCACCTAATTAGCACTATTCCACCAACGGACTCATTCAAATAATTGGTTTTTTGTTTAAATGTCCGGAACAGTTTACGATCACCTAATTATTAATTAGCTCATTCACAAACGAACCCATTCAACAACTTAGTTTTTCTATAAGTATTCGGGACAATTTACAATCCAGTACAATTTACGAATTACAATAACTTGATTAGCACTATTCACCGGCGGACCCATTCAAACGAACCCTTCTACGTGAACCGACCAAAATGCACCGACGGCGTACCAACGGCGTCGGTAACGCCGTTGTGGGTCCCATACGATCGATCCGAGCCGTTCATCGTTCTCAGAATCAAATTTCGAGTGGGCCTAAGCGGGAATCGAGACAATCGGACGACTGTATGAGCTCGATCCAAAATCACCCCCATTTCGCCGTCGGTGCATTTTGATCGGTTCCCTTATCTTTTTCGCATTCAAACTTCTTGTTTCATAAGACGCGCAGAAAAATAACGTTAGAAATTTGGTTACCTGAGATGAAAAAGGAGAGAGAAACGAATAAGGGATGACCTGGGATTTTTCCAATCGAGTAATAGGAGAAAGGCAAATATTTACATAATAATAATACGCGTCTTCGAATCTTCAAGTGACAAGTTGGTAATCCGAAGAGTTTTTTATAGGGAAAAATTCACTTTGACCCCCTGTGGTTTTCTTCGGGTGCGGTTACACCCCCTCACTTTCAAATATCTGCACATAACCACCATGTGGTTTTTGGACCAATGTGCACAGTGAGCATTCCCATCCAAAGTAACTGTGCGTGGTGTGGACGCCCTGAATGTGCACGTGGATCGTAAATAATTGGATGGTGGATGACAAAAAGGCCCCTAAGGGTTTGAATACAAGTGCTCTCTTCCTCTCTCTTCCTCACATCTTCTTCTTCCTCTCTCTTCCCTCAGATCGACAAGAGCTCTCTTCCTCTCTCTCCGTCCAGCGTAAGGTAAGATCTCATTCCTCTTACTCTCTGTCTCTCTCTCTCCTCCCTCTCTTTGTCTTTCTCTCCTCCCTCTCTATTCATCTCCCACAACCCAGCCATGGATTCTTCATCTGCAACGAGTGGTGTGGGTGGTGATGCTCTGGACTTGAGGTACGTATCAAAGAAGTGTCTATGTGGGAAGAGAGCTGCAATTCGAGTGACAGAGTCTGACAAGCCATCAAAGGGGAAACTGTATTATGCTTGTGAATCTGCACCCCGGGGTTGTGACTTTTGGGCTTGGTGCAAACCTGTTAAAATCAGTCATGTGAAAGAGGAGTTTGTGGAAGAGAGGTCAAGGGTGCTTCCTCAACAGTGGCCAAGGGTGGTTCCTGAAGACCCACATTTCGTGGGTAGACTAGTGATGGTGGAAGTCAGTGTTGCAGGAATGAAGAAGTGGGTGTTCATTACCTCTGTTTTGTGCATCCTTTGCATGCTAATGTTGTTGGCAAACAAATGAAGCTGGGGGGGGGGGGGGGGGGGTAGGATTTAGAAGGAGATAGGGAGGGAGTAATATGTGATGGAAATGGGATGTAATAGCAGTGGTTAGCCTACTTTTTGTTTGTAATGGAATGAAATGGAAGACTGCCCAGTTTTGTTTGTAATGAAATGGAAGTTGTTTGTAATGAAATGGAAGTTGTTTAACATTGGCAATATCAGAGTACAGAGTACAAAAAATTGGCATTAACAAGCAGAACAAACCATGACCAAGCATATGTTGGCATATCCCTCATCATTTTCAAAACAAACCATAAGCATAACATAGCATAAAATGTTAGAGTACAGAGTACAAAACATTGGTGAATTGGCATGTTTGTTATCATACAGAGTACAAAACATTGGCATTAACAAGCAGAACAAACCATAACCAACCATATGTTGGCATATACCTTATCATTTTCAAAACAAACCATAACCATAACACCAAGTGCCATTCCTAACAGTGGTCAACTTCTAAATGTCCAAAAAACTGCAATACACCATAAAGTAGATTAGTTTAACTACATCCCAAGTCCACCTCTTCCAATCACAGGTCAACCTCTTCTACCCCTGGCAATACCTTTTCCAGCCCTGGCAATACCTCTTCCAGCCCTTCCAATTGGTTGTGATGATGAAGCTCCTCTAGCAGTATTATCACCTATTCCAGCATAACCAATGGGCTGTGAAGATGAACCTCTGCCACTGCCCCTTCCACAACCTCTTCCAAAGCCACCCCTTCCACGACCTCTGCCACTGCCCCTTCCACGTCCTCTTCCACCAGTTGTAGTTGCCTGAGAAGACATTCAAAGCTACATCAAATAGCTGTCTTTATGTTTAACAATTAACAATAGAACATGAAATGAGAGTGAAACATGAAATGAGAATGGCTATATGAATACTGTGTTTGTGTTTTGTTGTTCAGTGGTCTGTGTTGCCCTTTCTTGAGATGCTGCATTGGATGTCTCACCACCAATGTTTGACCTCTGACACAAACAATTTGTTACAATGGGTTATTATACAATTAATGCAACAAATATAGCAACAAGTTTGTAAACATAGCAACAAGTTTCTTACCTTGATTAGCTTGGATTTGGGATGGATTCTGTTCTTGCATGATCTTTTGTTGTGTCCAGTTTGTAAACATTTGGCACATGAAACATTCAGACCTTTCCTTGTCCATTTCCCTGGTACTCTGGGTTCATCTGCAGACCTCTTCCTCATTTTCCTTGGCCTACCACTTGGCTTCCTTGAATTTGGTGGGTTCAATGGCTGAAATCCTGTTTCTACAAAGTCATGAATATCTGGAACTGAGTGGATCATGTATGAATATGCTGCAAGATACGCAGACTTTGTGAAATAGGGATCCACATACTTAGATCCTCAGAATCCTCTGGGTCAGAGTACCATTTCTCATCAGTGTTTACTTCAGCAGTAGTTGTTGGTGCTGGTTCATCATGTACCCTCCTGTGGGAAGTTATGTCAAAGATGTCATCATTTGGACCTTCCAAATCCTCATACATCCAGCTAGCATCACTCTCTTCATCATCACTAATATCATCCCCTTCCTCATTGCCAATATAATCTGGGTCTTCAGAATCACCATCACTAAGGTCCCATTGCATCCCCTCAGTCCCATCCTGCTGATTCCCATCATCCTCTGTCCCATCCTCCTCTTTAGTCTCTTCCTCCTCTTCAGTCACTTCCTCGTCCTCATTCCCATCATCCTCTGTCCCATCCTCCTCCTCAGTCTCTTCCTCCTCTTCAGTCACTTCCTCCTCCTCATTCCCATCCTGAAGCCCATCCTGAATGTCATCAAGCCCAATATGATCATTGTCACCAAGCCCAATATCATAATTGTCACCAACATTTTGAGGCCCAATTTCATGAAGCCCAATCAAATTCTTAGCCACATTATCATTTCCCTTATCATTTACATCGAAGTTTATTACCTCAGGGAAGCCACTACCATCTCCCAAACCATTGCTTGGTTGTATAATCTCACCATTGGATGACATAACTAAGAGGGGGTCCATTATCTTCTCCACATAAATAACTACAACTTTGTAACCCTTATACATCTCTATCATGTTTAAGACATCAGCATCACCATTTATCAAGGTTAAACCCATTTCCAGACTATACCCAGACCACCTATAATATATGTCAATTGCACCTCCACTCCCACCTAACCCCTTGTAATACACATCCCTAATGTCAAGCAAAGACAGCCTAGCAGGGTCAAATTCACCTACATACTCTGTCTGACCACCCACATAGGTCACTTGTGGTGTCCAAACAAAGTGTCCCCCATAGTGCACTTCAAAGCTAAAGTAGTGGTCCCCCATGCCTGTCAACAACCATAACAAATGAACAAAATAAAATTCAACCCCACTTTTTATATAAAGGTAAATGGCCACCCACCCACACAACCGACACCAGTACCATTAAATAACGGGAAAATTTGACAACTAACAAAAAATAGGAAAAAAAATTCACGCTTTTCGCACATTTTTTTAGGAAGAAAACACCAATGGGGGACCACATCCCAACTTACAATCGATAGGTATATAAGTATGGGTAAGTGTATATAGACTTCAGAAATCAACAAAGTAGACTGGAAAAATGGTTTTTTACCTTTTTCAGCAGAAGATCCTTCAACGTCTTCACGAAATAGATCCTTCCACTCTTTCACTGTCGCGAGCCAGCTTTCAACCTTGATTGATCGTCGTGTATGGAAATCGTAATCTTGATTGATATTGTGAGCTTGATCGATCGTGTTTGAGGAAGAAAGAAACCCGAGGTTTGGGTTTCTTACCCACTCTCTCTCTCTCTCTCTCTCTCTCCCTCTTCGTGAAACTGAATGAGAAAAGGTAAAGGGAGCATATATATATAAGGGTAAAATGGTATTTTACCCTTTTCCGTTAACGGAGTCAGTTGTGCACATTGGTCCAAAAACCACATGGTGGTTATGTGCAGATATTTGAAAGTGAGGGGGTGTAACCGCACCCGAAGAAAACCACAGGGGGTCAAAGTGAATTTTTCCCTTTTTTATAAAGAGAGAGAGAGAGAGGGAGAGAATATCGATGTGCAGATAAGTCCACTTTCTTCTTCCGCTTTTTCTTGTCTGCTCTATAACGGGTTTGGGGAATTCTGGTTCTACTTCAGATTAATCTCCTCATCGCTTCTTTCTGGTTCAAATCACAGGTATGTTCTCTCAAGAGATTTCAGATCTTCTGTATGTATCGTTAATCGTGTATGCGTATTGTATATATGACGATCACTTTTTAGTATTCATCATCGCTTTCCCATCGAATCTCCATATATTTTGTGGGTTTCAATGATTTGGTTCCTTTTTCTTATGGGTTTTCTCGATTACATGAATTTGAAGAAGCTTTTGTGGCTGATAGATTCATGTGTTGTTTAGGTTTGTAAAGTGAACAATATAGCTATTGTGATTGTTGCCCTAATAGTGAACATGAAATGAAAAGCAAGTCAAAAGAATAGAAGTGTATTGGATTATATTGTGGGACAAAAATGACTCAAAGTGATACCAGTTACTTGCGACTGTTGATCAAATCTCAAATTCAAGTTTTTCATGCTTTTGGGTTCCGATAATTTTGTTCGGGGTTTTTTGTCATGTTTTTTTTGTTCAATTACAGTAAGTTCTTGAGACTGATAGACTTATGTGATATTTAGGTTTTGAAAGTGCGCAAAACAGCTCTTGTCCTGATCAAATCCTGTTTGTGATTGTTACTCTTGGTAGAAGAAGAAGTGAAAGACAAGTCAAAAAGAAGTCGATCATCTACTGCCTGAAGGGGGTAGGTACTGCTAGGATTATTTTTATTTGCACCCTAGATTCCCAGGTCAAGATTTGGATTATTTTGGAAAGAATGGTTTCAACAGATAATGGGGGACATGTGGAAATTGAGGAACCTAATGGTTCTCTTCATGGTTCTGTGTCTAAAAAGGGATTTATAATCGATGTAGATGGACAACATAGGTCGCTCGATAATTCATCTGCCTTGCCCAAAAGACTGAGGTTCCTGCAATTTGGGTCTTTGGATTCCCCGTCCCTGAAATTCCAGCGTCTTGCCGAGGAGAAAGATCAGATTTCTCGAGCGGTACCTTCATCAAGTAGTCATGTCATTCGAGACCGAATAAATAGGGTCTTTTCTCGAAAAATGGATTGGGGGTCTCTATGGAAAATGACCAAAGAATGGATTAAGAACCCCTTGAACATGGTCCTTTTCATATGGATTGTTGTTGTTGCTGTGTCCGGTGCAATTTTGTTCATGGTCATGACGGGAATGTTGGATGGTGCCTTAAAAACAAAGACCCAACGAGATGCTTGGTTCGAAGTCAATAACCAAATCCTCAATGCACTATTTACCCTAATGTGCTTGTACCAACACCCGAAACGTATCTACCACTTTGTACTTCTTGTAAGATGGAGATCAGAGGATATTTCCAAACTAAGAAAGGTTTATTGCAAGGATGGGACGTATAAGCCTCACGAATGGGCACACATGTTGGTAGTTATTTTCTTATTAAACCTTAACTGTTTCGCACAATATGCCTTGTGTGGTCTTAACTTGGGGTACAAGAGATCGCAACGACCAGCTATAGGAGTTGCGATCACTATCTCAGTGGCTATTGCTGCACCCGCAATTGCTGGTGTTTACTGTATTCTTAGTCCCCTCGGGAAGGATTACGATTCTGAAGTGGATGAGGAATCACAATTACCTATCACTACAGATGAAGGTAGCCAAACAAGCAAGTTGAGAGGGAAAGCGATGCAGAAGAGATTTTCATTTGCAACTAAGATAAATGAGACGATTGTTGAGAGCAGTCCCCAATGGAGTGGTGGTGTGCATGATTTTTGGGATGATATATCTTTAGCTTATCTCTCGTTGTTTTGTAGTTTCTGTGTATTTGGGTGGAATATGGAGCGAATTGGGTTTGGAAACATGTACGTCCATATTGCAACTTTTCTTCTTTTCTGCTTGGCCCCTTTCTGGATTTTCAATTTGGCTGCTATTAACATCAATAATGAGACTGTTAGGGAGGCATTGGGGGTTACTGGAATCTTTCTGTGTGTGTTTGGTTTGCTTTATGGTGGGTTTTGGAGGATTCAGATGAGAAAGAGATTCAACTTGCCTCCGTATTCTTTCTGTTGTGGGAAACCAGATGTTGCCGATTGCACTTTGTGGCTTTTCTGCTGTTGGTGTTCTCTTGCTCAGGAAGTAAGGACTGTGAATTCTTATGATGTCGTGGAAGATAAATTTTTGAAAAAGCCAGTGGATGAATCTGTCGAATTACCGATTTCCCCCTTGCATCGTGAAGGTGGAGACTTCAAGTTTAGGTCTGGCCCTAGTTCTCCACTGGGGAAGAGTTCTTCTCCATCTCAGCTTACGCAAGCTAACTCTCCGAGTCCCAGCAGACTCTCTAAGGAGTACCATCCAGATAGGCATCTTTCTCCGGTGAAGGAGGATTTCCCTACAATAGGTATGGATCAAACTATGACACCACCTGCTCCTTTACTTATACAAAGAGATACCAATTAGCACAAACCCACTTCAGGATCATCGCTCTTTTTATTTTAAATCGTTGAGACTAGTTTTGTAATTTGTATGTATTTTGACTTTTGAGTGTATACATATTCATTTTAGTTTTTACCTACTCTTTTTTGGTAATGCTCTCTTGAAAAAGTCGTTTGCTTAACTCCATGAGTTATTGTACTTTAGGTTTAGTTATTTCAATACTTCCTTATTTGTACTTGTACTCCATCTAAAGTAAGAATTGCTGAAGAATCTAAGGGTGCTAGATATTTTCATTAGAGTTAAATGTCCTAACTCTTTGTATTTGTTTTTCTGCCATACAAATATCTGTCTGGTTAGGTGGCAAGATGTGTGCCTCTTCATTTACCAGAGGTCCTGTTTGAAGTATTGGTGTGATCATTGGATGAAGTTCGCAACTATTAGTGTTGCACCCAGTCTCTGGGTTTAAAAAAAAAAAAAAGATTCTCTTGATAGTTATATTCGCCAATTTTTTGGGCGGAGATTGGCGTACGTGCCATTTGGAGATGACAGGCCATATAGATAGTTTGTAACTTCCGAATCAAATACTACTCTTCCTCGTGAGAATGGAAGAACACTTCCATTTATGTGGATGCATGGTCCGATAGGCACATGAATGAGCAATGTCACTTTCATAGCATTACCGTGTCATCTCTTCAATGCACCTTCTACCGGTCACTCTTGAGAAGCACCTGTGTTATGGTCCCATGAAATTCGGCCTAACTTACCCATTCCGACACGCATGCATGAAGGACACACTCTGGACACTTGTTTTTATTTCCTAGTTCCGATAATTTTAAAGATTTACAGTTTATATGGCAATTATAGATGCCTATAATTTTTCTTTTTGTATATTCTACTTGTCCATATCAAAATTCTTGGGGTGATGTTGTGTCCATGCACCATTTGTGTATCTGTGCTTCTCTGGCTACAAGGACCAAGGGTAATGACTGCAGTTCCTTAGCTCCAAGGCAAGGCACTCCGGTGGAGGGAGGTGGGTTTTTGTAGACAACCGTCCTCTGCTTTCTTGGGCCAACCCTCCTCTTACGCGTATCCATCTGCACTCAAACTGGCAGTTCAGTCCTCCCTTGGCTTGGTTGGGCAGGGATCCACTTTAAGCTTACTGCTCTACAGTCGGTTCTAAAATACCATTCGATGGTCTCATGCAGTTTAGGTTTGCATTAGGCTAGGAACTTCCACGGTTTGTTGTTACATTGATGGGGCGCCTGAACAACCTTGTAGTAACCCTATCGCCGGATTTCTGGGACTGTGGCTTGGTGGTCAGAAATGGGAATTTGTCAAGTGCTCGTCTCTCTCTCCCTCGAGAGGATTTGAACTTCGGCTGGTCATAGAGAACTATCTCGGAAGGAAGTTATACGCAGACCATGACAGACCAGGAGAGTGCTCAGTTATCCCCAGTACCTAGCAGCACAATCTAGTACCTCTGCAGCCTCAGAATGCCTCAAGAGTTGTCTTAGTGTCACTCCTTGTTAAGGTCAATTTCCTTTTAGTCTTACACCAGCTATGGCTGCTTGAACACGTGGCATCCATGTTTAGTGCTTCTTGTTTACTCTGTCTGTAAGAAACTTCTTCTATCTTCAAGACTTCAATTCGCCTCCATGTATGTAGCACGGACACTCGCCGGTCGTCGTATTGGTGTCAGACACTTGGTAGACACCAATACTTTCTAGATGCTCTTTGGACACGTTTCCACACTCAAATCAAAAGTGTCTTATAGTTTGCTCCACTTTTCTCATTGTACATTCTAGAACACGCTAAGACACTTTTAGCCTTTTGGAAACTTCTCGTGGGCACCCCCGGCCTGACGGCTACGGGTCTTCTTTTTGTGTATTAAATGATGATTTATTGAATAAAGACATATTCGAGTGGTAAAATGGTTTTTGTTGAAACTCTTTTGTAAATTATGTACCCAAAAATGTCAAAAACAGCATACTTGTTTTCTAGTTGTTTAAAAAAAAAAAAAGTCCAAATAAGAAAGCTTTTTTCCTAATATTGTATTTGCATAATAAAATGCACATATATTTTCCCAAGTGTGTCTCCAGCGTGTCGTGGCCACCATTTTTTTGAGGTTTGTGCTGTGAATTGTCGATATCGTGTCGTGTCCATGTTAGTGCTAATAGGTCTCTCTCTCTGGTAATTTGGCCATAGCTCAATGTCCATTGAATTTCCCAAAATGTTGATTACAATATATATTAGAGTCCTAAAGGGAATTGGTTACTGACCGTGTCGTACCGAGTCAAATATACATTTATAAAAACAAGGAATTAACTACTACTCCAGAGAATAGTGGCTAAGTCCGAGTATCGATCCACGGAGACAGATTGCCTAAATTACATTATTTTCGATTGATTTCTATTTTAATTCAGAAAAGATTGATGGGTTGATTTTCATTCTCAAAATAATTTAAACTAAAGAAAAGCAGTAATTGAATTGAGTGAAACTGGTAGAGAAAAATATCCAGGGTTTCGAATCCACCCCAACCGCGTAACAAGGTTATGCGTAGGCTAAGCTTATTATCCGAATCATAATTGTCAAGAAAATAATTGTGTTGTTGACAGGCATGGACTATCCCATAGCACGGACCGTCTCGCTAGCACAACCCGTCTCTTTCACAGGCTGTCCAGTGGCACGATCCATCTTACGAGCATAACCCATCTCAGTCACCCAAGCACAAACACAGAAAGCCATTGCATAACTCGTATTTGTGAAGCATGCATACAAATACTCAATTGATTGAAAGCATTAAAAATCGTTCCGTTCAATTGAAACAAAACGGGTTCTAGTTATACAATCGATTCGAATAAATAAACCTAGAACCTATACATAAACAAAAATTACTTGGAGAGGAGTTTCATCTTCCCCTAGACGAGGGAGGGGTTTAGCCGAACATGGCGACTGGACTGTGGTTGGTTCCAAAGAACCTCTCTTCTGATTTCTGTCCGAAATTTGCCCCAAAGGGGTCTCTGTCCGAAAATCTCTAAGGGGTCTGCTCTCCTTTTAATGAAAAATATGTCCACCACCCCTTTAATTGATGCACCGATGCCCAGCTATATCACGTTCTCTCTCTGGCTTGGTTCAATAAATTTTGTCTTTACCAGCATGAGACCCCATGCTTTATAATAAAGCCCATTGAAGTGAAGACCATGCTGACTACTCCCTCTTTTATTATTCCGTGGAATGGATGCTGGGAAAAAAAAAAAAAAGAAAAGGCACATGCTGATGATGGAAAATTGATTCATTGCAATGCAAGTGTGGACAGCTCCGTTGCAAATTCTCGAATTTACGGCTAAAATTGGTACCTTGCTCTCAGAACCTAAAATCACAAAAATACACAAAAGACATTAGGAAAATAGAATAAAAGAATGTAACACATGTAAATTAAGCGGCTCAAATGTGTACATTTCGGCACTTATCAGTTACCTTATATTTTAGAGTCCTAATGGCTTGTTTGCCGAGTAGATAAGGTTTTGGGTGGAGAAGAGATGGATATGTTATAGAGTAGTAGTTAAGATAGGGTGATCAGCTAAGAAGTTTGTTTGGTAGTTGAAATAGATGGATAAGAGTGGGTGGATAAAGAAATAATATGAGAATTTACTTAATTGTCCCTTGTAATGAGAGAACAAAAAAAATTATGGAGAAATTTGAGGGGCAAGGGGTCATTATAGCCATCCGAATAAACTTATCGTAGGGGGTGGGGTGGGAGAAGCAATCAAGGTGCAAAATGGGAACCAAACACAGGATAAGAATGAGTCCGGATTAACTTATAAGTACCTCCCACGCTTTTATCCCTCTCTCTTCTCCAACCGACAAACGGGCCGTAGGTGTTCCAATTCTATGTAGGAGGAGATTGATACTCTGGACCTTTGTGTCCTTTGTATTTGTTGTTTTATTTATATGTCTCCGTTTCCTAAACAAAAAACGGAGTATGAGGATCATCTTCTTCATAATTTGGAGTTTGATATTCTTAAATAGTAGGAGATGTGGTGTGAATCAACCTCCTACACCCCACGCAGTACACCTTGGAGAAGACTACTAAAACATTGGGCTACAAGGCCCAAAGGCTTTTTTTGGGTAACTGCTGAAAATCGCCTAAGTTGCTCGAACACTTTTGAAAGTTGTGGAGCACTTTCTGATCATTCAGTTTGCTGGATGTATTGTTTGACTGGTGCGTGAGCACTTTCTGTTGCTTCTTCTCCTCAACCAATTAACACTTGAAACTTGACCCAACCTATCGTACAGACACTCTATAAATGACTAATGAAATAGAAAGTAACAACTCGATGAATTCGGACACAAAAAAATGTGCGTTTTATAGGAGTACATAAAATTGCCAACACAAAGGAGCTCGGCTTTTTTAAACTTACTACAATTTTGCAGTTGAAGGAAAACTAGATAATTTCTCAAGGTCCACAGCTATATCTTTCCAAACATACAAACACCAACACCTATCTAGTGGTCCTGAAAGGAGCAAAAATACAAAACCAGCCCATGCCCTCAAGGCAGAACCCACCTACACCTGAGGTAGACTTAATAAAGAACTATTTTAACACATAAAATGGATTCCCTATTCCAGGCGGCACACTATATGGTCACAGGTCTGGGAATATTCCTCCAAGAACACTCACTAGCCCTTATTTCCTCCACAGTCCATCTAACCAGACTAGCAACATCCATGCTAGTGTTCCTGAATAATTTGCAATTCCTTTCCTTCCAAATGTTGTACACAAGAAATTATTCATGGGGTACACGTGGTGTCCCAAGACTCTTATCCACCACACATTTAGTATGGGGTCCAAGACAAGTGTGTAGGCTCTACCCTAATGTGTGGTTGATAAGGGGCCTGGGGCACCCCTTGGCAGTGCCCTAGGGGAACTAAATAATCTCTCATAGTAGTACACAGCTACAACTATAACAAGCCTATGAATTGACTTCTTCATGGAGCTAGCAAGGCAGTGCTGCATACCCCATGCAATACCAGAGTCCAGCTCCCTCCCATGATGAGCAACCCCACATTTCTGCCCAAAATGTCACACCCGGGCGGATACCAACATACTAACATCCTAACATCTGGAAAAAAAAAAAAAAAAAAAAATGCCACATCCGGGTTGGATCCGCAAACAAAGAACAAATGGCCATGGGATATCCAACCCCCTTGGCATGATGCACATCTGCTACTATTGATGATCCCCCAAGAGGCCAATCTCTCTTTATAGTCTACCCAAGCTAGCTAACCATTGAACAAAAGTTCCATCTAGGTACATGTTTTCTGTGCCAAACCATTTTATGCCAATCAACCTCTCAATCTCTTCTTCTCAAGGCCAGCAAAGCTATGATTCAGTGCAGCTATCTTTAGGGGTCAAAGTCCGAAAAACCCTGTCAACAATTGAACAGATCGTAGCACTTAAAGATCTGCCCAAGTTCACAGCTATGTTGTTCAAAGAATAATTGACCTGCTATTAATCTTCCTACCATATCCAAATTTTTGCTGAAAAGCAAATTCATTAGCCACAGCCAGGGCCGGCCCAAGGGTTCGAAGTGCTCTAGGCCTAGTTTAAAAATTGTGCCCTAAGAGTACAAAACTTACATAATTTTTCCAGCAACGAGTATTAAAAAATAGAGTACGAATTTTGACCTCAATGGCCGGCAAGAGCGACTAAAGAATCAACAATCTCCAAAAAGTCCAAATGATGTATGACGCTCACTCGTTGTCTATAATGGTTGATTTTTTCCCAGTTCAAACGTAACATAAAAGAATATATAACATTGATTTTAGACAAAACCCCACTAAGATCAAATGGCTAACTTTTACATAAATTTTGTCATGGAAAATTCTAAAATCAACCCAATAAGTTGTCATTAAAGTTTAAAAAGTGTATTGAAGTATAGTATAATAAATGTATAAAAGTTTGTGAAGGTATTTTAAAATGTATAAAAATTACTCTGAAGTGTGTGTTTTGTCTTTTTATTTGCTTATTACAAATACTTCTCCATGGAGGAATCAGGATCAAATCAAATAGGATATTGCGAAGAATTTTGTTCAGCATTCAATCTTGATAAAACTACCAATAACCGAAGGACTACTGGGTAAGACAAAGATGATGGCACTTTCCTAACGGTCATCAAATTTTATCATTTAGGAAACTTAGCCTAAAACTATTAATTAAATGAAAACTAACTAATATTGGGAAATAAAAGAACTCATGTTTAAAGAAATGTACATAAATTGATCCTAATGTGGTGAAAAAGACTTTCTTTTTTTTTTTTTGAACAGAGAAAAAAAGACTTTTTTTTGAAAAAGACTTCACTTAGGAAAAAATAGAAGTAAACGAGGGGAAGCTGGGCTATTGTGAAGTGGAAGTTGTAAGCCAACCTTTGAATGAATGGATTTCACTTAGTCCCACATCGGCCAAAATACAAAACTTCACAGAACTTTTGAATGTATAAAATTGGTAGGAGTGCTGCATGTTGGGACTACGAAGTGTGTTGATTGCCTCTGATTGGGCTCTATGGGCTTACTTCTTGTTAATTTTTTGGTGGGTTGGGCTTGAAAAATACTCCTACTAAAGCCTATTACTATAATTTATGGGCAGTGCCCTGGCCACAGCTTGTGAAAATAATACTTCTGTCGTAGACTCTTAATTAGCTGTCTAGAAAATCCTTAGCGAACATATCTTGCTTTTAGGGCAAGTGCAACAGCCTCAATTAATTGGCTCCCCTCCCTATTTTACCCAGCCAATTATAATGAAATTATGCAAAGGAGAAACAAGTCCTACAGGGGGGGTGAATAGGACTATCAATTTAAAATTCAATAGCACCAAGTATATCACATTCACCCCAATTCCATTCCCATTTGATCAACTCACCAATATCAATGTAAAGCAAATGAAATAGAGAGACAAAGCACACGATATACGTGGAAACTACTTAGGGTCTAATACCCTAAGCATAAAACCACGGCCTTACTTCTACTTATATTTCACAATTCAAAAGGTACAAGGAGTCCAAAGTCAAGGAATATACCCACAAGCAACTTTCAATTCCTAGCTCCAACCCTTGAACTAGCACCCGGTGCTCCTTCTTGAATTCGTGAAATCCACGAGCATCATCATCTCGATCTCCGCAACTCCGCGGCTCCGGTTCACCCGGCCATGTAGACTCCAAGGCAAGCAATCATGATAAAAGAAAAAGATTTGATTTTTGAAAAAGTTTTTGTCTAACCAACTCAATCTAGAGGTGATCCATTGAGAGGAAAACACTAGAATGAGAAAAGATGATTGAGGAAGTCTTAAATCATCTCTAAGAGAAGGATAGCACACCAAGAACAAGAGAGATAAAGAGGACCCTTTTCTCTCTCTAAAAGTGCTGAAAAATCTCTTTTCTATATGTGAAAACAATGCTGAAAAATGGCTTTTATATGTGTGAATTTCGTGAGCACAAAAAACAGCCAATGAGTAGTTGACACGCCAGTGTCAACAGACGCGTGCTAACGCTTGTCCAGCCCTCCTCAAAGATTGGACAGTCAAGATTCGTACACATGTACAGAAATGACTTAATCTCAGGAGTGTCAATTGACGCGTGCTAACGCTAGTCCAGCGCGCCAGAAAAACATGAAGGTTCAAGATCTAGACACATGTCCAATGAAACCAATCACACAGATACAACAGCAGACGCCAGGAGACGCTTGACTGCTGCCACTACAATGCCTTAACCAAAAATGAGAATTCTTTCATGCAAGAATCAATGCACTCTCCTAAGGTATGAAATGAAGGCATGAGCCATGAAGAATGAGTGCCAAATATGTGAGGCTACATGCAAATGAACAATGCATGAATATACCTTACCGGAAGAGCTTCACGATGCTTGGTGCGACAAAGGCTCGAGGGCAAATCTTGTGACTTCAAGTGAGGAGCATCTAGACACAAACACTAAAACTCTACCACCCGAATAATCCAAAACAATTACAGACTCCGAAAGTTTTGATACATTCCCGGAAAGACGCCAATAAAACTAACATATAAAAAACAAGCTCCAACAGCCTCAACAAATAGGTTGGTAAAATACCTAGGTGAACAGTGCCTCACTATATCACTCCCTTTTTAGGAAGGCACTGTTCACTCCCAAACCCATTGTTTAATCATTTTTTCCCTCACACTTCTCTCTCCCTCTTCCCTTTCTCGGCATCACCAGATCTTGGCCGACGGCGACGGGTTTCTTTCGACGGCGACGGGTTTCGTTCGACGGCACGGCGACGGGTTTCGTTCGACGATGACGGCGACGGGTTTCGTTTGACGGCACGGTGACGGGTTCCGGTGTTGGTTCGCCGATTGGAGGTTTGGCCCGTCTGGCGACAGCACGGCGTTGGGTAGGCGTTGGGGTGGCCGGCGTTGGTTCGCTGATTGGAGGTCTGGCCCGTCTGGGTTGTCGGCGCAGATCTGGGTTTCGCCAGAGATGGAGGAGGGCATGTATATATGGGTGTATATGTATATATATGAGTAAATATATTGTATTATTTTAAAAAGTAAAAAATAATATTTTAACAGTAGAGAGGTAGTATAGGTAGTATTGTTGGAGTGTTGAAAGGGACGTGAGTAAATAAAACACTGTTCAGTAATTTTTTTGGCTCAAAATTTGTTGAGCCTTGTTGTGGATGCCCTTAGAGCAACAGCAGCAACTAAGCCAAAAATTTGGCCACAATACCTGGTGTACAGTGCATATAGCTACCCTGTCACCATCAACACTCCAACAATCTATCCATTTTACCTTACCTCTTATTAAAATAATATTTTTCCTTTTTAAAATATACACACAGAGTATATATATATATATATACAACCAATCGCCGTCATCTTCCCCAACCTTCACCGTCGTCCTTCACCAGTCGCCGATCATTACCTCTTCGCTGTCGCCGTCGATCGTTACCTTCTATTAGCTCTTCTTTGTACTTGGTGTGTGGTTTTGACGGGATCCAAAATATGTCGAGCTCGTTGGAAATTTCAGATTCCAGGAGGTTTTCCGGCCAGAAGCAGGCGACAGTGCCAGAGAAGGGCAGAGATATCTCCCTTGGGTGCGCAGTCGCCGGAATTTGACCAGAAGGTTGAGATCGGAGAAGGCAGAGAGAGAGATGACCGGAGGGAGAGATGATCAGAGGGAGGAAGAAGTAGAAGGTAGAGAGAGAGAGGTAGAAGAGAGAGAAAATAATAAAAAAATTGTTGGCTGGTGAACAGTGCCTGTCTAAAGGTAGACAGGTACTGTAGCAAATGTAGAGAAAATGTAGAATAGCTAGGGTAATAGACAAGCTGCTAAAGATAGACAGGTACTGTAGCAAATGTAGAGAAAATGTAGAATAGCTAGGGTAATAGACAAGCTGCTAAAGATAGACAGGTACTGTAGCAAATGTAGAGAAAATGTAGAATAGCTAGGGTAATAGACAAGCTGCTGCAACACCCTTTTCTTCCCCCCCTCGTCTATTTTGCCCAGGTAGTGTAGAATACACTAGCTGGTGTTCTTGCTCTTAGAGCAAGAACAGCAGCTAAGCCAAAAATTTGGCTACAATACCTGGTGTACAGTACATATAGCCAACCTGTCACCATCAACACTCCAACAATCTATCCATTGTACCTTACCTCTCATTAAAATATTATTAATAGAGAGGAGAGAGAGAGAGAATAGGTGAGTTGGCAAAAGACTAGAGGAGAGAGGGAGGAAGTGGAGTAATTTAAAGCAATAAACAAAAGGATTGCTCCACAACAGTGCTACGGTAAAAGAAGACTACAACTGTTCATAGAGGTACTTTACAGGGGCAAGTAGACTACCTGCTGCAGCTGGAACTAACGCATTTCTTCGGTAAAAATAGACAAAAATGACATATAGACTACCAGCTGCTGTTGCTCTTAGGACTTATTTATTTGAGCAGATATGAACATCGGATTGGATTGTTGCATCTCTAAGATGACTATGTATTTGGTTTTTGGTTAAAATATTTATGATCTGGATTAATCATGTCTTGGATATATATATAAAAGGTGTTTGGCCCTTCATTTTTACTATAATGCGGAAACACTCTCTGTCATGAATTGGAAAATGGGGAATCAAAAAATTGTCTCTAGTGGAACTTTTTGGATTCTGATTTTGCATTCGGACAAAGTAAAGATAGACCCCAATTACTAGTCCTATCATTCATCATTCCGTCCCTTAAGTGTCGGGTCTGCCTTGGCAGGTGTGCCTGCGAGCCGGTGTCCTTTTTAGCCTTTTGCCGTGCTCATTTCAACTGTTAGTGGTTTTGGCTTCATTCCCGTCTTTCGATGTAATCGGTGTTGGATGGTTTTATGAAATGATATGCTGACATTTTCAAAAAATGACCACTCCTATCCTTATACATACAACCAAACACTTTTTTCGGTTTTTCTGATTATAATTTAAAAATCTATTCGACAACCCATATTTAGAATCTAAAAAATAATTGACTCCCAAATACTTCCATAATCCTGTGAATTGCTAAGTGTTACAATAACATGGGAGGGATGGTATTACAAAATCCAATCAATATTTATGGATCCGACTACATGTACAGAGGGTGTGTCCAGAAAATGTACCGATCGTGTTCGGGGACCCACTTTTGGGTCCCACGCGAGTGATCCGAACCGTTCATTATTCTTAAAACATTTTTTCGAATTTGGTTGAAACGGTGGGACTTTGGTTCGAGCACTTCTAACCGTTCGATTGAGTTGAAATTTTGTGGGGCCCCTCGAAAAAATGTTTTAAGAATAATGAACGGTTTGGATCACTCGTGTGGGATCCAAAAGTGGGTCCCCGAACACGATCGGTATATTTTCTGAACACTATCCTCTGTACCCATATGTTTACCGAATATTAATCGAGTACAAGGGTATCTATGATGAGATTTATATCCCTTCATAGTTAGTCCCTTCAAGCAAATGAGCCATGACAATAATATGTGAAAGACAAGGACGCTTAGTAATTTAAGGAAACTTGCTATTCTAATTTCTAACTGCTGAAACATTCACTGATACAATACTCTTTCATACGAAGTCAAATCTCGGAAAGATCGTGTTTCATGAGTTTTACAACAATTGCTTTGTCAAATTTGATGTCAAGATCAAGAACCAGTTTTGAAAATGATTAGTTTAGCTCAAGGGGGCTTCTAATCCTATTTTTTTCGGATGCGTGTTTTGCGTCTTATGTGTAGCTTTCTCCTTAGAAGGGTTGATTTATTCCAACCCAAGGGGTTGGCAAAATGGTCTTACCTTGGGACTTAGGAGTTTGCTCCCACCTAAGGTCTCAATTCGATTCCCTTTACCAGCAAACTTTTGGGGCTAATGGGGGTTATGTCCGGTAGTTATTTCTAGGGCCCCGGAATTAGTCAAGGTGCGCGCAAGCTGGCCCGGACATCCGGTTATCAAAAAAGGGTTGACTTGTTCCATTACCCTGTACACAGAAGTTCGGGCTCTGCTTCCAATATTTTAGAGCTTGCTTATGAAATTGACAAAACTTGTGGGGGCGAGGTTGAAAATATCCGATACTTTCTACAGAAATGGACGACAGTGACACGACACAATCAACTGCGGTTAGTAAGAAGAGGAGAGAACTAGTCCCGAAATGTTCCAGAAATTTAGCATTGGTCCTTTAAATGAACCTCTGATCCAGTCATATTTCCCATGATTATCTATTTGAAGCTGTCCATTTGAAGTAGACAAATACCAAACGAGAGGTGGATTTAGTCCTGGGTTCACAATTTCAGAAATGGTCCTTTCACCTACATGATTATGAAAACTTCTCATGATAACTTCTTATGATTATGTTATTTGAAGCAGCAGGATCAGGGATTTCTATACTCTGGAAGACTACTTTGTAGATTTTGTTTATGACTCAGTATCGGAACCAATGTATATCGGTAAATCTAAGAAACCTATCTAAGTGAGTGCCCAAATAGAGGCGGAGTAAAGCCTCGTATGGAATGACCTAGCACAAAAACTGAAGGCACGCACGTGCGGGTTTTAAGCAATCTAGGTCTTTAACTTAAATTAGGCTTTTGTGGAATTTAAAATTTTATATTAGCTTATAAAATATGAGGCTGAGTCAGGGCATTTGAATAGTTAATATATTGGTTTGGTTTGAGATAGTGTCATATATCATCTTGAACACTTCTTATAATTATTTAGTTTGAATTGAAGCAGTCACTTTGCAGCAGTATCACGGGATTTCTTTGCTCTCGGACACTACTACCTAGATAGTACTGCTTTTTATGACTCGGTTTATGACTCAGTATCGGGGGCCAATAGACCGGCTAATCTTGGAGTGAAGCTCTTTATGGACTGACCTAACACAGGAATTGATACAATACAGGCAATAGCCGAATTCCAAATCAAAGTTTTTAGGAATCGGGGGAGGCGTTGTGTGTCGTGTTGTGCGGCAAAACTACGTCGTTTTGCTCATATTTCTTGGTACATCCAAGGGTCCTGTTTGGAGAGTTAATTTTCGGATTTAATTTTGTGGTTCAATTTTAGGAGATTTAGGCTCTTTGGGGTAGGGTATAGTGGGTTTAGACACTTGGATTTAGACACTTCAGGTTTAGACACTTCATGTTTAGGGCTTAGGCACTTTGGGTTTTGGCATTTTGTAGTGGTTTTTTCTTTCTCCAAACAAGGCCCTCGGAAGCTTTGGAGGTGTGCACAAAAATCAAGCAAAACAACGTAGTTTTGCCGCACAACACGGTGCACAACATCTACCGCATAGCACCCACCCCGGATCCAAGTTTTTATGAAACTCTTGATTGCTGGGTGAGTCTACTGTGCCAATTGATATCTGTGAGGGTTTACAATCTAGGTCTTTCCCTTAGGCTTATGAAGTTGAATTAGTTTATAAAATTTCAGGCTGAGTCAAAGGCATTTGAATAGTTCCATATATTGGTTTGAAGTAGTTTCTGCGGTTCTAGAACTTGGTGGATGAAGTATGTTTGAAATAAGTCACATAAAATGTGTGCGTGTGCCGAGTACAATCATGAAAGAAGAATATTTTTGTTATTGGAGCAAAAGCTAGGGAAAGACAGATTGGAATCAATCCTCTTATTAATTCTTTGGAAACTTCTATAGTAAATGGAAATTACGAAATAGTGATCAATCAGATATTGAAAAGCCCTGCGTCCTTGAAAAACATCCCAAATTATCAAAATTTACAATCAAATTATCAAAATTTACAAGAACGAATATTGAGAGCGGAAACGAAAGATCCTGTCGAAGAATTATGTGACTAAGCCCTAGAGATCCTGTGTACATACAATAGATACACGCCAAAACCTCACAACCGTATTGAGTGGTTACAGTTGGAATTTAAACAAAAAGGAATATGAAGTCCTTAAACATAGTAATTACTAAATAAGTAGAATCGTAAAATGACCCGGACACTCTTGATTGTCGAACCAAAAAAAAAAAGAAAGTAGAACCACTGACACTGTCCTTGAACACTGTATGGCAAATGCTAAACTCTACCCTAAGGGCGGACGATAATGTGTAAAAGATATATCGATATCCGAAAAAAGTATATTAAGATCTGTGAAAGTGTATTGTTATCCGTGATACGTGTATTAATATCTAAATTTCTTTGTCTTTACGTTTATATTACCCTCCGCTTTAGGCGGAGGTTAGCAACACCCTTAGAAATTTAGGGCAGAAGTTTCCTTTGTCAAATCACCACATTATTTTTACAGATTCTGACAAGGCTTATATAGTCAATGAATCAGGTCAGATTGAGGAGCAATCGTTCTCAACTCAACTTTTCCCACCCAACCTTTTCTCCACAAACACACACTAAACACAACACAGATTTGTTTTTGGTGATTAGGAAGGTGGAGTGGTTAAGAAGCCCTGTTAAATACAATTAGTTGAACAGATTATTTTACTTGCCATGATTAGTTGTGTATATATAGTGTATATATATATAATAAACTTCTAATAAGAGATCCTTATTTAAGTTTTCATGCGGACCTAGAGGTATTTTCGATTTTCCGGACCAAATTTTGACGATCCGAACCACTCAATGCTTTTAAAATGTGTTTTTAAGGCCCCCCTTTAGGAATCTCCAAAAACAAATATCCAGAAGAGCTTGATCTAATCAGTTTTTGATAAAAACTGTACATATATAATTTTTATCGAAAACTAGTCGATCAAACCCTTCCTGGTATTTTGTTTTGGAGATTCCTCGCGAGGTCCCTTAAAAACACATTTTAAAAATATTGAGCAGTTCGGATCGTCGAAATTTGGTTCGAAAAGTCGAAAATATCCCTAGGTCCACATGGAAACTTAAATAATGGGCCCTTATTGGATGGGGCTCCTATATATGTGTGTGTATGTTATATTTCAAAAACAATTCCTGCCTAAATATTAAATAAGTGTTTCATTACCTTTCGAGGTCGATGCAATACTTTTCTGAGAAATACGAGACATTTAAGTCACTCAATTTTTTTTCTTTTCTATTTCTTTGTCTTGGCTCCATCGTGGGAGGGGAGGAACTAGTGGGTTGATGATACCTATCATTTGGATTCATCTACCCGCTAGCCAGAGGGAGGCCAGTAGGGGCGGTCGCCCCTGGAAGGAAAAAAAAACCCTTTAGTATTATATAGAAAAAAAGAAATTTTCCTATGAACTATATAGCTAGGCTCGCCCCTGCAAAATATATTGGGAAAAAAATTCACCCCTGCGTAGTGAAATTTATGGCTCCATCCCTGCCGCTAGTTCTTCTTGAGCTACTTTTTTGTTAACTCCTACAAAAATACATTGGTGTTGATGCTTCTGATATTCGTACATTCTAAAGAACATTAAGTAATAAAACCCAATCGGAAATTTTATGTACTTGATGTATGATGCTTCACACAAATTTTAAAGCTACAATATTCACCTCAAAACAATTGAATACGAAGCCTTTTGCTTTGTCGGTTATGTTATTGATGAATGTAATACGACCTACGTGCTTGTCTGCCTGAATTAAGAAGTGATGAATACTGGGAAGGGTTTGATCCAAACAATTTTTTACAAAACTGTATATGTACAATTTTTGTGAAAAACTGCTCGGATCAAGGTCTTCCCGGTAATTTTTTTTTTATGACTTCCCGCGGGGACCCTTGAAAACATGTTTTAAACACATTAGACGGTTCGGATTTTGCAAAAACAATCTTTAAAACCTTCAAAACACCCAAAAACCTCCAGTCTGGGATCCTTGACTGGAAGCTTGTCGTACATATATATATATGAATTGCATGGTGTACGATCACGGCGTGCCTGAGTTGTTGGCCTCTTCCATTTTCTGTTTATTAGTAGTAATATTATTGGTAGTCATAGAAAGAAACCCCTTTGAATTGAATCTTTCTGCCCATTTATGCGCTGTTTCAGGTAGAAACTTCAAGAGTCCTCAATGAACCTAAATCCTTCATTCTCTGCCGGTTTATATTTTTTTTTTAAAGGAAAAGATTTTATTAATCAGATATCCGAGATACAAGATTAAACGGGGCAAGAGGGAAACAATAATTCAATTGCCTCTAAAGACCCAAAGGCACCTAACCCAAAAGGTTGGCAAGAGGCCAACAGTGAACACCCCTAAAAGCTCTCCCCAGCCCCAACAAAAACCCCCCGAAAAAACACCTCACAAACACGGATCCTTGGTTGATATGGCTCTATAGCGCGCTTCACAAACACGGATCCTTGGTTGTAACTTACTCCCAAAGTCTTCTCAAAGTTCCAAATCACTTGCTGAATGGGATAAGGCCTTATATAAAGATTAATTTACATCATCTTTCACCCCGGTGGGCGGTTGCATCGGCGGTGGCAGTAAGAGACAAGAGGGGTCGCTCTCACCTTAATTTCTCATAAGGATTTTCAATAGCTTGAAGTTAAATTTTGCAATTTTAACCCCTCAAAAATTTCATAAATTATCCCATCTTGCTTTAAATGCATAGAAAAATCAAGGTTTTTTTTTTTCCCTTTCTTTTCAAGAGTTGATAGCATTACAAATGAGGTTATATATAACAATTGTAAAGCAAATACATATATCACTTGTATATCTATGTGACTACGTTATCAAAAATTCGATGTGTACGCATGGCACGCGTACGCAATATGCACGGACGTTGCATCTTGACCGTCCGTGCGTGTTTTCGATAGTCCGGATTTTAAGAAAACTCTTACATGTAAGAATTTTTTTTAAATCCGGACCGTCGATTCCTGAAATGGACGGTCAGGATATGTTCGTGCGTGTACGTACACATAGTTGGGTTGCTACGTTATAGTTAACTTCTTGATTAGTTACTTCTTTGCATGAGCAATAGAAAAAATAACTTGTGTGTAGCTAAATTTTGACCTCACTAACTTAAAATCCTGACTTCGTCCCTGGGCGGTTGGTATTAATTTGATTCATGCATGTTGTATTGCCTGTATTGCAACTGCCTGGTATTGAAAAATGTTACTCCCTCCGTCCCATAAAGTTTGATCACTACGAAACTACGTGCAATTTTCAAACTAAAAAATAATGTATTTCCCAAAATAATTTTTGAATTTTTTTTGCACCGTATAAAAGTTCTCGATGAGATCTATCAAACAAGATCCATATTGACTAAAAAATTATTTTCGTAAGCACGTTATTTTTTAGCTTGAAAATTACACGTAGTTTCGTAGTGATCAAACTTTATGGGACGGAGGGAGTATTCATTTATTTTATGATCAGATTTTTTTTTGTTGTAGTGTGCCTTTAGGCAGGGGCCATTCATTAGTATGATGATATTTTAACAATAAGTATTTATTGTAGCTAAGCACAAAGACAAATAAATATCTATCGTAGCTGTATTTAAGTTTTATAGTAAGGCTATGTTTGATAAAACTGAAAACTGAAAGCTGAAAGCTGAAAATTAAGTACTGAAAACTGAATGCTTAATTTTTTAAGCTGAAAAGCTGTTTGATAAACCAAATTAAGCACTGAATAAATTTTTTTTTTTTTTTGGGTTTTAATTGTCTCTTAATTTTATTAATGGTCATCATGTATTTGTGGTAGTGGTGGAGTGGTGATTAGGAGGTGGTGAGGGTGGTGGCGAGGTGGCGGTGGCAATGGAGTAATGGTGGTGGTGGAATGATGGTGAGTTGTGGTGGCAATAGAGTAATAGTGGTGCAATGTTGGTGGTGTAGTGGTGGTAGTGTGATTATGGCGTGGTAGTGGTTGTGGTGGGCAGGGTGGAATGCTAGTGGTGGTGGTGAAGTGATGGCGGTGGAATGACAATAGTAGTGGTGGTATATGGGTAACGGTGATAGTGGTGGTGGCGGTGTGGCAGTGATGGTGGTGGTAATTGTGGTGGTAGCAGCATGGCGACAGTGCACTGGTGGTGGTGGTGGTGGTTGTGGTGGAAGCCACCGGTGCAATGGTGGTGGTTGTGGTGTGGTGGTGTGGCAGTGGTGGTGGTAGTGGTGTGGTGGTGGTAGTGGTGTGGTGGTGTGGCAGTGGTGGTGGTAGCGGCATGGCGGCAGTGCAATGGTGGTGGTGGTGGTTGTGGTGATAGCCACCGGTGCAATGGTGGTGGTTGTGGTGTGGTGGTGGTGGTGGTGGTGGTGGTGGCGGTGTGGTGGTAGCGGCATGGCGGCAGTGCAATGGTGGTGGTGGTAGCCACCGGTGCAACGGTGGTGGTTGTGGTGTGGTGGTGTGGTGCTTGTGGTGGTGGTGGCGGTGTGGCAGTGGTGGTGGTGGCGGTGTGGTGGTAGCAGCATGGCGGCAGTGCAATGGTGGTGGTGGTGGTAGTTGTGGTGGTAGCGACATGGTGGCAGTGGCGGTGTAATGGTGGTGGTTGTGGTGGTAGCGGCATGACGGTGGCGGCAGTGCAATGGTGGTGGTTGTGGTGGTGGCGGCGGCGTGGCAGTGGTGGTTGTGATGGTGGTGGTGTAATGGTGGTGGTGGTGACAGCGGCGGCGGAGGTGTGATGGTTGATTGTAAGCACATAGGAATTCAGCCAGAATTAAGTAGCTCAAAGCTACTTAATTTTTATCAATTTTTTAGCCTACATTTTAAGTGGTACTTAATCTGTTAAGTAACATAAAATGTGGTTATCAAACCTACTTAATGACTTATTACTTAATTGATTCAGTTTTAAGTGCTGAATCTGTGTTATCAAACAAGACCTAATATAAAATCTACCCTTGCTCTCAAGTCTTAACTTTCCAAATAATGAAGGAAGAACAATTCAGTTTTTCAATGTTATGTGAGTAAACATTTTGGGTTGACAATATTGAAAATGTCTGATTCGGGTAATTAGGATCTAAGTGAATACAACTTATGATCTTCCATTGTTACTTGAGGGAGATCATTTTCTCAGTATAAATCAATTAAAAAAGTCTCAAAAAATAAAAAAGCCCCTTACCAAAACGGGGCCTGGATGTCATATTGAAAAACGTACATCCCAAATTAACGTATTTCGTTCTTGATCTAGAAAATCACAAGAACTCTCCAGAATAATTTTGTCTATCATATATGCTCGCCGGGGATACGTCAAAGCTAAACAAACCAAGTCATTCAAGTTCAAGTTTGTACTCACTTGTAGAAAGCTCCTCTGAGATCAATTTGTTACACAAATAAATCAAGCTTGTATTATTCTCAAAACTAATTAGACTTCCAAACTACATTTGAACAAGGTGCTACTCGGTTCGTACTATACACATTCGATTCGATTAAAACCCATTTGAGATCACCTTGCCTAATAAACAAGCTAGCTAAATTTATAATTAAATTTACTGTATTTCATTTTTAGTTTGACGGTCAAGAGTATCTGGACTAACTTACGGGCACCTCAACTAACCTCCTCTCTAGTCCACTAAATAATTTACAAGAAACTACACTAAAAATCGAATACTAATAATTTGTGTGGAGAAAAAATCCACCAACTAATGTGATTAACCCTTGGAACTACACTAATAATCGAATACTAATAATCTAGTGCTTAGCTCACTTGGTTACTCTTTCTCGGCCAAAGACAGGATCAAAAAAGTTGGCTTCACCACTTTGACTATATTTCTATAAAAAGTAAACATGACCCCTTCCTCTCTCTCTCTCTGTCTCTCTCTCTCTCTATATATATATAAAACCTCACTGCCTCCTTATTTTCCACTAAGCCTTCTCCGCTCCACCTTTCCTCTCTCTCTAATCCCCATACTTTCTCTCTCGTATTTTTTCTCGGCGAAAGTCAGTATCGTTAGTATTTCTCTCTCGTTATGGAAGGATTATCTAGGTCTAACTCAGAGGAAATGTTGGAGGACCCTAGTAGAAACGAACGGGTGGTGCTGATGCTATATGAAGCTTTGAGCACTCGAGACGTGGACACAGTGCACAAGCTCCTCGCCCCCGACCTCGAGTGGTGGTTCCATGGACCTCCCACCCACCAGTTCATGATGAGCCTCCTCACTGGCTCTCTGGCGTCATCGCTCTCCTCTTCCTTCGAGTTCGTGGTCCAGTCCGTGGCCGCCTTTGGATCGACGGTGCTCGTCGAGGGCTGCGACCACGCCCGTTCGATATCTTGGGTCCACGCATGGACCGTGGATGATGGGATTATTACCCAGGTTAGGGAGTACTTCAACACGTCCTTGACTGTCACCCGCCTCGGCAGCACGGCCCAATCCTCGTCGTCGTCTTTCTCTTCATCATCGTGTTTGTCCTCCCCCTCGTCCTCGCCCATTAATAGCAGCGCCCTCCAACATTGCACGTCCGTTTGGGAAAGCAGCGTGTCGGATCAGGTCGGGAAATCCGTGCCGGGTCTCGTGTTGTTTGTATAAAATATTCGGAATGAAGCAGTGGCTCCGAATATTTTATACAAACATTCCGAATAAAGCAATGGCGGTTCGGATAATAATAAAAAAAAATTAAACAGTGACGGCTGGCAAAGTCTTGATGTGATGTCTTTAAGAATTTAAATATTCATGTTCGCAAAATTTATTATACTTACCATATTGTAAATGTCTTGTGAAAATCACAATTGTTGCTTGCTTACTCAAGAATAGTACATTGTCTCTGAAGTCTACAATTTTAGCATTCCACATAAAAATGTGAAATATGAGACATACACATGCACGTCTAAAATTAATTAAGAGGCTCTAGGTATGGCCCGCCGGTTCAGGGGATGGTGCAATGCACAAAATGCACTGCACCGTGTAGTGCATCATCCGGCCATCCATTTCGACAATGAACGGTTCGGATTTTATCCGAAGAATGAATTAAATCCGACTGTCGGCTATTTGGATTAAATCCGAGCCGTCCATTGTCGAAATAGAGGGCCGGATGATACGCACTACACCGTGTAGTGCATTTTCTGCACTACATGACCCCTTGGTCATGGGCCGCCTCGAAAGACCTACTTCATGGGTTGCCCTTACAGAAAAAAGTGTCCCTTAGGGATGGCCCACGGATCTCAGCCGTCCAAATATATTTTAGACGATCCAGATTTGAGGAGAGTTAAAATACCCATAACAACGTTTGGCACTCCTTAAATTTGGGCAGTCCAAAATACATTTAAACGGTGAAGATCGGGTCGGCAGGCTCTGTCATCCCTAAGGAACGGCAGAGTCCCCGACACTAGCGGCTCCAAAGGCAGCTAAGGATGGTCACATGACCACCCAAGCAAATTTGTTTTACGTATAATAAATGTAAAATTTTAGGTAAGTTTATTGTTTGAACACCAGTTCAAATATGGATGAACACCCAATTCAAGTATGGATGAACACCCTGTCCAAATTTAAATTACCATCCATCTAAAAAATTAGCCCACAAATTAATCCACTTCTAACAACCCAAATCAGAGACAAGTAAAGTGGTAAGCACTACATGCTCTCGTACATTTGATAATTGATAGGTGTTCAAATCTCACTAAACTATAACTAACAATTAATGCTGACTTTCGTTGAGAGGGGGAAAAAAAAACTCAAATTACAGCCTATATAATAGGCGGCTCCACATATAAGAAAATGTGATCAGTGTGGCCTAACCACTTCGTCGTCGTCATCTGATTCTTTCAGATCTTATCGAAAAGCTCCGACCGACGTTGGGGAACAATAACTTTTTAAATTTGTTGTTAGATTACACGTAGTAATTTTATCAGATTACACGTCGTAATTTTATCTCTGCTTTTGGTTGAACGCTCAGTCCTATTCTTTGAAGAAAGCACCGAACAATCCTGATTATTCACGATTTAACACTTATACATTAGCTCAAAATAAAGTACATATCTTAATGACAAATTTAATATCAGAAAAATAGAGAGTAAAATCCTGATTATTCACAATTGTTATCATGCAACTTCTCTCCGAACGACAATCACCCCTTACTCCATTAACTATTCGCCACGTAATTTCCTTTATATAAAAAAAAAGTGTCTTTATGCTCCCCTTTGATCTTGCTTGGCTCAAACTATGAATTTTTTTAAGAACAAATGTAATATTTTATGTATTTTTTTGTTGCATTATACACACTAGTATATTGATTTTTTTTTTAATTATGTGAGTTGTTCATAGAACTAGTAGAGTTAAATTAATTCTTGAACACCCTATTAAAATTTCTAGAGCGGCGAGTCCCCGAGTTCCCTTGTTAGGCAACTTTATTCCATGGGATTGGAGAAGGGCATTGGTCTAACAAAATTCAAGTCTATGAACAAAGTTTTGAAAATACTGACTCCACGTACCCACCTTACCGAGGGTATCCATGGGTTCTAATACCGGAGCGGATTTTGAGGCTTTTCTCTTTTGCTTTCTTCTACCAGTTGTTTTGGACCTTTGGGTCCATTGCATTTGTGGGGTTGTGATCCGTCCTTCTCTTCTGGATCCAAATGAGATTGCCTTTGTCCTTCTTGGAATTATTGCAAAATAAGGAATCAGTTAGTGTTGCGTGGCTGCAGTCGCGACTCTAGGAGTTCAGAAACATGTGTTCATTCATAAACATCAAATATTTTTACCAACTATAAATCAAAAAAAAATATCACAGTAATGGCAACTACGAACAAATTTTGTTCCAACAAAAATCACATTTAAAGCTCAATCTAGCAAGAGAGATCAACCTCTTCTTATCAAAAGAACAAAATGAGTGACTATGGTACAAACAAACCACAACTTTTTTGAACTTTTAGGAGTTATCCAATGGTTTCACCACCAAATTTAGGGGGTTTATTTTTAAATTTTTAGAAAATTTTAATATAAGTAGTAATAGTAAATTTTTTATTTTCCCGTGGGGTCGGCTGACCCCCTCTTTATATACTAGCGTCACCAGGGCATGGCTGTGTTTGGGTGGAGGGCACTTCGATGCCTAAGGCCTTCAATAGAGTAGGTGATGTCATAAATGACGTTTGCAGTCCACGTGGCCGAACACTCGTGTCCGGAACGTGACACTAGGCACTACAGTTTCCACGGAATGGGCTCTCTCAAGTCATGGGCTTTATGGTTAAGCCGTCAACCCGGTCCACTCACATTCGGCTCACGTGTATCAAACGGCTCTGAATACTGTTGTCCGGATTAGTATTTTATTGGGCACGTTTGAATGTCGGATTTTTTTTAAAAGAATTAAAAAAGATAGGAGTAACGATTAGGATATTAAGCGGACATATATATATGTGGGTTACTGGGACAATAGATGAGATCATACATATGTAGGGCAGGATTATGTGTATTGGATGGGATAAAGGATATGATAAATAGCGGAAAATCATTTTTACACATTGGACGAAGAGGAAAATAACTGTAAAGGTCCGGATTAGCTAATACCACCGTAAATCGCTGCAGCGCTCCGACAATGCATATGTAGCACGTTGATTCTCACAATTCATGTAGTGTCCCGGGTTGGTACTTTGTACTTCATATGTGATGTAATTGATCTCTCTTCTATTGCTGTGACAAAAAAAAAAACCGAGGGGTGTTTATTTTGATAATTTATTTGTCAAAGTAAACCGTATTTGAAGGAGAAGATACGTAAAAAAGGGGAAAATTGCATTTTTTCAGTGAAAGTGAGGGGCGACAGTGATATTGTCAATAATATAAGGAATAAAATAAACAAAGACAACAAAATATGACGCCCGATAACAATAAATTAAAGTGAAGGGAGAAAGCACCTTCCCTAAATTGGCATGGGCTCTCTCTCTCTCTCTCGAGCTGCCTCATCTGGTGACGGTTTGAACTTTGAACCACCTTCCCGCCTCCCTGAACTTGCAATCTACTCATGTCATCTGGTTTTTTTTTTTTTTTTTCCTTACTTACTTAGATGTCCGGGCCAGTTTACATGTTCCTCAACAAGTGCCCGCCCTGACTTTTTGTAGGATTAAAGCGAAAACAAAAATGAGGACCTTTCCGATATCTTAATGAACAAAATGTAAGTGAGTAAATTACACTTCCAAGATGAAATGGAGTAGTATTTATCAATAAAAAAATCACTTTTAAACAATGACCGAACATTCCAAGATTTTAAATTCGTCAATTAAGTATCACTAATCCTGACTTCTTTTTTTTTTTTTTTTGTATTACAAAAGATACCCAGGGCATGGGTGCTAAAATATGGGCGCCCTTAAAATTCATATTTGTTTGGATGCCTAAAATATGTAAGTGGGTAAATATCACTAATCGACTGCAACACTTGCTTTAGCTCAGGGCCGGCTTTGTCCTCGACTAGTCACGGGGAGCAATCCCACCACTTGCTTACGGGGAGCCCAATGAAATGGAAGCAAAGCTCTGTATATCGATAGGCTCCAAAATGATTTGATAGCATCGAAAAGTTTCAAACACAAGACTTTAGGAGGACACAAACCCCTAAGACTGCCTTGATCACCAGCCCAACCATTGGAGTTATTATCTGGTTCCTTTTCATTTGTTAATCTCTTTCTATCTTATTCCCATTTATTTAAAAAAAAAAAAAATTAATGACAAAATCTAAAACACACGTAATTGTCTGGCTGTGTTCTTATTTTATAGTTAAGTAGCTTTGAAATCATCCTATTATCAAAATTTTAAATATTGGAAATCTTTTCACACACGAATATATTCCATATGATAAGCATAAGAAGAAAGGGTTTTCAATTTGATCGAATGTCCTAGAACTATTCTAGGCATCAAACAGGGCCTTAAAAGATATGAGAGCTGTTGATAGTCACATCGCACATTGGATTCGTTCGAATAATTGTGGTTCTGAATTTCAGTAGAAACGCATTTTTTTTATTGAGGAAAGTGATTATCAGACTCCCTTTTATTCATTTACACTCTTTTTTTTTTGTTATTTAAGTGAAATTTTCAAATTGCCCTACGTATTTTTTAATCGTATATATTACATTAAAAGTGAATGAAGAACTAATGACAAAAAAAGGAGTACGTGAAGGTAAATAAAAAAAATGTGAAAATCATTTCCTTAAGTAATGATAAAAAGAGGATGAGAAAAGAGGAATTGCGTATTTGAAGATAAAAGAAAGTGTGAAAATTATTTATTTTATTTAATGATAAGCGGCAGATGAGAAATAGGGAAGGTGGATGGGGGAATATTGGTAGCTAAGATGGGAACATAAGCAATCCAACAATTTAAGTTGGGAATTCCTGATGGAACTATTCCAAGGAATGGAATATATTTTTGTAGAGGATCCTACATCGAAAAGCGACTTTTATGAGTGGCAAAACATCAATAGTTCTTATTGGGTTGTTGGGAGATAGTGATTTACAATTTCACGCAGTATTTATTGCAGCAATTTATTGACCGGCAATAACACAAAAATAATACTACATGATACTTCGAGAGCACCCGATAATTAATTCTTGCTTCGAGGCTACATTATCTCATTGTAGCTTTCATAATATGCGTCCAAACGAAATTCTGTTCTATATATCATGATGCATTGTGCGAAAAAGTAAAGGGAAAGGTTCTTTTAGAATCCAAAAATCAGTAAAAATTATAAGAAGAACAGATTTATATTTTTTGGTAAGGACAACAATTAAAGTTAAGGGTTAAATGATTTGATAATAAAATTTCATACATCTATATTATATTATAATGAGGTTAGGTTAATGACTATGGAACAAAGCTATAAAGAATTACAGCACTTGTGAGTGACTAAAAGCAATAAAATGTGGGCCTCTTCCTTTTTCTTTTTAATTTGCTTTGTTGTCATATAAGCTCGTTCCACCTACTTCCCCTTAGATAATTCCTTTGTTGTTCCAACCAAATCAACTTACTCTCTTATAAATTTATTTTCGAAAAGTCTTAATTCCTTGATACAGATCCTTTAAGGGAAACTTAAAGGAAAAATGGTAGCTACAAAAAGTTTACTTTAAGGTTATTTTTAACAGAAATGATATACGTAAGGAAGTTTACACCGAACCATATACAGAATGTGAGTGAGTGTATTTTTAAAAATGTGTTTGCAAAACACGACTTTATGTTCTCATATTACTCACATTCTGTGTAAGCTTCTTTGCGCACAACATTTCTGTATTTTTAAGCTCAGTAGCTTGAAATTCACAAACCTAGTGAAAGACTAACAGAGTAGAAGTAACTCAGCTAATTTATTTCTAATCGAGGTAGGTTGTTTTAATTATTAGAAAACTTCGGAGTTGGTGTAAATAATCCTTTTCAGAAAGTATAAGGACACATACTCTTAACCACATACCAGTTACACCCACTCATGTGGGACCTACTTCGAGGTCCTCACACATGTGGGACCTACTTCGAGGTCCTCACACGAGTGATCGGAACCGTTCAATTTGTTTAGAATATTTTTCTAAGTGTTTTCCTAAAAAAAAAACCAGTTCAATCGGATACCCGTAAAAACTCGATTGATTTATTAAAATTTCAGTTCCTGAATCGAACGGACCAAACATCCTAAAAAGGAGAAGAGAAGACGTGCGTGCGTGCGTGTACAAAGAGTGTGTGCTCTGAGAGAGAGAGAGGAAACCAGCTGAGTAGTTTACAACTGGATACGTGTGCCAGTAGACTGGGACACCACCCAGAGGCCAGAGGGCAGGGTCTTTCTCTACTTCTTTCCACGTTTTGTCCAAGTGTTTTATGTCCTGACACGAATGGGACCAAATTTGGGGTGCCGAGTGATTTTTCAACATCTCCGAATTGATATCCATACTCCCTTCTTCGTCTCTAAATAAACATTTTATGTGTAAAGAACCATGCTACATAAACAATGGGATTGGACAATAAAAATGTATGACGCGAATCTTAACCGTTTATTTTTCAACAATTTACAGTTTGGAAAGTTCTGTTGTACAACCCTATTTTACATGTAGCATGGTTGGTAACTAAAAGAGAAAGAAGGGAGCGTGGATATCAATTGAGGGGTGTGAAAATTAATTACCATTTGGGATACTCTTTTCATCTCAATTAATTTCAGAAATTTGAAATTAGCGATCAACCAAACTTTTATTTTAGTCAAAGAGAATTGAGCGTGCAAGCTAAGCGAGTTGGATACAAATTGGGATGTTAGACCAAAACAATCTGGAAATGAATCAAGATGGTGTGAAAAACAAAAAAAGAAGTGACTCTGTGTATATCTAATTTAAAACCTAATGACCTTAATTTAATAGTATAAGTATAATTTTTTGAGTTGATGTATTGTGTGAGAATGATTTGTCTCGTAAAACGCAATAAATCAATTTTGGTCCTATTTTTTATTTTGTGGCATATGCTGACTCTTCAATCCACTACAAACTAGTAGAAAATTAACGTAATATATTTAATTTTAACACGTACATTGAGAAATTTATGATACTAACTTTTAAATTTAACTATAGAATGTTAACAATAAATTAAAAAATTTCAAACGGCGGAATACTATTTTGTTTTTTTTATTTAATGCACAACCCCACCACACAAAAGCAGAGTCAAAAAGGTTGGCCTGACCTAGGACTCCAAAGACCCACATAAAGCTCGCAAAATGACAAGTCTACCCCTCGCTCTCTCTCTCTATATAAGACCCTCTCATCCCCCCGCCTTCTCACAATCCCCACCACCCCTTCTCTCTCTTCTCTTATCTTCTCTCTCTGTCTAGGGCTCTGTTTCCGCAAGACCTGGCTAACTCCGAAGAAATACTGGAGGAATCCAAAAACAAAAGGGTGGTGCTCGCCCTGTATGAAGCCTTGAGCGCTCGAGACGTCGACACGGTGCACAAGCTCCTCGCCTCCGACCTCGAGTGGTGGTTCCATGGCCCTCCTTCCCACCAGTTTATGATGCGCCTCCTCACCGGCTCCTCAACCTCCTCCTTCAACTTCGTCCCGCAGTCCGTCGCCGCCTTCGGATCCACCGTCCTCGTCGAGGGCTGCGATCACAGCCGCTCCATCTCTTGGGTCCACGCCTGGACCGTCGCCGATGGGATAATTACCCAGGTTAGGGAGTACTTCAACACCTCCTTGGCCGTCACCCGATTCGCCAACAACAACACTTCCGAATCCGAATCAGAATCCGATATCTTATCCGCATCGTCATCGTCATCGTCCCTTCACTGCCCCTTCCTTTGGGAAAGCAGCGTCTCGGATCGGGTCGGGATTTCAGTGCCGGGTCTCGTGCTTGCCATATAAATAATCCGTTACAGCGTGGTGTATTTTAATATCGTAGTCCAAAGTATTTTGTCGTATTGAGATTTGTAACGTACGGCTGTTTGTTCTGGCCTTTTGTCGTTTCGTTAGGGCGTGTTTGGTTTTCCGCGTTAAGTCGGGATGGAACGGCGGAAGATGTGGTCGTTTCCTGGTGTGCCTGTTCTATTGTTTGTTGGTAATAATGGTAATGGAATAAAAAGTGTTTCATTTCATTGGCTGGTTTTTAACTCCCTTCCTCCTTTTACTCCCTCCGTCCCATTTTAAATGTTCCCTACGTATATCTGTGTCATTTTCAAACGTCTATATCGTTTTTATTGGTAAGGTTTTCAAAGTTTTTAAAAATCTTGTCTAATAAAACTAATTGAGATCTATCAAATAAGATCTATATTGTATATAAAATACATTATAGAATGAAAACTATAAGAGTTTTAAACAAACACGCATAACCGTAAGGTGCATTTAAATTGGGACGAATGGAGTATCTTTTTGTGGTCTCTTTTGACATTCGTGGTTTTGGACTGGAACGGCGATACATACACTTCCTGGGAGCCACACCCTCTCTCACATGGGGTGTGGTCCCCACACCCCATGTGAGAGAGGGTGTGGCTGAGAGTGGCTCCCAAGGAGTGTATGTATCATTTTTCTTTGGGCTGTGCTCCATCCAATCTCTCTCTCCTCCAATCCGGTCTAGTTTGTGCCATTTTTATGTATTTTTTGGGCGCCTCTACAATGATCGGAACAGTTCATTTTCTATGTCTCGCTGAGCACATCTGTCATCTTAAAAATCACTTTGATTTGATTGGACACCGTTATGATTTCGAAATGAAATAATCTTGTAACAAAAAAAGTGAAAGGCTCAAACTGGGATTGAAGGAAAAGTAAATGGCTCTGATAATTGTTATAGACCTGTTTACCTGAAAAGTGCCCACAAATGACCGAAACTGGACTGGAGGGAGGAAAACTAGACGGAGCTTAATCTTTTTTGTCATTGTTTTTAAAATTCCTGAAAGATTTAGAGAGTAAAAATGAAATAATCAAAATATGACAAATCTAAGATGATGCTCCATTAATGAGTTGAAACTTTCAAATTGGACCGATAAATATAGAAAGGCTAGATGCTGGTCTGAAAGGAAATTTGCGAACAAATCCTATTACTAATAATCTATTTGGATTATTTTTTTCTTTATTAAAAAAAATTGTATTAACTATTAGTTTTGTATTAATTTTTTGTGGATTATTAGTTCGTCTCAACTCTTCAACAGGCCATCTAAACCCTATCTCCAAACTAAAATTCATTACTTATTCATTTTTTGAAAGTTTCATAATTGAATAAATACTCAAATTTAAAAATTCTAATAAGATTAAATCAAAACTTAAAAAATAAAACATGATGAATTTATCAACAAAGATAATGTGACAAAATGATAGATGGTGTCGACTAATTTGTGTAATAAATTTTGTCACCAAGCTTAAAATAATCTATACATAAAATGAAAGTGAGAATACTTTGCGGTCCTCATAAAAAGAGAAATTTGATTAATTGGTACTTGAATTCAGGTCGTTATGTAATATAATAGAAAAAAAAATTTAACAGCGTTAATCAAGTGGACTGTGGGATCCACAATAATAAATATTGCAATATGTTATACCTTATCAATTCCGGTCAATAAAAGTTGGAGTAAATTTTTTTGCTATCGGATTAACTCTGTCCACGTAAATATAAAATAGTAGTAGTAAGTATAATGGTAATAATGAATTGTCCCCTGACCAAGAACAATAGATAACATAGTTATCATTAGGGGTGTCCACGGATCGGATCCGGACGGATGGGATACAGATCCGATCCGATCCGCTCATAGCGGATTATGGTTTTTAAGATCCGGAACCGAACCGAACATTCACGGATCGGATCGGATCGAGTCGGATCGGGGGGATTTGACAGATTAAAGAAGGATTATTGAGCGGATTGAGCGGAGCGGATCGGATCGGATCGGATCCGGATCCGGAACCGTCAGATAAGAAATTCTCGATCCGGAACCGAACCGAACATTCACGGATGGATCAACGGATGGTTCGGATCGGTTCGGATTGGCGGGTCTGATGATCCGCTGGACAGCCCTAGTTATCATATACAGATTAGATGACCATGAGAACGACGATATCAAATTTTAAAAGTAATAATAGGTTTTACAAAAGAAACCCGCAATCTATTTATGCATGGCATCTGATTTATTGGTCCCTATAATATTCCTTATAAAAAATTTCATGTCAATTTCATTTTAATTTATCATTTATGTGATCATGTTTGATCACTTATAGCACTTCTCAAAAGTTCTATGAGGATGTTAAAGAGATATGATATGTCATTATGTCGTATCTCATGACGAGTGATAGATTACACGCTCCCTTCTTGGAATAATCGGTCCTTCACGCGCGGGGGATCACGAACGAAGACTAATCTAATTGGAAATTTTAATTACGATAGAAATGTATTTTATTTATATGTTTCCAATTCCATCGCTACCCTTTACGCAAAATGGAAATTTCACAACAACCGCAAATCTTTTCTACTCCCCATGAGGTAATTGTATGAGATCGTATACATCATGTGATATCTTTCGCTGTCTAAAGTTCAAGATCCCAACTAGCTAGAAACATGCAATGGTTGTGAAACTTATGTCATCTAAGTTTTTTTTAGCGGAAGAGTAAGAAATCCATTAATAACAAATTACATCTTACCGTGTGTGACAAATACAACTGAAACAAAAAAATAAGGTGAGTAGGATAGGCAAAAAAACACAATCAAATTAAAATAAAGGAAAAGTCCAGCCATAAAGTGATACAGCGGTTTGTTATCAAGTTGGGAGAGAGGATTGCTCTAAAAGAAAAAACAAGTGGGTCCCACCTTGTAGGAGTCTGTTTCTCCGGACTTGTGTCAAGAAATTGGACGACTGTTGCAGGATTTTCCAAATAATGTATAGCTGGCGTGGGTCAAGACGTGAGACTTAGGGATTTGTTTCATCCTAAGTTCTCACGTTTAAAACTTCAAACTTGTACGTGTTATCAACTCTTTTAGCATCTACTACCCATCTCTCACTCTTTCTCCATTTTGGAGACTCAAAAAAAAAAAAATTATTCAAAAAGTAAATATGGAGAATGAACAACTCCAACCCCAATTCTCTGTTTTTCATCTCCCAAATTTCCCTCCAAAATTTTGCTCCAAAAAATCTCATCCAAAATTTCCCTCCCAAAATTCCCCCTCAAATTCACCCACTTTTTAGAGCCATTTGGTCTCTTCTCAGAGCATTTCTCTGGCCAGATTTTTAAACAACCGCATTTCTCTGGCCAGATTTTTAAACAACCCGCCCCCCCCGCGGGAAGCTTCAAAATTTAACCTCCATTTTCATAAAAAAAACCCTCTTCTTTCCGGAATGAATTCCCCCAAATTTTAGCCACCAAGCCTAAGCTTTCTAGATGAAGAAATGGAAGAAAAAGTAAATGAAAAAAAAAAGACATTAAATAGGTGGGTAGGAGGCTGGTGGGTGAGCAATTGATAAGTGTAAATGAACAAAAAAAATTATGAGAGTTGAAATGGTTTGAATTTACCATTAATGTCATTTCAAAGTGTATTTATACCTATGTAAGTGTATTTATACCTATGTAATATTAGGCTCATTTTAAAGATACTATTAATATCTTTTCAATGATATAAATTTTATAAAAAATGAGTGTATAATGTAAAGGTTATATGTCATTCAAGAAAATTTAGTGAAAAGAAATTAGGATATGATTGGTATTATAATTTGTCATCAATACATCCAAAGGATAAAATGGTGATTTTGAGTAAAAAGAGAGAAAGGGAGATGGGTCTCCATTTGGTGGGAGATTCTCCAAATATATATGGAGGATGGGAGTTGGGTCTCCAAAATGGAGACCCCAAATGGAGATAGGTTGGAGGACATGGATTCTTTAAAAGGGAAATTTGGTTCTCCAAAATGGAGATTTGGAGATGGGTAGGAGATGCTCTAAAAGTTTATCCGGTCGTTCACTTCAAAATCCTAGAACTAGTTGGTACGAAAAAGTTGGCTCGGATTACCGGACATTGGTTATCAAAGAAAAATCTTGGCATGGGAACAAACATTTCCACCACACTGGCCCTCCCCCTCGGTAACGATAGTCCCACTCGCGAGAGGACTTTTAGGAATTTAAAAAAAAAAAAAAAACGAAGATGTACAGAGATGATCCTTTGTTCACTTCACATTTTCAAAAATATTTCCAAAAAGATTATTTCCCCATTTCTCATCTCTTTAATCATTAATCACATTTCTCTCTCTATTCATACCCTTCTCTCCAATCATTATTTTCATTTCTCTCTCTATCTCTCTCCAATTATTACACATCTCTCTAATTATTACTTTTTCTAAAAATTCATCCAAACACTATCTCAAATATATTTTTCAAAATATTCTTCTCAAAACTCCCAACCAAACACAACGTTCTGATATTAGTAGCTCAAATGAACAACTCCCGCTCCTCTTAGGCTTGTTCTTGAATGGATAAATCTAGTTTTGATAAAATTTAACATTCTCAACGGATTTTAGCAAAATTAGATTTTATATGAACACTAGATTTTATCTCACAAAATCATTTACAAAACACTTTTATCAACCCTAGATTTAATCCATTGGGAAACAATGTCATTTTATCACACCTCCAAACCAAACTACATTTTATCAAAATTTGATTTTTTATCTCATAAAATCCATTCAAGAACAAGGCCTTAATGTATCTTGTTGCTGTGTTTTGTTTTATTTTGTTTTGTTTTGGCTGATTTGCTAGGCTTTGGAAATTTGGTTGTTTCCTTCTAGTTATTATGAGTAAGTTTAAAGTAGGGCTGTCCATCGGATCATCCGATCCGCCAATCCGAACCGATCCGAACCATCCGTTGATCCATCCGAGGTATGTACGGATGGGTTGCGGATCGTCCAATACATAAGTTCACGGATCCGGATCGGATCGGATCGGATCGGATCGGATCGGATCGGATTCGGATAAATCCGAACCGTCCGTTGAAAAAAAACAAATCCCGCGTACGCGTGAATCCGTGACCCATTACCCACCACTAGGGCCGGCCACTACCCCAGTTGTTACCCTTTACGTCATTACCCAATACTACCCACCCACTACCCCTGTTGTTACTCAGTATTCCAGTACCCACTCACCCTAAACCTAAGTCTCTCTCTCTCTCTCTTCTCTCTCTCTCCAATCCATCCATGCGGCGCCTCACTACCCAGTACCCCAGTTCGTGAATGGGCCGTGGAGGTTAGGGGGAGAAGAGGATAAGGTTGATGACGTGTTTGGGATTGGAGATGGAGAGAAGGTCGACTATGACGATATCAGAGGCGATGATTTGAAGATGCGTGTAGATGATGAGGGAGTGAAGATTGGAAACATTGATGAGGAAAGGAAACTTGAGGAGGAGAGGAAACTATAGGAGGAAGAGAAAGTGATTTCTGATGTACTCAAAGGCAAGCTCCAGTTTCTAGATTGGCCCAAGTTAGAGGCCTATTTGTCACAGCCTGATCCGTCAAATCCATCCGGAACCGATCCGCGAAATTCGTAACCGATCCGATCCATCCGTATGTCACCTACGGATGGTTCTCGGATCCTAAGAACCCAAATCCGTTCTGACCGGATCGGATCGGATCCGTATCCGAACCGGCCAAATCCGATCCGTGGACACCCCTAGTTTAAAGTGTATACAGTTCTCAATATATACAATGTGCTTTGACAACTAGTACTACTAGTTGTCAAAGCACATTGTATAGGGCTGTCCAGCGGATCGCTCGATCTGCCCAAACCGAACTGTCCGTTTACTCACCCGAGGTACGTTACGGATGGATACGGATCCTAATATTTTTATTTTGACGGATACGGTTCGGTTCGGGTTCAATCCGCCTAATCCTCCTAATAATCCTTCTTTGATCCGCCAAGTCCGTCCGATCCACTCAATCCGCAACCGAACCGATCCATCTGTATGTCACCCACGGACGGTTGCGAATCTTAAAAATGATAATCCGTCATGTGCGGATCGGATCGAGAACCGAACCGATCCGTGGACACCCCTAACTAGTACTACTCTGCATCACTTTGAGTACAAATTGCATGCGTATAGCATGGATTTTCAGTTTAGAGCATCTACAGCGACAAAGGCCGGCTTAAGGGTAAGCCCAGCAATCCTTTAGACTTGGGTAACCCTCAAGACGAGGACAACCAAAAAATAAAAAATAAACTCAAATTATATATAAATATTATAAAGTTTCCTAGAAGGATGCAACGTGGTAAATGGTTGCTCCCTTGAATACGTGTGACTCCGGTCCGACTCACAGTCACTATTTTTTCACTCACTGTTTTTTTTTCTTTTCTCCTGTTGTTATTTATGACTCCTATAATTTCATGAAGGAAAATGCTAAAATAGGCCCAGTGGACGTATGTTAAGGTTTTAAAAATGTGTTAAAATGCGTAAAAAGTGTATAACACGTAGGTATAAATCTGCTATTTTTTATTGTGGGTGTTTTGGATTTGGATTATTTTCTTGTCTTTATTCCTGAAAAAATAAGATCCAATGTTTAGTTAGCTGTCAAACTAGAAAAAATGGCTATGCACCGTGTAAAGCATAAATTTGGTACTACAAATCAGTATATATCGGTACATTGCTACGTGTATTGTATAAATCTCAACCTATGAAATGATCCAAGCAATCTAATCATCACGACGAGTTAAGACCAAAAAAAAAAAAAATAGCCGTGGCATTCAAGTAACAACTTTGTCTAAATTTAACAACTCATAAGAGGTGCTTTACACTCCTAGGGTGGACTCACAAATCACCCCAACTAATTAAAGACGGGTTATTTTATTGTCAGCCACAAAAAAATACACAGTCCAATTTATCTTTTACACTTTTAAGACACTTTCACATACTTTTGCACACTTTTACTCACTTTTCACCTATTCCAATGCATTTTGTGAGCTAATTTTAGTATTTTCCATTAAATAAAAGACGTTCCTCGTCAACATAAACAAAGACAAAATTAAAGAATTGGGCAAAATATATGCGTATAAAAGTGAAAGGCAGCCGAGATGCACCTGCCCCAAATGGCAATTTCTTATTGTAGCCGTCATCTGGTGAGGGTTGGAACCACAGCCGCATGAGCCACCTCCCCCACATCTTGCAATCTACTATGGCCTCCTTTGGCTAAATCCAAAAAAACTAGTTTTTTAGTTTTTTTTTTTCGTTTTGTCTTTATTTAATAAAAATTTGCATTAGTTAGTTTTCGGTCGATTTTTTGTGGTTTCTTGGCTTGTCTCGACGAGAGGAATCTAAAGATTATAAAATTATTAGCCAAACTTAAAGTTTTGTGAATAAAGACGAAGGTGACGTCTACAAAACTGGTTTTTTTTTTTTTTCCCGTCTTTATTCACAAAATTTTAAGTTTGACTAATAATTTTATACTTTTTAGATTCCTCTCGTCGAGACAAGCCAAAAAACCACAAAAAAATTGACCGAAAACTAACAAATGCAATTTTTTTTTAATAAGAACAAAACGAAAAAAACCAAAAAACCAGTTTTTTTGGATTTAGCCAAAGGAGGCTATAATAAGAATAAGAGATCATTTTCATCTCTTTTTGTCACCTCATTCTGATTTTTTCAAAATAAATAAATAAATAAAATCATGAAAAACATGGCAACTCTTAATATGTCATATTCACTTGCGCGACACTCTAAATTTTTTACATTTAAAACGAAATTCATGTATATCGATCTCAGGCTGCTGCTCGACAAACTTCTCCAAATATTTTTTGGTCTGTTTGAACAAACTAGAAATCTAAGCGTTTGGCTTCCAAAGAGCCTTTTGGCATGTTTTTGTTTTCTCTTAATTTTTTTTATTAAATTTGGGTGAAATTTCTGCATCACATCGTTCGTCTCCATGAGAGGAAGCAAAAAGGAGTAAAGATATATTAAAGTTGGAAAAAAAACTAAAAAAAAGTGACTTTTTTGAAAACGATTGTAAATTTAGTCCAAACAACTTGTCTTCTACTCAAAACAACTTTTGCAAAATAATAATAAAAAACCCTAAAAGATTTTTCCAAATGCACCCTAAATAGTTTCCATATAAATAGGAAATTAATTTTAGTAATAGGAAGTAAAATTAAGTTTGACCTTCAATGAAAAAAGAAAATAATTGCTCCTTTAAAATCAAGCTTTGTTTTCTGTTTTTTTTTTTTTTAATGACATCACTGTAAATTCTAAGTACGTTTGTATTCTAGTTACTAAAAGAAATGCACTAATAATTTACATACTCCATAAATTCCACACGAAAAGAAAGAATATACTCCTATAATAACAAGGGTGCACTTTGGCCGCTAAGAATTTGTCTATGTCATTTCGACCCGTCTCAGGTAAAGATCTTGACTTAGCCTACTTCTAGACTTCTAGTCATATTTTTCTGGTCATATTTTCGAATAATTTTTGAAGAATCCATCATTTATTTAATTTGATATACACACATGAGATAGTGAAACACAATTTCCTTTAAAGATTGATATATAAGAAGACAGGGTTATCAGTGATGTGAGCATTATTGAAAGATTCTTAAAAGTCATGCTTTATACTTAATTTATTTATTACAATATGTGATATCAACTCTTATTTGGTCCACCATTAGGCCGAAAGAGTCAAATTAATTAGTATAACCAAACTTTGATGTGACATTTTTTTAAGAATATTTATTCCACTTAATTAAAATAAGTAGTTACGTGCAAAAGCTAATACTATGATTGGTTCTTGGATTTTATGCAATGCTTTCAGATTCGGATGTATCAATTGAAACGATAACTGCGGACATCACTATCTTAAAAAACCATGGGATATTTTTTATATTCTCAATATATATCTCAGTCTATTAACATTGACATCATGACCCGATAAAGCGAGGGAAAAATCGTTTCTCAAATTTCAGACGTGTACGCATCCAAGCATAAACTAGTCTCATAAGTTTCAAATGCTATCGTATTTACATGCGATAATTCCTTCTCCACCGACGGGGTGCACCGACGGCGTCGTGGATGCCGTTGTGGGTCCCACACGATCGATCCGAGCCGTTCACCCTTGTCAGGATAACCCATTCGGTGAGTGACGTCACCCATGCAGTCAGGGTGTATGGAAGGAACATGTGTCCTTGTAATATTGGGAACACCTAGAGCCTGAGTACTGGCCCAATGTGCCTATAAATATGAGACATTCCTTTCACAATTAAAAAGAGGTGATTGAATTGACAGAGTGTGTCATTCTAAAGAGAGAGAAAGTTGACCGTCACTGATTTTGAAAGGAAAACATTCTTTCAATAGTGGCATCATACCATACTCTCTTACCTCGGGTGCCCATGGAAAACATTCTCCCAATATTGCGACTACAGAAACTATTGGCTATGCCAAATCCACATTAGGACCAAATAATAATAATAATATTTTTTAAATTTAGCCTTTCATTAAGACTGAGGATTTCTAGCCTCTACGCATTGTAGTCATCTGATAAGTAGTGGAGTAGCAGATATGCCATTTTTTATGCCACTTTTGCTTGTCTAATTTAATCCGTTTTTATTTTGAATCGTCACTAAGATTATAAAGCCTATAGTGAGTCACTAGCGATGAAAAATAAACATGTTAAATTTTGTTACATATACAAAATTGAAAATAAGATCTCACTTTACACCGTCATGTAAAATCTTCACTATTGCTTACGACAAGTTTTAATATTCAAAAAAGTTAAACAGAGGAAGATCGATTCTTCTCGATATAAGTTATCACATGAAGATTGATTCATCTAGTATTCATCTTTCATCTTCAATTTTATCCGAAATGCATCAACAGAATCAAGATGGTACTATATGTGAATCTTTCTTTGGTTGAGAAAAGGGGCGGAGGGATTTTACTTTTGTAGTGGCGAAAAATATGTACTTAAAAAATAAAAAGACAAACTGCATTATGAGGATGAATGATTAAATAAATTTAGTTGCGGCGAGTCTATATAATTCTGGGATAAAAATTTATTTTCTACATAATAATTGCATTTGTGGAAAATCTTGTGGTGGCGGCCGCCACCACTTGTCCCCTGACTCCATCCTTGATTGAGAAGTATATACTCAGTCTTAATTAAGTTTAAGTATAGTTATTGTGGCCTTGTAATAATTGGGTAGTACTTAAATACTAACAATTTTTGTATATGCCAAGGAAACAGCAATACACCAACGCATTATCTGAATCAAAGGTTCATTTGAACCCTCGAGCATAATGCTAGAACCGCCATGTATTCATCAAGTTAGTTAATTGTTAGTACTGTAACAACCCATTTGGGTGACTGCAAAAGTTCAATGCTAAATATAATAGATTATGACCCTACTTTGTACAAGGCCTTTCTTGCATGTAAATAAGCCAATAGTTTTTCTTTTGAAAATAAAAAAGGAAGACAGAGAATTGGTTAAGAGCATCTCCAACAAACTCAACAAAATTTTCACCAAATTGGCTGCAAAGTATGACATACACTGATATAGCTAGCCAAAAAATACCACATCTACCCAACGGACTAGCCATTTGGCTCAAAAAAAAAAAAACAAAACAATTTGACTCGTCTTCTACCCAGTACGGCGCGTGCACGCCAACCGCGAGAGTGGATCTCACTCTCTTGCACGCGCGGACTTTCACCGACGCGTGCGAGCTCCGGTCATCTTCTCCGACGACGATTCTTTGACCATTGACATCGCCTTGACGAGACCTTCAACCTTCTTTTGTCAAATCGATTTTACGATCATTCCTCCGGCGATTCATTTTTTCCGGCCAAGAGGGGGGAGAGAGAGAGAGAGAGAGAGAGAGTTCCTGGCGAGCTCGCGATCTCTCGCCAAACCTCGCCGCCTGTGGCGAGGTACTGTAGCTTCCAAGAAAATGGCAACGGCCTTGGCGAGGCTGCTGGGTCTTGTTTTGATGGGTTTCGGTCGCCAAAATGGCGTCGCCGGTGGGATAGCGATACTACTGGAGATGGTTTGGTTAAGAGGCTCATTTAACCTCTCTCATGTACTTTTGTAGCCTTTCTTTTCGTCATACTCTATGAAGACTTCACAGTCGCCTAAAAAAAAAAAAGAGACTCCACAGTGAAACATCTGACTCTCCTCACTATTAATCACGTCAAACAACGGGCTCATAAAGTCATAAAGAGAGTGCGAGAGCTAGGAATAATACTGTGCTGATGACACTAGTGCGGGATAACCAACGCGACTCTGCCACATGTTGCGTATGAGGTCAACTGTGACTTTGGCCAACATTTTTTCTGATCGCTGACCTTCCCTACAATAGTTTTGTAAGTTCTCATAATGGTATCACAATTCTAAAGGACTATGAACGAATTCTTAATTTGGTTGTTATTAATTATAATGCAGTTGATTCAAACGTCATTAACTTCAAATTACTTCGTTAAAAAAGCTCTTAAACAAATGCCCTTGGGCACCTATTAGCAGAACCAATGAATGAATCTCACTTATAATGATAACCCAATAAGCCAATCATATCTGTATCGTGTAAAATGACCCAAGAAGACAAAAATAAATGCCGTCTCATTAGTTTTGGAGGTCTGAAACGAACTCATTAGATGAGGCTCTCCATGTATTTTGCATACTAAATTTTTAAACACATTTCTTCATAAAAAAACATTACAAAATAATTGTCATTGAACTCATTTAAATATATAGTCATCCAAAAAACAACTATTATATATTTGGGGGCCCCTATTTTTTTTACATTTTTTAGGGGGCCCGAAGCGGTGGCTTCATTAGTTTATGCCATGAGCCGGCCCTGACAAAAATGACCCAAGATGGCAAGAATATCCTAAGATGGCAAGTATATCCAATATCAATGTTGTGACTACAGAAACTATTAGCCATGCCAATCCCACTTCCTCTAGCCTCTAGGCATTGTAGTCATGTGATTAGTAGTAGCAGATATGCCACTTTTGCTTGTCTATTGAATTCATTTTCATTCTGAGTTGTCACTAAGGCCCCGTTTGATACGAGGTTTCATTTTGGAGGGATTGGTAATGAGATGGGATTGGGATTGAGATTGATAATGTGATGGGATTATTAATGAGGAGATGAATCCTTCCCTCATGTTTGTTTTGCACAGGATTAGATCACGAGATTACTAATAACATGTTTGTTTTGCTTAGGACAGGATTGAGTAAAAATAATTTATTTCCAATTCTACCCTTATTTGGAAACACCATTTTTCATCAGTAGCTCAACAACATGTTTTCATGTCTTTTTTTTTTTTTTTTTTTTTTTTATAGATTTCAAATGAAAAATTACATTTTTTTTTCCAGATTTCCAATGAAGATTTCTTTGAGCCACGTTTTCTAGTCATTTCTAGATAATAGCATCCAAGGTAATTATGAAACAATACAAAAAAAATTGAACCAGGTTATTTTAAGTCTTTATCAATTTTTTTCCCTGTGTTAGTTTTGCTAGTTAGGCGCTAATATTTTTTTTGGAGTATTGGTTCATGTCAGCACGAGAAATTAGAAAGATTTAAAATATGAACCATAGGTTTTTGTTTTAATAAAGATAAAAATAATATAAGGTTTTTTTTTTTTTTTTTGTCTTTTAAAATGTTAAGCATTAATTGGCGATGTCAAAAAATGTTGACAAATAGCACTAATTCACGAAAGCATTAAACAGCAAAAGTAACTGTTTCTGCATTACTAGTTACGAAAGCATCACGAAAATTCACGAAAGCATTTACCAGAGAATTGAGTAGAAGAAGTATGAACGCACTTGGCTTGTCTTCACCAACAATTCCCCAATCCCATGGGAGAGGTTTCATAATACCCAACCCCCCTTGGGTTGGCCAATCCCATGAAAATGGGGGATTGCTAGTCCCATGGGACTGCTAGTCCGGTCCTCAAATTACACACTAAACATGAAAATTAATGGACCCACAGGATTGGTAATCCAATCCCATGCTCCATCTCTCTTATCAAACATGGCCTAAAGCTATAAACATGTAGTGAGTCACTAGTGATGAAAATAAACAGGTTATTAAATTTTGTTATATACCAAAATAGAAAATAAGATCTCATTTTACAATATCATGTAAAATCTTCACTGTTACAGACAATAAATTTTTATATTAAAAAAAGCTGAACAGTTGAAGATCGATTCTTCTCGATATAAGTTATTGCATGAAGAGTGATTCTTCTAGTATTCATCTATAATCTTCAATTTTTAACGAAATTCATCAACAGAATCAAGATGGTATATATATGTGAATCTTTGCTTGGTTGAGAAGTATATACTCACTCTTAAGTTTAAGTACTCCTATGGCCTAGTAAATTGGATAGTACGTACTCAAATAATAATAATAATTTTTTTATATGCCAAGAAAACAACAAAAAAACGTACGCATTATCGGAACTGAGGGTTCATTTGAACCCTCCAACATAATTCTAGAACCGCCCTATGTCCGTCCTCAACTTTGTTACTTGTTGGTACTGTGAAATTTCTTTCATTTTCTGCTTTATATTTGTGGGTGTGCATGTGTAAATAAGCCAATATTTGTTCTTTTGCAAAAGAAAAAAATTACATATAATTGGTTAATACCCCCATTTTAACCCTTCCCAACTCCCACGTACCTTGTTCCCCTTTTTTCTTGTCATATTCTATGAAGACTTACGGTCGCCGGCCGATCGAAAAAAGAAAAATAAAAAGACTTCGCAATGAAGCATAAGTCTCTGGTCACTATTAATCACGTCAAACAACGGGCTCGTAAAGTCATAAAATAGTGTGAGAGCTAGGAATAACAAAGGAAAATACGAAAACTGGCATAAGGCCTAAAGACAAGAAAAGATCCAGAACTTGACCTAAGTTCTGTCATTCGTTTTGGGCTGAAGTTCTCAAGAACGGGCCAGAATGACCCATGGATTTCAATGCACAAGATACAGGCCAGGAACAAATGGGAGTCAAAACTTATTGCAAGGACGAAATAAGTTACGACTTGTGCGAGCAAGGACACGAGGTGAGGTGGTAGCCAAGTGGTAGGCACTATATACTACTCTCAATCATTTGGCGGGTGTTCTAATCTCACTAATTATAACTATCAATATTGATTTCCATAGAGCAAAAAATGATAATAATAATAATAATTGTGCGGGCAAGGACAACTCGACAATTTCTGGGATTTTAGTTCTCAAATGGAAAATACTCTAATGGTCTGGTGCATTGGAGTCATGTAAGAGATTGGGCTTCTCTCTAGCCCAAAAAAGAGATTGAACCGTATAGTTGGGCCTCTTTGATGATTCAAACGTGAGAAAGTTGTTCTTTGAAAAAAAACAAAAAACAAAACTCATTATTGCATAATTTTTCTAAATTGGTTTGTATAATTTAACGAACAAATTGAGATCTTTGAATTGGTAAGTATGCAAGGAAGAGCTTTATTTGCTAATTAAAAATGACACAATAATTTGTACTTGATTACAATTATGAGGCGGGAGGGAATTTGTCCGTATGTAATGTGGTATAAAGTTCATAAATACGGATCAGGGGTATGTGTAGGGCACAGTGCCCTACATGGTGCGTAGTGTGACATCTCGGTTATTCATCTTAGCAATCAATAGTCCAGATCTCATCTCAGCAATAGATGGCTCAGATTTGGAGGGACCTAGATGAAATCTTGACGGATGCCTCGGATACCGGACCACACACCCTACAAGTTTCCAATTCCCATAAATACATGAGTCAAATTATATTTTTGTCATACAAACATTGCAATATTATGCATAAGTATTATATTCTATAAACCCCATTTTTCCACATGATTAACATTCCCACAGAATAACTAAGTAAACTTTTAAGTCGTAGTTCAGTGTTTGACACTATGTATTCTCATACCGTTAGCTGGGATTTAGACCTCGCCTCACTAACTTCAATTTACAGTACTGACTTTCGCCAATGAAAATAAAAAACTTGTTAGTGAGTATGGAGTGGACAAGGGGAGTTTGTAATGCCCCAAGGCACTAAGACTTTCTTTAGTTTGGACTCAATCATTATTCACATTTCTCTCCACTCAATACCTATATTTTTAATTATTATTCTCATTTTTTTCTTTAACTTTTTTCAATCATTACCCCTATTTCTCACTCCAATCATTACCCCAAAACCCAAACCAAATAAGGTGGTACATGGTTATAGTCCCCTAATCTGACCGTTAAACCAATAGTTCAGATATGTTTTTAACTTTTACAGGTAAGAATATACTATTATCGATAAGAATACACCCACGAATCAAAACCATCAATTGTAGAGATGGTTATAGTCCCCTAATCTGACCGTTAATCTCTGCAACCAATAGTTCAGATATGTTTTTAACTTTTACAGGTAAGAATATACTATTATCGATAAGAATACACCCACGAATCAAAACCATCAATCGTAGAGATGGACAATTAGATCGGAGGACTACGAGCCATATCCGTGTGGAGTGGGGCCAAGGAAGACGAACAGAACTGTCAAGATCCATTTACGGACCTCTGACAAGCGCACTAAAATAAGCCCGTCTCGGACCAAAAATCAAATCAAATCCCACATTAAACCGGAAGAAAACCCCCAAATACTCTCTCTCTCTCTCTCTCTCTCTGTGTGTTACGGAGTATATGGGAAAACCACTTCCACCTTCGTCCACTCTCCAAGAATTCGCAAGAATTATCGCCTCGAACAGCCACCGTCCGAAACACATCAAACCCGTATCCTCAACCCGGGTTGCCCCGTCGCCCGAACCTTCCAAGCGGAAGTGGGTCCGAGTGGAATCGGAGCAGCAGTTGAGGGTTAATCGGAAGATGGAGGAGGAGAGCTCGGAGAAGAACAACAAGCGGTTGCCGCTGGCGGCGGTGGTTTCTGACTGCGTGAAGCGGTGGTTTCAGGACACACTCAAGGAGGCCAAAGCCGGCGACAGCGCTATGCAGGTGTTGGTGGGTCAGATGTATCATAACGGATATGGTGTCACCAGAGATGACCAGAAGGTACCAATTTTGTTATTCAATTAGCAGCTTTTTGCCTTTCTATTTTATAACTATGTGTCCGGACTAGCTTATGTTCAAATAGTGTGAGTAATTCTGACTCTACTAATTGTGGGGTGTCTATTAGCGGAACCCAATTAAAGCGGAAGAAAAGCCATAAGGACTGCCCCAAAGGGTTGATAGCAATTGAGCGTGCCCAATTAAAGCTGGGAAAAGTCCTACTCGGACTCTTCCGAAGGAGTTGATAGCACGTGACAGGGAGCAAACTGATTCCCAGGCCTTGTGCCAACTCCTTGGATTTTTGTGTACTAGTTTTTTAAAGAAAAGATTTATTGGGAACTGATTAATTGTTTGTGGTACTGAGGTTTATTGAGTGGTATTGAGATTTAGGTGCTGTGTGAATTGATGTGAATTTCAAATGAGGTAGAATTGAAGTGAAATCTGAGAGGCATAGGTATAAGTGGCTTGTGAAACACTTGAGCTTAAGGATTTCAGCTTACCCCAGATAAGTACAGTAATTTGAAGTCCATCATAATAAAGCTTCCAAACTCAATGTTGAAAGTATGAGTATGAAATCTAGAGTTTTGAGTTATTCTCATGGGCTAATATTGTCAAATTATTGCATTTGGAATCCCCAAGGCATATATCTAAATGGACCTTTAATGTTTAATGGAGTGTTTGATTGCTGAGAGAACTTCGAGTGACTGAATTTCGATAGGTAGGATTGAATACAACAACTGAGTTATCCTGGTTTATGTTACCAATTGGTTTCATTGAGTTGAGCTTTTAGATTCTTTGCTGCAAACTACAGATAAATGTACACATAAAATTGAGATATTGTTTTGTTTACGTTAGCTCAATCTTATAGTTTGCTGTTTAACTTTGATAGGGTTTTTGCCTCTGATGTTTGACTAAGTTGCAGTTTTATTCCAATGTAAACACAGGGGCATGCTTGGCTGAATAGAGCTTCCAAGAGTCGGTCCTCTGTATGGAGAGTTGGTGACAAACAACCTGGTACTCTCTCCCTCTCTTAACTAAGTGGATCCTTTTGTTGTTTTTCATGTTTGTTTTGATTTTCTTTAGGTTACAATGCAAGTGATTCGGATTCAGATGATATGAAGGGTGATGCCAAGTAAATATGGATGCCCTTTTTTGGGTCACGATTGACATTGATAGAGTGAGTTGTATTCTCTTTGCTTTCATGCTTTCATTAATCTAATTAACATGTATAGATTTATTTTACTACCAATTACATTCAAAGTGCAAATGCTTATGGAGACGTCCAATGACCACTCTTGCATGAAGTTCTTATGAACCAATGTGTCAACTTGAACCCCTTCATGACGCCATCAATGATGTCTTAAGACCATGGTGTTAGTTGATGGATCAGGATGCTAAGGGAGGTGTTTGGTTTGGTGGCTGGAGCTAAAGGATCTGTTGTGTTAGTCTCTACCAGTGGAAGAGCCGCAGATTGATGTTACGATCTTTGACTGATCTCAAAAGGAGGGGAAAATAACATAACTCCCATATCTGTGGCACTTAGAGCATGTAGAAGAGACTAGCTAAAAGTCATTTTTAGTTATTTTGGAGAGGAAAATGTCCAATCAATACTCCACTAGACTCAACAAATGCATAGCTAAACTAACTCCCGCTACAGTACCTCGCCCCATCTTCCATTTTTTTGTTGTTGTTTCTCTCCTCTATCCCCTCCTCTTCTCTCCCATTTATGGGTGTTCTCAGCCATCGCAGCGAGCAGATCTTCCACCAGATTTTCCTTGTTGTCGCCGTCCTTGGTGTTCTCAGCCGTCGCCGTCCAGCACAAAATCAGCCATCGCCATCCGCCGCCGTCGCAGCCTAACACCCGAAATCAGCCACACCGGTGGTGGTCACGGCGGTGGTGAAGGTTGTGCGTGGTTTGTCGATTGATTCTAGGTTGCTTTGTTGATTCACGAAGATGGGTTTTTGATCCGAAGATGGGTGTTGTGAAAACATATACATATACATCATGGCAGTAGATTGTGTAGAAATAAAAAGCAATGTTTTAGGGAAGTGTAGAAGAATAGATAGGTGCTGTGAAGAGGTGCCAGGTATCATAAAAAAATGATTTTTTGGCTATCTATTTTACCACATTTTTGCTCAAACTGCTGTACATGCTCGTATAATGCTTCGCTGTGGTGAAAGATTGCTTGTCAAGGACACTTTACCTAGCTGTGCAAGCCTAATGATGGCAGCCCTTTAGGCTGGTTAGTCTGTTGTGATTTCCCTAGGACCTGCAGCCCAGTCAGCCAGCATCTCTAGGGTACCATACGAGGTCAGCCAGCCCGATTATGTTTGGGTCATTCTTAATCCTTCCGAAGCCTTGGGATTTGTAGCGTGCTGAATCCGACTTCAGTTGGGCCTACCAATACGGGGCAGCCCTGACCTGGTGGGCTGAACGTGTGTGGGGCGGACCAGCTCACCCGTTCTGCGTGGCCCAGTGGGTTGGAAAGTCCATTCGGACTGAGCGGTTTCGGTCCGGACGGTAGGGACTCGACCCATGAGCTGACCCCAGAGATGGTTGGAGGGATAATGGGTGACGCGTTATGGGCACTTAGGTTCTGCCCACATGCCAGCCGAACGTCATCCATGACGTCACTAACCGAAGCGGTTATAGGTGACATCACGCGCTCATGCCGAGCACGTGTGACTTGGTGGACAAGTAAGAGATTACCTATAAATACCCCGGATAAATCCTAAGGGAGTTACGCCGTTCCATATCTGAATTCCATTTTGTACTCTCTTCTCCTCATGCTAACTTAAGCTTCGGAGTGCCATCTGGCGTCTTTGGCCGAGGTGGCACTACCTGGTTGCTTCGTTTTGTAGGCGCAAGGTGTTCGGAAGACGGGTTGAATCATTTAAGCAAATCGTGATCCACCACCCCACAGGATTGTAGTGCAATCACTGATGGGTTCTCTCCCAACCAAATAGATGTTGATACTCGTCTGACCTCCCATACGACATTGCTTCCTCTCCCGGATTATTACTACAAGTTGTAACACCATTTTCCCAATAAATCTGGTAGTAACTTCGAGATTAAAGCACATATATGCTCAGTTTTCTCTCGCTTCCAGCAAACGGTACCTAATTTGTGATGAGCATGGAACAACAAATTAGTAAAATGGGTGAGATCTTCTCAGGCTTTGTCGTAGAAAAGAATTGGTCTTCTCATGTAGTCGTATACTTTCTCATCTAATTACAAACAGTGTGCTTCCAAATTTTTTTTTTATAGTTCCTGTATTGTGTATGCTGACTTATAGGTAACGAAAACGTTGTGAAAGACAGAAAATTTTATGTATTTTGTGATATCTGACATTAGCTATGACTTGGATTATGTAAACAGGTAATGCTTTGAATTTGTGTATTTTCCTGTTTGTCCTAATTTGTGTCATGGTCTTTTGCAGCTAATTTTTTGGGCTGTGCAAGGAACACCAGGCTTCTGTAACATGGCGGTTTTCCTTCACTTTTCGTTAGCCTTTTTCCTGTGATCCCTTTTGTCAGCTTGTGTTGTACTTGTCCAAATTTTGATTGTATTTATAGTTTGATACTGATGTCTCCATTGAATCAGACTGGTGTTTCTTTTTCAGCCTGCTGATTTTTTGTTGTTTTCTTCTTTTTTGATGCTGTTGGTTTGTTCAGAAGTCGTTGCGGCTGTGTTGAATAAATGAAGTTCTGTTACTGTTTTGTCTAGTTGGATGTTTGATTGACTCCAGTTGGGAATATGGTGTATTAGTATTACTCGATTTAATGGCTCTCTGTCATTTTATGGTTGTGTTGAGAAACCCACTATAAAATGCATATCGAGGGGCATCTCACGGATTTTTTTCTGGACATTTGGGATTTCATGTGTCAAAATGATTTGTCATTTCGAGATGTACATATAAGAAGTACCAACAATAAGATATAAATCTTACTAGTGAAATTCGAGCAACCTTGAGTACCGCTACAATAGAAGGTGGAACAATGGCGGTTCTTCTATTTCACCTACAGTCAGAGACTCAGTATCATGGATGTCTGAGGCTATGCTCTGGAGCAGGACTGGTAGTTTAAATGGTTCCTTCCACCATAAACAAGATTATCTCCCTTCTCGTCTATCTTCTTCATTTCATGGTGTGTTCTGGGTTTGGGATTCAACAGCATAGATCATTGGTACTTTCTCACACTTAACTTTTCTATGTTTTCTCTACTGCTTTGAAGATTGTAAAATGATACTTTTCATTGCACGCAATTGTGCATTTAGCAACCACTATGTTGCCCAGAGATTACTATTATCCTTCAACACGTGTAGCCGCATAGGCAGTGGAGTTACCAGTGAAAAGTATCCTGTACTATGTAGCACAAGCATATTGCTTTCATACAAGTCCCTCAACTGATTGCTTTCCTCGTCTCTTTTTTCAGTTACGACAACTGCCCAGCAAACCTAATTTGGTCTTCTTTGTTGTACTAACTTTGCAGGCTATTTATTGAGTTCTTACCTATCTCATCCAACGAAGATACCAAGTTAGACACTCTGTTTTGTACAATTAGTCGCTGGCGCTAGAGGTTAAATCTCCTCCACTGGTAAGGCTTCCGACTTATTCCTCGTCACAAAACCAGTCATTGTTGCTACCTATCTCCGGTTGTCTTTTATGAAGAAGCTGGGTACAACCAATAAATAGTAGTTCATACCTACATCATCGTGGTTATAAATACACGAAAGAGTCCAGCTCCAACTACTGAATTGAGTATTTTGTTCATTAGATGCCAAACACTGATGTCCGAGCTTATCCATCGCTCACCCGAAATCTCCACAAACTCGCCCCTTTCCTTGAAACAGAGATTCTCTGTACAAACACATCATGGAATTTCTATTAAAGATCATCTTTACCATGGGATTTGACCACGTGGTACAAAGGGGATTTGGGTATACGATAGATTCTGGAGAGAGTATTCAGTCTTGACTGAAGTGTTGGTTGTGTTTCTCCTAAGAAATTTCTGCCCTTCAACGAAAAATAGCTTTGTTGAAAGTAAGAGATTGGATTTTCTGGTAGAAGTTTCTGCACAGTAGTCACAAAAATCATACTTGATTTATTGTCCGGTTTTTCGAATCAATGGAATTACATTTGTGTTGCCATACTTATTGGATTAGTTTTGACTTATAGGAGCACCAAATAAGCATAGTCCCCCACTCTTTTGTCTAAACTCTGTGTTTTACTTTCCGTAGCACCGACAAAAGAAAATAGTCCCATACTCTTTTTGTCTGTTCCAACCTTGACATGAACATAATTTTGGCCGTCCATATGTGTGAATGCTAATCCCCCTAAAGTCAGCAAAAGGCAAAACAAAGCTAGCTTTTTCACAAAGTAAAATTCGCACTGAAGGAAAAGAATCCAATGCCTTACATAAACAGTTGCTCTATTATCTTCTTCACTTTCTCCCTCTCTCTTTTCACCTAGTAGAAGAGTTTGTATCTGTGTAAGTAGGAAAATTTCGACTTGAAATTCTGCGAAATCTTGCAATTTTCCAAATTCCAAATGGGTAACGTAAGTAACTATTGATCTTTTCATCTCTAAGCTTTGTTTTTTTTTTTTTGTTTTTTTTTTTTGTGAGAGGTCTTGACCGAGTGAATGTACTTTTTGGGTCAATTAGGTGGTGGAATTGAAGGTGGATTTGGACTGCGATGGATGCATCAAGAAGATATTGAAGGCTATTAAGAAAATGGAAGGTATTCTCGTCATGGCAACTCATATTTCTTATTAAGTGCAATTTTTTGGTAGTTGTTTTGGGGTAAATAATTTTTCACCAGCTTTTTGTTTGTCACTGCAACTCATTTGCTTAAAAAAAGCTTTTTGGTAGTACTATTTTTGTTTTCTGCCTTTTGGTCTCACTTTTGGAAATTTTGATTGGCAAGAAGTTTTTCGAAACATATTTTTGGAATGCTTCGTAACTTCGTTCACCCAACTCATTTGTTTTCGAAAATCAGTGTTTTTGTGTGTGAAAACAGTTTTTGAGAAGTATTCTGCAGAACTCTATATTTTTTAAATGGCAAGCAAACAGTTCACGGGATCAAACTTTGAACTTGTTCGCAGTTTAGAAGACCCTCCAGTCTAAGGACATCATTTTTTGTGAACCCAAGATTTCAGTTCTTAATTCGAGTTTCTGATTGTTTTTGTGTTTAGCAGATATCGAAACCTACGATCTTGACACCGAGCTCAATAAGGTCACAATTACAGGAAACGTGACCACGGAAGAAGTCATTAAAGTTCTTCAAAAGATTAGGAAACCTGCTACTAATTGGGGGGAAGATGGAGCCAATTAAGCTGTAACAACACTGAGGATCATATATATATAGATATATATAGCCCAATGTCATGTGATGTATGAGATTTGGTTGTATCTCACTCTTACTTACTAGTATTTTTGAGGATATTTTTGGGGCTTGTTCTTCGCTTTTTTACATCGTAGGTGCTTACCCTGATACAATGTATGAACAGGTACCCCAAACACCTCGTGAAATGAAATATTCTCATCAAATTTTGTTGGAATCGTGACATGTTTTTGTTAGGATATATGAAGATGCAAGATACAGATGTTTGGACAGCAAACCGACCCAAATTTTCCATGAGGGATCTTTCAAATTTCAATAGATCATAATATATATATATATATATATAATTTAGATGAATCGTTTCACCCAATATTGTATACTTACTACATACTCCCTTTGTTTCATATTTGTTGTTCATTTTCACTATTCACAATACCTCAGAAAATTAGTTATAGAATCTAATGTATAATATTATATATATTCAATATGGATTTCGTTTAATAGTTCTCGATGAATATTATTAAACAAAATTTTCGAAATTGAAAAAAAAAATTATATATTAAAAATATAAATAATTAAAAAATGACACGAAAGCTTATAAATAGACAAAAAAAATTCGGGGGAGGGAGTAAACTGCAACTCACTTTTTTCTTTATTAAACTATCTTTTCCACACAAAGATTTGGAATAAATTCCAACAGCCACAGGGCATGTGCGTTCACTTACCCACCAAAAAAGGGTAAGTGGTGAACATGTGAGAGCTATCTGCCTTTTTCTCTACACTTGTGTGTAATTCCAACTTTGCATGTCAAAAACAATACTATGAAAAATGAGAAAGAAGCTAGCAAGGAACATGGGGGACTGGGGCTTATGCCTGTTATTACATATTGAAAAATACAAACAATTAAAAAGTGACACGAATACTTGTAAATAGACAAGAAATTCGGGGTGGGGGAGTAAACCGCAACTCACTTGTCCACCCAATAATACACCAACCCCAATAATACACTCCGTGTCTTCCCTCCAATAAAACACTCCTTTCGTCACCTGTCCTCCTCTCCACCTCACTAACCCCAAGCCCAGATCGGTTGGTCACTCAAACTTTGAGTGAAAGACATTTGCATTGGAGAACGTGTATATGGTCAGCCCAATGGGTGGAGTATAGAAAAACCGAACTAAATTAGCTATTGGTCTGGTTAAAAACAAGTCATCAACGTTGGAAATTATAAAATTCACAAGAGAAGTTCTTACGGACTAATCCCAAGAGATTGCCAAATTTCAAACTGAAAATATATGAGATTGGAGTACTTTAGTACAAATGATGCAACGTGGTAGTACCTATCAAAAGAAAGGGATGTGATCAGAAGATGCCTGCCGTTTACTTGTAGCCATTGTGCTACTACCTAGCATTGGAGAAGTTTTTCAGCGTGGGTGGGTATGGTACACGGGGTACCTGCTCGGAATCTCATTCGTCCACAGTGTGATCCGATGGTCCGGATTAAGTGAGAGAGGAGAGAGGAAATCAATCTGTACCGTTCAAAATACATTTGGACGGCTCGGATCATACTTAGATACCAGGTGGTTGTACCCACTCTGCATCCAAAAAAAATTCCTAGCACTAACAAGTGGCAACCAACCACACGGTTCCGGTGATCATCACTTTTTGGGTAGTCGTGAATATTAACATCAAACCAACCAACCACATGATTCCGACGATCATCCTCTCTAAGGCTCTGTTTGGTTGTTGGGGAAAGAAATAGAAAGGAAGGGAAAATTTTAAAAAAAATCTCTTCCTTTGTTTGGTTCTTAAAGAAGAGAGAGAAAAACAATCAAATTCATATCTAACTTTCCTCCCATTTTCTTCTTAATTATTTTATCTTCTTTTCTCTTTCTTTCCCTAACTTCCAAGCAAAGCCTAAGAAAGCCCAAGTTTTGCTTGTACTGCACCCCTCCTTACACTTGAAAGTTAAAGAGTACTTTACTATATTAGCTTGTTAAAGTTTATTTGCCATTACTCAATTGTGGGAGTTTATGTGCTTGCTTATATTAATGTCGCAACAAACACAGCCTTATATAAGACCATTAGGCTCCTAACTTTTTTCTTTTCTAATTAAGCTTCTCTTCATTATGAAACTTCACAGTATAAACTCTCCTCCTATCCCAATTCACTTTTCAAAGTTGCACTCCCTTTCGCAGATTCATATACTCTATCAACAACAGCAATCAGTTAACGATGAGCCGGAAATAATGTGAAATTAGCCCAAAACATAGGTCCACAATGACAATGATCGTGACACTTCCTTTTCGCCAAATGATATTTTTACGCGTATATTACATTTCCTAATACTAAAATTTAGGGGTATTAATAGCTAGGTACTTCCTTAACAGTACCACTGGTCCACAATTAGCTTTATCCCAAAACCGGCATGGGTGGGTACAACACTGTTACATACACAGAAAACACACCCAGAATTTACCCAGAATTTAAAAATCAATGGCCCAGATTCTCTTAAAATGAATCTGAGCCGTTGATTTACACTTTCGGAATCAATTCTGGGTCTCCTTTCGGGGCACCCAGACATACTGGGGTGGGTATGGGCATGGGTAGTTTCCTGCTAAAAAGTTACTGTACTGTCCAACATTGATTTTGGCGGTTACGGCAGGGCACATGGCTAGCTTTTGGACAGCCGAATAAGTTCAGAAAAGTTTTGTATTAGTAGGACCAGAACTGACGGATCCGGATCGTGTATGAGGATTTCTATGTGAGGATCTTGTAAAAATTTTGTTGTGGGCTTGACAACACACCAAAAAAAAGATCCAATGGCTCACAACTCCCTTCCTTTTATTTCTAGTACTTCCCGGATTTATTCTTTTGCCAATTTTCAATTGTCTTAATTTTTTTTTCCTTTATTCAAATTTTCCCAATTGTTAGATTCTCTGTTACCTCAATTTTTTCTTTAATTTTTTTCAATTTGCTTAAAGAATCACAATGGAAACTCAATTTTTTTCAAAGGATAAAAATCTATCCGTTGGATTTATTTTTTTGAAGAACAAATAATAATATTATTATATATTAACATTTGATAAACGTACAAAGATCAAATCTCGCTATAGTATTGACTTTCGCCTACCAAAAAGGATAATTTTAATCCAAAATTGTCCAAATTACATCTTTCATGAGAAACTTGTCTTTTTTAAAAATAAGCATCAACAGATTTTGAGTTTTCTAAGAATTATGTGTTTTTTAGACCAAATTTATATACTAATATGAAATCAATTTTCAACTTTTTATCGCAAACATGGTTATTTTGGTAGCAGTTTAAGAAAACAAGAAACAAAGAAGTAAATGGCCGTTTGTGGTGTCTTCCCAGTTTCCGTCAAATTGTCAATTTTTTTCCTATGAAACGGCGCCATTTTGATACAAAGACAAGGAAGGGAGTTGTGAGCCATTAGATCTCCTTTTTGGTGTGTTGTCAAGCCCACAACAAATCCTCACAAGATCCTCACAGAGAAATCCTCATAGAGGATCCGGATCCAGAACTGACAGTGTAATCTATTTTGGTTCTTTTTCATGGGCCCCATCGGCATGGCCCCAATAAATTGCAATTTGTGATGGCCTATGTGTTTTGGTTAAAAAAACCAACTTTACTTTTTGTTGTCTTTATTTAATTATTTTTTTTGCGTTTGTTAGTTTTACATCGATTTTTTGAGTATTATTGGTTCGTCTCGGCGAGAAGAATCCAAATATGTAAAAGATTATGACTAGAACTCTCAATTTTTTGAAAAAGATCGAAAAAAGTGTAAAAACTATCTTTTTAACTTATTTTTGTCTTTATTAAAAAAAATTATGATTTGATCACAATTTTTTACTTTTTTTATTCTTCTTGCCGAGACAAACCAATATAATACACAAAAAAAAGTTGAGGAAAACTAACAAACATGAAAAAAAAATCAAATAAAGACAAATAAGCCAGCCAACTTTTTAAGCCAAAACACACCGGATCTTCGAAATTTTTTAGGTATTGAATGGGTGGGTACTGACGGGCGGATCTTACGTGGTACCCGACCGAACATTGCATCTGGACGGTCTAAAAGTGTATTTGACGGTTCAGAATGAAATCCTCTCTCTCCTCCTCTCTCTTGTTTCTCTCTTCATAATTCGCAACGTCCCAAACCGAAATGAACGGTCTAGATCGTCCGTGCGGTGGCTACTCGGCACTCATCCCAAGTTGAAAAAGAGAGGAAAAGGCAAATGAAGCAGTATATTGTGCTAGTGTCCAAATCTTTTAGCACAAGAATCTGACTTGGTCCAACAAAAAGAGCCAGCTTTTGCCAAACATTTTTAGTCTTGGCTCCCTCTTTTTTCACTTCTCGTTTTTGCATAAAATATTATGTGTTTTTTGGAAGTTATATTTTTTTTAAGGAAAATTTCACTGTCACCCACTAGGATGGCAGTAAGAGCACTCTTATTGCTAGCCCGATGGGCTATCAATAGAAGAACTATTTTTTGAATAAAGTTTTTTATCATAAAAAAGAGGAAATTAAAATAACAATGAACTAAAATTCAACTATACCAAAACAAGACTAACCAACATTAATCCTTTTTCATTCTGTTTTTTTCCCATTATTTTTGTGTAACATTTAAGTTGTCTTTTTTTTTTTTTTTTTCATTTGGTATATATATATATATATAGGAAGCCGATCTACTAAGGACTCCCTCAAACAAAAATTCCGTGCGGACCAAGCCATTTTTCGACTTTCCGGATCAAATTTTGACGATCCGAACCGCTCAATGTTTTTAAAATGCATTTTCCAAGGTCCACGCGGAAAATCTTCAAAAAAAAATACCCGGAAGGGCTTGATCCACACAATTTTTGTTAAAAACGCTATATAACGTGGACCCTTAAAAATGCATTTTAAAAACATTGAGCGGTTCGGATCGTCAAAATTTGATCCGGAATGGTGAGGTCCGCACTCCCTTATCCTAAGGGAGTCCTCAATAGATCATTATTATATATATATATAATGAGTCCGGATCTCATCCGGGACTCCCGGATCCGGGACTCCACCTTCCCGATATTTTTTTGAAAATCCGATCCGTCCAATGTGTTCAGAAGGTGTTTTCAAGGGTCCACGCGGAAAATCTTCAAAAAAAAATACCGGGAAGGGCTTGATCCAAGCGGTTTTTCGCAAAACTGTAAATGTACATTTTTTGCGAAAAACTGCTTGGATCAAGCCCTTCCCGGTATTTTTTTTTGAAGATTTCCCTCGTGGACCTTGGAAAACACCTTTTGAACACATTGGACGGCTCGGATTTCCCAAAAACAATCGTTAAAAGCATCAAAACGCTTCAATCCTGGAAATCCGGGATCCTTGATTGGATAATTGCCGTATATATATATATATATATATATATATATATATATATATATATAATAATGGGAAAAAAACAGAATGAAAAAGGAGCCATATACAATTTCTTCAAAACCCTAATCCTACAAAATGAGAAATGACACATATGTGATAAGCACATTAAACCCTACAAAATGACTCAAATGAGCAACAAGAATCATACACTGAGATCGTGGTAGGTTGGTGCCAGTTCGCGTTTAGTGAGGAATCATTAAAAGAGGGGATCTTGATATATCTTTTAACTCCGTCCTGGCGTTAGGTAGGTCTTGAACAGAGTATGATAACTTTTTAAATTTTCTTTGCACCAAATTAAAGTACTCTATGAGCACTTTAATTTGGTATAAAACAAATTAAAAAATTATATAGAGAAATATGTTTTTTAGGGGTTTGAAATTGTACGTATTCCTATATGGATCATTTAAAAAGGGACGGAGGAAGTACCAATTAAAAGACAAATGTACCCCCCTTATCATACTGCTATAGGCATGTTTGATGGCGGGATAAAATGGGAGGAGCTTGGAAAATACGTGGTTTCTGAGATTGCAAACTCTCTAATGTATGTCTCCGTATTTCTATGCTTGATGAAAATTTTTCAATATCGTGTATGGACCCCACAAAGTGTGTGGTGGAGAAAAGTTTTAGGGTATTACGTAACGGTGCCCAAGACTATTATTTCGCAAAATTCCTTCGTTTTCCCAAAATTATTTCGAAATCATCAATTATGCTTTACGAAGATTGCCTCATATGCCTGCCAAAATGTTGGGTCAGCCCAAGGATTAGTTGGGTTTAGGTCAGCCTCAAGGGTTAGTCCAGTTAATTAGTGTGTTTGCTATCACACAATTGATCAGAGTTCTAATTTTTAGATCAAATTAAAAGAAAGTGATTTATGGTGAAATTTCTAGTCCTGACATAAATGACCTGTTTTTTTTATCCAGGAGAGAGAATAGTTAAGGTGTGAGAAGCGAAATGAAATTCCCCCAAAACACGAGGGACGTGTAAACTCTATCCAGACAAGTCCAAAAGGACCACAACTGCAAAAATGTCCGACTCATGACCACGGAAAGTGATTGTGCGCTATTTTTGTAGATTTGTTCAGTAACTTTCTCTCTCTCTCTCTCTCTCTCTCTCTCTCTCTCTCTAAGCACCATGGCTACTGCATCGTCTTCTACCTCCTCATCAAAGCCCTTGAAGATAGGCATAATCGGCTTCGGCACCTTTGGACAGTTTCTCTCCAAAACCATGATTAAACCATGATTGAAAGAAAGTGATTTCTAGTGAAACTTCTTCCTTGTTCGTTTTGGTTTTCAAGAAGCGGTTTTCTTAATTATTATTCAATAATTACCCCTATTTTTAAATATTATTTTTATTTTTCTCTCTATCTCTCTCCAATCATTAATACCTATTTTTTAATTATTATCCCCATTTCCCCTGTAATTATTACAAAAAATCAAAACTCAAAACCCAAACCAAACACAATCTTCTAGTCCTGGCATAACTAGTTGAGGCGTGAGAAGCTGGCCCGGACCATCAAACCAAGAAAAATGAAACCTCGTAACCAACCCCAATCCTAATCCCATCTAATTACCAATCCCCCAAAACGAAACCTCGTATCAAGGGGGCCTTTGTGCGCTATTTTTGTAGATTTTTTCAGAAATTTTCTCTATCTCGCTCTCTCTCTCTCTCTCTCTAAGCACCATGGCTACTGCATCGTCTTCTACCTCCTCATCAAGGCCCTTGAAGATAGGCATAATCGGCTTCGGCACCTTTGGACAGTTTCTCTCCAAAACCATGATTAAACAAGGCCACACCATCACTGCCACTTCTCGATCCGACCACTCCCAACTCTGTTCCCATCTGGGTATCTCATTCTACAGGTATATCCACATACCCAAATCTATGTATATATACATGTATGAATACAAAAATTTCTATGCAATCTCCATTCGATTGATTAGGGGTTTTGAATTGCTAGGGAAATCGATGGATTTCTTGAGGCAGAAAATGATGTGATAATACTCTGTACATCAATTCTGTCCCTGTCGGAGGTGGTAAAATCAATACCGTTTCACCGTCTGAAACGGCCAGCACTCTTTGTGGATGTGCTTTCAGTCAAGGAATACCCAAAACAAGTTCTATTGCAAGTATGTTCTCCGATTTCACTCCTTTAGGCTTTAGCACATATCAGTACAAAATCTTATTCGTATTTGTCTGATATAACATTGCATAAAAACTGAACAAATCCAAACATACTATTGTGAATTTTAAAAAACAAAGGACAAAACAAAAGTGCAGATAGTAAATATATATATAAATACTGCAAAAATCAATTAGCTACCGAGTTGAATGTCCGTGTGTTATTTGTTTCGAAGGTACTTCCGCCAGAATTGGATATTCTTTGCACTCACCCGATGTTTGGACCAGACAGCGGGAGAGATGGCTGGAAAGACCTGACTTTTGTATATGACAGGGTCCGAATAAGAGATGAAATTGTGAGCTCAAGTTTCCTTCAAATATTTGCAACTGAGGTAACTACTAAAAAGCGATTGTGGACTTGTGGTTATACTGATTTCTTTAGTTTTCAATTTGAACTCAAATGAGATTTAGCCGAGCCCATTACAAGCCAGCCTGAGTAGTTTCTTTTCTTTGATAACCTCAAGGGAGGGAGGGAGCAACCAGCGTAGCAACCCCCTTGGGCGTGACCACAGGGGTTCCCGACCCACCAGTGGAATGTCCGGTTCGAGCCATAGCTATTGTCCGTAAGGACAGGCCGTCACCACGGCACCACCTAGGTACAAGTGGGCATAAGCGTGTAGCCCCACAATCCTTGCCACTGGCAAGACTCGAAACCGAGTCTCCCTGAGAATGTGAGGCACCCAACCCACCAGTCTACCACCATCGGTTTGGTATTCCACAAAATCTTTTGAGTGCATATTAGTGTAGCTGGTTAACGAAGTTTGAGTCGTGCTTGGAACATTAGCAAGCTTAAAAATATGTTCAAGTTTGGTTTGTTATGACTACTTATGAGTAAATAAGAAGCGATTCTAGCTTTTAACGAGCCAAATACGAATCTTACTACTCAAACACCAAGGTTAGCATTGAACAAGTTTTCCGAATTTCAGTCCGTGGCTAACCTATTTCCACCTATGTTTTAAGCAATATGAAGAAACCCGAAAACAGAAACTAAAGGCTCTCGATCCATAGTTTATACATGCTTAAGTGAGACTACCTTGTGTGTGTTTTTTTTTTCCTTCTCTTTTGAACCGAAAGTACCTTGTTCATATCTCTACTTTTTCTATTCAGGGTTGCAAAATGCTGGAAATGTCTTGTGAAGAACATGATAAATTGGCTGCTAGAAGTCAGTTTCTCACTCACATAATCTGCAGGTACTACCGTGTTTTCCCCACCTAATCAACTTAGAACAAACTGCAAGGAATTTTTTTTTTTTTTAAGGCATGGGTCTTCATTGTTTGGCAGGACCTTGTCAGAAATGGCGATCGAGTCTACATCCATAGACACCAAAAATTTTCAGACACTGGTTAAACTGGTAAAGCTCGATCTTTCTCCTAATAACTCTGAGCAACCAAACAGTATCTAAAGTAGCCATAATGATAAGTACACTAACACGTGTTTATGGCAGAAAGAAAGCACAACGAATAACAGTTTTGATCTGTTTTGCGGGTTGTTCATCCATAACAGGTTTGCTAAAGAAGAGGTAGGAAAATGTTTGTTCTTCTCTTCTAAGCACACGACATAGTGTTTGAAAACAATGCCGAATACGGATACTAAGATTGCAATAGTAAATCATTTTACAGCTGAAGAACCTAGAAGTCGCTCTTGAGAAGGTTAAACAGAAGCTGCATGATAGGATGAATGCGGAGCTTGGTCCGAGTGGCTCCCACTTATGAAAAGATGAAAAGGCGTTGATATCGATGTTATACGATGTGGATTGGGTTGCCACATACTGTATTTTGTACACATTTCCAAGCTTCACAATCGATGTGCATGGTTGTTTGGAAGTTTCTAAAATTCCACACCAACGCCAATTATCGTGTTTCTATTGTGGTCTATTGTGGTTCAGTATCATCCAATGAAGAATGGTACAAAGGACCAGCTCTGTTTGAAGTAAAACAACTCCCCTTATGTGTTTGCACACTATTATCAAACTTGATCTCATTTATAGTTTTCATACTTTCTGTGAACAAACACAGAAAACAGGAAACAAAAACTCTACCAAACAAACACTTGGTAATTCCAGTAGCAACAATTACCTAAGGCTTTACTAACATACAAAAATACAAGTGATTAAACTTCTCAATTTCCAACATGTATTTAGTTATTTCTGGATATAGGGATACTTCATTCATGAACAGTAGCAAGTTTATACTACAAGCTTCACCGCCTCCCCAAAATGCAAAGATGCAAGTAGGCATAAGAAGGAAAGAACTGAATGATTTGTGAAAGTAAACTGCAAACCTCAGCTCTCACCAACAAAAGTGACAGCAAATTTTTAACCACAGCTGGAAATGAAATTCACGCGATATCGTGGAACGATGGCAAGACGGCCATAATCGGGTCCCCATAACCCACAGGATCTGTAAACAAAAAAAGTGTGAAAAATTAAGCAATGTGATAATAAACCAATACATCAACTTCTGTAAGTAATTAAACTACGGTTAAAGATATAAAAGTTTCGCTTTTCTTTCCTTACTTTTATTCTGTTTATTACTGCATATACTTTGTTTTTTACTGGGTTACTGCTTAGGAGATGTAACTCATAGAAGCAGCATCACCTCGATGATATAGCAAGTTTTTGAAGACGAGAAGTAAATTGGTACAAGATGACATCAGCTAAGACAATATTTCCCCCAATTTACTCTAACATGGCCAGCACAACTAGCCTTCACTTTATCCGTCAAGGACCACCAAATCCACAAGCGACTTATTCCACCACATAATGTTTGATTGCATAAGTGGTCAGTTTAGTTGAGAATTACTTAGCAAAGAGTTATAAACCAAACTGAATTGTGATACTTTAAGCACCTCACCGAGTTTCAGAAAAAACAACAGTGTTAGACACTTAGACCCCATTAAGGATAAAACAGGAGACAGACTTGACCTTTAGCATAAGACTTGGCAGCCACAGCTTTCACCATTTCACAGAAAAAAAAAAAAAAAAAAAGCTGCAGGCAATAAGAAACCCACAAAAAAAGTCCTTGTGCCTAATTCTTTAATTTTCACTTACCACCACTTCGGTGAAAATGGCATAAAAAATAGATGCGACGGCATGAGCTATTAAAAACTGAAAGCAATTGTCAAAAGTTTGTACCTAATACGGCAACAATTTACATACACTTTAGAACGTACTTATCAGGGGAATAAGCTGGAAATATTCGATCATAAGAGAGAAAAGGAACGGTAGACAAGTTATCTATGTGAAGGTTTCAGTATGGTTTGTTCACTCAAGTCATCCCTAACTGTCCATGACACGAAAATAATAGGAATTGGCCAATATATTGTGAGCAGCACACAGTACGCCTTGCACCAATTCACACACATGTCAACACCTTGCAACAATGTTCTACGATCAATCATCATACGTCAGCCTAAGAAATCTTGCCTATTTCCTGAAGCAATTTGAAATGCTGAAGATACCAATCAAGAACTTATGAATAAAGAAAATCAGACATCATACCTCCCTCATTGAAGAGATACTTTAAGACCTCTCCGTCCACATCTGACTGCTCAATAAATATGAGAAAAGAAATTCATCAAAAATTTCATCTTAAACTGTGGAAGCACAAGCAAAGGAGCGTAAACGGAAGGCTCACCCTCACAGGAAGTACAGTACCAAACTGATCAATATAGCATATCACTTGTCCTTCTCTGATTACATCACCCTGTTTATATGCATAAAAGGCAGTCAGTATTTCATAGTACTCTCCAGAGAGAGAGAGAGAGAGAGAGAGAGAGAGTTAAAAAACTTCAATTTCAACATCGGTATAAGCCGAGGTGTGGAACTTGGTTCCACTACTGCAACAATAAAAGAATCAGCAATAATCATAAAATCATTCAGCACTTCGAACCTCTTTGCAATTTAGAGGTTTCCTCACTCCTTTATGTGTTCTGGACCTGTGGAATGAACCAACCTGAGAGGAAAATAAGGGGAAATTGAGTAACATGAAGAAGTTATACTAATAAATCCTAGGTGAAAGAGGCCCTGACTATACTTACTTTTGGAGACTTGACAAAAACATATTCAGTAAATCCAGAAGCCTCCAATGCTGCTAACTTCGCTGATTGTTCTGCAGAGACATTTACGAATGGACTCGTTTTTTCTTTTAAGAATTTTGGAGGTGGGGGTGGGGAAGCATGAGGTGATTCAATAGTTGGGCTACTGGAAACAGGTGGGCTGCTGGAAACAGGTGCATAAGTTGTGTGAGAAGCTACAGCCATGGGAACTTCTGGGGCACCGATATTACGCTTGAGATGCATTTCAAAGTCTCCAACCTTTGACGAAGAAATGAACACTAGATCAATAATGAGGTCGTATAAAGCAGTGTACACTTTCAACAATCAACAATGATTGATGGAGATCACAATCAACCTAATCATGTTCTGGTGTTCAAAGAAGAAAAGGAAGATTCCCCACATCGACTTCTTAGAATATCATAGCCAGAAATCTTGCTATTCCTCAATCTTATGATAGATAGATTCAGAATGGGTTTGTTGATTAGACAAGCGATACCAACACTTCTCCGAAGATCTTTGTAATCTAAATAATTTGCCACCTGGCATATCATATTTCAGTTTTTTTTTTTAGGCATGGCATCATAAATCCCACTTAAAGAGTACAATGCTGTTTAGCCGAATGCATTAATTTATGAGTCATCTCATCCTCAAGAAACAAGGAAAGGAGATGAAATACTGATGTTCCAGCAATTTCCTAGCAAATCCTCTCAAGAAATCTTAAACCTAAGAAATGAAGCAACTTGTCCGTACCCTGCTATTCATAGTCTTGGTGCTGTTGAGATCTTTTCTACTGCATTTTAAGCACATTTTTAGTTTTCCTAAATACTCTTACATTTGTCCTCTACAAGGCATGCATGCCAAATGTTTCATCCACCCACCACACTTATTTCTCCATAGACAACTGCTTAAGACTTCACAAGGAGGTAAGCACTATCATATTTAGCTATCAAACACCCACCTTCACTTTCTACAACCCACTCCATAAGCATAACATTAAGGAATGCCCATAAGTTTCAAAAAATAAGAACAAGCATAGGTGGTTACCTTTAGTTTCAGCTCAGCAACCTCTGTTTCGTCACAGACCTCCAGGATCAACGCCTGATAAAGAAAACAAAGGCACTCTAGTAATGGTTCTAGTGAAGATTGCAGAAACCAATAGACTTCCAGTAGAAGAAAGAAGAACGAAAAAAGTGCAACTATACAAATTTATGTGCAGCGTAGAGGAAGTAGACCATGAACTTGACACGATGAACTAGCTGCTGCTGTGGACATGGCAAAGCCCAAAGTGTCTGGTTTTATGTTGAAACTATGTTACTTTCAAGACCTTCTTAATCTTTGAGATCCTTAAAAGCATTTTATTTCATGAACACACAACCAAACAAAATTCAGTTATCATCTAATCATGAGATTTTACAAGGCCAAACATCTCCTTCAGTTAATTACTACCAGGGATGGCATGAATCATGTGCATCATTCTTCTATGCCCAAGGCCCAATCATTGCAGCTTCTACTCACAAACGAATTCAAGAAACAAATAACAGAGTATTAATCCACATCATTGCCCAAAAAAGGCACTTCTTCGGGCAAGGTCATTCCCTCAAGACAAGGTCAGGCACACCTATATTTTTCACAAATTACACTCACCTTTGAGGTGACTTTCAGTATAGGAGATGAAAATATAAGATCCTAAGCTAGGTGTTCTAGATGTCTTGTAAAACAGTAAGAGTTAAATCCAAAGTAAAACGTTTAAAGCAGGGGCAACATAGAGTGGAAGAGTTTTAAGCCTCTGCCGTGATGCCTATATATGCATCACTGCACTGAGGTTGAGGTATAAATCAGAAGACGTATTAAGTACCTTGAAGAAAATGCCTAATATGAAAGACATGAAACTGCAGCAAATAACAACTCAGTAATACTCAAGTTTACCATGAAGGCATTAAATTCTTTAATAAAACTCAATAAACATATCACACAGTTGTAACTGCGAATAGCTGACTTTTGTGAATATAGACTCACCTCAAATCCACTAGGGAAGGTTGCACGTGGCAGAGGATTCTTCTTGTGCGATCCATGTTGTTCACCATCCGATGAAGTTGCTGCGTTATAGTTTTCAAATTATTGGATAAGAAGCAAAGTTGAAATGCATAAAAGAAGACTAGCAAATACATTTAAATGTCTAGAGTGTGTTTATACACAACTACGTAAATCATGAAATCAAATACTTGGGACTACTCCTTATCCATAGTCCGTATGGAGACGTCAAAGAAACTTCAACCTAAAAGCAACCAAGTTCACTAAACTTCAACATTGCACTTGTGTGGAAATGAAACTATTAGTAATCAGAGAAGAGAATTGCAAAACAGAAAAATGAAATTAAATGACCCCTATGTTATAGCTAGATACATAATTGGGGTTTTCCTGCTTAAAAAATCAACAAAAAACAACAAAGCACAAACTTACAACAGCTTGCATTCTTTCACCAAAAGCAACTAAACCTGCACATGCATTTTGAGTAAAACAACTCACCATCAGACATAGTTGCCAAAGTAGTTTCCAGCGTACTTGCACGTGATGCTATCATTCCTTCCCGCCTTGTTGGAGAAGAAGCAAGCCTCCCACGAAGTGCAAAGCCTTGAGTTTGTGATTTACTTGTCGGCCAAAAGACACTACGCACAGCAACCATGCAAGGTCTCTCGAGTATGGATTGCACATGTGAGACGCTGCCAACAGAACCTAACATACAGCGATTAACTTACCAGTTTCAAGAAGCAATGCAGGCCTATATAGCAGTTTGTTCGTACGTTGTGTTGATTGGAAAAGATATAGGTACATATGATGTATATGGTAAAGGGATAGATAAGAAGAATCTTGTGTGTGAGATAACAAGAAGTTGCGTAAAAAATTCAAACACATGATTTGCCAAAACTCATACAATGTCAGCAGTCCTTATGATTCATAGAGTTGGTATCTCGTAGAAGAATGACCGAGGTCAGAAAATCAACATTGAAAAGAAGAGTCCACGTAGGTATATGTCAAAAGACTAAGAAAACTACATACATCAAATCCCACAGGTAACATAAACACAAACCAATTATTTAATTTCGTACTGTTTACTAGATATTAGATATGCCGGTCTGTACACTTAAGTTGTTCTTTTGGCAGGGACTCGCAAGTATTTTCAGTTGGACCTTGTATGAGCTCCCAAACGCATATGCACTAAGAAGCAGCAATCGCTAAAGTCTAAAGTCCCTGAAGTACAAATATTTGCAGCCCTTAAGATGAGAGCTTCAAACAAAACTGCCAACAATGGCCCTTGAATGTGTCATCTACTCATAAGCACCCCAGCTGCAATACCATTTCCATCATTTGTTTGTTCAAACAAATTTGAAAATGATGATGCAAACACCTCTTTCCCTCCTAAGAGTTGGCCACAACAAACTCAAACATAGCCGAGTCTCTGGATTCAAATTGCATAAGTTAGGTGAACAGAAACACAGAGAGGACATGGCTACAGTAGCACCGAAGGTTCAAACATCCAATGAAAGACATACAGATTATATAAATTCAACAGAGGGATCGAACCAACACAATCTCAATTTCATTCATAGGATTCATTGCATATTGTACAGAAGCACACGATTGCCTGTGAGATGTTATTGTGCATGTTAGACAATATATATCACCACACGATACATCTGAAACATTATTGTTGTACGTCAAAGACAATGATCATAATCACATTTTAATTATAGCAACCTCTGAATCATCATAATTAAACAAAAACCAAGCAAGTAGGGATGCAAATAAAAAATTGACCCGTACACAAACTTTTGAGGCTTCGGCTCGATTAGGCTCGTGAACACATGAAACACCCATAGGACATGGCTACAGTCAGATGGGCAGGGAGGAAGATACAAGTAAGTGACCCCACTCACTTTGATTTCTCACAAGCACATTCGGTGACCCCGCTCACTTTGATTTCTCACAAGCACATTCCATGGTTTGCAACTAACTATTTTGACCCCACAAAAAAAACTCCAAATTGCCCCAACTTCCTAAGACTTCAGAGCTCTCTCTTCTCTTTGAAGGCAACTATCATGCATCTTTTTCAAAAATATATAATCAGGATAGTCTACCTTCTTATTAACCTTTTATTTTGGTAAGTTTTTGGATAACTAAATAGACATAGTAACTTACATATGGATGTAATTTTCTACCCCACTAACCGCAAATTATGGCTCCGCCCCTGACTACAGTAGTACCATAGGTTCGCGTAACTCCCAAAACATGTAATGAAAGACACCCAGATAATTTAATTCTAATAGAGATTATCTCTATTATATTCTTAGGCTTAATTCCCAGTTCTATAGTAGAACACGACTACAAATGAAATGTTATTGTGCAATACTGCACAATATATCTCACCACACGATAGATCTGAAACAATACTGAAGTACCCCAATGACAAGGATCAAATCATATTTTCGTAGCATAGCAACCTCGGAGCTCCTAGGAAGAGATCGTACCACAAAACAACAAATGATTTGCAAAATTTCTACGCGTGAATTAACCGTACAAATACTTGGAGATACGTATATGCAACCATGTACATGAATTTTAGAAAAAGGAGGGAAAGAGAATTTACAGTTGAAGGAACGCAGAACAGCGGCGGACTCCATAAAATGCGGCAGGTGAAGAAGCTCTCTCTCTCTCTCTCTCAAAAATGAAGCGAGAAATGAAGGCAGGTATGAATTTGGTTAAGCACAGTTGTAATTGGTTGTGATGTGCAACTTTGAAATCTCCGCCGCTCTCATCAGTTTCTCCAACGAACTTCCCTGTGTGTGCAGAAAGGAGAAATCGATAATTACGAGGGTACTCTCTGTATTTTCAAGATCCACGTGTTATGGTTGGGGTCCTCCTGTGACCAGCAGACAGCTGCACGTCTCGACTATTTAAAAGTGTTTTAAATAGTTAGACTTTTTTTAAAGGACTCAGAACTCAGAAGAAACTACTCTTCTCGTAAAGATTGTTTGAAAATCAAATCAAAACTATTGATCATCGACAACGGACTGTCCGAATGTACATTATGGACTGAGATCATTTAGTGCACGTCCGCATATTATTCAATCTAAGGCATTTTAATTTGAAGTGTTTCTAAACTTAATGTGCTCTCTAAGCCCTCTCCAACCTTTCATCAAATATTTTATCAAATTCAAACTTGAAAAAAACAATAGGTAAAATGCATCTCCAATCCTTTTTTTTTTTTTTTACACTAATCATCTCCAATCCTTTTCATCTGATTGATAAAATAAAGAGAAAACCAAACGTTTTCATCAAATCAAGGAAGAATGGTTGATAAATAAAGAGAAAACTAAACGTTTCATCAAATCAAGGATGAATCGGCTAACATCATTTTCTTCACCAAAATTTTAACGACAACATTTACAAATTCTGAATACCTTTGTGTCCTCGTTTCCTTTTAATTTGAATGGTAAATGGCTTTGCATTTTTGTTTCCTAGATAAGGAATAACTTTTACACATTTCTAATTTCTATACACATTTCAACACTCTTTCATAAACTCTCACAACATTTTCGTTTCCCGATTTTTAATTTTTCTTTATATTTTTTCCGATTTCCCTTGACAAACTGAACGCATGGGGCCAGCTCCATTCTTTTGTCTTTTTTGCTTTTCGTATTTTGTTTGTCTTTTCTAAATTTTTATTAGATTCACCGTATATTTTTTAAAATAATTATGCATCTGAACGAGATGAGTCTAAAAATAAAAAATTATGAACAAAAGGAAAAAAATACTACCAAATAATTATCTTTTTGTCCAAAGTGTAGTTTTTTTTTTTTTTTTAAGAGCTAAAAGACTGGGGTATATAAATTTTTTTCAACCTCAGTTCTCAATTTGAGACACTCTTTTCATAACTCTCTTGTTGATATAAATACTAATTAATTTTAAAATTACCAAAAAGAAAAAAGAAAAAGAAAAAGAACGAAGCCACTAGGCACTTCCGTCTTTGGCTGTCCAAACAAACATTACCCGGCTTCCTCCGCAGATCCTCCCAACCCACCCACCACAAGTCATCTCGTATCCGATGGCTTCACCACCACCCCTCCCCATCTCAAACCCCGACTCAACCGCCGCCGCCGCCACCCCCGCCCTCCGCGCCTTCCTCACCCGCCTCTCCTCCTCCCTCCGCCACCTCTCCTCCCAACGCCGCCCCTGGTACGAAGTCCTCGATCGCTCCTCCCTATCCCGCCCCTCCTCCCTCTCCGAAGCCGCCTCCCGCATCCGCAAAAACTCCTCCTACTTCCGCGTCAACTACCTCACCCTAATCGCCCTCGTCCTCTCCCTCTCTCTCCTCACCCATCCCTTCTCTCTTATCCTCCTCCTCTCCCTCCTCGCCGCCTGGCTCTTCCTCTACCTCTTCCGCCCCTCCGACACCCCCTTAATCCTCTTCGGCCGCACCTTCTCCGATCGAGAAATATTAGGTGGTCTAGTCGTGTCCACCGTAGTTGTGGTGTTCCTCACCAGTGTCGGATCGGTTCTCATCTCCGCTTTACTCGTTGGAATTGGGATCGTTTGCGCTCACGGCGCGTTTAGGGTTCCCGAGGATCTGTTTCTTGACGATCAAGAGGTGGCGAATACCGGCTTTATGTCGTTCCTCGGTGGCGCCGCCTCTTCTGCCGCCGCAGCTGCTGCTCCAGTTGTTGCCGCTAGGGTTTGATCCTTAGTCACATAATCCTTCTATAGGACCGCTGCTCCGCTCTCAGTTCTCGCACTGCGCTCTAAATCTTTGTTCTCGCTTATTTAAGTAGTTTGCAGCTGGGGTTTGATCAAGGCTTGATTGGATCTCTTTCAGATCTAATCCCATTTAGTTTGATCTACTCCTCCGTTCCATTTTGTCTGCCCCATATGAAAAATCGTGTCATTTTGATCTTGAAACATAAGTTGCTTTCGAGAATTTACATTTTTGAACTTCTTTGCGCTGATGAGTACTTTTGAACGGTGCAACATAATCGTTCCAAGTTCAAACATACTCAACGGTGCAAAAAAGTTCGAAAAATTAGTATTTGGGATTGTAGTAATTTAATTTTGAAGGTCAAAATGACACGGTCTCCCTCGTGTAGAAGCTACAAAATGGGATAGGAGTATGAGGGTAAAATGAATTTGATCCCTCTTAGCTTCTATTGAGTTGTACTGTTTCTTAGATTATATGATTGATTAACTCTATTTTTTTGCAGTAGTTGATTATGATTATGACATTATGATCATTTTCCTTCTGAATTTACGTTGGATTTGTAACCTGCGAACTTAGAATTTGTCTTGTAATGCTGTTTCTTGCGGATTGTAATTGACAAGTTCTATTTAGGCATATCTTTCATCTCCTGTTGGTTCATTATTTGGATCATATTTTCCCAGAGTTCATTTCGGCATTTCATGGTTAGTTGCTGAATATGGCTCCACAATTTTGGATTACTGTGTGGTCGGCAAATTCAGTTGGGTTCATGAAAGAGTTCACAGTTCATTCTGTATTTGTGAATCTTCGTTTGTTCTTTCGATTGTGGTTGAAGTTTCTGAAGTGCACTCTCCAAGGGGACACATCCCACCTCCCCAAATGAAGTGGTTCAAGTCTGAAGTCTTTGGAGAATAATTGTCGAAGAATTGTTCGTAACCGAACTGCATTGTCATGGTCCAAAGAGTTGTAAACTCGGTTTTGCCTCTTGATCACTTGTATGAATAGCCTGAGTTTTATTTCAAGGCACCTAAGGGCTAGAGTTGTAGATGCTGGTACGAATTTCGTTTGTTTACATTTTACCTGGCGCGAGCTGGAGAGAGTGATATTGCATGAAATCTCATTGTGAAACTGAGACTGCAAGTTGTCCAGGGGGACAAGCTTTAGGGGTTTTCGTCTTTCAGACAGTAAGTAAAAGGTGGAGAATTGCTTAAGCGACATATTTTTGGCAAATATCCACGTCAAGAATGGCCCCAGAATTAGTCAAAGTACTCGCAAGTTGGTCCGGATATCCGGTTATCAAAAAAAAAAAAATACATACTGCATCATTCCTGGACCATTGTATCTTACAGGTCGCAGTGTTTGAATTCACATCAAAAGAGAGATACCTGGACCGTTGTATCTTACAAGTCCAGTGAATGGAATTTTATCTTTGAACGGCATGTATGAAATTTAATGAGTTCACTTCAAAAGAGAGTTTTCTGTATAAGTTGCAATTTCACTGCAACAAAGGACGAGTATGGCCACTGTTGGAGGAAGGCCTGCTGCAGCGGGTGGAGTGACACGAGGAAAGCTTGCCCATTATGTTTCACGGCTGGTGGTCTATCGCGGACTCTTTACAATATGCCACATTGGAGAGTGATAACAGACAGCTACTACCTTTCTTAGTCTCAGCAGATGAAATCCATAAGTGAGATACTCATCTTGCAAGGAACTTGGATGGTGATTCACATAATTTTGCTAAAAAAAACTGAGGCAAGTCCAATATATCGTAAATGAAAGTCTTTCATTAGACATTTTATGAAAATATACACTTTGTATACCAATCTCAAACAGACCGGAAAAAAACTGAGACAAGTCCAATATATTGTGCAATTTTCTTCACTAAAACTAGTTTACATGAAAGTACAAAACATTTCCATAACCGCGAAAAAAGAAAAAGGGAAAAAGAAAAAAGGAAAAGGAAAAAGGAAAAAGAAAAAAGAAGTACAAAGGATAAAGAGGAGAGGAGGTGAAAATTAATAATTGTCAGCTGTGGAATATCAGCTATCTTCTTTTGAGTATCCACTTGTTTCTTCTGCAACCATTTCCCACACATTAGCCATCTTCTCTGCATATCCTGCCTGTTGACATGCATCACATAGCCTCTTTATTCACTCATTTTGAGAAGAGGCGATCATAAGTTGTACTACACACAAAGAAAACAAGCCTCCAAGGCAACAGCTACATAGACATAAGTCTTGAAAACTGCTTTCTGTTCTTGGAAAAAAGGAAGTCCAGAAAACGGGTACTAAAATCCCCATTTGACATACTTTTTTCGAGAAATTTATCTGGAAATACCCTTTTCCAGGAAATAGCTTCAAATTCTTTTTTGAACTAAGAAAGCTGTTCTCAGCAGGAAATAGCAGTGTTTTCAGCAAAAATGATTTCTTAATGAAAACCCATGCCTCTATTGTCTACCATTTGCTCTTTTGGCTTGAAAATTTTTAAGATGAAGTTTTCCAAACCAACATTTTTCACCAAAGTTGCGCAACCACAATTTCTGCGTACTATTTAGAAGAAATAAGCAAGTTCTTAGTCTAGTTTAATTCACGATTCCTGCAGCACGCACAGCGGCACAAGGGCCATTTGAAAACCTGAGATCAGATAAGCTTTATCTAATGGGGTTACCGGCTGGCAGCTGTACATATTTGGTAAAACTACTAGAGTAACACAGTCGTTCTATTTGTATGAGACATAAAAGAAAGGTTTCCCCAAACCAACGCTTGTTTCCAAAACCAAAATAATGAAAGAGAGTGGAGTGACTTTCGTGCACTTCAAAGCCAAACAGCCCCTTAAATTATCCTAAACGGGAAAAACTAGGACTGCACAGTTATTCTCCCAGAATCTACTATACAATCTTACAGCAATAAGGAAGGAGAAAAGTACCTGATTAACTACAAAGCCTTTCAACATGCTCATAAAGTCATTGTGCCTTTCTTTGTCTAGCCTTTCAAGTTCATTCTTATTGTTTTCCTGAACATGAGAAACTCAATACATTCACATTTTGACCCTCTTCCAATCAACGGGTAAATAGAAACAAAGAAAGAAAGAAGGATAGAACATAGCGAAGAAGAAATAGAACATGGATCTAGTAGTCCCACAGTACTGGTTCAAACATCGGGAGGCTCGTACCCTTTTTTTTTTTTCTCTTTTTAATAAGTAATAAACTTATTGAAAAGGAATCAAGGGAATGCCACCCATGACCCATACGCTCATAACCACCAGAGAACCAAGTTTTATTTTTTCATTAAAGACAAGATTTTCAGAAAAATTGGTGTACTTGATAACAGTTAGTGAAGCCTCTTCCCGACATCCAATCTCCTCTGAAAAGCTGCAGCGTGATCTATAATGGGACACCGTACGCACTTCTACCAGGGAGCTTATGGTGAAGAGGTTGGCAATTTTTCAAAAAGGTCTTAAAGGTAAATGGCTTTCAAGGTTTGCTTGTGACTTGGGAGGGAAAGTACTGAAGAAGTAATTAAAATCCCCATTTGGGGTGATTGGACTCCTCCTAAGGTGTCAATGTGTTGCACGGTCAAGGTCCATGGAAGTGTATCGGCAGACTAGGGATGATTTTTTGAAAGTGGCCACCTATAAGGTAGAGACTGGGGGAATAGGGTGAAGTTTTGGTGAGATAGATTGTGCAGAGGAGCCGGTCCCTAGGCTCAACTGCTCAAGAGAGCATCATTCTCCATTTTACACAGTTTGGGATGGGGCGACGGTCTTATCTAGCTTGGATCAAATTGTTGACTTTGTTAAGTTAGTTAGTCCATAACATAAATGACTGTTTGGACATGGACCTTTATCTCCCCCCCTTCTAGTGCAATACTTGCTTACCAAAAAACAACTCAATAATAAGGAAACAAAAAGAGGGGCATACTGATGCAAATAAGCCTAAGAAGGCACAAAGGCTACAAGTGCCAGGTGCAATATCCGTACAACAGGTATTACCTTGATCTGTTCATATTCTCTTTCTGCACAACTTTTTGCATCCTCTGTAACTCTAATAGTTTCTTTCAACTCTTCTATTTTGAGAATTCTTTTCCTGTCTCCACCGAAAATTTTCGATGAAGCGACCTCAAGCTTGTCAATCCTTGAATTCAAGGATAATAGCTCCGATAAAAGAGTCTGTACTGTCAGCAAAGCATTGGATCTATCTGTAAATGCATTGTTGACTGCCAACATCACCCCAAGATAGTCATGGAGTTTAGCCTGAAATGCACATATACGATAACTTAGAACAACAAAAACACAAGAAGAAAACCGTCACTGACCGATGAGAGCCCAAAATGTTACTTCTGTTACCCATAAAAACCAAATTTTGAAAAATATTGTTGGAAAAGTTGTCAAATATGCTTTTACTACTTTTATAGGTAGGGAGCAACTCAGTTCAATATATAGTATTCAAAACTATAAAATAAAATTTTAAAAAAAAAAAAAATTGAAAAGTTCAAATCTGTTACCAAATGTTTTACTGTCTGTGCATTTAACTCTCGATACAATCTGCTGGCTTTCACAGCAGCAGTTGCCACATTTTTCATGTCAGCAGCTCGAACTCTCTGAGAATCATACAAGGCTTCCTCGGTCTCAAACTTTGTCAGTTTGACAAATGCCAAACCCAATTCCCCCATTGTTTCACCAATGTCTTGCTGAGCTTTGACAAGTGATTCAGCCTGCCGAATGAACAGAGATTACAAAGTTGTGAGTAGTCAAAACCTCCAATCATCTTTCAGTCACTTCATATTAGATACTATTTCAGTACGACGATAGCAAGTTTCCAACCCTGTTACCCTTTTATTCAGTATGAAGCAGGAATGGAATCGTCAAGTCAAGTTACAATTGTTGGAGAAATTATATTAACCCAAGGCAACCAAGCCGTAACACCTCATGTTCAAGCTTGCTTTCAATCAATCTAAAAACTCTTGTTCCAATATCATATCGATTTATATCCACAAGAACCACAACCCTATGCATTCAAATCACCACTAGCTGTTCCAATTTGGTTCAATTACCTACAATGCCTCCACGAATTTCCGTCAACATTCACATAAAGTAACAAACCAAAATGGTTATGTATGGGCATGATTAAACCTTTCATCGTCATAACTCATAAGCAAATCCCACAACCATATATTCCAATCAAAATGTGCAACCAAAACAGATTAAAAATCAAATTGCTTAGCAGATTAAAAAAATAGACCTGTTGAGACACACTGCTGATCTGCAGTTCAAACTCCTGCAACTTCTCCTTCCTCTCCATAAACTCCTTGTCTTCCTCCACCACCAACGGCTTCGTCCCGCCCCAATCGTAACTAACCGACTGCTTCAACTCCTTAAACATCCACAACAAATCCCTCCCCCCTCCCCCTTTCCCCCCCGCCGTCTGCTGCACAACCGCCACCTCCCTCGACCCCCCTATTCCACCAAAAACCTTCCCTTCCACCTGCAAAAACACTCTAAACTCCTCACTCCTCTTAATTACTGGATGCGCAGCCAGTCTCCTCAAGTACTTCTCCAATGCCTCCCTCCTATACTCCACAAACTCTCCCTCCTGCATCACCTTACTCTCCACCACACTCTTGTCCGGCCTTAACGGGATAAAAAACCCTCGGTACGACTCCGACAACCGGTCAGACAAGCTCACAACCTCTCTAAACCGTCTTCTCACACTAAATTCGGACCCTCCGAATTCCTTCAAGTTCGTCCTAGTTGTAATTAAATACGTATGGTACGTGTTTGATCCAGGAACAAGCGAATTGGATAGCTCCAGCTCTTTGTGAGGATCCGAAACTGAGATCCGTATATACTCAGATCTCGGCGAAGACGAAGGTTGCTCGAGGGAGGTGTGATCGTGGCCGTTGATTTGGTCTTTATCAAAGGATCGGAACACGGCTTCGGCGTAGGAAGGGGGCTCGAGGATCGAATGGAACGAAGAGGCGGAGTTAGGATTAGGGTTAGGATTTGGGTTTGGGGGATGAAAATTTGACTGTGGAGATGAGGAAGGGGGGTAATCGTAATCGTCTGTGGAGATCTCGGCGAAAGGGAGTGATGAAGACGAGGATAGGGGATCGGAGAAGTGAGCGTTGCCGTCGCCGCCCACGGCGGCGACGGAGGGGGAGGGATCGTCGAGGAGTAAGGTTTCCATTTCTGCTTGGGAGGCGTAGAGGTGAGATTCTTCTTGGTTGTCGAATCCCATCATCGTTTGTACTGTACTGTATGTATAATTCTATACAGAGATTCAATGGAAGGTGGAACGGAAAATCAATTGGAAGGAAATTTGGTTCGTACCATAGTAATTCGCAAGAAGGAGGGTGGAGGGATTTTGAATCTGAGCGTAGAAGCTAACGTGCGCCGGGGGTGACGGGATCTGGGATGGACTGCAGTAGAAGGAAGAAGAAGAAGAAGAAGAAGATGAAGTTGAGGACGTGGACGTGGACGAAGGATTCGGGCACCTGGTTTTTTGGTTACTACCGAGGAAGTCCAAGACTGGATGCATCATCCTACGACGTCGTCTTCATGCCCTTTTTTTTTTCGCCTTTTTTTTTATTTTCTCCGATCTATAACAATTGTCACACACAACTAATGGCTATGTTCGGTTGTTAGTTTTAGTTTTGTTTAGTTTTAGTTTTGATGATGTAAGCAGGTGTAATAAGTGGAGAGAGATGGAGAGAAAAGTGAAAAAAGTGATGATGTAATCAAAACTGGAATAGTGTCAAAACTGGGGCAAAACCCCCAAACGAACACAGCCATAGTATTTCATTGTAATTGTATATGAGGATTGTCTATGAGGAAAGGAGAAGGAATTTAAAACATTACTTTTATATAATGAGGACACAAAAAAGAGTATTTAGACTTTATGAAATATATTACCGATGAAAATTTGGCGAAAGGAATCGATGTTGACTTATTCTCCTTCTTTAATTTAACCAACATTTTGTTCTCCTGTAATTTATCATTAATTAATATATAGCGGGAATTTTAACTAAATGATTAGATGAAAATTTTAATGATAACCATTGGAGCGTTCAATATCAAATTAAATTTTTCGTTAATTTTTTTTACTCAAATTTGGTCGGGAAAAAAGTGAAGGATAGGTGGCTGAAGTAAGGGATTGTTCCACCTAAGGTTGGGCATTGTGTCGTGTTGAGTTTGTGACAAAGGTGATAAAAAAAAAAAAAAGAGTTTGTGACAAAAGAGTGCATCATCAGAATCATGATCGTCCAATCATTAGTAGCTAGCTATGCAGTAGAAAAAATAGCATATCAAAACACAACCCTTATAATCGATCTCATTCCGACACGTTTTACCGTTCTCTCTGTTAATGAAATGGAACGCTTTGCAAATCGCTCCACAATCATCCATATCAAAACACAGCCTAGCTAGCTGGAGGTTCTATTGTTATCACATAGATGACCTACTTAACAATAAAAGCATGAGATCAGTTTAGTTCATTTTGTGGAGATATTACTACACAGTCAATAAGCTGAATCCTAAAGCCATTAATATTTTCCAGAGTAAAAAAAAGGCAATTGATATTCACACCCCCCAAATTGTTATCCACACCCCTTTTTGTCTTTTAGTGAGATTTTTACACATGAAAATTTCACTAGAAGACAAAAAAAGAGGTGTGGCTAACAATTTGGGGGGTGTGAAAATCACTCCCCAAAAAAAATATAGTGGTATTTTTTAGCACTCCAAACCGCGATCTGGTAATACTACAACTGTAACCCAAGCCAACTCGTACTTAGCGATCTCGTAATACTACAACCGAAACCCAAGCCACATTGGAGTGCTAACAGAGATTAATATTTTCCAGAGTTAAAATTAGGAAGATCTGGAACTTGCGATTAACTAGGCGGTAGTCCAGACTTTGTTTCGAAAACAGGCACGTCATGGCACGACACACGATTAGGTAAACGGGCCGGCACAATTAGGGGTGTACAAGAAAACCGAAAAAACCGTGAAACCGGACCGACCAGACCAAACCGGCCTATTTGGATTGGTTCTATGGTTTAATGGATCGGTTCTGGTTCTAAAAAAATGAGAACCGGATATTTTGGTTCGGTCCCCGGTCTCATATTAGGAACCGTGGTTTGAACCGAACAAGTCCGTTATATAACATAATATAATATACACTCCTATATACCTACACATGCTTGATAATTTTGTTAGTTTTAAGTTTTAATGTTGCATCTGCTATCTATATCAATAATGATATTTTAATAGTTATTTTAGTTATTGATGGACTTCTTAATCTATTTGTGGGTTGGTATAATGGTGTAGTAGTTTTATGAAGGAGTTGCAACAATTTTGAGGACAATTTTTTTTGGCAATTTTTGAATGTTAACATGGTTTAGAACCGGAAACCGAACCAAACCGGACCAGTCTAATGGTTTGGTGTGGTTTGATTCTATATGTTTATTGGTTTGGTTATGGTTTTCAATTCTTTGGAACCGTTAGATATGGTTCGGTTCCCGAATTTCTACAAAATCGGTCCAAACCGGACCATGTACACCCCTAGGCACAATTCAAAAAAGCATGGCATGACATGACACGACAAAAAAGGCACGACACGACACGATAAAAAAAGGCACGGCACAACACGACACGATTAACTCAACGGGCCGGCACGGCACGACACGAATTAATAAATCGGGCACGACACAATTTAAAAAGGCACGGCCCAACACGATACGGTAAAGTAAAATGGCCCAGCACGACACGCTTAAAGCACGGCATGGCACGTCACGCTATGACACGATGAAGTAAACGGGCACAGCACGACACGGTACGAAGCAAGGTTGGCACGGAAGTTGAATGGCACGGCACGACATGGCACACACGTTTGACACCACCAAATCGAACCCTCAGACAGAAAATCTATAGGACCCGCTGTGAGTCTCACCGGCGCCGGCCGGATGACCTGCCGGATCAGCGAGGACCTGTGGAACAACTAGGTCTTGGCGGAAGCACCCCGCGAGAAGGTCGTAAAGAGCTTGGGGCGTGAGCCCCGGGCAGCACCAGGTCCGTAAAAGAGCAAGGAAAACCCCTTCCAAAATCACAAGGCAGGTGTCGAAGAATTCCCGGAGCGACCGGGGAATCCTCAAAAATTGTGTGGCTGTGGGCTCGCTGTGGCCGGTGGGGTGGTGGGTGGAGACGAGGGGTGGCGATGGGAGCAGTAGGGTGGAGAAGGAATTTAAAACATTACTTTTATATAATGAGAACACAAAAAAAAAGTATTTAAACTTTATGAAATATATTACCGTTGAAAATTCGGCGAAGGAATCGATGTTGACTTATTCTCCTTTAATTTAACCAACATTTTGTTCTCCTCTAATTTATCATTAACATATAGTGGGAATTTTAACTAAATGATTAGATGAAAATTTTAATGATAACCATTGGAGCGTTCAATATCAAATTAAACTTTTCGGCAATCTTTTTTACTCAAATTTGGTGGGAAAAAAAAAGTGAAGGATAGATGGCCGAAGTGAGGGATTGTTGACCCATTACACCTAAGGTTGGGCATTGTGTCGTGTTGGGTTTGTGTCATGTCAAGATAACCTTTAATAATAGCCCGACCTTTTAAGCTAAACATCCAACCCTAACAACCTACTAGTAATCATGTTGACTCGAACACGACACGGATGGCCACAGATACACAAAACCTTTGCTTTTCAAAGCAGATCAAACTATTGAACACTATAATTTTTTAAACCAAAACAGGTTAATAATGTCAAGTTCAGGTTAATGTGTTGATAATGATATATAAACAGGTTAACCATGCCATTTTTTGGTTATGTGGGTTGAATCTGAACCTGACCTGTTTAGCAATCGTGTTCTTTGGTCATGTCATATACGTGTTCGTGTTAGAAATAGTTAACCATAACCCGCTAACTTCGTGTCGAGTTTGAGTTGTATGATCGTGTTGTGTCATAAATTATTACCTCTAGTTACACCCCTTTGCTATTCGTGGGGATCTCTATTGCATCTACATCGGTACCAAAGTTAAAGGTCTTACCATGTTTGGGAGCGTCAAGAATATGAGTTTTGAAAACTCGAACATGAGCCTTGTCTGTCAAGATATGAGTTCTGAAAACTCGAACATAAGCCTTGTCTAACAAGATCTGTTTTTCGACCGCTTAACACACCCATTTCTAACCAAGGTCGATCTTGTAGCCCAGTGATTATCTCTTGGTCCTCTTACATGGTAGACTAGGGTTCGAGTTGTGGCAGAGGCGCCCCTCATACTAATCACTAACGCTTCTTGCTTGTACTTAAAAAAAAAAAAACCATTTCTGATGGATACTGAACTTTGGGCTATTCTAAGGGCCTTATTGTTTGGTTTTGACAGGTAGAGTCCCACGTTTTCTGGACCCAAAGGAGAATGAAGGCCCAAACACCTCTATCTGAAGGCTATATTAGACCCAAAACACAATGAGGCCCAAACACTCTCAACTGAAGGCTATATTAGACCCAAAACACAACGAGGCCCAAGATAGCACACCGGGAGTGTAGCCTCATTCAAGAGAGAAGGGTCTGTTCGTTACGGCAACTGAACTTTGGGCCAATTTACATGGGCTTACAGTTGGTTTCCGACTTTTTGTATCCTGGTTCTCTCTCTTGCTTGCTCGCCTGGAAGTTTGTGACTGATCTCATATTTGAGGGCAAAAAAAAAAAGAGTCATACAGAGCTAAGGCAGAACTAGAATTACATCCTGGAGGATGCCGAAAAATAGAGAAAAACTTGCATGTCGGGTCCATCCGAGCAGTCCAAAAATGTTTTGGACGGCCCAGATTGAAGGGTGTCACTATCAATGTTAGCTAAGAAAATACAGAGACCACCCACTAATTTCTAATTTTAGTCAGATCCACACATACAAACCCCGCGAAAATGTGTAATTATTCTATGATTTTGAAGCACAATATTCTTGTAAAAAGAGTACGGAGTCCCACATAAATGTATGTTCAGTAGATAAGAATGTTAAGGTACGGGATACTCAACATCATGAAAAAAAATCCCATGAAAAGGGCGTGCATAAGTTATTCATCATTACTACTAAATAAAATTATTACCGGTAAAAAGATTACCAATATTTTCTTATGCATGCAAATATGCAATGAAATGAGACCGAATTGCACCTTCATTATGATTGAATGTTCCCATGTTTATCTATATGCTCCAAGAGAACATGATTTCATGCGTCCAATCGGGCTTGGAATGATTTGAATAGTAATAATCCACATATGGAAGCACATGGGATACAATGCCTAAAGGCATAATAATAAGGTGAAACTTTTCATTGAGACCATTTTGTACCAATTATGCAATGCATCTCATTACCCCTTTGATTTGAACACAAAGATGCTTAAAATAAGCAGGTATGATTGTTGAGGTGTGGCACTTGCCGCATCGTTCGTCCAGACAGGAGTTATGTCCGGACGAACGTGATTGCTCCATTTAGAAAGTTTGGAGCTCTCAACAGTTCTATATTGCAATTTTGTGACCGTTCGGATGAAAATGAATTATTAATCTTTAAGTTATGGCAAAAAAAAAAAATGTAAACCATTTTGATCAAAAGGTGAAAACTATGGAGTAGAAAAATTCTTAAACAACTTTTCACCCTATCTCCCCTTATCTTTTACAATGCCTAGGGTTCCAATCGGGGGTGTGGGCTAGCCCTCATCCTCCCTTCCTTTCCCTCCTCCATTAGTCTCTTCCCTCTGTCAGTGCATTCTCTTTTCTCCCACCTTGGCTTTTCATGTGTTGTCTGTTTTCTTGGACCTTGGTGGTCTAGTCCACTTTGGTGGTATCTGTTGGAGGTGTAGGTTTGGTGTCTCTGGTTCAGACTGGCACGGTGGAGGCCGCTTTGTGGTGATTTGGCGAGTGGGGGTTGGCGGTGGGACAATAAGGGGAAGGTAAGTACTGTGGGGGGTGAATTCACCGGTGGATCCTCCTCGGATGAGCCGCCTTCCTCTAGCCCGACCTGCACACACGTAGCAACCTGTTAGATCCCCACCGGCCTCTTGCCGGCGGGCACTCCGACGATCAAGTCAGCCACTAGAGAGAGAGAGCCAATATAGAGAGTAATTTAGATCTAGAAGAGTGTGTCCATACCTCTAGGGTCATTCCCTTGGTATTTATAGCCTCTCATGTGCTTGGTCTCCAAGCTAAACATGCTCACACACATGCGATGACATCATTCCTTATTACATTGGGCCCATGGCCCTTAGTGAATCACGCAATCACTTAGACACGTAAGGGTGACGCCACCACATCGCATCGGCCCGTGCCATAGGAGATAAGGCCCAACTGCCTTCCTTCCTAACAACTCACCCACATAGCTCTCGGCCCAAACCACTGTGTGGGCCTTCCGGTCTATATCTTGTACTTGTCTTGGACCATTGGCCCAATACTCTAAGCCCATGAGGGCTCAACCCACTATGGGTCTCTTCTCAACGATCCGACCCGTAACCTTGTGCGGATTTATCCCACCACGAGTACAAAGATTTTTTCGGTTATTTTCTCCCGACTGGTTCCCTAGTCTGGCAGTTTGTATCAGTTTGGTTTTCCTAGATTCGGTGGGTGGTGATGGTGGGATGATTTTTTTTTCCCGCTTTGGCTACGTTATTACCTGTTTAATACCAGGGTTGGAGGATGGGATTGGATTGGGAATCCTGTGGGACCTCTAATACTTTGTTTGGTGTTGCAAAAAATGGGAGGATTGCTAATATCATGGGATTGTGAATCCCACAAAAGCATGGGATTACCCATCCCAAGGGGGGTTGGGTATTGACAATCCTATCCCATGGGATTGGAAGGATTCCTCTCCTGTGCAAACCCCTCCCAGCTGTGCAAACCACCAAACCCCATGATCTAATCCTATCCTAGACAAAACAAACATGTTATTAACAATTCCATGATCTAATCCTGTGTAAAAACAAACATGAGAAATGATTTGTCTCTTCATTAATAATCCCACCTTATAACCAATCCCATCTCATTACCAATCCCCCCAAAACGAAACCTCGTATTAAACGGGGCCTTAGATCCTTGGAGCGGTATTGGCCCGCTGTGGTTGCGTCGATTTTGCCTACCTGTGTCCGGTGCCTGCCATGGTAGCAGGGGCATGCCCTAGAGTGGCGTCCACTGTTTCATGACCACGACAACTCGTCAGCGTTTCACAGGTATTTTGTTCTCTCCCGTCACGACCTGGACGATGTTTGGCCTTGGATTGCATATCCTTGGAATGGATGTTCATTGAGTCTATTTTGTTATCTTTGTTTTGGGTCTCCGCTAGCTTTAGGGGATTGAATATATTGACAGTGTGCAGAGAGTATTAGACTCATGTTTTGGATTTAGACATTAGTCTGCCTTTATATGTTTCTAGTATATTTTCAGTTTTAAGGATTTGATTGTAGCCCCTCTTCATTGTATTTGGATGGGAATGTGTAACTGCCGTGTGGCTTCCCTTGAAATGAAATTAGTTGCTTCGGATCGAAAAATAAAATAAAATATTGCGAAACAGACTAAACTTGAAAGAAGTACTCTTAATTAAGCAAGCTCCACTTCCCCATTTGACGCAGTAAAAGGCAAATAAAAACAAAAAGGTTAAAACTTAAAACCTTAACCGTAGGAGAACAATATTGGAAAACAAAAGCTTTAAACTGATTTAAATATTCAAATACAGAACACAGAAACTGTAAACGCGAGAGAAAAAAGAAAAAAGTAAACCGAGGGCCGTATGTCACACAGTGCCCTTAAGATAGATTCGCCACCTCACCGGAAGGGCTAGAGGGTCTCGTCGGCATCTTCTCCCAGGATCGCAAGCTCCGCTCTAGACTGCCCGTCGAATCGAACAGTATTCGTACTGTCTCCCAACCATTGGAGCAATAAAATTTCTGGAATGGAAGGTCTGTCAAATTGGATGGTAACTTTCACTGCGTACAATTCGGGAAAAACTGAAGCTGTCAATCAGCATTTGGAATACTTTTGGGCAATCTCGACCGGGACCCTAGAATTACTGTTTTGCCCTTGCACGGTCGGATTGCTCCAAATTCCAATGCACCATTTTCGATATGAAAGCTCTTCTTGTCCAAACGTTAACCTCCGCAATCATAGCCTTTAGAGGTTCTTGCAAAAACACTCTGCTGGATTCAGAGAGGGACGTCCACTGGACCAATAATGCCATTAGTTTCTTTCTTACTACAATATGTGAAGTTCACGAAACCTTGATTATTGTAGCATTTCATTTTCCATATATATGATTTGGATTGACGTAAAAATAAACGATTTTAGTCAAGTTTCTCACCCACTTATAACTAACTGTGAAAATGAAGGATTTGATAAGAAAAGCAAATTAAGCAAAACCAAGGCTGCATATTGGCAAAACTAATTAAGAGAAAGACCAAGCACCTGACAAAGAATAATGGGTAACCTTCGGGCATTCAATCAATTTTAGTTGTCTGCAAATTTTAACTGATTTGTGATAAGTAATTGTAGTTCTTTTCTTCTTGAGGGTCCCAAAAAGTCATTAACAAACTCACCAACCTTTGTATGTTAATTTTCTTGCTTTCTTGTTCATTCAACAATCTAAATGTTGGGGTGCAGATAACCTTCAGCAGTACCGTGGGTGGGGGTGGGAGCCTCTAGGAGTATTATGGACTGCAGTGAAAACGATATTTGAGGGACCTCGGTGTGTAATTTCGGCTATAGGCCCGACCTAATTATTTCGTTGTTAGCTTGTAATTAGGGTAACACGTTTTCAGAGAAAACAGAGATAGAGAGGCGAGGGAAAACGCAGATCTCAAAGAGATTGCGAGAAGACTTGTACTCTTGATTTCGATTTCATAGTGGGCTGGTGTGGCTCCCTTGGTTTTTTCCTCGCGTTGAGGTTTTCCACGTATATCTGTGTCTCGCTTTCTTTTTCCGTTTTTCATTACGCACGGTTACTTGTTTTTTCTGTTCTGTGATTCATTGTTTCCAAGATTCGTACGGGTGTTGTGGGGTTGCGAAAATCCTAACACTAAATATATCCAAGCCTGTTTTTTTGTTTGGCGGTCGCTCACTTGTGCGCACCTTGATCAAATTTCTTTAATGGTCTGGTTAAAGACAGGTTATTCACGCAGAAAAATTTACAATGTGGCCATACGGACCCATACCCCAAGCTCACCAGTATGACTCCCACGTTCAATTTTGGAGTCACTGGAACTTGTTTTAATAGTTAAATTTAGGCTTCGGTTATTATTTTGAAGGTGCATGTAGGTTAATCCGAAAACCCGTTTTTTAAAAATGTAAAAATCAAAGAGACTGCCGATCGTCATTTAACCTAAGTACTATCGCATGTAATCTTGTGTTTTCATTGATTCGTAAAAAACTGTCTCCATTCTCTGCTTTCAGGGGTCGAGCCAGTAATTTATCTTTTGATGAGTTATCGTGTTTAAAAGCATTTTCAATTAATGCAAATCTCTATCAGTGTTACTAGGCCCGGCCCCGAGATTTTCGTGGCCTCAGACGATAATGTAAACTAGGGCCCTATGTTTTTCTAGAGAGAAAATTAAAGAACCAATATTTATTTCAAATTATAAATACCGTGTTCCATATTTTGTCTTTTTTGTAATTCGTGTCTTAATGTTAATAAAAAATAGTTTTCGGTCATAATTGTCTATTCTTATTGCAAGAATTAGAAAATCAATTGAAATGGGCAATGCGAATATTTTATGAATACGCATGAAGTGTTTTATTTATTTTTTCCCTAATTACTACACCGGCTTTTTTTTTATAAAAAAAGTCAACAAATGATAAGGATGTAGGGGGGGGGGGGGGGGGGGGGGGGGGGAAGAAGAGAAGGTAGAAACTGACTATGGTAAGAAAAAAAAAGAGAGGAGAAAATGCAAAGAAAAAAGAAGAGAAGGTAGAAAAAGAAAATAAGGGCCCATGGGAATTGAATCATAGAATTTATTAAGAAACACACAAACCTTTTCACTATGCCAAATGCTTCTCTATTTCTTGCAGTGCAACATTATATATTTTTTTACTTGTTACGAACATATATATACCTAATTGGGGCCCTAAAAATGGGCTATTTTTGGTGGGCTCCAGACCCGGGCCTATCCAGCCTTCCCACAGGGCCGGCCCTGAGTGTTACACATCTTCGATTCTATAATTTCTATTTTTGTTTTTCAACAAGGTGATTCATTTGTCTGAAAACTCGGATTATTGACCGTTGTTTCTCCAAAGTTTATGCCTTTTTATTTTTCCCTCCTTCGAAGTCTACCTATTAACCTATTTCTCTATGTAACATTGAGAATTGTTCTATATTAATAAGAATTGTTCTATGTAACATTGAGAATTGTTCTATATTAATGAGGAAACCTAGCGCTGCAACACAACAAAAGGTGAGAAGCACATACGCCTCTCGCCGGTGGTAGTATCGCGAACTCAAAAGAAAACCCTAATTCACTTAAAGCATGTAAATTACAAATTACAACGTACTGGGTATTGTAACTTATTTATAGATGTAAGTGATCACTTGTTCTCCAAGCAAACTTGTCGTGCAAAGATTTTATTCATATTAGGAATTCTTACCAATATGGGATTACCTCCCATAGGCCAATGGGCGACACAATCTTTACTGCACAGGATCCCCTCTCATTAGGAACCCTTGCCCATATTGGAATTCTCTTTCCAATATGAAAACACGATCTCAATCCCTTTCTTCTTGGGATTCTCTCCTATCATGTAGGATCTTATTCCAGAATCTCCTTGAACAACCTACTGTCCCTTCACTTAGGGTGCATGGCCTATCACCTGTTCGGCAATATCCTCGTGCACCCTCACATGGTGCTGCCGACCAAGGCCACCATCACGTGGCATGTGCTAACTATTCTCTTCAAGAATTACCCACTTCAAAAAAATGCCCAAGAGGACTACAAAAAGAGCGAATCACTAGCTAAAACAGGGAGAAAAAAAAAATTGAATCGTCGAAGTCCAATTCCAGGAAAGAAACCCTCTCTTTGCCTCGGTCGCCACAGCATGAGCCCAAAAAAATACCTTCTTTTTTTATGTAAAAATTTTCATTTTCACTAACTATTCCCCGATCAATGATAAATTGTTCATCGCCAATAATATTCCATGCCAGGCACCTAATTTCCAGCAACTCTAACTGAATTGTTGCTAATTAGATTCTTTCAATATCATGAAGAAAACAATACACAGTAACCTAATGAAAGTGACTTGTCTCTTCCAAAAGAACTTTTTGCTTCCCACACCATGATGTCCAGTCAACTGACCCTGGTCCACTCCAAGATTTTCCCCATTTTCTTAAGTTTATTAACACCTTAATCGAAAACATGTACATAATTCACAGAAGAAGTCTTTAGACATCATAATTTCTTTCGTGATATATGCCATGCCACACATCGAAAAAGAGTTTCAATTATGGTTCCCACTGACAACATGAAAAAAAAAATACTTTTCGGCCATATCATCGACTTTGGATTCCTGCGCAAAAAGATTGATCTTAATCTCACCAATTAATCTTTTCTTCTGATAAAAAAAAAAAAAATCTCACCAATTAAGATTATGGGTCTAAAAAAGCTACGAGTACGCACGCTTGACTACGCCAAATTCACAGACGGTACATTTTGATCTTGCAAAAGCTTTTTCGACGGTCCGGATTTTAAATAAACTATTCGCGCGAAGAATTTAAACTATTTGCGTGAATAGTTTGTTTTAAATCTAGACCATTAATTTCTGAAATTGACGGTTGAGATGAGTTGCGTGCATATAGCGTACGCAAGTGTGCGTACCCATATCCGCGTTTTTAAGGATCAATTCGACGAGAGCTAGAACAAAGATTGATATATTGTTCTTCAAAACCCAGACAACTTATTGACCTAATCCATGTTGTTGATTAAACATGGTCTAGAACTAATTAGTGCAATCCGTAGGATTTGATATGGGTGGTGATGAAAATGGGAAAGTCACTTTCCTTCTTATTCCCAATAATTAAAGAAGAGAACCGCTAGTGGGCAATGAGATTAGTCTTCAAGATTAGTAGATACGCGTGTAAGTTGGGCTAGACACCTAATTATCAAAAAAAACAATTGAAGGAGCGAAGGGGGAGAGAGAGAGAGAGAGAGAGAGAGAGAGAGAGAGAGAGAGAGAGAGAGAGAGAGAGATGTACTCTAGAGAATCCGATATTATTTGAGTCTCTCTCTAAAAAATTTCTCTCCTCCTTCTCTCTAGAATCCACCCCTCTCTAGGACGGCAGACCTCTCTCACCCTCTTTCCTCCCCACCCTGTTCTCTTCTGCTCCGGCCCCCTCCACCATTTTCATCCATTTCCATCTCACTTTCACGCCACAAATCCAAAACCCCTTCTTCTTCTTGGCCGAGTTTGGAGCTGTTTCGGGGCTGGTCGGGCCTTGAGGGTGCTCGGGTTTGCTTCTACACCGAATAAAGATGCCGGATCTGGTGCGGCGGAGTCCGACAGACCCCTCTCCAGTGGTGGTGATTTCGGTTTCTTCTCCGGGGAGGTTTTTCAATCCGGCTTCATCTTCGTCGTTTTTCTTTCAAATCACAGTGTTGTTGGTTTGCTTTGGGGTGTGGGCGGTGTAGGCAGGTCAAATTACCGCTTCCGTTTCTCACACCTCTTGAGGCTGATGGTGATTGTTGATGGGTTTGAAGACGGTTATGGATCTGACTGGATTTTTCAGTTTTTTGTTTTCTATTTAGTTTGTTTTTCTTCTATTCCCTGTGTGGAATCGTTGCCCCCTTCAAGGGTGGTTGTTTGGTACATCCTTTCGGGATGGTTGTTTTTCTGTACTCAGTATGTGCTCATCCGAACCACATGGATAACCCGTTTCTTGGGGGTTTTCTACCCTTCAAAGGGCTCCAATTCGGCTTTTGTAGCCCTTTGAGGGGTTTTTGAGTAATCAAAAACTCTGAGTTTGATTTTTGCGTCCAAATTGCACGATTACCCAAAAGACTGAACAATTTGAGACTGAGGGAGTATATGGGTTCACTTCGCTCTTTCAAATGACTTTAATTTCACGTTTTATTTTGTGAATGTTCATAAACAAATGTAGCTAGCTTCATGCGTCAGAATATAACTATCGTATGGGAAATTCAGGTCACGCATGACGTACGGCATGTTCACACATATTTTGATTAACGAAAATATGATGGCATGATACAATATTTTTATTAATCAATTTATATATGCTGAGCTACTAAGATGGAAAATATCTTGGAAAGAAAAAACAAATCAAGGTTTGATTACCCATGTCACTGCCCTTGGTATGTGATACGTCCCCGTTTGCTAGCCCATGTCGCTATTAAGATGGAAAATATCTTGGAAAGGAAAAATAAATCAACGTTCGATTGCCCATGTCGCTTTTTTGTCAAATCACCCCTTATAAATTGCTTTTTAGATCATAGTTTTTTAGATTATTAGCTTATACCAATTAAAAAAATTATAAAATTGTTCGTTCTATCTCCCTAAAGTAGTTGTTACAAACACATTTCTTTCCCACATCTGGGCTCCCAACAGCTGTGGCGCATGCACCGGCGGTTTCTTCTCCCTTCCTTTTCCTTTTTTGTTTTGTATTTTCTATTTTTAATTTCTGTCCTTTTTTTTGTAGGTGGATGTAGTTTTGATTGGTAGATTAATGAATTTTTATCTCTTCATCCAAAATGTGGAAACTTTTAAGTGTTTCTCGTAACTTCTTTTTTTTTAAGTTACAGACAAAGGTAATGTCGTTTCTCTTATTTGTGAGAATAGGCTTGTTGGATTTGTTGAGCAAAAGGTGAAAAAGTTAAAAAGGTGAAAAGTGGATGAGAGAAACAGTGCCGAACTTTTGTATTTGGATCCATATGAGCCAATTTAAATACATTTTTATTGCTAAAACTTGGAAAACTTTGTTTTGAGGTTATACTATATAAACTTAATTAAAGTATACTAAACCTTATAAAAATAGCGATGCTTAATTAGTAGAAAATTCAAACCCGAATTAGATAGATAGGAGAAGGCTTGTGAAACAAGCATTGAAGAAATAATGCAAACGGTGATAGGCCAGTGGGTGCACCAACTCGTAGCAGGGTTGAACTAAGTTTTGTCCACAGATCTGACGACCCATAAAATGTGTTTGAAATCAAAACCTATCTGCCAACCTCAGAACAACCCTCTCTCTCCTCTTCTCCATCTATATAATCAACCTTCAAACCACCCTCTGTTATTCACTCACGTAAACAGGAAAAACAAAAAGCCTCTTAAGTATTCAGCCACGAAATACTGAAAAGGCAAAAAAGAGCAAATTAGCCAAGATGGAAGCAGCTTTCAACAGCAGCAGCAGCAGCATTCCCAAGTCTAGCTTCACTTTCTTCCTCCTCGGCATTTTACTTCTCTTTGCCCATGCAGTGTCCTTGTCAGCTAATGCTGAAACTCACGTCCACAATTTCGTCGTATGCTCTCTCTCTCTCTCTCTCTCTCTCTCTCTCTCTCTCTCTCTCTCTCTCGCTCTCTCTTTGGCTTTCGAAATTTATGTCAACTTGTGTGACATGGCTTCTGCTTCATCGCTATGGGAGAAAATATTTACTTATAACGAAAGATGAAGAATTTTGATTTATCGTGCATTTGTTTTCTTGATTACTAGTTAATCAAATTTTACTAGAAATGCAACTACAACGACTACCTACTTATTGTGAATGGAACAGGTTCAATCAACAAAAGTGAAGAGGCTGTGCAAAACCCACAACTCCATCACAGTTAACGGGCAATACCCGGGACCAACACTCGAAGTGAACAATGGAGACACGCTAGTCATTAAAGTCGTCAACAGAGCTCAATATAATGTCACCATTCACTGGTAAACAAGATAATATATTCGTTAATTTTGTTGCATGTTTATATACATGTAAAATAACTTTTTTGTGTCGTCCTCTTTTATTTTCAGGCATGGGATTAGGCAGATGAGAACAGCATGGGCTGATGGGCCAGAGTTTGTGACCCAATGCCCAATTAGACCCGGAGGGAGTTACACGTACAAGTTCACGATTGAAAACCAAGAAGGGACGCTATGGTGGCACGCCCACAGCTCGTGGCTCAGAGCCACCGTCTATGGTGCTCTTATCATTCACCCGAAGGAAGGTTCTTCCTACCCATTCCCCAAGCCTAAGCGCGAAACACCCCTTCTCTTAGGTACTACAAACTCCATTCTTTTCCTTAGGCTCCAACATCAAAGTCTCAGAAGAAGAAGAATTTACGAATATAGTAATTTTCATACAAAAATGCATGTCAATCCAGAATGTGACAGTGAATTTGTCGGTACAACGCTGCTACATGTATGTAATATCGTGAAACGTGACTGAGATGGTGTTGAAATGATGATGCAGGTGAATGGTGGGATGCAAATCCCATCGATGTGATAAGGGAAGCAACAAGAACAGGGGGATCTCCAAATGTTTCTGATGCTTACACTATCAATGGTCAGCCTGGAGATCTTTTCAACTGTTCCAGTAATGGTATGTATTTATGCTTCTCTGAACAGATTCAGTCAATTCCTTTTTGAAGCAACTCTCTGCAATCAAAATGACTAAACTGAAATCTGCCTAGTGAGCTGGGCAAACTCCTTTGTTAAAATTCCACCACAAAATCACTGTTTTTATAGTGTACTAGTAGTACTATACAAACAAAATAAGACCCAAAAATTTAATTTATTTATTTTTACTTTCTGGTCGTATTTCGATTCCTCTTGTCGAGATAAAAAAAATATGGTATAAAAATTTGCCCCAAATTTTGTAATTTGTAAGGATTAAGAGAAAACAACCGAAAAAACTATCAAAAAGTACCTGAAAAGTTAGGCCAAACTTATCCAAACTTCAACATGGGCCATTCTCTTCCCAAAACTGTCAAATTGTTTTTTCTCCATTGACAAAACGTAATACTCCCTCTGTTACAATTTTCTCGTCCATTTAGTGTCATTTTTTAATTGCTTGTACCTTTCAATCTTTAATGTATTTTAGTAAATTTGAAGAGACTAACCTGATCATATCATGGCAATGCAGACACAGTTATAGTCCCGATCGACTTCGGCGAAACCAACCTTCTCCGCGTAATCAACGCCGCCCTTAACCAACAGCTCTTCTTCACCGTAGCCAATCACAAGTTCACGGTGGTCGGAGCCGACGCCTCCTACCTCAAACCCTTCACCACCTCCGTCATCATGCTCGGCCCCGGCCAAACAACCGACGTCATAATCACCGCGGACCAGCCACCTGCCAGGTACTACATCGCCGCAAGCCCCTACGCCAGCGCCCAAGGCGCACCGTTTGATAACACCACTACCACTGCCATACTGGAGTATAAAACGGCACCGTGTCCAGCGAAGGGCGGTGGTCCGATTAAACCTATTAATGTGACTTTACCGGCTTTTAACGATACCGCGACGGCTACTAAGTTCACAACTAGCCTCAGAAGCCCTAGCAAAGCTGAAGTGCCGACTGAAATTGATGAGAGCTTGTTTGTCACGGTTGGGTTGGGACTTATCCCATGCCCACCAGGTGTTCGATCAAGGTATGGAAATTCGTTATTTAAAACTCATCGAGACCATTAACTATGTCAAAAATCATGTCAATCAATTATGGATTAAAAAACAGGGCATACAATCAATACATTTCAATACTCACTAACATAAATGTTATTGTATCAGCAGGAACTGTCAAGCCCCAAACAACACCCGCTTTGCCGCGAGCATGAACAACGTATCATTCGTGCTCCCCTCCAACTTCTCCCTCCTCCAAGCCCACCAACAAGGCATTCCCGGAGTATTCACCACCGATTTCCCAGCTAATCCTCCGGTGAAATTCGATTACACAGGTAACGTGAGCCGGGCTCTTTGGAACCCAGTGAAAGCTACCAAAGTGTACAAAGTGAAGTATGGTTCCAAAGTGGAGGTGGTTTTACAGGGGACGAGTATATTTGTTGCTGAAAATCATCCCGTTCATCTCCACGGGTATGATTTCTATATAGTTGCAGAAGGTTTTGGGAACTTCGATCGGAAAAGGGATACAGCGAAGTTTAACCTCGTTGATCCGCCCATGAGGAATACGGCTAGTTTGCCTGTTGGTGGGTGGGCTGTTATTCGATTTGTTGCTGATAACCCAGGTAAAGAAGACAGTTTTTCAACTCATGTTTGGTCGATGTTTTCAAATTGTTCACTTTTCACACACTGCTTTTGGAAACAAAAGCATAAGCCATTGCCGGTGATACAACTGCATCTAGAGCCGTTTGATGAATTTCAATAGAAACTAATGCGATTGATAGTATTGAGACATAGTATGTGCAAAAATTAAAATCTGTCTTTTCTGAGACAGACAGATAATTCCATGCTTTTTATTATTATTAACAAATGTTGATGCCAGATGTTTAAATAATTTTTTTTTTGTTCGGTTAAAACAGGAGTATGGATTTTGCATTGTCACTTGGACGTTCACATAGGCTGGGGCTTGGCCATGGTTTTCATCGTGGAAAATGGAGTTGGGGAATTACAAGCACTAAATCCACCTCCAACAGATCTGCCTGTATGTTAGTATCATCAACATCGGCAACAGAGATAGAAGCATTGCTCAAAGATAGGATGATTTGGATTCACCATTTTTCTATTGTTCTTAATTTTACCCACATTGGGAATAGTTCGTTGTTCCTTTTTTGATAGATAATCCGGGTCTGTAAGAAATCAGACCCAGACTTGTTTCTTTGCTATAGTTGGGTCGTTCTAGAGACCCATCGGAGGGAGAATTGTTTGGTCTTTGAATAATTGTTGTATTTCCCTTTTTTAAATCTTTTTATAGTTGGATTGTTATTTTTTGGAAGTAAAAAAAGTTTTTATATTGCTACTAGAGAGAGATTGTGATTTTGCCTGGACAAAGTCAACATATATAATGAAAATTCACAATACAAAAGCATCTTCTGGCTCTTCACAAATATTAACAAAGTATAAAAATACAAAATGAGAATGCAAAAACTCCTCGAGGGCTAATTCTCAAATTCTCAAAGTGTTTGGGAAAATGCATTTCATAATCTGACTCGCAACGTCTAAATGCAAAATGAAAAATTCATAATTAGGCTCCCAAACGGGCCGGTAAAACGAGCGGTACCGACCAAAACGATACAGACGGCGTACCGACGGCGCCGGGGACCCCCTTGTGGGTCCTAAACGGTCGATCCGAGCCGTCCATTCACTCCAGAATTGAATTCCAATGGGGTCCATGCGGGAATCACCTCAATCGGACGCTCCTAAGTGCTCGATCCAAAATCACCCCATTTCGTTCAAATTTTTTTGCACGAAATGGGGTGATTTTGGATCGAGCACTTAAGAGCGTCCGATTGAGGTGATTCTCGCATGGACCCCATCGGAATTCAATTCTGGAGTGAATGGACGGCTCGGATCGACCGTTTGGGACCCACAAGGGGGTCCCCGGCGCCGTCGGTACGCCGTCTGTACCGTTTGGTCGGTACGGCTAGCATTGTTCCAAACGGGCTTGGCAACCATATTGTGCACAAATGCCAAGTTTGACAACCAATTGGGCCTCCTATCTACTTCTCGGTTAATAGCGTAGCCCATTATCTACATCAAGGTATGCCAGATATTATTTAGCTTTATCTTCAAAACCTGTTCAATCCTACGGAAGGAGCAAAGTATTTTAATGCTTTTTGCATGACTCCATAGCTCAATGTGGATGGGTCAGCTTTGTATAATTTTGGGATGTCGGGTTTTGCTTGTGTATTTAGTGATCCTTTGGATCAATTCTTATTCGGACTCGCCCAAGCTATTCAAGTTGATACCAATGTTGTGTCTGAGTTTTGGACAATGATGGAAAGTCTTTGGTTAGCGTCAATGTACCACAAACCACACTCAGTTATCGACATTGATTCTCTTATGGAATTTAATGCTTTTTGCATGACTCCATAGCTAAATTGGCACTTATGTTAGTTGTTTCAAAACTATAAATGGTTATACAATAACTTCTGCAGCTTGTACATTAAGTTTTGTCATCGGGAACGTGGTAGTAATTGCTTTAGCTAAGTCCGTAGCTATGTAGCTAGGACTTTGCAAGGGGTGGGTTTTGTATAGTAGTTTTGCCTATCTTTTTAGTAGCTAGTTTGGTTTTTGATTAGTTGGTCATACCCACTCCTCGTTTTATATTATTTTTATTAGGGTTGCCCAGCGGATCATCCGATCCGCCAATCCGAACCATCCGTTGATCTATCTGAGGTATGTATGGATGGGTTGCGGATCGTCCAACACATAAGTTCACGGATCCGGATTGGATCCGGTTAAAACCAATCCGTCCATAGCCAAATTTATAAAAAAAAGAGAGTAAAAAACAGTCCGCTACACGTGTATGGTGTACACCTAACCTAATAACCCTAATCTCTAACTCAGCCTCTCAACTCTCTAACCCAGTAACCCTAATCCCTAATCTCAACACACCCTCCTAAATCTAATCGATTCTCACTCCCTCCCTCCCTCTCCTCATCCGGCGCTGTACGTACGCCTCCTCCACCAGGGGATGTGAAGACGACGGTCTTCTCCTATATGACTCTCTTTCTCTCTTTCTCTCTCTCGTCGTAGATCGGCGACCACAGTTGGGGTTTGCTCCGGGTGGGGTTTGATCCGGCGATGTGACTCAGAGCAGCCTTGTCTGATCGCGATGTGACTCAGTTGGGGTTTGCTCCGGTGTGGATTTGAATTTTTAATGTTTGGACTCTTGTTTTACGATTCCTAAGTCAAAGAAAATGTCTACTCAATTTTATGTTACGCCAGCAAATTGGCCCATTTGAAGCCCAAACCGCCAAATTGATCCAGAATCAATCCGCGAAATCCGTAACCAATCTGATCCATCCGTATGTCACCTACGGATGGTTCTCGGATCCTAAGAACCCAAATCCGTTCTGACCGGATCGGATCGGATCCGTATCCGAACCGGCCGAATCCGATCCATGGACACCCCTAATTTTTATATTCTTGTAATCTTGTTAAGTTAACATAATACGAGTATGTTTTTTTGTGCATTTTCAAAAAGAAAGTAGATTATCTAGATTATTATACACACGATTAGATTGCCTTATTCTAATATATTTTGACGTGTTTATTATCTATAAATTATTACATAAATATAGCTTTTCCGACATTTTTAACATAACACAAAATGTTAACAGTATTACAATAATACTAATAGATTCTGGGATGGCTAAATGATCGTGTAGCATTCATTTGTAGCGTGAGAATTAGAGTTCAACTCTAATAAATATGAGGTTGACCCTCGTAAGTGATGCAGCATATATTAACAACTTATCGTCTAAAAGATCTATTATACTACTTCCTCCATCCCCAAATTTCGGTCTACTACGAAATTACGTATAATTTTTAAGCTTAAAAATAATGTACTTACCAAAAAAAATTTATGTGCAATATAGATCTTATTTCTAGATCTCGATGAAATCTATTGAACGGTGCAAAAAAATTAAAAAAACTATTTTCGTAAATACATTATCTTTAAATTTGAAAATTATAAGTAGTTTCGCAATGGACCAGAATTTGGAGACGGGGGAGTAACAGATACACGTATAACTCACCAAACATTACAAACTTATCACACCTTGTCTATTGAGAAAAGACAAGAACTCATAGAATATAAGTTAAAAGGTCAATAAGTTGGTAGAAGTCAAATCTCAAAGTCGAGACCTTCAAACCATCCTCTGTTACTCACTCACGAAAACAGGAAAAACGAATTTCCGATGGACCAAAAAAAAAAAAAAAAAGGCTCTAAGTATTCAGCCACGAAAAGCAGAAACGGCAAAAAGAACAAAGCAAAGATGGAAGCAGCTTTCAACAGCAGCATTCCCAAGCCTATCTTCACTTTCTTCCTCCTTGGCATTTTACTTCTCTTTGCCAATGCATTGCCCTTGTTAGTTAATGCTGAAACTCATGTCCACGAATTCGTCGTATTCTCTCTCTCTCTCTCTCTCTCTCTCTCTCTCTCTCTCTCTCTCTCTCTCACATTGCCTTGGCAGTTCCTGGTGTTATTGTATCACCAGGAACTGCCAAGGCCCAAACAACACCCGCTTCGCTGCGAGCATGAACAACGTATCATTCGTGCTTCCCTCCAACTTCTCCCTCCTCCAAGCCCACCACCAAGGCATTCCCGGAGTGTTCACCACCGATTTCCCGGCTACTCCTCCGGTGAAATTCGATTACACAGGTAACGTGAGCCACGCTCTTTGAAACCCAGTGAAAGCAACCAAAGTATACAAAGTGAAGTATGGTTCCAAAGTGGAGGTGGTCTTACAGGGGACGGGTGTGTTCGTTGCTGATAATCATCCCATTCATCTCCACGGGTATGATTTCTTCATTGTTGCTGAGGGGTTTGGGAACTTCAACCGGAAAAGGGATACGGCGAAGTTTAACCTCGTTGATCCGCCCATGAGGAATACTGCTAGTTTGCCTGTTGGTGGGTGGGCTGTTACAAAGGCACAAGTCATTTGCCTGTCATATAACTGCATCTAGAGCCGTTTCATGAATTTCGATAGAAACTAAAAATGGAGAGACAATAAAAACAAAAACGATGGCAAATATTTGAGTCTAGACAAATGATCATGTCTCCAATGTATTTTCAGCCTCGCGATGGAATTCTCATGGAACTGGAATGTGGAAAAAGGAATTGTGTGATGGATAGTTTTGAGACATAGTACGTGCAAAAATTAAAATCCAATTGTTCTGAGACAGATAATTCCGTGCTTTTTTTATTATCTCAAACGTTGACACAGGATGTTTAAATACTTTGTTGTTGTTTTTTTGTGGTAAAAACAGGGGTATGGATTATGCATTGTCACTTGGATGTTCACAGATAGGATGGGGTTTAGCCATGGTTTTCATTGTGGAAAATGGAGTTGGGGAATTACAATCACTAAATCCACCTCCAGCAAATCTACCTGTATGTTAGTATAATTATCATCGTAAACAGATCAGAGAGAAGCACTAATCAAAGATAGGATGATTTGGCGTCACCATTTTTTTGTTGTTCTTAATATTACCCACATTGGGATTAGTTCGTTGTTCCTTTTTTGATAAATAGGTGTGTAACGCCCCCAAAATTTGGGTACGTTAATAAGGAATACAAAAATAATAAATAGGGTTTTACAACAGTAACCCAAAAGGAATTACACAACTTTCTTGCCAAATACAATCATTCTCTACAGGGTTGACTAGGTTTCTCTACTCCATCGCACGGCTGTCCATCCCGGCGGTATCCTGCTCTGCTCCGTAGGCATTCCAGCCATTGTTCTCTCATCCTGTCCATCTCTATAGTCTAGCATAATACGTCAGAGTCGCAGAGCAACATCGTGGTATTATGCCAGGGTTACACAAGTGCAACACCGTGAGCGATAACGCCCAGTAGTTCACTACGCTAAACGTCTAAGTAGCAATTCTAGAACAATAAGTTCATAAACAACATATAATACTTGTGAGCAGTAAACCATGCAATACATCATGCGTGTCTATGCGGATCAGAGTAAACATGCGCAGAAAACAGTAACTCATTTCAGTATCTCAAAACAGTGTTACGTGTCAGTTTCTCAAAACAATATCTCATTTCAATAACCCGTCACATGTCTCAAATCATTTTACTCGTATAGTGCCTCTTCCAGCATTCTTCTTCAAATTTCAACCATGTCAATATCTCACACCACTCTGAAAGTTATTGGTTCGCTTACGCCTCCTTTCAGCTGGCGGTACCAACCTTTCCGCTCGAAGCCCCGGTGTCGTGCATCACTGAACCTAACCAGTCTCTTTGCACGGTCCGTCCGCCTCGCGACTCACACGACATAGTCCCGGCTCCCTCGTCTTACTGATCCCCACAGTATGTTTCAAGGCCCGTTCACTATGTGTTGTGCACGCTTAGCCCTTACCCCAAGTTCACTCCACGAAAATGGGGCGGTGCCTCGCTGCACTCCCGTATTAATTCCCAATCCTCCAAGTTCTCCCCGCGGAACATGAGGTGGCATCTATTCATTTCATCACATTTCATTTCATTTCCCAAAATCTCATTTCCCGATAATTTCATTTTCATTCTCATCTCTATTTTCTCATTAATAGCTATTCAATTTCACGTCCGGTGTCGTTACGTATCGCGTACGTGCTCAGTGCCACATGCTCAAAATCATGCTCATGCAATATTCCATAATTTCTCTCTAAAATCATATTCCTCCAAATATACATTTCTCACATAAAATCATGCATTAAAAATACACCAACTCTCGAAAATATATATTTTTCCTCTAGAAACCTTTCCCACATAAAATCATACATTTTAATGCACCAATTTTCCTTCAAAATAATATTCCTTCTAAAAATCTTCTCACATAAAATCATACATTTAAAACTCTCCAAAAATAAATAAATAAATAATATTTCCAATTCTCTCAAATTTATTCCTCATCAAAAATCTCATTTCTTCCTTGTCCTCTTTCAAAACTATTTTATTTCTTTCCAAAAGAAATAAAACTAATCAACTTGCTCTTTCTAAAATAATTTAAATAAAACTCTTTTCTAGAAATCTCTTGTCAAAAATCCATCACCACTAATTATGAACTTTCTAAAAATATTTAATCTCTCCAAAAATATACTCTTTATATTTCTAGAAACTTTCTTTCTAACTTAATTAAAACATTTTTTCTATATCTAGTAAAAATCACAATTTTCTTTCTAGAAAATCTATCAAATAAACTCACAAATATTTTAGTAGAATCTTTCTAGAAATCATTTATGAAGAACCCTCTCTTCATATTTATAAAATCAACTCCATACTTTCTTCCAAAAATAACAATAAGCATTTCTTTCTAACAATTTCTCATAAAAGAAATTATTTCACCCATTTAAGAAAATAATATTTCAAACAACAATCAATAAATTAATCAACCAAGATTAACTCATTCTTTCGAGAAACATTAACATAATCATACTAGAATTTTGTTTAGTGAACAACATACTTTCTAATTTACTTCTAATCACATCTAATCACTTTCTAATTACATCCAATCTTACTAATCCACCTCTAATTTCATGAAGAACTACTCTAATTAGAAATCCATAAACATACTTGTTAATCTTTTCAACATGAAATCCACTTTCTAAACTACTAAGAAATATGCTTAGTAATTTAACACATGCATAAATTAACTTAATCAACTTTAAAAACATGCTTAGAAATTAAATTAGAACAACATACTTAAGCTAGAAATTAACTAATTAGAAGAGTAGTTTAGTAAACTACCTCAATTTCCGGGTGTAAACCGGAAGCCGATTAGCAATCCGTTGGTGTAGAAATTCCTTAATCTACCTAGCTTACCTACTAATTAACTTAGTAAGTAGCTAATTAGGACTAAAATAAGGTGGCTAAAAGGTGGTAGAAGTAGTTGGTTTGTGGGAAATTTGGAGACAAACAAATAAGGAAGGTTCAAAGTGGTCCAAATGAACAAAGTATGGGGCTATTTATAGACAAGATGAGACCTCCCTCTTCTCTTCTAAAATTTTCGGTGCATGCACACCAAGGTTGGCCGAAACTTACTCTCCAAGGGAGAAGTAAATGGCATTTAATTGGCACATGGCAAGTGCACCAAGGTGGCACTCTAGTTTTAGGTAGGAATCTAGGCTAGGTCCTAGGTTTATTCTTTGCAAAAATGAACCAATATGGGCACATACAATGATACTAACGTGGGAAGCAAAGGGTGGGGGAATAATGCCTCTCGTCGTGTAGGTTTTCGCATGGTCACCTTTGTTACGGGGTGTTTTTAGGACCAAATTCACCCAATGTGCATGTGAATGCATTAAATGGCTAGGGGTAGCCTTAGTGGGCTATTTAGTAGGGGGAATATTCCCTCCTTAAATTAAGGAAGTGTGTCTCTAGGAAACTTGGGGTGCAAGGTCAAGTAATACTAAGTCTAGTTTGTGTAGTTTGTGCTCAAATGCATGTATTGTGTGGGTATGTGTATGTTACTCCAAAAATAGCAAGGCTTATTCTAACTAGTTTTGGGTACAAAACCTTAGCTTAGGAAACTTCCATCTACCCCTCCACTTGCTTGTGCAAGTGAACAAGCATTAATATTTGCATGTGCAATGTACAAACATGCATGCACACACACACTCCTACTCTCTCTCTCTACCGATCTCTCTCTCTCTCTCTCTCTCTCTCTCTCTCGGCATCTCTCTCTCTCTCTCTCTGCCCGTAGCTCTCTCTCTCTCTCTCTCTCTCTCTCTCTCTCTCTCTCTCTCTAACTTTGTCAATACACCAATTTCCAAGGTGAGGGGTCAATACACCAATTTCCAAGGTGAGGGGACAATACAATGACGTACTAAAGTAGTTGGATGGAGTAAAGATGGTGGTTGGGTAGGTTTCAGGTATTAACCACGGTCCCCGGGTGCTACGGTAGTGTAACGGACGTGTTACTCGGTCTCGTACGCGCATAACATGGCTAGAACTCTATTTATTCGAATTAAAAGAATTAAATAATATTTTAATAGAAAAATAATCCAATAACCGAAGAAAAAAAAAATTAATTAAATTATTAAACGAAATTTTTATTTACGAAAATCCGGGTCGTTACAAGGTGTGTTTTGGCTTTAAAAAGTTAGCTGGTTTTTTTTTTTGTCTTTATTTGAATTTTTTTTTTTTGTGTTTTTTAGTTTTGCATCAACTTTTTGTGTATTATTAGTTCGTCGCGGCGAGAAGAATAAAAAAAGTAAAAAATTATGATCGAATAAAGACAAAAATAAGCCAAAAAGTCAGTTTTTTACGCTTTTTTCGATCTTATTCAAAAAATTGAGAGTTCTAGTCATAATCTTTTACCTTTTTGGATTCCTCTCGCCGAGACGAACCAATAATACTCAAAAAATCGATGCAAAACTAACAAACGCAAAAAAAAAATCAAATAAAGACAAAAAAATAAGTTAAGTTATCTTTTTAGGCTAACCTATCAATAATCCAGGTCTGTAAGAAATCAGACCCAGACTTTTTTCTTTGCTATAGCTCGGTTGTTCTAGAGACCCATCAGACGGAGAATTTTTTAGTTTTTTAATAATTGTTGTATTTCCCTTTTTTTAATCTTCTATCGCTGGATTGTTATTTTTGGAGGTAAAAAAAGTTATTATATTGTTACTAGAGACTCTGATTTTGCCTGGACAAAGTCAACAGAAATAATGAAAATTCAAAACACAAAAGCATCTTCTGGTTCTTCACAATTATTACCAGGTTGCTTTTTTACAGCTATATATGTAACTCAAATTTGCAAAGCAACCCGTGTACCCTATAAGCTGAAGCAGCACAGAATACTTTTATTATGGGTCCATTTGTGTAGCCTTTGGGAGCCTTTTTCCCGACCCAACGACAAAACCAAAATGCAGCAAACGGGCTTGGCAACCATATTGTGCACAATGCCAAAGTTTGGCAACCTCTTGGAACTTGGATCCAATCCCTTTTGCCTGCCACTCAAACCCATTTTGTCCTTTGGTTGGCTGCTTCTTGGTCCGTGCATGGTCCAGCCCAAATCTACATCGAACTCTTCGTGTTGTTTCGCTGGTGTATTTAGGGATCCTTTGGGTTAGTTCTTGTTCGGTTACGCCCACCTATTCAAGTTAACACTAATGTTGTGACTGAGTTTTGGGCAGTGATATAAGGTCTTTAGTTAGCATCAATGAACTTATAATCCAAAAATATGTTCCACGCACAATAAACTTATAATCCCTCATCTTTTTTTTTTTGAACTCATACGGTATAAGTTAGAATGTTAGTAAATTAGTAGACGCTAAATCTCAACTTGAGACCTTGGTGAACTTGGAACAAACACCCAACAGGTTTGTTCACCATCCTCCTTAAAAGAGGGTGAACAAAACTCTCCCTCTTATTGGTTGAATCAGTGTGGGTCCCACTATAAAGTGAAGTCATGCTTGCCTCTGCAATGCACTTTTTGGTAAGCATGACATCACGTTATGGTAAGACCCACACGTTTGAATCAATAGGAGGGGGAGTTTTGTTCACCCTCTTTTGAGGGACGCGGGGTTGCTGCTGTACAGCCTTTGCACAGCAACTGCTGCACACAATCATAGCTGTCCACAAGTGTTTTTAACGGTTCGGATTGAAAACAAATTTGTTCGCGCGAACAATTCTTCTCTTCTGTTTGAAATCTAGGCCGTTCATCCAAGCAACAGACGGCTGTGATTGTGCACAACAGCAATCCCAGGTCCTCTTTTGAGAAGGAGAGTGAATAAAATTGCTCTCCAACCAGCTTTCAACGCTTTGTTCGGTTCGCTCCTTGGAGAGCATTTTCAAATTAAAAACACAGAATTCGTGTTCGGAGAGGAGCTTAATTCTTTATCTTAAGATTAACATTTTAGGAGTACATGTATTGCTTCCATAATGGCATGTGTCACCCGGTACGTTGCCTTCACTGAATTGTCATTTGTCTCTCTCCAACGTTGAATAATGGAGTTACAACTGTTTATTTCATTCAACACTTCAATAATGGAGTTACAACTTTTTATATAGGCACACAAGCCTTTGTACCTAACTGGAGCGTATTAGTTACGCTACAAACAGAATGCTTCAACTAAGTGTACATTGATTAGTTACAGATTGAGAATCAGTTAGGCATGGGATAGGATCTGGTGAGGCAGCGGTGCAGCTAGCTATAATACTCTTATCAAAAACAAATTTGTTCGCGCGAACAATTCTTCTCTTCTGTTTGAAATCTAAGCCGTTCATCCAAGCAACAGACGGCTATGATTGTGCATAGCAGCAACCCCATGTCCTCTTTTGAGAAGGAGAGTGAATAAAATTGCTCTCCAACCAGCTGGTTCAGCTTTCAACACTTTGTTCGGTTCGCTCCTTGGAGAGCATTTTCAAATTAAAAACACAGAATTCGTGTTCGGAAAGGAGCTTAATTCTTTTTCTTAGATTAACATTTTAGGAGTACATGTATTGCTTCCATAATGGCATGTGTCACCCGGTACGTTGCCTTCACTGAATTGTCATTTGTCTCTCTCCAACGTTGAATCGCAGTCAACGGACCCAGCTAATAAACAAAACAAATGAAAGAGTGCGTCAGCGAGTACGCACATGTCACGATCCTCCGGCCCCCAAACAGACACCAATTGCGGACTTACCCACTTGGGCCCCCGGTATTGTTTGATTGGATAAACATTACACAAACTCACAGATGGTTGGTTTTTTTCCGATAAATATATACGTACCGAAGCTTTATGTACCGAGAATGTACATAGCAGTTTGTGGAGCCTACGTTTGGGTTCCAAACGAATAATCCGAACTGTTTAATAATTTTAAAATAATTTTTTGAGTGTCTACCAAAAATTAACTCAATTGGATATGCGTAAGTGGGTGATCCAATATCTCAATTTTTCATTCAAAAGTTAGAATCCTGAATTTTGAATGAAAAATTGAGATATTGGTTCACCCACTTACGCATATCCAATTGAGCTGATTTTTTGTAGAGACAGTCAAAAATTAATTTTAAAATTATTGAGCAATTCGAATTATTCGTGTGGTACTCAAAATAGGTCTCTTGGGCCGCTATGTACATTCTCGCCTCTCGGTACAAAAATCTCGGTACCCTTAGCGGGGTCCCTTTTTTCGGCTTTAATGACGCGTCGTTGTTATTCCCAATGAGTAATAATACATACCCGGAAAAAATACACCGAAAATACCCAACCAAAAAGGTCACTGGTGGGGTGGATAAACTTAATTTTAGGCTGTTCACATACACGTCAACAACATTGTTGCCACCTGATATACTTGCTCATGAAGTCAACACGTGGTGGACATGCAATCCCTATAAACAGTGGACCCCCTCCAGTTTGTTCCTACTGCTTCAATTGGCTGAAAGGACACCACTCTTGCTTAACTTAGGAGGGAAGCAATTTTCAACAAGGAAAGTGTTATGGGTATATCACTTTTTTTTGAACTGCAATTATAGGTATGCTATTTGTGCACGTCAAATGCACACTTAGGTGATATGACTGATGAGGAGTAGTACAAAGTAGGGCCCACCCACAAAGACGGGCGGTTCTCTTCCTGCCAAATCACCTTAGTATATATTTGGTGTGTATGTTTAATGTACATATAGCATTGTTGTTTCAAACAAAATGCAAGGATACAACCATCTTGTTCGGTTTGGGTCTCAAAACCCTATTTGCACGGTCCATTATAAAATTTTCTTTCTATCTCTCTCTACTTATTACCCCCAAAACCCAAACCGAACAAAGCCAACATTCCATTAATTGGTGACATCACAAAACTAACCACAAACAGCTTGGCGTTATTGCATGATTGGTGATTGCAAAGTAGTTTTAAAGTTTTTGTTCTCTCATTACTAATCATACGATACCACTCAACCTGTTGTGGTTGATGTGATAGAGTGTTGTGTCCCTAGCATTATTGGAAAATTTTAGAGATACGCTACATACACAACCATCTAACCACAACCCCTCACATACGTGTGAGGCCCACACACAATTATGAGCTGGGCCCTAAGTTTATGTGAAGAGTTGTGGTAGATGGTTTTATACGGAATATTTTTGAAAATTTTGAGGGTCATTTTTTTGACTTTTTTGAACAAACAAAAATATGGAGTAATTTTTCCGACTAGATGCAAAGGGGAAAATGACCAAGTCGTTGGGTTTTTGAACAAACGAAAAGATTTAACACCCTTGTTAGACAATCAAGTTAGTCCAAATAACTTTTTTTTAATGTAGGTGGGGGAATTCAAACTCTTGACCTCCTAGAGAAAGATTCAAAAATCTTGACGACCAACTGAGTTAGCTAGTTCTAATTTGTTATTTCGACCCAATTAATGGAGCATACGTTGAGCTTCTTTAAAATACTCTTACGAATTTTTCGTCAAGACAATAATTTTTTCACAATCAGAGATCGAAGATGCTCTAAACAATTAAGTTGGTAAGGTTGGCTTAAGGTTTGAGACAAAAGAATTTGCTACGTTATGTAGTATAAATTTTGTGGTGTGAGTTCAAATGAAAAGTTTCGACTCTAATTGAACTCCCATTAATGAATACTAAAATCGGTCTCTGAAAAATTTAATCGTGTGCAACAAGTTGCTAAGGTTGACGATAAAAAAAAAAAAAAAAAAAGTTGACTTATGGTTCAAGACATTAGAATTTGCTGCGTTATGTACAATTAATTTGACTCCTAGTAGCAGATTGTAAAATTGGTCTCTGAAAAAATTATTCCAATTATTTTGCGCCTAATTGTTCTAAAAATTTTAAAACACAAGTAAAAAATAAATAAAAAAATGCCCCTAAATGAATCATTAACCGGTAAGAAGTGAAAACAATAATTCTTGTTGATCAAGTTAAGTTATACTCCGTAAAACAGAAGCGAAAATTTTCTAGCATGGTGTGCATTAGGCCTTTTTTTTCCCATTTGTTAAAATGAGAATCCCATAAAATCAAGTGAGTGATTTAATAAATAATAATGATAGGGACACGCCACTCCACCATACAAGCTTACGTGGCACTACACGATTGATAATGGGAGAACAAACACTTTAAAACTACTTTGTAACCACCAATCATGCAAACGAGGGCTCCATTTGCTAAAAGCAACTCATTTTAGCAAATGAAAATGGAAGCCATTTGCTAAAATTAAGCCAGAGCCGGCTCAAAGGTTTCAGGGGCCGGAAGCGAACTCATTAATCGAGGTCCAGTACTTTATATTTGTATATAAAGGTTGATCAATAGAGAGTCTTTATAAAAATCATTACAAAAGATTTACCGTTACAAAATGTAAACATATAGTTATTCAAAAAAAATAATAACAATTACAATACTTTAAAATTCATTATTTATTATAGAAGGCTTAGATGAACACTATTAGGGCCTAATACATATATATAGGGGTCCTAACAAATTTGGGGGCTCCTAATTTTTAACATTTTTTATGGGCCTAAAGTCCAGGCTTCTTGGGCTTTGCCCTTAAGCCAACTCTGAATTAACCTAATTAATTTTGTGATAATCCTATTTATTAGGGCTCGTTTCTCAAACGATAAAATCAAAATTTGTAAAAATTTAAGATTTTATCGAATCTTGATTAATGTTTAGAAAAGAAGGCCTTAAGCAAATGAGAAACAAGGTGTAAGCATTTACCCAAAAAAAAAAAAACAAGGTGTAAGGCATGATTAATGCTGTCACAGCCAGTGCTTTCGAGTAACTTACCGATAAACAAACGAGTCCTTTCGAGAACTACGTCCACCATATGGTTTGAATTCTTTATTTTATTCAAGCTTATGAATAATCCCCAAATCCTCAAGGGGACGGATTGTATTCAATTTTACTAATCGAGGGTATCACGTGCATTTTAGCTATTTCCAACTTGATTTCGGTTTCGATCACATGATCGGGATCATTCATATTGTAGAGCTTGTTGATTTAAACCACCTTGTGAACAATGATATTGATCGGATACCTATAAATACATAATCGAAGTGCATTCGATTGTGTATTTTAAAAACAATTAGTTCAACACATTGGAAGTTATTTACAATAAACGTACTCCAACCATGTATTTGTTCGTATCCGATCAACATTTATATTAATATTATTTCTCAATTAACCAGATCTATAACATGAACGATCATCATGAAATCAGAACCGAAATCACAAGTCGTAAATGGCCGAACAACACGCTGTGCAGTCAAATGGTAAACCGGAGGGAATCCGTCCCAATTTCTTAACTGGGACAATTATCAAGTCCTATCAAGTCCAGCACATTCTATAACGCTCATTGGTCTCACAAGATACGTGGCACGCTCTAGCCCAATCATAAACCAGGACAATGTAATTACCTATTTTGACCCCGTGGCACACTGGAAATTTCATGAACCTTCTGGGCAAAATCCGGGGCTAAAATTGGGAATTCTTTGGGACCAAGGAACAGTGAGCGCGTCCGGAAGCTTCGTTCTTGCCACGCGCCGGAACTCCGTGCCCCCGATTCGCCACAACACGACTAGGATTTCGCCACGTCAACGCGTGCGCACAAATATCCAAATCTGGTTTCGAAATATCTAGAGAATCTATAAATACGCCCGCAGCTTAGGCATTACGAGGATTTCAGAGTCTGTGGGATAGCTACGAGAACGAGATCGCAAGGAAAATCTTTCGAATCAGTCGACGAATTACTGGAAATTACTGGAAAAAAACCCACGATTTGCGCGAAAAAATACGCAAGATTTTGATCTATTGGAAGGGAGATTTGATTAAGCAGGGGGATCTTCTTCTTAATTGCAAGGTTGGTTGATTTTACCCTCTTCTTTCTCATGTTCTTGAATATTGATTTGTATGTTTCTTTGTACCTGTATTTGTATTTGTGTCGATTGAGTGCTCGTGGCATTGATCTGCTCGAGAGTTTTCTTTAGACCCTGTTTTTATGGGTTTTATTTTTTTTCTCGAACGAGCCTTTGATTTGTGAGGGAAAGTGAAGGGTTTGAATCTAGGGTTTTGGAAGGATGGTTTACAAGATTGTGGGGGGAATTGTTTGAGTTTTTTGTGTTTTTTCAACCAAGGATCTTGCTAACCTACGCCTACCATGCAAACAATGCCTCGTGAATATATTTATGTACTTTTTACAGATATTGATACATTTTTTCGGGTATCGACCAGCTTAGTTCAGCAGTGAGTGAACTTTTTGGGTTTGCAAAAAAAAAAAAAAACTTTTTCTGTTTCTGGTTCCGTGTTGAAATTGAGTTGGTAGTAAAATTGTCTTCGTAGTTCGTACCACAGTGAAGATTGGGGAAAACCTGTTCAAGCAGGAAATTGCCTATCCATGCTTAGTTCTATGATTTTATCCTATGCTTTATGCAGTACCTCCCCGAAATACAAAAATCACTGAAAAAGCCAAATTTGTTTTCTCTTGGCTTGGTCGCCAAGAAAAGATTGAAGACTCCTATAATAGTCCAGTAGTTGAGACATTTGAATCATGGGTTTGTAATTTCTTGGGTACCAAGGGAACTAAGACCTCCAGAATACTTGTTCTCAGCCGGTAATAAGAGTCAAATCCCCTCTCGGTTTCTTTTAACATATCCTTTTTTAGAAACCAAAGCGTGTTGTTTTTTCTTGCGGTGTTTAGTGTTCAGGGTATTGGTAATGTGCAAGTTGATTCTCAGTTCTTCTAGTGTCAATTTTGGTTACACTATTGTTTTCTCAGCATTTAGAAACCTAAAAAGGGTGGTGTGTGGTGAAGAAGTTTCAGGATTAGAGTAGGGGCAGTTGTTCAGGCTCTGGGCTGAAATATTCATAACAGAAAGCTTAATCAAAAGCGCTATCCATTGAAGATTAATCGTATCCATTGATTGCATTGCATAGTCGTGCTCAGTGCTTAGATTTATGTTGTAGATTGATGAATTCCTATTGTGTAGGTGTTATCTAAGTTGCTATTTTTCGTCGTTTAATTTACTTTGTTAGTTTGCTATTACAGTTGCCTATCTGTGTCAGGGGTGATTAAATCTGTGGTTTTCTTGTTCTCAGGACTACATTGATGGGTCTTCTCGATAATAATTCAAACTTGAACATCATCCCGATGGATTATACAAGAAAGAGGAAGTCAAGGAGTCGACGTGGTGGCCCCGATGTTGTTGCAGAGACCCTAGCAAGGTGGAAAGAATACAATGACAAACTTCAATCATCTAACGGAGGTTCCAAGCCAGTGAGAAAAGTTCCGGCCAAGGGATCGAAGAAAGGATGTATGAAGGGCAAAGGGGGGCCCCAAAACACACAAAGCAACTACAGAGGTGTTAGGCAAAGGACGTGGGGAAAATGGGTTGCCGAAATTAGGGAGCCAAATAGAGGCAGCAGGTTATGGCTTGGTACTTTCCCCACTGCGGGTGAAGCTGCCCTAGCTTATAATGAAGCTGCAAAGGCTATGTATGGTCCTCTTGCCCGTCTCAACGTTGTAAACAGTGGTTCCTTGAGTGAATATTCAAAGGAATCTACTTCGCAGCCAACTATATCTGGTTCAGACTCTACGAATTCCTCCAGCTGCTCCGAGGTCTGTAAAGCTGAGGATTTGAAGGAAAATATCAAACCTTCTTCACCAGTAAGGCTGGTGAAGAAGGAAGTGAAGGAGGAACCAGTGGATTTCAATGGTAATGAAGATGAAGAAAAGCTCATTAGTGGCAAACCAGGGCTGGACTATAGACCAGATTTCTCGGAAAATTTCCCTGCGGATGAGATGTTTGATGTGGATGAGTTGCTTGGTGTTCTGGACAAGGATTATAAATCCGGGCCTGGTCAAAATTTAAGCAAAATGGGGCAACCTGATGATCATAGTAATTTGCAAGATGAAAAGCCATTGGATTTGTCGTATCAATTGCAGAACCCAGATGCGAAGTTGCTTGGGAGTTTGCCGCACATGGACCAGGCACCTTCAGGGGTGGATTATGGGTTGGATTTCTTGAGGCCAGAGAGAGAAGAAGACTACAATTTTGATTTCGACGATTTTGGGTTACTTGATTTGGACTATGATTTGGGTCTATATTAGAGGGTCTTGCTGGTATTCGGTTCATAAAGATGCACCACAGTTTGAATTGGCTTCTGCCTTTTTCTTTTGATGGTATAAGAGAGTGTTTTGAATTTGGTGTGCGGTACTTGCAATTCTTTTTGCACTGATTCTCTCTTTAGTGGAAGATGACAGGAAGAGTGAGCTGATTCTATTTAGGTTTTTAGACTGGAGAATTAAGCTTTTGATATTTTGTTCTTTTGCCAATCCACTTTGGTGGAGTTCATTGGTTACGCCGCATTACGCTTAACAATGGTTCTATTATGATTCTTTCATTCATGTAAATATGAGAGGTGAAAACTGGATGAACTGTAACTAAAGGGTTTCTGAATGAACTTCAGAAAATGTTCATAAATAAATATACTGCTGTCACAAGCATTCTGATCTTGCTGATTCCATAGGCCTTCTTCATTCGTTGGTTTCTCGCCTCTAGCCCCGTTTGTGTACTATGCCAATCACCCTTTCTGTTGTGCTACTTGAAACGCAACTCTGAGTCACGATTGTTCTTGGCATCGTTCGATTTTACTACTGTACTTATCTCGTGGGGAGAGGTTATTTGTCTTCTTGGCCTTGACCTTTCAGACGCGGTACCATGATCTTTGGCTAAGCGTGTTCTTTTGGAGTAAAAAATAGTTATTAAATTTTGAGCGATACTATGGTATCTAGGGATGAATGTGGCCTAGATTGTTCGGATTTTATAGTAAATTTTGAGCAATGCCATGGTGTCTAATGCTACCAATTCTATTTAAATCAATTCTATTAAAACCACCAAATTCATTAACATCAACCAAACAAATATATTGAAGTCCTTTATTTCAGAGAATCACATGGGAGCTTTCTTCATGTGAATAGATATATTAAAGTCGGAAAATGCTAAATACCCATAACTGAAATCAGTGAATCTGAGCTATTAATTTCAATTTGTAGGTAACTATTCTGGGTGCGTAACACTGCTGATTAAAATCTTTTATTTCCAATTTGGATAGAAGGTGGTTTCATATGCAGTATCTCCTACTCTTGCTTCCCATTTGGGGCAATGTTGCAGAGGAATTATGTTGAACATCCACTTCAACATCAATTGAGTTATGCTGGCCAAAAATTTAAACAAAACATCAATGAGAGCAAAGACGTTTCCACTGCATGATCTAAAATTTTCAAGAAAACAACTACGGTGTGAAATTGTTAATAATTACAGGACTAAGATTGTCCGTGATTCCATGATTGCCAACATGAGCTTCTCAAACTTACTAGGGGTATCAAATGAAATATTTAAAAATTACACATTTGACCTTGACATTATTATTATTTTTGATAACCGGATGTCTGGGTCAGCTTACGCACACCTCAACTAATTCCGGGGCCATGGAGATAACGACCCCAATATGTAATATTGATCTTCATATGAATTATAAACGCTTTGATGGTACAGCTATATATGTGCATTTTCCTGCTTTAGTTTATTTATTACTGTACTATGTGTTTAGCCAACTTGTAGTGTTCAAAATTTTCTATTCAGAATGTCATGCATGCTCTGTTTTAGATCATCACTTCTAAAATACTAATGATGATCTGTCAAACATAAACTCATTGCGTACGTATATAATATGGATCTTGTTTGATATAGATCTCAAACAGTTTTATTAAATCAAAATTTCGAGATCATAAAAAATATTACTACCTCCGTTCGTGTTTATTTGTCCACTTTTACTATTCCAAACCCCTTGAAAATTTCCACATATCTTTCGCTACTAATCTTAACAAATGTGCAATATAAATCCTCCATCCGTCCCAATTTGTTGTGTCTGTTTCCTTTTTTGGACGTCTCAAAAAATCATCTATATCTTTTAATTTACAATATTTTTTATATTCAATATGAATTTTGTTTGATAGATCTCAATTCATTTTGTTAAAAAAAGATTTTGAAATCATAAAAAACATTATAGGTTATGAAACAATGACAATTTTTTGAGAAATCCCAAAAAGGAAACAAACACAACAAATTGGAACAGAGGGAGTCTTATTTAATAGATCTCAATAAGTTCTATAATTATACGAAATTGTCAAAATAATGAAACTTGTTATATATTTGAAGATATAGATAATTTAAAACATGAATATCAAAAATAAATCACAAACACTAACAAAGGAAGTATAGTGTGAATCATTAACCATTGTCCAAGTGACACGACTATTCACAAAGACCACTATTCATAAAATCCCTGGTTTGGGTAAATTGAAAAAATTAGTTTTTTGGTTTTTTTGGTTGTCCTTATTCAAAAAAAAAATTTGCATTTGTTAATTTTCGGGAAATTTTTTATGGTTTCTTGTCTTGTCTCGACGAGAGGAATCTAAAAAGTATAAAATTATTAGCCAAACTTAAAGTTTTGTGAATAAAGACGAAAAATAAACAAAAAAAAATCGGGTTTTTGGATGTCACCTTCGTCTTTATTCACAAAACTTTAAGTTTAGCTAATAATTTTATACTTTTTAGATTTCTCTCGCCGAGACAAGCCAAAAACCATAAAAAAATCGACAAAAAACTAACAAATGCCAAAAAAAAAATTGAATAAGAACAAAACCAAAAAAACCAATTTTTTCAATTTACCCAAACCAGGCCCAGGGACAAATAGAGTATACAATAATGATATGTGTAGTTGTGTACAACAAAAGTTTTTAACATGGCTCCAACATATTCATACTGTGTGTGGAATCTACATACACTTGATTATGACATGTGCGAGTGTGTTAGAGCTATGTGAGAAACTTTTGTTGTAACAAAAATGATATATATACAAACTTTGTGCCACAACCCACCACAGAGTCCACTTGGCGCGCGACTCCCAAGGACCTCCCCTTGATGATCTGCCCTCTCGATCATTCTTATGCTAAAAAAGGACAGACCCGGAGTCGCCGGCGATTCCTCCCCCCTCACTTTTCCTCACACATTTAGTCTCATGCATTTGCTAGAAAACGCTTCAATCGCAATTTTCTAGCTCCAATTCGCCGGAATCTGACGTCATTAACCCACTTCCGGCACAAATTTACTTCAATTACACGTAATCAATCCACCCTTTCTCCGATTTTCGTATAAATGTTGTATCCTGTTTTGGAAACCTCTGTTACGGTCTATAGTGTTCAAAACTAGTTAGTTGAAGCTCTAGTCGGGCCAAAATAATCGAGCTAAAGCTCGGCTTGTTTTGTATCGAGGTGTTCGTGCTCGGGTTATTTACTAAACAAGTCTCTGTAAATGAGCCGAACCTCTATAAACATGTAGCGTTACAACAAATTCGAGCTCGAGCTCGTCCGAGCTGAGCCAAGCCTCAAGCTGCTCATAAACAGCTCGGTTTGTGTGCGGCCTTGGTTGCGGAAGTGTTCCGTGCATTATCGTGCTTTTAACTTAACCTTTTTAGAAAAAAAATGCATACATTTTTGCTTACTTTCCAGCTAAGTTAAAAAAAAAAAAAAAACGAACTTTTAAGGTTACTGTTGGTTTTTTTCACTGATTTGCATCCTTAGCTATGCATTGTCGCTATAGAGCAACATCATGTAATTCTGTAGTATTTTTTTTCATCATAGTGAAACTTTTGCAGCTACTATGCAGTGAACTGAAATTTGGGGTTCTTGTGTATTTGTGATTTGTATATCTTTACTTTTTACCCTCATATCTTCTAGATTTTGTGGTTTTAAATTTTGGATATCAGATGTGCATGTGGTGTGGCGACGTATGATTGTTCTTGGTTATTTAATGTCCAGAATTACTGGTGGTCAATAGAGTTGGTCTCAACTATTAAAGGTTTCATTTTAGCTGTAGGACTCGTGATAGTCGAATCGAGTCAGTATTACTGCCAACAATTGTTGATCAGCTGTAGTATTAGAGACATGCTCTGTGAAATCCAATCGTCTTGCTCAAATGAAGACTGATTGTGGTGCCCTGCCATCTTTTTTTTCCATTCTGAGATTAAATTCTTCAATGGCATGAAGACGGGTACTTGATTTTTTGCCGTTAAACTAGGTTAATCATATGTTAATAAGTGGATGTGATCTGTACAGTTTGATGTGAATATACTGAAGCAGGAAAATGAGTGAGTGCGCATCTGGCGGTTGGCATAAATCTGCATACAATCTGTAGATAAAATTATGTGGTTAGATTGTTGGGAATTTCACATACATGTAAACTTGTTATTTTAAGCATTCAGATCATTTCAAAATTGATTCTGGATACTTGACTTCCTTTTATATATGGATGCATAAGTTTGGTTGGCTGTAAATCTGTTATTATGGCAACTGGTCTGAGTTACAAGAAGAATAACACAGTAAATATTTCTTATAGGAGCACATGATTTCTTAGACACGCACAGACACACACGCTTGGTTTTCTGTTTTCTGATTACATTTAGGAAAATAACGTGCAGCCTGAGAGAATATGCTAAAGCCAATGACGCGGTCAGTTAGAATTAACGCAGGTTTTATGGGCCTCCTGCGGAGATCAGTCAGGGACCTCATGGTTGGCTGTGTTGAAAAAGTAATTTTTGGCCATACAACATTACAATTATTTACTAACCTTTTACAAACGTGGTATCCACATTGGCAAGGCGAATTTAATATTTCCTTCCGCATTTTTGAACTTCTGTTTAGGAGTTGTGTGTGTGTGTCTGTGTAGAGCAGATCGACCATGGATGTTAGCAGGCATGAATGCTGATTAAAGACCTGCCTGGTTGGCAATGAATTGCAGGTACACAATTTCACACTGGAATATTTTGCTAGGAGTGAAGGGAAGACTGATGTCACTGGTTAAGCAGTCATGAGGACAAGGAGTATACATCAAAGCACACATCCTATTGACGCATGCCGTAAGAACGAACATCCTGACTCCCCTTTCCTCGCACTAATTTCATACTTTCAAGACAACGTTGAAGTTGAACAAGTTAAGTTGAACTTTGGTTCTCAAGTTAATTTTTAGTAATGACCCTTTGTAGAATTTTCTTTTAAAGATGAATACTATCTGTACATGATATGTAATTTCCAAGCTCACTTGCCTTTGGTAAAGAAATGGGAAGAAGAAGGGAAAAAAAAGAGCTCTCTCAGACCGAATAACTAAAATTTTGGTTTTGACGCTGCAATATGGGATTGCCAAAAGAAACCTTTTCAATTCTCTGACTTTGATTTGTTACAATAGCTTACGCGTCCTGACACTTGGTGAAGCTTTTGGTTATGTCTAAGAAAACGTTATTATCACCTTGAAGCACCAATATGAGAATGCATGTTTTCGAGTCACTCACCTCAACCTTTTTCTCTAAATGCTAGCTTAATTGGTTTCTCACAACGAGCACTAAAACTGGCTGGTTCAGTAAAAGGAAGTATTTTCTATATAATGAGCTATCCTAATTGGGCCAAAGGAATGCACTAGCTTGTTCTGGTTGAAATACTGTTAGAGCTCTGGTTTGATCCACTTTATTCGGGTTTTGAGCTTTTAACGTATCCTTACGTTGACTCAATTTCTGTGAGCATTTTGTATTTTGTATGATTCAGAATGATAGGAGTGATGGTAGGATATAGAAACTAGGTTGTGGCCCCTAGTCTCCTCCCCTGAAATGACAGAAATTCTTTGGTGCTAAGAAACAGTTAGATTCTTCAAAATTTTGACGGAGAAGAAAAGAATGTCTTTCAAGAGCCACCTAAGACTCTTCTCCAAAAAAAAAAGTGCCACTAAGACTATTGTTCCATGATGCGTGGGAAAATAATTGTGCTACGTTACCTATCAATAGGAAATATATTTGCAATCTCTATTCACATGGTCTCTGAATTTTGTTCTTTATATGGCATCCGACAGCGTTCGAGGCATTCTATCATGGTTCGTGGAGAACTGTTGAATGCTTGCAAATTAGGGCTGGGGCTAAAACCATGATTTTAGGAGGGAATGGAGATGTGTTTGAAGATATATCCATCACAAACCTTCGATTAAGGTCAAGAAAAGCAAATTTGTCGGATTGCACCTGCTTTTTAAGGCCTGGACTCGATGTTTGTGTGCTTTCAACGTGTCAACTTAAAGGAAGTTCAAGTGAAGAGGAAAATCTGGAGCCTGTAAGTCACCATTTTTATTATATGGAGCTGCGAAACCCTGCACTTAATCACATACTAATGTTTGACCTCGAAACCCCTTCAAATCATGCTTTCAGTGACTAGAATTGCTTTTATATGTATTGTCAAGCCCTCGAATTTCAACATAATTAAATTAATATTTCTTGAATAGAATACCATAATATCCTACATCCATCCTCACACGTCTCACCACAGTGTCTCAAGTCACATCCAAAAGGTAACGTCTAGGTTAGTACCCACATCCCATATTAAAACATGAAAGGAAAGTAGTTATAGGATTCATTGTCTCAAATGTCAAAAGGGAGTAATTAGAGTTGCAAAATCATCTTTCAAAATGTAGAGTTCTTGGGATGATAAAATAACTCTCCCATGTATGTCTTTGTACCTGGAATTGATAGGGTGAGCTACACTAGCCTAGTAGAGAAATCTTCTAAATGCATATGAGATGACATGAGTATTGATCATCAATGAGATAAAAGGGAAAACAACAATGGGAGCAATATTGGGATGTTTATCCACACAATTGATCGAGTACTCTAACAAGCCAATGGTATATCACATAAGTGTCCAAGTATTTCGTTGGTGTCCAACGTGTCTCACAAGTATCTATGTGTTATTCAAGTATCCGTGTCCATTCATTTACTCATTTCATAGTCCGTTAATTCTTTAGATTAACTACAAAGCACTTGCGAATTTTGGAATCCTCTTCCGAGTCTTTTGGGCCTCATTGAACCCTTCATTCCGAGTCCTTTGAACCTCATGGAACGCTTCCTAGCGACACACCGATTGGTGGTGCTAGTGATTTACATTATCTCCATGTGTGTTGATCATGTCCAACGTACTACACCACTATGTGTCATCGAGTGTTCATATGTCATCATTTCTTCATACTTCATTCACTATCAATAGTACAAGTTAAAGGTGTACTCAACAACCTCCCAAGTTAGAATCACGTATAACACGGCGAGCTGTGCAACAGGAGCTAAACGAGCATCAAGGGGGGATCAGAAGTGCAAAACAGAACCCGAAGTGCATCCTCACAAAACCGTCCGGACGGTCGGGCCATCCTGTCTGAACGGAAATTCCAGCAAGTATTAGAACGCGCACAAAAAACTGCATATTTTGATACTTTCTCCCAAATTCAACAAGCATGGTTCAAACTCAGAAATTTGTGATACCAACAACTAAAATGCACTTAGAAAGAGAGGAATCTCAATAAATCAATGAGGGATTACACAATCTAGCTTAAGATTTATGAAGAGTTCAATCAAACCCTAGAAAATGGGTTCTCATTAGAATAAATGGGACAAGATCAAATTAGTGAATCATATTACATATACACCCTCAAACACATAGAAAATATGGAAGAAATCCCTACCCTAAGTGGATTAGAGCCTTGATCAAGCTGGATCCCAAACCGTAACCTCCTCCTATGAACTTACCGAACAGTGGCTTCCCGGAGTGAATACTTGTGAAACCCGAGCTCCAATAGTCCAATGGCAAGAAGATGAAGGACTATGAGTGGATCTAGGTGGGCTTTGGGTGTGGAGGGTGAAAATTTAGCGAGGAGGGTTGCAGAAATCAAGATAGAGTGAGAGGGAGAGGGGGCCGGCCAACAAGGGGGAGGGGGAGAAATGATTTTCTCTCTTTACCTCAATCTATATATAGTGCTAATCACGTCTCACACCCCTCAATTTGTTAAAGTGCTACCAAAAGGTCTAAAATCAAACCATTCCTCCGCCACAATCCAACATTTAAATAAAATCACATAAATCCCCAACCTAATTTTTGAAAATTCTTTTACAATTACGGGTCTCTACATGTATGTCACATTTATACCCAAAATCCAAACTCATTTTATGCTTATAACATCTTTGGATATGACCAAATCTTTCTTGTAATCAGCAAATACTTTGTCATATACATTGCATGATAGGCATTTCTTAGCAAACTCGAATCGTTGTTTTTCCTCCAAGAAGGGATTCCAAGAGTATATCTTTGTGTCTTGGTTATGCTTGTTACATGGTCTTGAGTAGAACTCAACCCTAAAAGCTAGCTCATGAAGTGAGGGTGCCCTCTCGCTTATATATTTCCTATTTGCTACGTAGGCGATGTGGGACTTCGCTTCACACCCTCCCTCGCGCAATGCTTATTCGGCAGCACTTGTCGCATGGAGGCTAGAGACATGCACCCTACCCAACTCTGGTACCCAGCTTTTGTACCATGAATAGCATGTTATACGGTCTATGTAGAACTCAACCCCAAAAGCTAGTTCACGAAGTGAGGGTACCCTCACGCTTATATATTTCATATTACTTTGGTACCCAGGCGATGTGGGACTTCACTTCACAATGCTTTGGTTCCAGTACTTCGTTTACTGTGTATGTAAGTTTTAGCTACCACTTTTGGTACTCTTTCGAAGCGTTTATTATGCTGAAATCATAGAATATGGGCCATTCTATACCTTATTCCTTGTGCATAAAATAGATTCTGGTGCATGAGTGATACATAAACTGTACTTATTTGAAGAATAGTGCTTGTGAGACAGTAATGTTCAAACGATGTGATAACCAAAGTCATGTCAAAGTTGTATAAGATCCTTCATTAGTGCAATGTGCACAAGTTGACTGTTTATTACCTACTTTAGTTGTCGTCTCTTTGATTTCCTGGCCAAGTTTTTTCTTCAGAAACACTTGCTTGTTTAGACACATGTTTCTTGCCTTGTGAAGGGTATGTGCCATCTTTTATGATTGTTATACGCTTTTTATGTAGGTCTGGTTAGATGCAAATATAAGTTCTATTGAGAGGAAGCGGCATGAATCCAAATGTGTTTGCAGATTTTATGTTAGCTTCTATGTTCCACAAGGGCCTCTTGCTGTAATGAAGAAAAAACTTCAGAAAGATACCGTCATGGTGCAAACTGATCAAATTTTTATCCTTCAAAAGCTTCAAAGGAACCCCTCTCAAAATGAGCACTATAGATGGCACATCTCTGAGGACTGCTTTTCACTACAGGAATGCAAATTGTTTCCAGGAAAGTTCTCAAACGATGTTTCTTGGTTACTTGTTGCATCTGTTCAGAAGAAAATTGAAGTTGATGTCAGGTCAATCCAAAATAGGATTGTCTATCAGGTTGTGGAAGATGAAAGTGACAAGCATTCACCAAGTTTGGAAGGCAATTCAAAGGCCTTGAATTTCAAGTTAGAGAATAGAATTTCAGTCCCTTTGATTATCCCATTTAATGTGGGGAAGCAAACTCGTTATTACCTGGACAAAGATGAACCATTTTCATTTTATGAACCAATGGGTTTGCGTCGATCCAAGCGTCGATGTGTACAACCGGAGCTTTACTCGGGTTGTAGTGATTTGGTTTGGACTGGGACATGCAAAAAAAGAAGAAATGAGTGTGAGGGTGATGGAAGGGTTAATTCATATTCATATGGAAGAGAGTTTTTTAGTTGCCAAGGAAAGATCAAATCATGGGACGTGAAATCAGTGGTATCTAATCTGAAGGATCATCAACCTCCCCTTGCTCATCATAGAAAACAAAAATCTCAACCTTTGGTTACTGTTGTTGAGGATGAAACTGATCAAATGGTCCATGAGGAGGACTCTCTTGACACTCATGTTCCTGGAAGTTTTTCAAGAGGAGGTTGTTCTTATCCAAGAGAACATCAACCTCCACTTGCTCATCAAAGAAAAGATAAATCTCAACCTTCTAGTAGTCATGTGAAGAAGGAAACTTGTGAAATGATCAACGAGGAGGATTATCTTGATACTCATACTCCTGACAATTTTTCTAGAGGTGAAAGGAAACATAAATCTCAACCTCCTATTCCTCATGTGAAGGATGGAATTGATGAAATTGTCACTAAGGATGATTCTCTTGATATTCATAGTACGGGAGATTTTTCAAAAGAGGATGGTAAAGTGGGTTCCAGGCATATTCACATGAATGGTCCCCGTAAAGTACAGAGAACCGGTACTTTCGAGTTAGACTTTTTGGAGGCTGAAGGTGCCTGGAAGGGTAAAAGTTCCCATAAGAAATTCCAAAGAAAGCGAGACTATTCTGCATTTGCAGTACATGAGACTTTTGACAATGGAGGGACATATAGAAAGAGAAACAATCGTGTGAGCATGCGTGGGGAAATGATAAAGAGATTTATGGAGAACATAAAGTCCTCAGTCAATAAAGAACATCCACTAGCTATTGATAAGTGGAACGAATTCCGGGCAACTAATTTCTTAAACAAAAGGGACAGTGGTAACGCTACCTCTCCAGACGAGGATGAGGAACCAGAAATTCAAATTCTGTGGAAACAAATGGAACTTTGCATGGCATCAACTTATCTTCTTGAAGATGGTGAGGTATGATTTCTAATCTTTATCGTCTTCTTGTTTGCATTATTGATATTGTTATATTGGTTGACAGAATCTCTTAAAAGCTGGAAGTTGTGAGGGTTTTGGATTTTTATGTCTTATTTGTGGTATCAGATGTCTGGTTCTGGGTGACAGATAGTTGAAAACAAAATTGAAGGGAACTTTATTGTATCATTAGTGTAAAGGCCATCAAATTGGGTCCTTTTGATGTGACTGCGGTCAAGGGGTGGGGATCTAATGCCTGATTTACCTACTGGAATTATTTTCAGGGTTCCAGTGTTGCTGAGGTTGCACAAGATACAAGTATACAGTGTGCACACGTTTGCCGACATGAATACAAACTCAATGAAGAAATTGGCATTGTTTGCCAATTTTGCGGCTTTGTGAACACTGAAATAAAGGACGTCTTACCAACCTTTGTAAGTCAAATACATGGACTCTGCATTACTGCATAAAGGATCAACTACCATATTTAGAAACTATTACTATTTTGTTAGATAAAATGAAGTTTTACGAAAATAGAGTGACAAAAAGGCTTTTTCTTCATTTTTTTACCAATGTATCATACATACATTCGATGACATTTTGAAATACAATCATACATTCAATAACATGGTCAAGTACAACCATACAAGAATTGTCAAATAGAAAGTATTGGTGACAACCCAACTGAGTGAACTGACCAAGAACAACCTGAACTAGTCATTGTTGGCTTTCAGTCTTCATTTTTAAGTTGGTCCATGGATTAGGTTCCTACTTTCTTACCCTGCTCTGTGGATTGTATCTTTATGTTAGGGTGGCATGCAATTCATTGTCACTAGTCCTTTATCCTTTAATTATGCAGTGGCGATTCCCAAGTTGGATTCCAAACAAGTGGCCACACAACGGAGAAAATGCAGAGCCAAATCCGAATGAAAATGTGGGATTGTTTGATCTTTTCCGCACTCCTGCTTCCCCAAACATGCCCTTATCAGAAGGGGACAATAATGTGTGGGCCTTAATACCCGATCTCAAAAGGAAATTACGGCTGCATCAAATGAGAGCGTTTGAATTTCTCTGGCGACACATTGCCGGTTCTTTGGTACCTACACTTATGGATCTAACCACCAAGAACAGAGGTGGTTGTGTTATCTCTCACTCTCCTGGGGCAGGTAAAACTATGCTCATCATTGCATTCCTTGTGAGCTACTTGAAGTTGTTCCCTGGATCACGCCCTTTGGTTCTTGCTCCAAAAACAGCACTCTACACCTGGTCCAAAGAAACAATTAAGTGGGAAATCCCTGTTCCAGTTTATCAAATCCACAGTGGTGTAACCTACAGAGATCAAGTCTTAAGAAAGAAATTGGGAGTATCTCCTGAACCTGGATTCCCAAAACCCGACCAGGATGTTTTATATGTTGCAGACTGCATGGAAAAAATTCAAAAGTGGCTTGATCACCCTAGTGTGCTTCTAATGAGTTATTCCTGTTTCATGATGCTCACACGAGATGATTCAAAAGATGCTCACAGATGGTATTTAGGCCAGTTGTTGAGACAGTGTCCTGGGATCCTAGTTCTTGATGAGGGGCATAACCCTAGAAACAATAAATCAAGATTGAGGAAGGCTTTGATGAAAGTTGAGACCAGGTTGAGAATTTTGCTATCCGGTACTTTGTTTCAGAATAATTTCAGAGAGTATTTCAACACTCTCACTTTGGCAAGACCGAGGTTTGTCAATGATGTGTTGAGGAAGTTAGACCGAAAGTTCGAGACTAGGAAGAAAGGTGGAAAAACACGCACTGCACTTGAAAACAAAGCAAGAAGATTTTTCCTTGATCAAATTGCTAGTAAGATCGATTCAAGTGTAGCAGAAGAAAGAATGCGTGGTTTGAATTTGCTGAGGAATTTAACAAGTAGCTTTATAGATGTATACGACGGAGGAAGCTCTGTCAATCTTCCCGGGTTACAATGTTACACCCTAATGATGAAGTTGACACCAAAACAACAAGAGCTTCTGGAAAGAATTCGAAATCAAATCGCTAAGAACCAAGGGTATCAACTGGAAAAGGAATTTCTGGTCACTCTACTTTCGATACATCCTTGGTTGCTCAAAACTACACCTGCTTCGGATCAATATTTCAACAAGGAAGAACTTGAAGGTCTTGAGAAATACAATCTTGACCTGAAGTTGGGTTCCAAGGTTAGGTTTGTGATGAGGCTAGTGCCTCAATGCCTCCTGAGGGAAGAGAAGGTTTTAATCTTTTGCCACAATATTTCCCCAATTAATCTATTTGTTAATTTATTTGCATCCTCCTACGGGTGGAGGAAAGGGGAAGAGGTTTTGGTCCTTCAAGGGGAAATGGAACTATTCGAACGTGGAGTAGCAATGGATAAGTTTGAGCAGCGGGAAGGGGTATCAAAAGTAATGCTGGCTTCAATCACAGCTTGTTGCGAGGGCATTAATTTGACTGCAGCGTCAAGAGTGATCTTATTGGATCCAGAGTGGAACCCTTCTAAGACAAAGCAAGCTATAGCGCGGGTTTTTCGTCCCGGCCAGGAGAAAGTGGTATATGTTTATCAGCTTTTGGCTAGTGGCACCCTGGAAGAAGACAAGTACAATTGCACCGCGTGGAAGGAAAGGGTTTCGAGCATGATTCTTTTCAGCGAGGAGCACGTGGAGGATCATTCCCAGGGGCAAGCTGTAAAGATAGAGGATGATGTGCTAAGGGGGATAGTGGAGGAAGATAGAGCTAGTTTGTTCCACAAGATCACAAAGAATGAGAAAAGCTTCAAATGGGCGGGTGGTCAGAGGTAACTAATAACTTCCTTCTCCCTGTTCTCGTTGTGTCATCTGTTTTTGTACGTGGAAGTTGTATATATAATATCTGGGTATATATGCACCCGTACGTATCACCTGGTTTTTTTGTGTCACCTGAGATGTGCAGGTGAATGGTATTTCGCCAAAGCTGGAAATTTTGCTTTCCTAGCTTACTATATGTACCGTTGTTTAACGGCAAGCTAGACTTGAACAAAATGGAAGGATACGTCCTTTTTTTGGTGTTCTGTAATTTTACTACATTTCCCCATGGAAATGCATGACATAATATAATTACATATACAATCAGAGCTTTCCTAGGAGGCTAGGAGCTTTAGAAAACCCTCCTAGTATTTTCTAATTACGTTTTCTTTTTCATTATCTTTTCGTCAAAATTCATCTCGACGAGAGGAATCAAAGAATGTATAAAAATATCGACTGAAATTGAAAAAACTTCAAAAAAGACGATCTCTTTTTCATCTTTTTTTTTTTTTTGGTTTGATCGCTCAGCAACTCTCTTTATACCGTCTTAATGATCTGGTTTTTTTTTTTCTTTTCATTATCAGTAAATAATGCTTAGATTTTTAGATTTGATAACAGTACGACTCCTCAAATTATTTTGTTCTACTGCAACTGCCAATCCACCTTGGTGGAGTTCACTGGTTGGCACTAACAATGATTCTTTCATTCATCATTCATGTAAATATGAGCAGGGTCGGACCGGGGTTCGAGGGGGTATTTGGTCCAGTACTCCTCCCAATTTTCTTCCTATTTATAGTAACACTTTTGGATTTTTTTTACTGAAGAGTGGTTTCCGCAAGCTAGGTCAAATTTGTAATCCTACGTCTGCCACTGAATATAAGAGGTGAAAACTGGTTGAACTGTAATACCGAACAAATGAAATGTTCATAATTAAAATATACTCCTGTCACAAGCACTCTGATCCTGCTGATTCCATATGTTCTTTTCATTCCTTGGTTTCTCTGGTCTTTGGCCCTGTTTGCGTCCTATGTCAATCACCCTTTGTCTCTGTTATGCGACTTGAAAAGGGACCTTGCTAGGTGCTCTTTACTATTACAAAATCTATAGGTACACAAATGTAAAACCGAAAAGCTGAAGCGACCGACAGTGGGGTACCTCGTGCTCGCTGGTACCTGGTCGGTATCCCAGCCGTCGGTACCTGTAGTAGTGTTGATGTAAAACGCAACTCGAGTCACGATTGCGTTTTGAAGGTGGCGTTGTGTCGTGAAATGTTCTGAATTAGCACTATTGTTTTACTACCTGTCTTGTGGCCTTGTCTTTAAATTTTAAGATTAACGTGTTCTTGGAAATGTTATTTGTCCAGTTGGTCTTCTCCTTTGAAAGTGGCACCACGATCTTTCGTTTTAAGCTTGTTTTTTCGGGCAAAATCTATACTAATAAACTGAGTGATTATTCTAAAAATGTCTATGCGTGTAAACAAAGTAATATCCATAGCCATTCGATCGATATTATCATGCTAAGCTTGTAGCCGTTGGATCACTTCTTTCTAAAGGGATAAGAAGAATATTGTCGTAATAAATCTTCCCCCCTCTCTCTTCTCACTTTTGGGGAATGTATCATTCTTTGAATGTTACCTTTTTATGATTTTCTAAATTAAGCTCTCGTGTTGCATAATATTTCAGTTGCCCCACTAAATTGGCTTTGGACTAATTTTTTTGGCATCCGTTATTAAAATAAAAACTGTAAAAGGTTCAATGTTTTTCCATAGACTCGAACGTCAAACCCCCCATTGACAGGTAAGTGATACAACTAGATGGACTATAAGCCATATTTTGACAACCCAATTAGCAGACCTGCGACCAAACTGCAAAAAGGAATCGAACGTTATTCAATCCAATTCTCCAGTGAAATCCAATTGATGTAAAATGGGGCAAAAAGTTTCAAAAATTCTGATAACCACAACCAAACAAAAACACATTCACTCACTCACAGAAGACATGTAAATACAAGAGTCCATGCCATTTCATCAAAATGACACTCTCATCAGAATAGGATCCAACCCATTCACCATATCAATGTTGTAAAAGAAAGCCTTGAAATTTAGGAGTTTGCTCCCACTTAAGGTCTTAGATTCGATTCTTTTTGCCAACAAACTCTTGGCGCCATTGGAGATTATGCCCAGTTGTTACCTCCAGGGCTTCGGAATTAGTCGAGGCGCTCAGACATCCGGTTATCAAAAAAAAAAAATGTTGTACAAGAAGTCATGAGCAAGTGCTTCCAAAAAATTCTACGAGAATAGCCCTCAATTAATTGTTTTCTATAGCTCAAGTTTGAGAAACTACGAATTGAAACCAAAAAAACAATCTCAAATAAGCAAAACAAGATAATGAACAGTAATACTAATAAATAGTAGTAATAAATTAGAGTAATAAGAGCATTAAGATTTCTTAAATCAGACTGACCAAACGAACTCACCAATTTGAAGATTTCTTAAATTTGCTACAGTTACTTAACAAATTTGGTGACCTACTGTTCACTCACCAAAAGAAAGGAAAGAGAGAAGAGTAAAAGTTTGAATAGAGAGTCTGATTCTGTAAGTTTTTGATAAAGTGACTTGCTAAAGTTTGAATAAATAGTCTGATTTTGTGAATTTTTAAAAAAGTGACTTGCTAAATTATAAAATGTATTTTTGAAGTTAAATTTGATATTTTTTTTGATGTATCAGATAAAGATGTCCTAACAGGGTTTTTGCACGATCCATGACTCAGCCTTATCTTTACATTTCCGCCCCACCAGGTCTACTTCTCATCTCTGTACATTAATGCCAATGTCTGGCGTTGCTCCCTATAAGTAGAGTCCTGGCCTGGCTATGAGTTTTAGCACCTCAGAGAGAGATCTCCTAGGGATTAGCAAGTAGGGGCTGAGTGTTTAGGAGCCTCATTTTCAACTTCTCATTTTTGTTTTTTTATATTTTTGGGATTAGCAAGTATGGTCGGAATGTATTTTTGTTTTGAAATTGATAGGAGTGTTAGAGAGAAATATACATAATACATTTTGCAACAAAAGTAGTGTTTGAAAGACATGTACAAGATATGTTTTGTAGGTCTTTTTATTAAAGAAATGAGAAAATGGGAAAATGAGAAGTCAAAAATCTCTTCAACCCCATTTTTCACTTCTCCTCTCTGACTCTCAAAATTGAAAACTCATTCCTAAAATGCGTTTTGTAATGAGGCTGCCAAACAGCCATAAGTTGAAAATGGGAAAATGAAAAAGCCAAAAAGTTGACTGCCAAACGCCCTCGTAGAAAATCAGAGTGTGGGGAGGTGAGAGCCTCACTTATAAAGCTTGTGGTTTCCGGTTCCTAATAATTGCTCTGATTTTTCCGTGAGAGTACCTCATTTTGAGAAACTACGTAAAATACTTTGGCCTTGTTTGGTTTAGGTCTCAAGACTCAAATTTAAATTTTTTTACCCTATTTTCCTCCAATCATTATCTCTATTTCCAATCATTAACACATATTTTCAATCATTTCTCTTTCTCTCTCTCTTTAATCATTACCCATATTTTTAATTATTACATCTATTTCTCTCTCTCCACTCAAAACCCAAAACCGAAACCGAAACCGAAACCGAACAAGATCTCTATGTTCAATGTGTATGTATATGTTTGGTTTGGATCCTTTAGGCACAAATTTGCTAAAGTCAGTTTTTTTTTTAAATTATTGGTTCATCTCTCATTGAATCTAAAAATTACTCCCTCCGTCCCAATTTCTTGGTCCTTCTTTCCATTTTTGGATGTCCCAAAATATTTGTCCCACTTCTAAAAACATCCATAAAAACTGGGTCACTTTCCAATTTTACCCTTAAAAAGTACTTTTTCCATCTTAATTGGCTAGTCTATTATCTTTTATTTTATAACGGTTTTTATGATTTTAAAAATTTTGTATAATAAAACTAATTGATATTTATCAAACAAGATCCATATTGAATATGTTTTGACTTTCATATAATAAATTAGCCTCACAAATTTGGTCACAGTAATATTGACTGGATTTAGGGGCAAAATAGAAAAGTCAATACAAAGTTTTCACACCCCTTAAAAACCCACTTACCCAAAAGGGGCCAAGAAATTGAGACGGAGGGAGTAATTTTTTTTTATCAAAATCTTGAAAACAAATTCATTGAAGACAAAAAAAAAAAAATCTAAAATAGATAAACTTTTTGAATTATTTTTGTCCTTATTCAAAAAAAAAATTAATTTTGTTAGTACAAATTTTAAATTTTTAGATTTCTCTTACTTAGACGAACCAATAATTCATGCTTAAAAGAATTGACAGATAAAAATAAACAGACTCAATTATTTATTTGTCATTTGAGTACAGACATTCCACTTGGCGCGCGACTCCCAAGGACCTCCACTCTAGTGCTCTGCCTTCTCGATCATTCTCATGCATTTGCTGGAAAACGCTTCAATCGCAATTTTCTGGCTCCAATTCGCCGGGATCTGACATCATCAACCCAATTCCGGTACAGAATTACTTCAATTACACGTAATCGCTCCGCCCTCTCTCCGATTTTCGTAGAAACAATTTCTGCTAATTTCTGCATTTTGTATCCTGTTTTCATAATCTCTGTTACGGTCCACAGTGCTGCAAACAGAACGAGCCAATTCGAGCTTTGCAGTGTTCAAGCTCGACTCGTTCAAAACTAGTCTAGTTCGAGCTCGACTCGAGCTAAAGTAATCGAGCTCATGCTGAGCTCGTTTGGTATCTAGGTGTTTTAGTGTTGTGAGTTTACTAAACAAGTCTCAGTAAATGAGCCGAGCTTCTACAAACAAGCCGAGTTTCATAATTCAAGTTGTGTTACATCTAACTCAAGCTTGGCTTGTTTACTAAAGAGCTTAAAATTTGAGCTCGAGCCTCAAGTGATCGTGAACAGCTCGGTTTGTGTGCGGCCTTTACAGAACTGTTCTATGCATCATCGCGCTGACCTCTTGACTTTAACCTTTTCAGAAAACAATGCATACATTTTTGCTTACTTTCCAGCTAACTAGACTGATACTGAGGATTATAAAAAAACAAAGCTTTTCACACTTTGAAGGTTACTGTTGGTGTTTTTCGCTGATTTGTATCTTTAGCTATGTATTGTCGCTATAGAGCAACATCAATTAATTCTGTAGTACTATTTTTTTAATCATAGTGAAACAGTTGCAGCACTATGCAGTGAATTGCGTAAATTTAGGGTTCTTGTGTATTTGTGATTTGTATATCTTTACTTTTTAACTCATCTTCTAGAATTTGTGGTTTTTAATTTTGGATATCAGATGTGCATGTGGTGTGGGGATGTATGATTGTTCTTGGTTGTTTAATGTCCAGAATTATTGGTGGTCGATAGAGTTGGTCTAATGGTCTCAGCTATTAAAAAGTTTCATTTTAGCGAAAGACTCGATAGTTCATTGAGTTAGAATTAGTGCCAACAATTGTTGATCAGCTGTAGTATTAGTGACTTGCTTTGTGAAATCCAATTGTCTTGCTCAAATGAAGACTGGTTGTGGTACCCTGCCATCTTTTTTTCTAAGCTGAGATTAAATTCTTCAATGGCATGAAGAGGGGTACCTGTTTATTTTTTTTTTCCCCAATTAAACTAGGTTAATTGTATGTTATTAAGTGGATGTGATCTGTACATTTTGAAGTGAATATACAGAAACAGGAAAATGAGTGAGTATGCACTTTGGCGGTTGAATAAATCTTCATATTGATCATCTATAGATAAAATTATCTCGTGAGATTGAAGGGAATTTTGCATGCATGTAAACTTGTTATTTTAAGCATACAGATCATTTCAAAATTGATTCTGTATACTTGACTGCCTTTTAAATAGGGATGCATAAGTGGCTTGGCTGTGAATCTGTGATTATGGCAACTAGTCTGAATTACAAGAATAAAGATTTCTTATACATGATTTCTTACACACGCGCGCGTGCATGTTTGGTTTTCTGTTTACTGATTGCATTTAGGAAAATAGCGTGCAGCTCGAGAATACGCTAAAGCCAATGACCCAGTCATTTAACGCTGGTTTTATAGGCCTCCTGCGGGTACCAGTCATGGACCTCATGGTTGACTATGTTGAAATAGTAAAATTTGGCCATATAACATTACTACTATTATTTACCAACTTTTGACAAACGTGGTATACTCATTGGTGAGGCGAATTTAATATTCAAGTTTTTAACTTCTGTTCAGGATTTGTGTGTGCGTGTGTGTGTCTGTGTAGAGCAGATCGACCATGAATGTTAACAGGCATGAATGCTGATTAAAGATGAATTGCAGGTACACAATTTCACACTGGAATATTTTGCTGGGAGCGAAGGGAAGACTGATGTCACTGGTTAAGTAGTCATGAGGACAAGGAGTATTCATCAAAGCACACATCCTATTGATGCATGTCGTAAGAATGAATATCCTGACTTCCCTTTCCTCGCACCATTTTTGTTTTTTCTAGACAATGTTGAAGTTTAAACAAATTTAGTTCGACTTTAGTTCTCATGTTAATTTCTAATAACCAGTGTGAACCCTTTTTAGAATTTTCTTCTAAAGTTGACATTATCTGTACACGATATGCAATAATTTCCAAACTTGCTCACTCTAGTAAAGAAATGAAAAAAAGTCTAGTTTTCTTAGACCGTTTGACTCCAATTTTGGTTTTGAGGTTGTAATACGGCATTACCAAATGAAACAAAAGTGCTAGGATCTCAATGCTGAAAGCTTGTATGATGCATCGATCCCACCGCAGCGTACACAAAAGCCCTACCCCTGAAATTTGAGTTAACCTAAGGCATTACCAAAAGGCATTTTGTTTCTGTATGATTAAGTGATGGGGCAAATGTAATTAAAATCATAGGAGTGATGGTAGGACATAGAAACTAGGTTCTACCCCTGAAATGACAGAAATTCTTTTGGTGCCATGAAACAGTTGGATTCTTTCCAAATTTTGACACAGAAGAATAGAATGTCTTTAAAGTGTCACTAAGACTATTGTTCCATGATATGTGTGGAAGTAATCGTGCTAAGTTACTTATCAATAGGAAATATATTTGCACTCTTTATTCATATGGTCTCTGAGTTTTGTTCTTTCTATGGCATCCGACAGCGTTCGAGGCATTCTGCCATGGTTCGTGGAGAACTGTTGAATGCTTACAAATTAGGGCTGGGGCTAAAACCATGCTTTTAGCAGGTGATGGAGATGTGTTGGAAGAAGATGTACCCATCACAAACCTTCGAATAAGGTCAAGAAAAGCAACTTCGTCAGATTGCACCTGCTTTTTAAGGCCTGGACTCGATGTTTGTGTGCTTTCAACGTGTCAACTTACAGGAAGTTCAAGCGAAGAGGAAAATCTGGAGCCTGTAAGTCGCCATTTCTATTAGATGGAGCTGCGAAACCTTGCACTTAATCACATACTAATTTTTTACCTCAAAACCCTTCAGATCATGCTTTCAGTGAGTTGAATTGCTTTTATATGTATGTAACATTTATGCGCATTCATTTTACGGTTATAACATCTTTGGATATGACCAAATCTTTCTTGTATTCTGCAAATACTTTGTCATATAAATTGCGTGATAGGCATTTATTAGCAAACTCGAATAATGTCTAGGGGCAATTTCCTCCCATGAGGGATTCCAAGAGTATATTTTTGTGTCTTGGTTATGCTTGGTTCCAGTACTTTCTTTACTGTATAGGTAAGTTTTAGCATGAGTGGTATATAAATTGTTCTTCTTTGAAAAACAGTGATCGTGAGACAGTAATGTTCAAACGATGTGATAACCAAAGTCGTGTCGAAATTGTATAAGATCCCCATCAGTGCAATATGCATAAGTTGACAGTTTATTACCTACTTTAGTTGTCGTCTCTTTGATTTCCTGGTCAAGTTATTTCTTCAGAAACACTTGCTTGTTTATACACATGTTTCTTGCCTTGAGAAGGGTATGTGTCATCTTTTATGATTGTTATACCCTTTTTATGTAGGTCTGGTTAGATGCAAAAATAAGTTCGGTTGAGAGGAAGCCACATGAATCCAAGTGTACTTGCAAATTTTATGTTAGCTTCTATGTTACACAAGGCCCTCTTGGTGTGATGAAGAAAAGACTTCGGAAAGATACAGTGATGGTGCAAACTGATCAAATTTTCATCCTTCAAAAGCTGCAAAGGAACCCCTCTCAAAATGAGCACTATCGTTGGCACATCTCGGAGGACTGCTTTACACTGAAGGAATGCAAATTGATTCCAGGAAAGTTCTCACACGATGTTTCTTGGTTACTTGTTGCATCTGTTCAGAAGAAAATTGAAGTTGATGTCAGGTCAATCCAAAATAGGATTGTCTATCAAGTTGTGGAAGATGAACGTGACAAGCATTCGCCAAGTTCGGAATGCAATTCAAAGGCGTTGAATTTCAAGTTAGAGAATGGAATTTCAGTCCCTTTGATTATCCCATTTATTGTGGGGAAGCGAACTCATTATTACCAGGACAAAGATGAACCATTGTCATTTTATGAACCAATGGGTTTGCGTCGATCCAAGCGTCGATGTGTACAACCTGAGCTTTACTTGGGCTGTGGTGATTTGTTAGACTCGGATGCTGACGTGGTTTGGATTGGGACATGGAAAACAAGAAGAAATGAATGTGAGGGTGATGGAAGGGTCAAATCAAGGGACGTGAAATCAGTGGTATCCAATCTGAAAGATCATCAACCTCCTTTTGCTCATCATAGAAAACATAAGTCTCAACCTTTGGTTACTGTTGTTAAGGATGAAACTGATCAAATGGTCCATGAGGAGGACTCTCTTGACACTCTTGTTCCTGGAAATTTTTCAAAAGGAGGATGTTCTAATCCAAGAGAACATCAACCTCCACTTGCTCACCAAAGAAAGGATAAATCTCAACCTTCAAGTAGTCGTGTGAAGGAGGAAACTGGTGAAATGGTCAATGAGGGGAATTCTCTTCATACTGATATTCCTGGCAATTTTTCTAGACGTGAAAGGAAACGTAAATCTCAACCTCCTATTTCTCTGGTGAAGGATGGAACTGATGAAATGGTCAATAAGGAGGATGGTGAGGTGGCTTCTGGGTATATTCACATGAATGGTCCCCATAAAGTACAGAGAACTGGTACTTTCGAGTTAGACTTTTTGGGGGCTGAAGGTGCCTGGAAGGGTAAAAGTTCCCATAAGAAATACCAAAAAAAACGAGACTATTCTTCATTTGCAGTACGTGAGAGTTTTGACAATGCAGGAACATATAGAAAGAGAAACAATCGTGCGAGCATGTGTGGGGAAATGATAAAGAGCTGTATGGAGAACATAAAGTCGTCAGTCAATAAAGAACATCCACTAGCTATTGATAAGTGGAACGAATTCCGGGCAACTAATTTCTTAAACAAAAGGGACAGTGGTAATGCACCCTCCCCAGACAAGGATGAGGAACCAGGAATTCAAATACTGTGGAAACAAATGGAACTTTGCATGGCATCAACTTATCTTCTTGAAGAGGTTGAGGTATGATATCTAAACTTTGTCGTCATCTTGTTTGCATTATTGATATTGTTATATTCATATATTGGTTGACAGAATACATAGAAGCTGGAAGTTGTGAGGGTTTTGAGTTTTCATGTCTACTTGTGATATCAGATGTCTGGATCTGGGTGACAGATAGTTGAAAACAAAATTGAAGGGAACTTTATTACATAGTCATTTGTTAGTGTAAAGGCCATTAAATTGGGTCGCTTTTCTTGTATCTGGAGTGGGGATCTAACGCCTGATTTACCTACTGGAATGCTTTTCAGGGTTCCAGTATTGTTGTGGTTGCACAAGATACAAGTATACAGGGTGCACACATTTGCCGACATGAATACAAACTCGATGAAGAAATTGGCATTGTTTGCCAATTTTGCGGCTATGTGAGCACTGAAATAAAGGACGTCTTCCCAACCTTTGTAAGTCAGACACGGACTCTGCCAAGGGTCAACTTACTATATTAAGAAACTATTTTGTTTGATAAAATGGTTTTTTACATAAATAGAGTGACAAAAAGGCATTTTCTCCATTTTTGCAATGTATCATACATACATTCAATGTCATGGTCAAGTACAACCATACAAGAAGTGTCCAATAGAAAGTATCGGTAACAACCCAACTGACCAAGAACAACCGTCAACCTGAACTAGTCATTTGTTGGCTTTCAGTCTTAATTTTTAAGTTGGTCCATGGATTTAGGTTCCTACTTCCTTACCCTGCTCTGTGGACTTTATCCTTATGCTAGGGTTGCATCTATTCCATGCAATTCATCATCACTAGTCCTTTATCATTTAATTATGCAGTGGAAATGCCCAAGTTGGATTCCAAACAAGTGGCCCCACAACGGAGAAAATCCAGAGCTGAATCCGGATGAAAATTTGGGATTGCTTGATCTTTTCCGCACTCCTGCTGCACCTAACATGCCTTCCTCAGAGGAGGACAAAACTGTGTGGGCCTTGATACCCGATCTCAAAAGGAAATTACGGCAGCATCAAATGAGAGCATTTGAATTTCTCTGGAGACACATTACCGGCTCTTTGGTACCTACACTTATGGGTCTAACAACCATGAACAGAGGTGGTTGTGTAATCTCTCACTCCCCTGGGGCTGGTAAAACTATGCTCATCATTGCATTCCTTGTGAGCTACTTGAAGTTATTCCCTGGATCACGCCCTTTGGTCCTTGCTCCGAAAACAGCACTCTACACCTGGTCCAAAGAAACAATTAAGTGGGAAATTCCTGTTCCAGTTTATCAAATCCACGGTAGTAGAACCTACAGAGGTGAATTCTTGAGAAAGAAATTGGGAATATCTCTTGAACCTGGATTCCCAAGACCTGACGGGGATGTTTTGCATCTTGTGGACTGCATGGATAAAATTCAAAAGTGGCTCGATCACCCGAGTGTGCTTCTAATGAGTTATCCCTCTTTTTTGACACTGACACGAGAAGATTCAAAAGTTGCTCACAGACGGTATTTAGGTCAGTTGTTGCGGCAATGCCCTGGCATTCTCATTCTTGATGAGGGGCATAACCCTAGAAACAATAAATCAAGGTTGAGGAAGGCTTTGATGAAAGTTGAGACAAGGTCAAGAATTTTACTCTCTGGTACGTTGTTTCAGAATAATTTTGGAGAGTATTTCAACACTCTCACTTTGGCAAGACCAAGTTTTGTTAATGATGTGTTGAGGAAGTTAGACCGAATGTCTGACACGAGAAAGAAAGGTGGAAAAACACACACTGCACTTGAAAACAGAGCAAGAAGATTGTTCATTGGTAAAATTGCTAGGAAGATCGATTCAAGTGTAGCAGAAGAAAGAATGCGTGGTTTGAATTTGCTGAGGAATTTAACAAGTAGCTTTATAGATGTATACGATGGAGGAAGCTCTGTCAATCTTCCCGGGTTACAATGTTACACCCTAATGATGAAGTCGACACCAAAACAACAAGAGCTTGTGAAAAAACTTAAAAATCAAATCTCCAAGTACAAAGGGTTTCCAATGGAAAAGGAGTTTCTGGTCACTCTACTTTCTATACATCCTTGGTTGCTCAAAACTACAGCTGCTTCTAGTCAATTTTTCAACAAGAAAGAACTTGAGGGTCTCGAGAAATACAAGTTTGACATCAAGTTGGGTTCCAAGGTGAGGTTTGTGATGAAGCTAGTGCCTCAATGCATCATGAGGAAAGAGAAGGTTTTGATCTTTTGCCACAATATTTCCCCGATTAATCTATTTGTTAATTTATTTGCATCCTCCTACGGGTGGAGGAAAGGGGAAGAGGTTTTGGTCCTTCAAGGGGAAATGGAACTATTTGAACGTGGAATTGCAATGGATAAGTTTGAGCAGAAGGAAGGGGTGTCAAAAGTAATGCTGGCTTCAATCACAGCTTGTTGTGAGGGCATTAATTTGACTGCAGCGTCAAGAGTGATCTTATTGGATCCAGAGTGGAACCCTTCTAAGACAAAGCAAGCTATAGCGCGGGCTTTTCGTCCCGGTCAGGAGAAAGTTGTGTATGTATATCAGCTATTGGCTAGTGGCACTATGGAAGAAGACAAGTACAATCGGACCACATGGAAGGAAAGGGTTTCGAGCATGATTCTTTACAGCGAGGAGCACATGGAGGATCATTCCCAGGGGCAAGCTGAAAAGATCGAGGATGATTTGCTAAGGGAGATAGTGGAGGAAGATGGAGCTAGATTATTCCATAAGATCACAAAGAATGAGAAAAGCTTCAAATGGGCGGGTGGTCAGAGGTAACTAATAACTTCTTTCACCCTGTTCTCGTTGTGTTGTCTCTGTTTTTGTACATGGAAGTTGTATATATGTGGGTATATGCACCCGTACATATCACCTTCTTTTTTATGTCACCTAAGATATGTAGGCGAATGGTATTCGCCAAAGCAGGAAATTTTGCTTTCCTAGCTTATCATTGTACTGTTGTTTAAGGGCAAGGTAGACTTGAAGCAGAATGGAAGGATAAGTCCTTTTTTGGTGTTTTGTAGTTTTACATCACAACACTACATTTTCCTATAGAAATGCACGACATAATAGAATTACATATACTGTTATACCCAATCAGAGCTTTCCTAGGAGCTTTAGAAAACCCTCCTAGGATTTTCTAATTACCTTAGTTTAATGCCAACTCTGTCATAGACAGTGTTTATAGTTTATACCATAAAGATTTGTAGAGCACGACTTCGGTTGTCAAACTTTAATATGCTTAGACATATAGGAGTAGTTGCAATTTTGTTTTATGTTTATGCAGACGAGATACTGCACAATTGTACAAACATATTTCTGTTTTCTGCATTGCCAGGGGATGTCTAGTTAACTATTTTACGGTGGGTTTTCTTTTTGTCCAAACTTGCATGGCACCTACCCATATGCTGGATTCTGTGCGCATAATTTTGCTGCTTAGGCCTTGGGTCATATAATCATCCTGTAGAACTCGGCAACTCACTGCTCCCGCAAGTCTCGTTCTTTGCTCCCACTCTTGATCCTTGCCGCGAATTTTAATAGTTCAGAATGTCTTTGAAAGACTTTTTCGCGTTCTTGCACTCACACTCATGCATGCACTCGAATTATGTTACTTAGAGACTCATATCAGGCTTTGAACTCATTGCATATTTGGAGGATTTACAAATTACAAGCCGCTTGGAAGCTAACAAGAGTCTGTAAGCTGTGTCAACTTTTATGAAAGTGATTTTCACACTCTCTAACGGGCCGTGTACCCAAAAAAGGTCTAACGGGCCACACTCCTAGATGAAAGATTAAAGGGATATAAAGGAGTTGGGCTAAAGGCTTCTCAAGTATGGACCATATCTCCCAGTGGAGACTCGGGCTTTCAATTTTACAGTGTTCTTAGAACTGAACAGTGTGTGATGTACACAAACAATCTTACATAAAGAGAGATTGCTAGAAATAGAAGTCCAAAGAACTTGTGCTTACAAGGGTAGTTCTATGGGCAACCAACACTAGAAAGTATCATAACTTAGCTTATAGTACGCTTGCGTGTACCATAGATTCTCCTCCATATGACCAAAAATTAATGTTGGAATCCCAGAGTAGTAAAGTTCACGGATGTTTGATTCTCTTAAAGTATATTGATCTATGTTTGTGTTCTTACATATGCATTGGTGGATTTGGGAACAACTATTTTGCATCTACCTGACAATGGAAGTATAAAACTATGAGCATGTGAAACTGCCATCCGGTGTTTCTAGAGCAGTGTTTCAGAGATCTTTTTCAATGCGCCCATATGTTTTGTTATGAGTTCTACATTGATGTGCAGTGAAAGAGGCCTTTGTCGTACTAGCATTTCAAAACTGAGCAACTTTTCAGTGTCATGAATGGGGTTGGATGAATTTTCTAAGCAGGATTGTTTAACCGTACCAAGAGTACAAGAAAATTGAACGTTTTTCATCACAACATTTTTCCTTGGCAAAAGTATATACCAGTTCTACGACACAATGTTAGTCTAGCTAGCAGAGATAGTTACAGGCTTTCAATTGATCTTTCCGAAGAATTAGATGGTCTTCCTGAAAGAGGCCTTTAAAGAGAATCCTTCGCGTAAATTACTCTGGGAAGTTCGCGATGTTCATCTATCATGGTGGTTACCATGAAGGTTTCCCCAGTCCTCCCCAATGCAGGGGTATAGTATATATTACACGAGATGGGTGTATATCTGTTTGGAGATACGCGCCCGTTTCATACAATACTTTGATCCCATAATGCAGGAAACATAGACTGTTGAGAAAATTAACAGAAGCAGTTAATAACTGATACTCCTACATTGATCGATGACTTTATTCTTTTCATTTCTTTTTTATCAGGAACAAGACTACATTCAGTTCATCGTTCCCTTTTGTGTACCCTTCACCTGACACCATCAAAAGTCTCAATCAGCTGCTAATATTTTACTGTATTATGTATAATATATACTGTGTATACATGGTATATATGGGAAAGAATCACACTGGAGAGAGAGAGAGCCATGTGAAACTGGTTTTCGGGAATGTTGTAAAACTTGAGCTCACCTAGCCTATAATGGATGTAGTGTAAAAGAGTGTGTGATATGTGATGTTCTGGGATATTCCAACACCACACATTCTCGTGGAGTCAACAACTAAATGTACAAACCCTATATAAATGTGTGGTGTTGAATGATCTAAAATCACGTGGCAGTGCTTCGCGACACGTGGCCGTGCTTCGCGACTACTGATTAATTACTCCTTTAGTAGGTGTTAAATTGTTTAATAATATAGGAGTAAGATTGTTCTTGATTCCATGCTTAGCCAACATGAGCGTCTTAAACCTCCTACTGGTATCAAGTGGACTAGTATTTAAGAATTTCACAATTCCAACTTGACATTAATTAGGATGAACTTTTTCTTTATTATGTGAAATCTCCTCCTCATTCGTCCCAGTATGTAAGATTGATTTCCATATGCGTTTTCTTACTCCATCTCAAACTTTTAGAAATTTTGGGGGCAAATCGGATAGCGTACACGTGGTGCTCGAGTGTCAATCTCGGCCGTCCAAACACTTTTAGACGGCCCAGATTTCTCTCCCCTCTCTCTCCTCTTTTGGACGGCCGAGATTTACACTGGGTACTGCCATGTGTACCCAGCCGGCATCCAAGTTTTTCTCCTTACAGCTATATATGTGTATTAAATATTCTTAGCCAACCTATAGTAGTCCAAAAAGTTCTATTCAGATCACTTCCAAAATAACAATGGACAAACAAGAAAACCATTGGATATTTAATATATGCATGTTGGATTAATTTTTAGTTTTTTGAACTGGATTAATTTTTAGTTAAATACTTCAAAAATAGACAATGTGACCTTGAATATATAATATACATGTTGGATTAATTTTTAGTTAAGGGGAATGATTTCCACACCCCCCAAATTGTTATCTACACTCCCTTTTCGTCTTCTAGTGAGATTTTCATGTGTAAAAATCTCCCTAAAAGACAAAAAGGGAGTGTAGATAACAATTTGGGGGGTGTGAATATCAATTACCTTTAGTTAAATACTTCAAAAATATAATACAAGTGGTTCTTGGTTCTCAAACAATCTCGAATGCTAGGTATCTAGACTCTAGCTAGTGGGCCAATAATTGAATTGATTAAGCATTTTGAAAGTTGATATTAACATTCACTCTCTCTCACACACACACACATTGGGCAGAAAAGATTCATTTCCTTGACTTTTTGTCTCTTTTATTTCTTTTCAATTTTAAAAAAATTGGCACTGCCGGCTCATTAATTTTGGAGACTTGAAACGGATTTATTAGATGAGGTCTTCCATGTATTTTGCATAATAGAAATTTTCAACACATATCCTCCAAAAAAAATCATTACAAGTATCATTACAATATATAATAGACTTACATGTTTGGGGGCCCTTATTTTTTATATTTTTTGAGGGGCCCGAAGTGGTAGCTTTATTGGCTTATGCCATGAGCCGGCCCTGAATATTAGCTGTGTCTCTATCTTTCAAGCAGCCTTGTATGTCGTATGTGGTAATTAATTGGTCATCAAAATAGCTATTAGAGTGCTATATATTAGTTTTATGTTTTTTTAAATTCTCCTGTGCATGAATGTGTTTCGGGAAATACATACACTGCATCACGAGCTAGGCAGATTTATAATTTAATTAGTCAGTAAAATAACTGATTTTCATTTTTTATAATTGTACGACTCCTCAAGTTGCTAGTATTTTATTTTATGTATATAAACCATAAAAAGGACCTCCTATCAGAAATCCCATATATTTATGTGCCGATAAAATGTCCGCTTATTATTCTACTAACCAATTTCCTTTTCATACCTTTCCTGTTTAGCCTTAACATCATTTTCAATCATATTCCAACCTAATTTAATTTCCTTTGGAAATCACGTACCAATTAACCGGTACCGTCATAATTTTATTTTCAATTCAAAGTATTGCGAAAGACAATCACCCGCTTTAGTTTGCGTTTGACTTTCATTCACGTGCTATCAAATCGTATGGTGCATTAAGTCATACGAAATTTCGTTCCAATTTTAATTGGATTTTAGTTAGTGGACAATGAATTAGTTAGTCAATTGATCCAGTTGATACCGCGCTATCAAAAAATCACTATCTTTCTTTCTTTCATACATACATGCAGAACCTCCCCTTTATATATATTTATAAAATGCAATTAATACAAAATACCTGTTGTGGATAAGTGGATTAGACAAATATTAACGATCAAAAACTTGCATTACAAGCTCCTACCAGTCTACCACTAAGCACGGCCTGCACAAATTTCTGTAAATCTTTCACGCTAATGGAGCAACTACTAGAGTCTTTTACTAATTGAACTTTACACGTTTCAAACTCTAACTAAGGTTCGATAATGATACCTAGTAAGAATTAGGAGAGAGAAAGAGAGATTACATTATGTGTTTGTGTATGTGTGTGAAAGTACTACCAAGTTGTAGAAAAAAAAGTGGGGGATTGGGGTTTTTTTTTTTAATCTAGAGTTTGATTTTATGGAGACCTCGATCAAGTTGATAGGTCGCCTTTCCATGAACACCATGTGAAGATCATGGGTTCCAAATCTTTGGTCCAAAAAAAAAACCCGAACAAGTTGAAGAAAGTACGGTTCAAACAAAAAAAGAGGTTGATGAAAGTGGGTGGGAATAGAAAAAATGGCCAAAAGGACAAAAGAAAAAAAAGAAAAAAGTCCAAATGGAAAATGGATTCCATTATTAAAGTTGTACGAGAGAGTAAATTAAACGGTAAAACCATGGCCAATTGGAGAGAGGGGGAGGGACAAGTAAAGTTAATGTAATTGGAGAGAGGGGGAGGGACAAGTAAAGTTAATGTAGGTGGAGGTTGAGTTTCTACTATCGTTTAAACAGTATTTTTCATTTTTTTAGTATTTTTAATAAAGAAAAAAGTCCAATGGAATTTAAATGGATTCCATTATTAAAGTTTGTACGACATAGTAAATTAAACGGTAAGACCATGGCCAATTGGAGAGAAGGGAACAAAGTGGTAGGTGGAGGTTTTTTTTTTTTTCGTTCGTCATTCCTAGTTCATAATCTATTACATGAGGGAGGGGGGAATGGGACTTGATCCCGGGATGCAGTGTGGGCATCCAAAAGCTCTATCGCATGAAATAGCCACCACTTGCAATGTAGGTGGAGGTTGAGTTTCATATTTTTGGTATTTTTAATAGTTATATACATTGTGAAGACATTCACATTAAGTGTATCACAATAATATCATTTCGTAAAATTATACTTACTTTTGACTACAATGTGAAGACAATATATATTTTTAATGAAAAATCACAATTAGTAAATACTACCAAAAAGGGGTATGATGTCAAACTATATAAGATGAGAATTGATCTATTCAATCCTTTTTCTATTACCTACTCTACTTTAGATGAGTAATAATGTAAATTCTAAAAAATAAAGATAAAATTACAATGTGAATGTTGCCCCTAAAAAAAAAAAAAAGAATGAGTGGCAAAATCACTAAATAAAAAAATATAGATTCTCCGTAATTCATGTAAGTTGATTGCACCATGTTTAATTTGGATCCGGGTACTGTTGCGCAGACCCTGTAATGTGCATCTGAGTTGTCCATCTCCCCAACCGACGGTCCGGATTTAAAAAAAATACAGTTCCAGGAATCCCCGGTTGGGACCTAGGGGGCCCAATAATGAGCAATCACGGTCGTCCATTCGGCAATCAACGGTCCAGATTATCTTCGTGTAACGATAAGTAGGATAATTTCATTTAATCCGAATTGTTGATTGTCGAACGGACGGCCATAATTGCTCACTCCATGGGTGCAGTGAGCAAACTCACTATAGGCCCATTGAATCTCCCTGTAAGTGTTTTTTCTTAAAAATTGCACCGTTCAAAACACTTTTGAATGGACAAGATGTGCACTTCAGAGTGCGCTACAGCCTACGGGGTAGTGCACTATAGAGTTTCCGTTTCCGTATAATTTGGACTAGTGGCCACAATTTGTTGGTTCGTGATCTCGGTCATTTAATTTGTGTAATAAAAGAAAATAATCTTTATTCAAAGTTCATCTGCGTGATTTTCCTAGAATTGTATTCAGAAAATGATCAAAATGGTGGGTAAAGCTAGCTACTGAGGCCGAGTTTCCACTAAAAATATCGTATTCCCAGTGTAGTCAAAAGCGAGTGTAGTTTTAATCAAATGGTATTTTTTGATCCATATAAAAAGAATAATTTGTTTTAACGCTGCAGACAACTAATAAAAATAATCAAAATACCGTTTAGAGGATAGTTGAAACTCAGACCGATTGAATTACCCTATCTTGAATAGTATATGTATGTTTGCTAATTAACGCATGTGTTCAAAATTTCAAATAACAAATTCAACCTAACAGACCGCTAGTACTCAGCCGCCATCTTTGGAAACTAGCTGGCTTGTTCTCATATTTTACCAACTTGCATGGGAAGAAAAATATAAACAAGATGAAACATATGTTCTTATTTATTTTCTAGAAAAACTTTAGTTTTCGTAAAGAAAAGAAACCAAATTCGGAGTTTGCTCCCTCCTTAGATTTCATGTTCGAGACTTTTCAGGTGCTATCAACCTCATTGAGGCCAGTTCTCAAGGAATTTTGCTCCAACTTTAATTCCGCTCCCCGCGGTGGGCTATAAGATTGAATCTCTAAGATTAGTCGAGGTGCACGTACGTAAGCCGGTCTGGACGCCTTTCGCTTGGAACCCTATATTTTTGCTTGATTTTTTTACGGTTCATCAAGGGGTATTGACCCCCATGCACCGATGGTCTACCGACCGATCTCGGGGACCCACTTGTGGGGTTCCACACGAAAGATCCGAGCCGTTCATTCATCTTAAAATGATTTTTTGAGGGGTACTAATTTCTCGCGGGGCCCCTCGGAAAATCATTTTAAGATGAATGAACGACTTGGATCTTTCGTGTGGGCCTCGAGGTCGGTCGGTGCATGAACTATCGGTGCACCTCCATCGATACCAATATCAGCGTTGAGCCGTTGATTTTTTTTATGGCTACCAAACAATGGAATCCTATTTATTTTCCCTCTGCACTTTATTTCTGAACTACACAAACATGTCCCTATCTATTAACATCATTGAACAAAAATAGCGGCGTCTATCGCGATCCTTTCTTCTTTGGTGGCGTTAAATTAAGATTTAAGACCATGGGCACTTTTACTGTTATTCTGTTTTAGAGTGTTTATTTAATTTTATTTTTTTTTTGGTACACAAGAGGGCCTAGACCCTAAGAAACATAAACACTTGCCGCAGTGTTTATTTAATTATTTATTAGCTCAATAATATTGTACAAATCACTAGGGATGGAGCCATGATCTCAGTTCCCAATTACTTTTCGAGCACCATAGAGCGATTTTTACCAAGACGGCGTTAGTTTTTTTAACATAAGAGTACATCCTTACCAGTACTGTGTATACATACATACATACATACATACATACATACGAATATATGTATGCAGTATCTTCTTCATGAAATACATTACATACAATTTAGATCCCGTATCATTAACTGTTTTTTTTTTGGCCTTTTTATATTTTTCGAGATAAGTCATTCTCCTCACGTACTTCAACTTTAAAAGTCAAAAAAGCCAAAAAAAATCGGTTAGTGAAACGGCTCCTTAGTTTTGTTTTTTAATTTGTTTAGTAACTAGAATACTCAGGTAGTACTATTTTTGGTTATGTTATTTGAGAAAATTAACAAAGAAACTTAAAGAGAAAAAATAAAATAAATTGAATTGAGGACCAAATTATGTTCAAAAAAAAAAAATTGAGGACCAAATGTAACTTTTGTTATACTTCGAGAGTCCTTTTTCCTGTCGCAACATAGCTATTAAAAAATGACAGAAACCTTGTCTAATGATATTCAGAATTGGGGGATCCACGAACCCCGCATGAGTCCGTCCCAGCCTCAAAGCAACATCCAAATGTGTTACCCTAGTTATATATTCTAGCAATAGATCAACACAATTTATCCTCTAATGTTTTTGGACGCAGTGAAATAGCTACACCAGTCGTAGACACATCTCAAGTCGAGTGAACATCTTCCTCTGTACTTCTGTTTCCAATTTGCCTATTTATGTTCTCAAATTTTCACGATATGATTAAGCTAAAGTCGCGTACTCTTAGTTTTTGTGTCTGGCTAATTTGTACGGAATTTTTAAATTAATTTTAATTGGGCCCTCCACTTATAAAAAGTGAAATAAGCTCCGGAATTATCCATTTCATTTAACCGGATATTGATTCATCATAAATAAATAAATGAAGGTTAAGAAAAATTTCCAAAAGGGTAGTTATGTCATTTGAGAAAGGTGGGTAGAGTAGGACTGAAAGATAAGGTAGGACTGCGTCCAAAGGTCAAGTTGCAAGTTGAGGATCCACTTGCATGTCTCCGGCGTAAGCTTGTGCGTGATATGATCGAAACAACCAACCCATAACTTACTCATTTTCTTCCGACTCTCTTTCCTCCCCCCAAAAAATCCCAAAAATTTATATTACAAGTGGACAAAATTTAATCTCTCTCCTCTCTCCCCCAACCAACTACTGTCTCTCTCTTCTTTCCAAAAACTATTCGTACGTTAGTCACAAAATCTTTCAAAATATCTCGCCCTTCTGCTCGCACTACGCTCGTGCTCTTAATCCTCACCCTCACAGATTTTAATTGGTTGCGGAGTGTTTCGAAGACGCTTTCACGATCGCACTTGCGCTCCCGCTCACGCACGCGAATTATGTGACTTAGGGTAACGTATATGCTTGAACACAATGTCTAATGGAAGAAAGGACCAAGTCGTAACGGGAAAAGGGTTTTGGGGACCAGAAAACTATAGGGTTTTTCTTTTATAACCGGATACCCGAGTCAGTTTACGCACACCTCGACTAATTTCGGACATTGGAGGTGATGATCGGACATAACTCCCAGTGGCCTCAAGAGTTTGCTGGAACACTATAGGATAATCATGGAGAAATGCCACATGATGCATTAACACCGTTCTCCACCACACGAATCCAAAGAAATGTGTGATGCAGAAACGTGTTGAGGCATCAAGTGAAGATGTCCAAGACCGTTGATTAATTACTCTGAGCACTACGTGACGATGCATCAAAGACGCTGAATAATCTCTCATGTTCTCTCTCTATATATACAATATATATATATACATTGATGATACCATCGGATATATATACACACGAGATCCCAGTCATCTTTTCAAAACAAGATAGACAAAATCTAAAAGAGAAATAAGTAGAAATGCCTACGTCTCTTCAGCTCCAAAGAATCAACACCGCCAACGCCGTCACTAGCGCCACCCCCTCCTCCTCCACTTCCACCACCGTCACCCCAGCAGTGACAAATTACCAAATAGTCCACCCGTCGGTATCCATCCCAGACGACGCCGTCCACTACCACACCCACGCGGTGGGCCCCTACCAGTGCTGCTCCGCGGTGTCCCAGGCCATCTCCGCCCCCGTCTCCACCGTCTGGTCCGTCGTCCGCCGCTTCGACAACCCCCAGGCCTACAAGCACTTCCTCAAGAGCTGCCAAGTCATCGTCGGGGACGGCAACGTCGGCACTCTCCGCGAGGTCCACGTGATCTCCGGCCTCCCCGCGGGGTCCAGCACCGAGCGCCTCGAGATCCTCGACGACGAGCGACACATCATCAGCTTCAGCGTCGTCGGCGGGGACCATCGGCTCAACAATTACCGCTCGGTCACCACCCTCCACCAGTCACCGGTCGGGGCAGGGACAGTTGTCATCGAGTCATACGTCGTTGACGTACCGACGGGTAACACTAAGGAGGAAACTTGCGTGTTCGTCGATACGATCGTCCGGTGCAATTTGCAGTGGCTGGCTCGTATCGCCGAGGATTTGGCCAAAACCAAAAGCTGTAAAATTACATACGGTTAGTCCACGAACAAAGAACAACTCCGTGATAGCCGGCCGTGTATAGGTATCATATTTGAATATCATCTGATGTTTTTTACACATGACATGTGTAATTGGTTACCTCATCGTCGTCGGATGATACATTTTTATGATGATTTAATCGCGCGAAGAAAATTCCGTTGTTTGTTAAGTGGATTTTTTTTTTTTTTTTTTTTTTTTTTTGTGTGTGAAATTATTGTTTTGTTGGAGCCTTGGAGGTTTATTGTGTGACATTGAAACACTGAATTGAAAATCATGGGTAGCTTGAATCTGTACAATCTTTGAGTTTGTTTGATAGAATCCTAGAAGTGTTTACAGCTTACATGTCGAGACTGATGATTTTGTGCTATTTTTTTTTTTTCTCTTTGGGGTTTCAGTTTAATTTTATGTAATACGTGAAATATTGTGAACACTCTCCCAATTTATGAAATGTGAATGTAAAATATATAACATTGAAAAAAAAATATCAATGCAACCGTTATATTTACAACGCCCTCAGCTCACACATGATGTGGGTTAACATGATTCGATACGTTAAATGCAAAAATGTCCGGGATGTAACAATGTGTATACCTAATTTTGCAGAAGTTCGGACGCACAAAAACATTCCGTTTAAAATTGATGTGTCTAAAAATCAAGATTTATGGTTTTTGTAAATCCAGGAAAATAAAGCCTTTTTCATGGGTACGTAGTTACAAAAAACTATTAAACTATTTTTTTTTTTTTCCGCATAGAAACATAAAATTAATGCTTAAACTCCCTGCTAAATTGCTAATAATCTTGTTATTTTTGCAACAAACCCAAGTTTCTAATAGTACCACATCGATCATTGACATTTTAAGAATCTAAAAAATAAATATTAAAACCATGTTTTTCATTGACATTTTAAGAGTCTAAAAAATAGATATTTAAACCATGTTTTTTGGCCTTAATTCAAATGGATTAGTTTTTGTCTCTATTCCAAAAAAAAAAATGAATTTGTTAGTTTTACGTTGATTTTTTTGTGGATTATTGATTCGTCTTGAGGAGAGAAATCTAAAATTTCACTCAAGACAAATCAAATTTTATGGATTATTAGATTATATTTGTCTTTTATTCACAAAAAAATTAGTTTGGTTAACAATTTTTTACTCTTCAGAATCCTCTCGTTGAGACAAATCAATAATCCATTAAAATATCGATGCAAAACTAAAAATTGTAAATTTCATTTGAATAAAGATAAAATAGATTATTTTTGCCAAAAACACCTCATTAATAGAAAATTTTAAAGCCTGCAGAGTTAATGATTTCCTTATGCACAAATGACACTAAAAGTAGTACTAAATGTTGTTGAGATGGAGGAATCAACAGCTGCTCCCAACTTGACTCTCTCGTCAATTAATAACACACAACTTGTTACAGACACAATTCTATGCAAGTTGTACCCTTTAAAAGAAGAAAATTACACTTATGCAACTTGATCATTTTTTAAATTATTTTTAATCGTTTTATGATGTGTTCTGGAAGGACGTGACAAGAATTTGCAAGTTGGCTTGCAAGTGGGCAAGGGGGGCTTTGATTAATGTTTTTTTACTTTAAAGTCCTGTGGTCATTAATCAATCAAATCTTCAAGAGAAATTATAGTACCTGAAAATCTCCGAAGCTACCTGGATCTCAAGTCATGCATCATCAGCTTATTTTAAATTTGACGAGCTTCTTTTTTTCTTTTTCATTCTTTTTCAATTTACAAGTTACGTACGATCAAGCGTATACTCATTTTTGTTTGAATCTTGAATTTACGGGCGGATTCGTGGAGAGAAATAAAATATATGAGATTTAGGGAGTTTCTTTCCTCTCATTTGCAACTGTTTTTTCTTAGGAATTAAGTTATAAGGATGTGTGCGGTATGCACCTTCTCGAATCGCTTCAAACCCGTAATAGTGAGAGAAATTTTCTAACGTAAGTAAAAATTTATGACGTTTGCATGGAAAAAATATAACTTTCATAAAAAAAAAAATGTGACATCAAGACAAAAACTAATGGAAATCTTATGAATTGTTGATGGTTAGGTGTTATATATCTGCAAATGTTAAGAAATTTTGTATAAAGGTTATGAGTCAATGTCGGTGTTATTATGAATTTGATCAGTCAAAATATCACAAAATTTAAAGGGTGCACATCATACGTGCCTAAATATATGGAGTGTGTATTGTAGCATTTTGTCGTTTTTCTTTTATCCAATATATAAATTCAAATTTGCACCCAAAAAACATCATTATTTGGTACCCATATATTGAGATCATTTTCTTGTCCTTTTGTTGTGACCCTGCAGGCTGAGTTTTCACTATCGTCTAAATAGTAGTATTTTCGGTATTTTTGTCAGTTGTCTACAACGTGAAGACAAGTCATTTTCCTCACATACATCACAAAAACATCATTTAGCGGAAACTACACCTAGTTTTGATTACAATGGAAAGACGATATTTTTAGTGGAAACTCGCCCTAAATATTTATCCTTCCATAATACTATACTTGGGGAAATTAATAGGAAGTAGGTTTATCCAAAAGCTGGTAAATAAGCTAGGGGTGCACAAGAAAACCGATAAAACCGCCAAACCGATCCGAACCGGTCTATTTGGTTAGGTTCTATGGTTCATTGGTCTGGTTATGGTCCTAAAAAACTAAGAACCGGTAATTATGGTTCGGTTACTGGTTCTCTATATAAGAATCAGGGTTAGAACCGGACTGGACCGGACCGTATAATATTAATATATATATATATATATATCATCCGGTTCTAGTGCGGGAATCCCGTTTCCGGACCTCCATGATCCGAACATTTTTTTGACGATCTGATCCGTCCAATGTGTTCAGAAGGTGTTTTCAAGGGTCGACGCGAAAAATCTTCAAAAAAAAATACCGGGAAGGGCTTGATCCAAGCAGTTTTCGCAAAAATATATAAATACAGTTTTTGCGAAAAACTGCTTGGATCAAGCCCTTCCCGGTATTTTTTTTTGAAGATTTTTCGCGTGGACCCTTGAAAACACCTTCTGAACACATTGGACGGCTCGGATTTTCCAAAAAACATTTGCAACACAAAAAAACACCATTTTTTCTTATTAACGGGAGGTGTGGACTTGAACCCCACGGTATATATATATATATATATATATATATATATAATTATATTATATATACAGTGAGCTTCCCATTAGGACTCCCTGATGGGCTTCCCATCAGGGAGCCCTCCAATTCTCCTATTTCCTGATCAAATTTTCACAATCCGAACCCTCTAATGTTTTTAAAAGGTGTTTTTAAGGGTCCCCGTGAAAAATCAGTGAAAAAAATACCGGGAATGGCTTGATCCGATCAATTTTCGATAAAAATACATTTATACAGTTTTTATCGAAAACTGATCGGATCAAGCCCTTTCTGGTATTTTTTTTCACTGATTTTTCACGGGGACCCTTAAAAACACCTTTTAAACACATTGGACGGTTCGGATTGTGAAAATTTGATCGGGAAATAGGAGTCCCTGATGGGAAGCCCATCAAGGAGTCCTGATGGGAAAGATTTCGATTATATATATATATATATATATATATATATATATATAACATATCAAGAAGTTTCCTATGAGGGCTCCCTAAAAAAAAAAAAGTGCTGGAAAACAGTTGTGAGCCGTTGGATATATATATAACATATCAAGAAGTTTCCTATGAGGGCTCCCTAAAAAAAAAATGTGCGGGAAAACAGTTGTGAGCCGTTGGATATATGTATATATATATACCTCAAGCTTCTAATCTGGGATTCCCGGATTAGAGGTTTTGGGGTGTTTTTTTTGTGTTGTCAATTGTTTAGGGGAAATCCGATCCGTCCAATGTGTTCAGAAGGTGTTTTCCAAGGTCCACGTGGGAAATCTTCAAAAAATAATACCGGGAAGGGCTTGATCCAAGCAGTTTTTCGCAAAAACTGTATATTTTACAGTTTTGCGAAAACTGCTTGGATCAAGCCCTTCCAGGTTTTTTTTTTTTAAGATTTTTCGCATGGACCCTTGAAAACACCTTCTGAACACATTGGACGGCTCGGATCGTCAAAAAAATGATCGGATCATGGGGGTCCGGAGTCCCAGATCCCGGAGGAGAAGCTCCCCCTATATATATATATATATATTAATTTTACATTTACAAATCATGTATCTTGATTTGGTAAGTATATAATTTTTTTCTAGTAATGTAGTTTTCTCTATGTCTATTTAAAGTAAAAAAACTATTTTTTAAGAAGTTTTCATATATAATACTATAACTTACTTTTTTTTTTTTATCGGCTACTATAATAACCTGCTAATACATTACTTAGTAGGTATGATTTGCTAAAATTGATTATTGACCGTGTTTTTTTTATTTCTTCCTATGCTGTATGCAACTATGCATCATGCTTTAATAGGAAAACAACCCTATAGAATGTTGCGATAAAAATTTATTTTTTTAAGAAATTTTTCAATATGTATTACTATAACCTAATAATACCAATTTCAATTCTTTATGTTCCACCCTAATTTCACGAGATTGCTACTGCCTACTCAAAGGAAAACTCAAATACCCAATTCTCTTATTCTCTAATCTTGATCTTCTTATTTTTTTTGAATTCATGTGTTGTGATATAGTGTTTCTTAATCGGGTAGAACCGGAACCGAACCAAAACCGGTCCGATCTTGTGGTTTGGATATGGACAGGTTCTACATGTGTATTGGTTAGGTTTTGGTTATTGATTTTCTAAAACCGGTCGAAATGGTCCGGTTACTGGATTTCTAGAGAACCGGTCCAATCCGGACCGTGTGCACCCCTAAAATAAGCATTGCAAGAGTCTAAATGGTTAAAATTTATTTCCTGATGAAAACGCATGCAAGTGAAGGCCAGCCCAAGTGGATAAGACATTCAAACTCCATAATATCTTGAAAAAAAGAAAAGAAAATGCACAGGAGATATATTATCTAACATATTATCTCGATCCCCACCATCTAACACTAACGTAATATCTTGTACTAACTCTTCTTGGTTGTACTAAAAAAAAAAAAAAAATTGTGGAAAATCCTTCGAAAATAGGCACAGGAGACATATTGAGGAAAATCATTCCTTTTCCAGTTTTTGTGATCAGATAGAAAAGAAAAATTGCCCTAAAGAAAATGCACCATGATCAGCTAGGGAGCATTTGTATGCACATTTCGAGTATGGAAGCAACAAAAATAAGCTCCTTAAATTGTACTTTTGAGTAAAATAAGCTCCTCAAATAGTACTTTTGAGTATGCACAATTTGCCATTTGAGTATCGCAACGCTGCGCTCTCTAGTACTCATGTCTAACCAAATGGGTTTTTCTTATTGGTTTTATATCCGCAGTAATTGAGTCAGGATTTTGAACTTGGAGATGACACCCAAAACGATAAACATAATTCCTCCTTCCCAAAAAGAATGTTCAATCAAAGCAAGAACTTATGAAGAATATATTTCTATTTACACTGATTCAAACTTTTTTTTGAAAAATTAAAAGAACTTGTTGATATTTAGTACCTTGTGAGAAAAATGAAGTTTGGAATTTTTAGAACTAAAATACATTTTCTAAGTTCTCGTTTTGTGATTTAGACAATCTTTTTGAAACAGATAGAGTATTTAATATCCAAAAATATAGGTGTTCTAAAATTAATGATCACATAATACCCCCAAAATACATATTTTCATGGATTAATGATAAATAAATTGGTCGGAGGTTTTAAAGCAAAGCATGAATTTTTTGTGAGAGATTGGGACCTGGGGTGGCCCGTATAATTGCGGTTAGTTTTGTCGTAGTAGTTTACTATTTTCCTTCATAACAATAACGAGGTGTTGTGCACAGCCGTGCTGTGCACCCCTCGGCCGTTGGATCGAGTTTTGGATGACTCGGATGCGTTCGACAATTTTTCTTTAATTTTGATTTTTTTTACCGGTAAAAAATTAAAACACATCCGAACTGTCCAAAACTCGATCCAACAGCCGAGGGGTGCACAGCACCATGCACAACACCTCCCCCGCTTCCTAAAAACTCTTTCTTTTTCGTAAGGAAAATAGAGAAAGCCACTCTAAAGTCTCCTGACACCAGTTTTCACGGGAAAAGTATGTAGTGGTTAGGCTGTAAAAAAAGAAACCGGGGACGGAACCGAAGGGCTTGTAGTGAGAGGACTCATTACATGTGTGTAGTGAGCTCCTTCGGCCGTCCGATCGGCAATTAACGGTTCAGATCATCTTACACTTTAAAAAAGTATTTTTACATTTATTTCAATCCCAATTTGACGATCGGACAGCCGAGGAAGCTCACTACACTCATGCAGTGAATCTCTTCACCACAGGTCCCCTGGATCCGTAAAGATAATGTTTAATTGCCTGCAGGTCTAAAGTAACTTTTCTACAGAAAGTTGAACCCTATGAATTTTTCGGACTCCTAACTCCAGAAGTTTCACTCGGAGCCTTGAGAGTTGGGATAATTTCAAAATAAAGTTTCCATTCTTCTTAGGTGCTAAAATCTTATATTTGACAGAGAATATGATGCGTAATAAATTGGGTTTTTCTGAACCAGCTCATAAGTTTTCCAATTTTTTTGCCCCGGCCCTTCGCAGCCGATCGAACATATTTCAAGTTGGGAAAACATTGTGCGTTTTTCTTCTTCTTTTAACATTCAAAATCAACGACCAGTTAGTACCCATTATTAAGGACGGAATTACGAATTTCACTACGCAAGGGCGAGCCTATATAATTCATAAGAAATTTTGAGAAATTTTTGTTTCTATATATTACTAGAGGTTTTTTTTTTCTTGTAAGGGAGACCGGCCCTACTGACACCCCGGCTCCATCCCTACTCATTACCCATTATCATGGGTGTCTAGGAATATTAATAGTACATTAGATTAGACATTATAGACTAGAACAAACTCAAAGTGAGAGATAAAAGAAACGTACCTGCATGGCCGGATAGGAAGGCACCAATTAAAGGACCCTGCTGGGGTACAGAGGAATTGGGACAGAAAATGTACCGAGCTCTCTCGGGGATCCACTTTTGGGTCCCACACGAGTGATCTGAACCGTTCATTGTTCTTAAAACATTTTTTCGAGGGGCCCCACAAAAAATAAGCTCAATCGGACGGTTAGAAGTGCTTGAACCAAAGTCCCACCGTTTCAAACAAAAAAAAGATCACTTGTGTGGGACCCAAAAGTGGGTCCCCGAGAGGGCTCGGTACATTTTCTGTCCCAATTCCTCTGTACCCGTAGGTTTATCCCCAATTAAAACAGTTTAATAGCCAAACCAATTTGGGCCCGTTTTTCAGAAAGGTATTTGATGGGCATCGTTTGATCTGTGCTTAGCTATGGGCTATGTATGAGAAGCGAAGACATTGTTATGACGGCCCGCTTACTTATGAATAACTTTTGGCTGTATTTTTTATATATTTATTTAGGATCCAGAACCTCTCCGGTCTTCAGAGGAGGACTGTAGCCGTCCATTTTCTCAATTTTTGGGCTCATTAGAGCATCCACAATGGTCTAACCAAAATTTGCCACATCAGCTTTTGGTTATCCATTTAGAGGTTGTTAAAGTTAGCAATGTCAAGTTTCACATTGGTGTTTTTTTTTTTGTCCATAATCAAAAGCAATGGTCCCTTACTTTTTTCAAATTTGGATAACCAAAAACTTGTTACATCACTTTTTCAAATTACAAAAAATAGTACTCTACCTTTTAAAAAAAAAAAAACAGAATAGTTTTTTTTTTAAAAAAAATTGGGAAACAGATTTTGAAAACTCTTTTTTACTTAAAAAAAACTATTTTCGAAAAAAACAATTTTTTGAGCCAAAACAGATTTTTTTTTACCAAAACCTATATTTTTTAAAAAAACTCAAAACTGTTTTTTGTGTAAAAAAAACTGTTTTTTTAAAAGAATAACTGTTATTGAAAAAACAGTTTTTTAAAAAATAATTATTTTGAAAAAAAAAGGTTTTCTATAAAATTTTTTGAATAAAAAATAAATTTCCAAAATAAATTTTTGTAAACATTGTAGGAAGAGAGAGAAGGTTTTTGTCAGTTTGTGTAATCATGGGTGTACTTGATTGAGTACATGTGGGATCCATCAAATTTGGTTATTGGCAAAAGATTGCTAGTTTTGGTTATCAAAGTGCCAAAATTTGGTTAGTCGCTAAGGGGTTGCTAAGTTTGGTTATTCCAATGTGAGCACTTTTTTGAACAAACATTGCTAACCTTAGCAACTTTTTGGTATTGGTTATGCCAATGTGGATGCTCTTACCGATCCAAATGGATGATCACATACTGATAAATAACCGTTTGAATCACTTATACCTTTTAAAAAAAATAAGTTTAATCCAATGTCTGTGGTGAATTTTTTATAATAATTAAATGTTATCCGAATATACATTGAAGACTCAATGATTTCTACAAAATAAACGGCTCTGCGCATCAATTTGGGCCTGAAATGAGCTTAAAACTCGAGAGACACCGGACGGTGTAGTCCCCACTTAAAAATTTATTGCTTTTCCTTTTTTCTTGTTTTGCAACAAGTAGACCTAATGCCACTGCATGATTCTCATCTACTCAACAATCATTTTGTTCTCCAAAACATGAGAGGTCTTTATTCTTTCTCAATTTGTCATTTCGGAAAGATAAAGTCGAAGGCGGCAATCAACATGCAACAAATTGAATTTGACAAGAAGTGCTTAAGCTAGCCGGACAATCTGACAGGAAACTTTTTCACATGTGATTTAAGATTAATAGGCTTCTAGACGTGAGATTCACACGGCCAGTATATGACAGGTGAATAATTCGATTGGTTGTAGTATTTGTTAGTGCACGTCAATCAGATTTACCACTTGCTAATATTGAAGCAATTAAAGTGTCCAAATTATCTTTAAAGAGAGAATAAAAATAAAGGGGGAAGAACCTAAAAGAGGGAATTACATTTGAAAAACATCCTTATTTTTGGAACCATTCTCCTCGAGCCCTCAAAGGAGAATTGGGGTTTCCATTCTACACTAAAAAGAAAGCAAAGTTCGAGGTTGATGGACAAAAATGGCGATGTCTTTGTCTTGTTATGTAGTTTTCCTTTACTTTTATCTCCTCTTATAAATTTTTTTCAACTCCATTAATTTGATGCTCTTCTCTACCTTCTCCCACTACATCATGATCCACAGTAGCTGGTTTCACGCACTAACCCTAGTTTAGTCACCTCTGTAAAAATTCAAAATAATGATGCTAGCATGGAGAACCAATGGCCAAAGATGGAGCCAAGGCGGGACAAGAGGTGGCGGAAGCCACCACAACGATTTACAAAAAATGCAATAAAAAATTTATTCCCAAATTATAAAGGTCCACCGCTGCTGGATTTTTTCCTTTAGATTTTTGTTATATAGAAAGAGTATTTAGTGAGTCCTCTAGTTTTTGTTTAATAAAGGAGGTCCAAAAAAAATACTAGTCCAAAGCCCAATTTAACCAGCCAAGTGAAATGAACATGAGGTTTAAATTGAAAAAAACCAAACTTCAAACTTTTTCATTTATACAAACTCTATTTGTATCGGATCAACACAAAAGGAAGAAACCTACCAGCAAACTGAAGAAAGGACATCAGCGTGTCAAGCGACTTCCACATGCTGTGATTTAAAAATCGTTTATTATAGTTCGTAATTTGCCATTTTTATTTTTATCTAGAGAAAATAAACATTGATCATATCATAGTTCATCTTTTCATTTTTTTTTAGTGCACAAGTTCGTCGCCTCTAAAGTAAAATAGTGAAAACGTCCTACCAATGGCAGTACTTCTCATGAATTAACAACAAGATCTTCGTGGAAGATTGAAGAAGGCTGATTTCTGTCAATTTATAGCAAAGTGACAACGCCAAATGACTTTTGAGGCTTTTTTTATCTGTTAAAAATGGAAAAACTTACAAGCTTTTGAAGTCCTTTTAGCTAAGGTTGTAGATTTCTCTGGCGCACTCAGTCCTAATATGCTTAATTTATTACTAAAAACAGACACTTTAAAACATGGTGTAGAGGAGCAGGGGCGGCCCCACTGGGATTTTAGGGTTCAAGCAAACCCCATGAGTTCGAAAAAATGTACTATTAAATTTTTTGATACTTCATATTTTATTCACGTTGTCTTTACTTAGTGAACCCTTTGAGTTCAAAAATGCAATAAAAATTTGCATATTTTTGCGTATAGTTTGATATTCTTTCATATTATTTGCACTGAATCAATCATAAAATAACCATAATAAATGAAAATTTACTCGAATTCTTAAGTAAGTACTCCATCATATAGCTTAAAAAAATAAAGTAGGCCCAATAAATTTTCAACCAAAATAAATACCGTTGCTTTGTATACAATTTTTTTTTTTTACACTACTAAGTTAAAATCTTGCAGCCGCCCCTATAGAGGAGAGAATAAAACGTGTCTCTTTGTAATTGGCTAATTACGGAAAGAGAAATTTATACTATCTTTTTTTTCGAGTCTGCATACAAAATAATGTGGTAGTGACAATTTCAAAACGGCAAAGAATAATTGAGTTTTTGTCATTCAAAACTCAAAAAGTTCCCATAAGGCAGCATCATTCTAAGGTAAAATACATGCATAATTTCTGGTGTAGTACATCATTAAGTTAATCATAAAAACTTTAAGAGTTGGCACAGTGGTGATTACCTAGCTAATAATCATGGCCGTCTCAATAAGTCTTGGGTTTCGACTTCCTAGCTAGCGATCTTTCCGTATTGAGCCAGTACATTGGCTTTGTCCCGACTTTAGTTAAGTCCCGTGTTTGTGAGCGTTCCGATAGTCGCCTAGATTAATCTGTTGTTGGGCTGGGCAAATTATGAAAAAAACAAAAAGAACTACTCATGAAGGACATGTTGACTAATTGGTAAATGTTTTGACATTAAACAGATCTAGTGAATGAGAAATCCTTAAAGTTGGATTCTGCTTTTTCATGTGAAACGTTACTGTATTGATTAGACATTTAATTGCACTGGGAAATGGTTTTAGGCAACACTAACAGGCTTTTTTATCTACTTAGAATTTGTCGTCATGTATACTTCCATGACCCCAGGGCTTCTTCTCCTCCCACGTGAACCAACTAGAAAGAATTAGGCTCAGTTTCCAATGTGGTATTTTTGATGATATTTTCGGTATTTTTCCACAAGTCATTCCCCTCACAAACATCACAAAAATATTATTTAGCAGAAACAATACTCACTTTTGACTACAATAAGAAGATGATATTTTTAGTAACAACTCACCCTTACAAATGTTTTTAACCGAGGAAGATCATTCCACTACTATACAAAACGATTACAACGGAGTCAATAGGTCTAGAATACAAAAAATAGAAATAAACAACAAAACAAAAAAGCCGCAAAAAAACAGCGTCTAGATAGACCCTCATCAAACACACTCACGAGGGAGTGTGGTGTGACCAGATCTGCACCTTCTGAAGCTCATTTTCGCCGCAAGCTAAAGGACAACACTGGATCCACTGCAAACGCCGCCATCGTCGCTGGTGGAGAGCTCCAAAAATCCGTTGACAAAACCAATCGAATCAAACAGCCAAAACCCAGAGTTGGTTTCCCAGATCTAGGCCTCCCGAGTCCAAAAATGATGGGTGAGGGGGAGATCTCTCCTCCACAAGGAGAGGGTCTCAACCTCTCACAACCGTGAGATAGGAGAGGAGACGAGAGGGGAGAAAGCTGGATTAGGTGGGGGATGGACAGGTGAAGGAGAAGGAGAAGGAGATGGAAGAGATCTGAGGGGGAAACAAGGAGCGTGGAAGAAGGGAACCGGGGGCGGAGGGGATGGGGGTGGGGAACCCACCACCAAACTCCCAAATCTTCAAGATTAGCATGTCAAAAAGAAGAAAAAGAAAGAAAAGGGTCAGTGGAAGACTCATGTATGAGCACGGACTTGACAGGAGAATGCTAAAAAGGATCCAATGACTGTTTGTTGTGACAATCTAGCAAAAAAAAATATCATTTGGAGCAAGAAATGTTGTCGTGACAATCTAGCAATACGGGATAAGATTATGTCTCACTTTCCTAATTTTGTACTCCATTTGGATGTGTAACACAGGACTATCCTAACTCCACACGAGGTTTGTTAATCCTAGAACAATTTATCTCACCTGCATATTGAACACACTCCCATGACCAACCTAATTAATGGGGATGAACCTTAACCCAGTTTTGTTGAATGCAGCAGTTTTGTGCTGCTGTCTAGTTGTGGTTTTGGTGCTGTTTGCTGATGCCAATGGATATTCGTTGCTGTCTTGGTGCTGTTTGCTGATGCTCTGGTGTCTGTTGTAGCTTTATTGGAATTTCGTGACACGATTCGTGTGTTAAGCATATTAAGTTTTGGCTTGATATATATGTTTCTTTGGCCAGTTTAGCCTTTGTTTTGTTTGTTCCAGAAACTAAACTTATTTTCAAACTGACTTTTTAGGAAACAGATCATTATCTCACAATAAAATGAGGAACTGACTTAAGTTAGTTGCTTAGTCCTCTTATCAAAGTAATTTTAGTCCTGCAATCAGACACAGCCTTCATGTTGTTATTATGCCTAGTAGCCGCTGGATTTATATATAATCGTCAGGGTGTGGAGTGCATAAAATCACCAAACATGTAAAGAGCTTTTAATTTAGCACTTAAATTCCATTGCTAGTGCCAAAGCTAAATAATATCCATGACTTGTTTTTTGTGTTGCTCTCTCGCGCATGGTCAAGACTTGGTTCAGATACCCTGTTAGATTTCTTAATTCAACTGCCATACTATCGTCCTATCATCTACGAATATATACACACAATTATTTTTATAAATTATAATCAAAATTTCATTATATTAGGAAGAAACCATGTCATGTCCAAACAGAGACTCTCTCTTGCGAGGGTAGTCCTGAATTGTTACATTGCTGCTAGAAGTGGCAAAACTGAGGTACTGATGAGGGAGCTGGTTCATGTTATGGCAGAGAGAGAAGGAGGTGTCGTCGTCTGGGTCGTCCACGATCTGATCAAGATCGCGAATCATTGCGATAGCCGGGTCTTGCTGCATCTGGATGCAGAGGATCTCTGCTTGTGCTACTGCCAACTGCATTTGAAGCTGAGACACCTGGTTTTGCAAGTACGATATTGCCCCCACACAGCCATAGACAGGGTCTCTCATTCTTGCATTTGCTTCGTAGACTAAACTGCTCACTGCATCTGCTCTCTGATTAACCGGAAGCTCCTGCAATGAAAATTCTACTCTTAATAAAGTGACAATCATGGGCAATCTAGATATCAGTCAGACTACAGGTAACGATAAACGATCGATGGGTTTGTACCCAATGTGTGGAGCCTATCTCGGGTTTCACACAGATTATCCGAGATGTTCATTGTTATAGCTAGAAACTATTTTTTGAAATTGGAAATTGTTTGATTGATCATTCGACCAATTTTTGGTTCGGAATTCTAGACTGCGAATTCTAGTAATATTGCTAGAATTCATCTGGACATGAGAGAAAGAGGGAGGGAGGGAGATCAGACCTGCAACATTTTGGTAACATTGCTAGCACCAAAGACCTTGTGAACTATAGCGAACTTGTGAGGGTCATCGGAAGGAAAGTAAGGAGCGAAGATGCAGCAGTCCTTGGCGCAACGACGCCGCAGCAACTTGCAAGAAGCACAAGGTGAAATTTTTCCACCCATTTCTTTCACTGGAAAAATCCTTGAGAAATTAAACTTTTGGGTAGTTAAGGAAAGGAGGAGAGAGAGGAGATGATTAGAGAACTATAATAGAGAACGCAACTACACTAAGCTTGATATTGGAGTTGTGGAGAATAGATTGGAGCATGGGCATTTATAGTAAGTCTCAAGAGTTAGTCTGGTTAGTTGATGAGTTTGTTTCCTGCATAATTAATCAGGTTTGATTCTTCAGTTAGGCCAAAAGAAAATAATTTCCAGTGAAATCCCATAGTTCGGCGTGAATGGTTTGTCTTTGACATGACTGAGGAGAGGAATAATAGATGTGTGCATAAGGTGACCCGGACACCCCCTAACGGTTGGGAAGAAAAAAACGTTTATAGCATAGTAGGCATATATAGGTACGTGGGAACTCTAAGTGGACATGAGTTCAACTAACGTTAAAAATTTAGGAAAATGCCAAAGTAAATAAACAATTTGATTTGACTAATCAAAATAGAATCTGACATGAGAAAGATCATAACTATAAATTAAGTGCCATTGAGTTTTGTAAAACATTTGGAATCATTTGGCACAGTGTTGTGGAATAGAAGCTATGGTTGTAGGGGCCGGGCTCAACTCCATATGTCATAAACCGACCATTTTGAAAGAATTAATTAGTCTTCTTAAGCATTAGGGTAACTGATCCCAACTCTTACTCCATAAATGTGATCAAATTTGGGCAGGTCCAAAACTAGGACTCAATACATAATGCAATTTTATTTTTTTGGGGGGAAAAGTTGGCTCCAATTGACAAATCTTCCTCTTAATTCCAATGCGTAAAATTTAATGAACCATTATCTCCAGCCCCCCTATGGTATTTTGATGTTTAGATGAGAGATCCTTTATAATGAACCATTGTTTCCAGCCCCCCTATGGTATTTCGATGAGAGATCCTTTATAATGAACCGTTGTTTCCAGCCCCCCTATGGTATTTCGATGTTTAGATGAGAGATCCTTTATAATGAACCATTGTCTCCAGCCCCCTTATGGTATTTCGATGTTAAGATGAGAGATCCTTTATAAGTGCTTACATGATAATTTGATGTATATTGACTATCTATTTTGCAGTTTTTTTATTCAATAGTGACATCACGAAGATACTGCTGCATTGGTTTAAAGTTAAAACCACCCCGACCAAGTAGAGTTTAATCTGCATCCATGGTGGAGGCTACAATTTTTTTTTTCTAAAGATGAAGACAGCTTGGTGAAGCTCCGAAGGCCATAGAAAGCAGTTCTTGTTAGAACTTCATCTCGCAATAAACACAAAAACATCCAAATGAAAGATACGGAACAAAACATGAAAATTATGAGCAACGTCAATAAAATATTAGACAGTAGAGTTAGGAAAATAGCCTGTGAGATCAATGGACGACACGACAAGTCGCTGTCCTAAAGCCATATTCGCCTCCCTTCATGTAGGTTATGACGGTAGAATAAATTCCAAGATACAACCCAGAAGTCTCACAGTATGTCTCCACTCTCCATGTTACACGATCGGCGGAAAACGGGGAGTGCCTAGTCTCTCTAATTGCCCGGAGGATAGAGAAAATATAATGATGAGAAGAGAGGGGAACTCAAGGTATTAAGATGTTAAAAACCCTTGTAGGATAATTCTATATTTATAGAACTCGAAGTGACTCTTTGCAAAAGTCATGTCCCTTAAAATGATGTAAGCATAAGGTACAACTCTTAAACAAACCTTTTTTATTTAAATTTATAAAACTTAAATCCCAAAAATTCTTTCCTCTCCTTTTTGTTTTCTTTCCCCCCAATTTGGAGGTTTTCTCTTTAGTTTGCGTTTTTGTAACAATTCATAATATGTAGTCCTCTTTGCGTGGAGGTTTGTGATTTAGGCCTTGTTCTCCTATAGATTTTAGGTGCATTTTATGAAATCTCATAAAATGTTCATTTTATGAAATCTCATAAAATGAACATTTTATGGAGGGGTGATAAAATAGAGTTGTTTTCCCAACTGATAAAATGTAGTGGTTTTCCTATAGATTTTAGGAAGATTTTATGAAAATCTCATAAAATCACTTTTACATTTTATGTGTTGAGATTGGAGTGTCATAAAATGTGAGATTTTATGTCCCAAAAATCTGTTGAAGAACACACCCTTACCCTTTTTGGTTGCCTTTTCCTCCTTGCATGGAGGTCTTCTTCTTCCTTTTGAGAGTTTTATCGCACAACTATATACTATATGTACTTTATTGTCCGATATTTTATCACTGATACACTATAGTTAGGCTTCATGTCTTCCCGATAATAAAGAAAATGGATTTTCATGGTGAGAGTACAATAAATTCTACTTCCAACCCCCTAAGGCTACAAAGATGGAAACAGCACTTAATTAGTAAGCTGATTAAAAAAATTTAGTAGTGCTGCACATTTGGAGCTCCAATGTGAGCATTAAAGGAGAATCGTGGTTACACATGAGGAAAATTCATTTTCGAGAAGATTGGTCCTTAATTCTATGGTGTTTTTGTGGGATAAAAATGGAGCGACATAACTTTGGTAATCCTCGCTGTTTTACTGCTGGTGGATTTGCTTTGGTAAACTAATTTCTTGGGTCTTGGCCTATTTGCATTCAAATCAAGCATAGCATAGTATGAGTTTATGACTTCCAGTCTTCCACCAACCAACCATTGTTTTAATGACCTCCTTTTTCAACTTTACCTTCCTATTCACTTTGGTAAATACGAGAACGTCTAGGTAGAGCTACCTTGTCGTAAGACTAGATCAAAAGCGAACCGTCTAAACAAGAACGAACGGCTGTGATAGCTCACTGCAGGTCTCCCAAGTAAGGATGCAATCTCGACCAAACCGATGGGGTACCCGAACCATAACCCCTTTTTTTTTCTCGAACCATAACCGAAATATTCTCCGAGGGTGCGGGTATGGTATGGGATGTGAGATAACCGAACGAGTTTGGTTCGATTCTGGTTTGAGCTAATAACCGAACCGTTCCCCGAATCAAACCGAACCGGATATGTGTAATTACAAAATTACCCTTCATATGTAGAAGTTAGCATGTATAACTTCAATGCATTGAATTTTTACTTAGATGTATATTAGTTTTGCATTTAAAATATCTAGATGCATAACTGCAGACCTTTTAAATTGACGGATCTGTGGCATTTCCAGTTTAATTGATTTTCATGTTTGAATTTCATTCATAATTATTTCATGTTTATTTGTTTTCTAATTTAACGGGGAGTACCCGAACCGAACCGATCTCCGATTGGTTCAGTAATGGTTTTGATTTCCCCTACCCGTTCGGGTTTCGATTCGGTTCTGGGTACCCATCTAGTTTCGGGTAATGGGTTCGGATATGGTAATACCCGAACCAAACCGACCCACTGCCATCCCTACTCCCGAGTCTGGATCAGAGAATCAGTACTTAGCTATAGTGTTTGTTTCGCCAAACAAATCTTTGTCAATTGGTCCTCATTTTTTGCTATGAATAGACACGAAGATCTTGAGATAGAGTTTGGTATTAAAAATTTTTATGCATAGGGAGAAATGATTAAGTTTGATATTATTCTGTTGTGCTCTTCACGTAGATATTTTTCTCAATTAAGATTGAAAAAGTGCCCCCTACATCGATTTTTTGGCTCTACCCTTGAGCGTTGGACAAGAGCTGCACTAACTTTTGGAACATATATTCATGTTCTAACTCCACTATTGGAACACAAAAAATGAAAAAAGTTTAGCTAACTGTCTAATGTTTCCACTATTTCTTACATTAACAGTGTCACTGGAGATGCCTTATACAACTGTAGTACCCTTCATGTTCCTCTATATTTGGTGACAAGTTGGGCCCAGAATTGATGGGCCAAGCCAGTGAAATTTCAAAACACTTGAACCAATTTAGATTGGACTTTTTATTAGACATTTTTAACCTTCATATGGACTTTGACAGCTTATCCAACTTTATGCGATATTTAATTCCATCGACACTGGAAATTGAATTTGTAATCCCTCTCCGCTAAAGAAACATGAAAAATGAATAACAGGAATTTATCCCACCTTTTTGTCATCGTCCAATAAAACTACGTGTGGTGACTCCAAGGGATTGGTCTAGTGGTCAAGGCTCAAGACTCAAGGGTTTGTTTCTTCCGAAACTCTCAAGTTTGAGATGTCATAGCTGCTATCAACTAAGACGGGGCCAAGTCTGTTCATTTGATTTTACTTTAAATGGGGCCTGCTAGTGTATAATGAGATTAGTCGAGGAATGCGCAGTAGCACCAAGTTGGCCTGAATACCTTGTCATAAAAAAAATTACACTTGGTTTTCATTACAAAGATAGAATCAAGACTACATTTGTGTGGGCTGGACTGACGGTGCATTTGTGTGGTCCAATTAGCCTGCGAACAATGGGCCCATGGCACATACCATTGGGCCTCAATCAAACAATAGAATAGATTTGAACTTTGGACTATCTTTTTGGACATTCTTTACTGAGGCCAAGTTTCCCAAATGGTAAAATCCACGTTTGATAAAATCTAACACTTTTTTTTTATCGGCGATAAAATCTAACACTTGATTTTATCAAATGAGGAAAAGATGTGATTACCCACATCCGTGGGCAGGCCACTCTTAGCTTTTGCTAAAACACATCTTCAGAAAGTTGAAGTACCCAGAATGTGTAAATCAATGATCCAGAATGATTCCTAAGTGAACCTGGGACACTAATTTCCAAATTTTGGATAAATTTTAAGTTTATTTTCTGGGTAGGTAGTGGTGTTGATATCGTTTTCGTATCTCATATCGATATCCATGATTCATAGGCAACCACTCATACTGCCTCTTCATAGGCAACAACACATGATGTGTGTGCAAATCCTATTTCTTGGTTAAGATAAACGAAAGATATATACTTTATATCATCTCATGTCTTTTGTAGAATCGTACTCTCCTTTTCGACGAATAAACAACAGTATTATTATGTATGTTTCAAAATAATAGTCTATTACAAAAAGTGGTGTCATTTTTCAAATAAAAAAATGAAGTATTTTCGTGTATCATTTTAAAAAAAAATTCGCACCAAATTAAACTACTCGTCGAGTACTTCAATTCTGTGCAAAAAAAAAAATTTGAAAAATAATATACGGAAGTATTTCATTTTTTGGTTTGAAAAATAGCAAGTGATAGAAAATAGGGCTATTATTTAAGAACGGAAGGAGTATTAAACATGACATCATATAAATTGTTCGTACTACGCCATAACAATATACATAGCAAATTACATGTAATTCAATGTCAGACCTATCCATGGCAAATACGGTAAGAGATATGATAGATAATTAGGGGGTGTTTGGCCACCTCCTTTTTGGTTTTTCTCATTCTCCTTTTCTAATTTCCAGGTGTTTGAGAGACAACACCCATAACTCATTCTCTCAGAACTCCTTTTCCATTTTCAACTTTCTAGGCTAGAAACAAAAAAGAGGTGTGGAGATCCTTTTCATTTCTACTTCTCATTTTGACCATAATCATATTGCAAAATGCATTATGCACAATTCCTCCCAAACACTCGTCTCGAATTCAGAACACATTCTGACTATAATCCAAAAAATCAAAAAGCCAAAATGTGAAGAATGAAAATCTGAAAAGTAGGCTTCCAAACACCCCCTTAGATATGTTACCGTGCTGATGTCGTAGTCGTGTTGAGTCTCTCTCTCTTTGTCAGCCGGACATTATAAATAGAACAGAGCATTGCATTCCCTTCACCTCTGAGATTCCCTATTCCGAAAAAGGTGTGCCTCAGTTCCGAATTGTTTTGGGTTGTTAGATTGTGTGTGTTTTGTTTTTCGCTTCAAAATTTTCATGTAATCCAATGGCCGGAAACACACCGAAACAAAGGAATAGAGAATTTTGGGAACTGAGGATTTGATTCCTTCACGTCACATCTGATCACTTTATCTTCAGTACCCACCTATCATCATAAGTGAAACTATCAATAACAAGGCAAGAGGGGACAAGGAAATTGGAAAAAATTGGGAAATGGGTTCAGTGAGTGAATGGAGTGATGAGGTTGTTCCAGCAAAAAGCTACTGGAGGTGGAGCAAACAAGATTTCTTCCCAGAAATATCCTTCCAAAACTGGGGAACATACCGGGAGGCGCTATCGCAAACGAGTTTCCGTTTCAAAGACCGTTTCTTCACCCGTTCGGACGAATGATTGTTGAGCTCCGGAAAGAAAGCGAAAACGACATGAAACGTTGCCTGAATTGGTGGGACCTCACTTGGTTCGGATTCGGCTCCGTCATCGGCGCAGGCATCTTCGTCCTCACAGGCCAAGAAGCTCATTTCCACGCCGGACCCGCCATCGTCTTATCCTACCTTGCTTCGGGTCTTTCGGCAATGCTTTCCGTTTTCTGCTTCACGGAATTCGCCGTAGAAATCCCGTCCGCCGGCGGTTCGTTTGCTTATCTGAAAGTAGAACTGGGAGAATTCGCAGCGTTCATAGCAGCTGCAAACGGTCTTCTCGAAACCATACTTGGAAATGCAGCAGTTACTAGGTCTTGGACTTCTTATTTCACAACTCTCCTCAACCGCCCCTCCGTATCCATACCAATCTTAAACAAGGATACAATCTCTTGGACCCGATTGCGGTTGCGATGGCAATCACAACATTAATTGCCTTGGCTAGCACAAGGAAAACCTCAATCCTAAATTGGGTTGCATCCGCCGTGAACACCGCCGGGATCTTGTTTGTTATAATTGCAGGTTTCGCTCATGCCAAAACCTCGAATTTGACTGATCCCTTTCTTCCTTTTGGTGCAAAAGGGGTATTCCAAGCCGCCGCCAAGGGCTGATCTACGCAGATTGCTCTGCGTCCCCACCCCCACCCCCCCTGACACGCGCCCCCCCCCCGGCCCCACCCATTTTACCCTTTTACCCCCCTCTCTCTTCCTATATTAAATTAATTATTTATTTATTTCTTTTATTATTTATTTCTTTTATTTCTTTTATTATTTATTTCTTTTATTTAGTTTTTTTATTTAATTCATTTCTTTTATTTAATAATTTATTAATATATGTTTTCTATTATTAATATTAATTTATTTCTTTTATTTGGTTAACTAATTTCTTTATATTAATTCATTTAATTATTTAATTCATTTATTTTGTTTTATTTAGTTTTTTTTATTTAATTCATTTCTTTTATTTAAATATTTATTTATATCTTTTATTAATATCTTTTTTCTATTATTAATATTAATTTATTTCTTTATTTCTTTTATTTGGTTAACTAATTTCTTTATATTAATTCATTTAATTATTTAATTCATTTATTTTGTTTTATATAGTTTTTTATTTAATTCATTTAAATATTTATTTATATCTTTTATTAATATATTTTTTCTCTTCTATCTTTTTAGAAATCTCTAATATGTTATTTCTCTTTTTTAATTATTTAATGTCTTATTTTTCTAATATCTAATAAATCTTCTCGTTCTTTATATATATTTTTATAATATGCTCTAATATCTTCTTCTTTTTTTTCTCTTTTATTTATTAAATATTGTTTATTTACTTCATTTTTAAATTACTTTATTTCTCATTTACTTGATTACTTTGATCCTGGCCCCCCCAATGCATTACCATGTGTTACTTATCAGACCTATCTTTGATCCTGGCCCCCCCAATGCCTTACCACGTGTTCCTTATCAGACCTATCTTTGATCCTGGCCCCCCCAATGCCTTACCACGTGTTCCTTATCAGACCTATCTTTGATCTTGGCCCCCCCAATGCCTTACCACGTGTTCCTTATCAGACCTATCTTTGATCCTGGCCCCCCCAATGCCTTATCTATTTATATTACTCATTCTTCTACTACTTCACACGTTCTCTTCTTAATTCTCCCACTACTTCATACATACATTCACAGAACATCTCCCAATATTTTTCTTTCTTTTTTCGTAATTCATCGAAGAACATTATGGATGGCTACTACGATCCAGATGGTTGGTCATTTGAGAATGATGTGCCAAGTCAGGAGAGCATCTCCTACAGCAGTCGCGACTATACACCCGAATTTAGCACTGACCAGGTTAGTTATTTTCGTTGTTGTTATGCATATTCGTCGGTTATTTTGACTGAGATAAAATATGGTACGACTGAATAATGTTTTACTTATACATTTTCGTTGTTTATTTTTTTTATAGATATTTGAAAGTAGAGAAGATATGTTAGCTTGGGCGAAGAGAGTTGGTCTCGAAAACGGTATTGTGGTAGTTATTAATAAATCTGCTAATTTAAAAGGCGGCAAGCTGCCGAAGTGCATTCTTGGTTGTGAGAGAGGAGGACAGTATAGACCGCACCGTGGGGTAGAAGGGCAAATCTTGAATAGAAATACTGGGACTAAAAAATGTGACTGTCCATTTGCGTTGCGAGGTATACCAATACCTCCAGACGGTGCCAAGTGGGGTTTAAGGGTTTCTTGTGGGCTCCATAACCATGAACCAGCAGAAAATATTGAGGGTCACGAGTACCCATCAAGGCTAAAACCAATGGAGAAACAATTTGTGGTCGAGATGGCCAACAGCACCGCACCTACAGGAATTAAAAGCATTTACAACGCTATCTTGAGAAACAAGGAAGCCAAACGGGGCGGTCTAACTGAAACTCAATATGTCTTAGACCAATTAATTGAGAAAGGATACCTCCATGACTTTAGGACAAATCAAGAGACCAACGAAATCACAGATATTGTTTGGGTTCATCCTACAAGTCTAGAGCTATCTGTCAACTTTTCATCCGTGTTGGTAATTGATGCCACATACAAAACGAATGAGTATCGGAAACCACTATTGGAGGTTGTGGGTATGACATCCACAAATAAAACCTACTCGCTTATGTTCGCATATCTTAATAATGAGAGGGAAGATACATGTACCTGGGCCTTGAATACCTTAAAGAATTGGATGGTTGGAAATGGGGCATCGTTGCCATTGGTGTTTGTTACAGATCGTGATTTGGCACTTATTAACAGCAGTGTTCGAGGGCCATCGTATAATACAGAACACAAAGGTCGACCTGCCGGAAAAGCTGAGCAGAGTGGAAAACGGATACCTTCTTGCACAGAAAAATCTACTTCAACATCCAGAGCTGCATCTACATTGAGAGGGAAAGGGAAAGGGAAAGCGATAAATGCAGGAAGGGAGACAGCGGATAGGGAGAGGGAGCACAACCACTACATTCAGCATTTACCTTGGCAATTTCAGCAGTATATGTCCCACACTGTAGACGTCAAAGCTGATGGTCATTGTGGATTCAGGGCGATAGCCGCGCAAATCTATGACAGTGAGGAGGGCTGGGCTCAAGTACGACATGATCTTATCGAAGAAATTATTCAGAATAGATATCTCTACAATGCGGTTTATCTAGAAGAAAATAGGGCAGATGAGATACTAGAGTCACTGAGATGTTGGATGCCTACAGCTCCATATACAAAATGGATGGACTGTATGAGTTTGGGGGTAGTCATCGCATCACGGTACAACATTGTACTACACACATTTGACGCGAATGTTGGAGGTTGTTTTACTCACTTGCCCTTGAGATCCCGTCCAGTTCCAGTCCGACAGCGCAATGAAATAGCTATTGCCCGTATTAACAGTCACTTTGTACAACTTTTTTTGCGCCCCAATCACCCTGTACCACCCATCCCAATGTGGTGGTGGAATAATGCATCGATTGAAGCTAAAGGATGGGCTTTAAGTTATGACACACGTCTTGATTCGTGGTTCGAGGTACTGGGTGTCGTGCCGGGACCACCACAATTTGGAGGCAATATTGATTAGGGCTGACCACTTGTCAACGTGATTGTAATATTTATTCACTTTAAAACGTGATTGTAATATTATTATTCACTTTTAGAAGTTTTTTATTTATTATTCATTGTTAGGACAACTTAATTAACTAATTAAAATAATATAAAGTTTCTAAACATAAAGTGAAATTTAAATGCAAATTTAAGAAAATAATTTACTTGCAAATGTACTTTGAATAAACCAAATTAAATGAGTAAATAAATAAATAAAATTGAATAAACCAAAAAAGAAAAAAAAGAAGACAGAAAAAAAAAAGAAAAAAAAGAAGACAGAAAAAAAAAAAAAGAAAAAAACCGTGAGGGGGGGGGGGGGGGGGGGTAATTTGGGGAGAGGGTGGGGTGGGGCCGGGGGACAAGGGTGTCAAGGGGGGGTGCGGAGCACCTCTCCTGATCTACCCACGGGCTACGGTGGGCTGTAGCCCAGGTGAGGTCGAGAAAAAGTAAAAAAAAAAATTTAGATGTGAAATTTTAGTCTAATAAATTTTAGCCCACCCTATTTTTGTTGTGTAGCCCAACTCATTGTAACCATTGGTTGGAACATAGCCCAACGGAGCCTTGCTCTTCTCCGGCATAGCAGATCTGGTTTAGCAGATCGTGAAAGGAGATACAGAAGAAGTGATTTCTTTTAGATCTCCACCTTTTGTATAAAGATGGTTCTCACTCCCTCTCAACACCGCCGATGCCATAGCTATTTCTTCAAGAGTGTTTCTTCCCCAGATGAGAAACAATTTTGGGAAGAGGAAAAGTTATATAAATTATACTCCTATTTGACACATATATATACACCAAATTTGCAACAAGTAACAACAGCCTTTTCAAAGGCTGCACTATTTGTAATTGAAGATTTAATATATAAGTACTCCGAAACGGTCTCGGTATCACTCCGGTACCGGTACATATCGTACCAATAGCAAAAACAGTACCATGCCCGGTACGATGTTCAAAATCTTAGGTAGCCCTGGGCAGATTAGGTTCCTGGATACGCCCTTGGCCGCCGCGATAGTGTACTTTGCATACGGAGGATTCGGTAATATTCCATCAATGGCGGAGGAAACAAAAAAACCCGTCTATAGATATACCACTAGGGTTACTCGGGTCGATGTCCATCATCACCGTCGTATACTGTTTGATGGCACTTTCATTGAGCATGATGCAAAAGTATACGGATATATATAGACCCGAACGCAGCCTACTCGGTTGCGTTCGAGAGTGTAGGGATGTCATGGGCGAAGTATTTGGCCGCATTCGGAGCTCTTAAGGGGATGACCACCGTTCTTTTGGTAGGGGAGCTTTCGCAGGGTCGATTCGATATGCACGTCGCGCGAGCCCACTTGATACCGCCGTGGTTTGCCTTGGTCCACTCCAAGACGGGAACTCCTATCTACGCTACACTAATGCCTTCCATCGCCGGTGCCATCAATGCTTTCTTCTCAAGCTTGGATGTGTTGGCAAGTTTGTTATCCGCAAGCACGTTTTTCGTCTTCGTGATGATGGCGGTTGCGCTTCTGGTGAGGAGATATTACGTGAGCGGGGTCACGCCTCGTGTGAACTTGTTCAAGTTAGTTCTACTGTTGATTCTCATCGTCGTTTCGTCCACTGGGATTGCAGCTTACTGGGCTGTTAGCAGCCCCAACAACGGCGGCGGTTGGGCTTGGATCGGCTACGAGGTCACAGTTCCTCTTTGGTTGTTGGGGACTCTTGGGATCTCGGTGGTGTTGCCCCAGCAAAGGACGCCCAGCGTTTGGGGCGTTCCGCTTGTTCCCTGGCTTCCGTCGTTATCGATTGCGACCAATGTGTTTCTCATGGGATCTTTGGGTGCTGATGCTTTTACACGGTTCGGCATATGCACTGTTTTTATGATGGTTTACTATTTCTTTTTCGGGCTCCATGCGACTTACGATTTCGCACATGATCATCAACCAAAGAAGCCAGAAGAATCCATGAAGGACGCCATTGAAGCAGAACGCATTAAGGGAAGTCCAGGTCCTTGAAATTTAGAAAGCGTGAAGAAATTTACATGGCTGTCTTATTGGTAACAGACAGAGCCATGGCAGCTTGAACACCATTGTTTCCAATTTTCTGTTCTAATTAACTAGATCTATGTTTGTGCATCATATTACCATGTTGCCCGAACCAAGGTAGAAATAAAATCAAATTGATTGTGAAAATAACAAAAATATGTCGATCGGAAATCAGTATTGAAGCCTAAGAAAGAGTATAATGTAACTAGGGATTGCTCGTGCCTTTAGGCACGATGCGTCTACGTAATTTACACTTAGCTTTTTTGATCGACAATAAAATTTTATTAAAACTCAACAAAAGATACATCGCAGGTAAAAGAAAGGAAAACCAATGCCCTAAAGGGCACAACATCAAGCTGATTTAATTTCATTACGATTCCAGATTTCTCCACAACTAAGAGGCTAAGTAGAGGTCATACACCGCTAAACATCCTATTGGAAAGTTGATGCTTGACATACTTTGATCGAAGATCCTCCTTCCAGGGGAAAAAAATTTGTTCACCCTCATCAAAAGAGGGTGAACAAAACCCTCACTATCATTGGCTAAGAGGAGTGGTCCCTACCACTCTTAACCCAACCCAAGTTACGTATATGTTTAATTTCAGGGAAAACCCCTAAATTCTTAATTCTCTTTTCACAGTCGATTATGACGCAAAGAGATTCTAATCTGAGTTTGCTGATTAACTAACAGGAGCCTTCACCATTAATATTTTTCTCCCTCCAATCGTAACTCTTCAAAAGATCATGAATACTAGCCATTGAAACAGCATATAGAAATGTCAATGCTAATCCCGGACAAAATACAAAGTATTGTGGCTTTAATCATTTTCATGCCAATCAATTCCGTTGTCAATTCTTGAATACAATATTTCAACGGACATAATGTAAGGTTAATATGGACATACCCAAAAAAACAGAGTAAAAGTTGTAAAAGAATTGAAAGGAAATTTATCGGAACCTAGCAACGGGTACGATTCCGACATGATACTCAGCGATTTTAAGAAACTGGGCATGGCGAGGTCGAAATGGGTCCAATTTCTTCATCTTCCGTCGCCATCGTCGTTGTCTTCAAGAGAGAAGAGATTATGGCTTCACCATTTGAAGCTTGAAATGAGATCTGTTCGATGAGGTTAATTTCATGTGCGACCCCAATTTGTTCTTCTTCCATCGTCATCCTCGTTGTTCAACAGATAATAGGCTTTTTCTTTTATGCTCCTATGCACCCTAAAGTAACGTAGGTTCAGAAAAGAGAAATAAGAATTTAGGGGTCTTTTTGAAATTAAGCATATAAGTAACTTGGGTTGGGTTGGGTTGGGTTAAGAGTGGTAGGGACCACTTCTCTTAGCCAATGATAGTGAGGGTATTGTTCACCCTCTTTTGGTGAGGGTGAACAATTTTTTTTCCCCTTCCAGGCTTCCACAAATCCACGCCACGAAGCTACATGGGTTGTATTGCCCACATTGGAACATAACACCTGCAAATAGAGAGTTTCAAATCTGGATTTCCCACTTAAGTAGCGGCAAATTAAAGAAAGCAAATGACAGTAAAATGGATAGCTTTATCGGGAATGGATAGCTTTATCGGGATCTCATCGACATATCCTTTTGTTTTCATCAATTATATAAAGAGGACGTGTATAAAGTAAAGAAAGCCAATGACAATAAAATGGATAGCTTTATCGAGAGCTCATTGGCATATCTTTTGGTTTTCAGTTATAAAAAGAGAACGTGCAGGACAATGATGTTACTTATATAGAGGTGACTTGACCTGCTTGGTGATATAGCATGCAAAATGGAGATGCTCTAATAACTTAGGTGCAAAAAAGAAAGGTCAAATTACCACTCCATAAGCAAGTAGTTGATCTTTAACGATGATGACAGCATTTGGGGGTGGTTATAATCTTGCCCCTAATTCATATGATCAACATTGCACCTTAAAAGAGGAAAAATAGAATTAGCATTGATTTTATGTTTTCTCATACGCCAACCATATATCCAAAGAACTGAAAATACAAAAAATGTAGAAAATCAGGAGATTGAATGAAATTCATGCACTGAAAATACAGAAAATGCAGCAGTGGGAATAGCGACTTCATGCATGATCCGGTGAACCTAATTGCTGCCGCTGCCAACCTAACATATTCAGGAAAGATTAAACTCGCAACAATTCATATGCAAATCTGCTGAACAACCAAGTTATCTTAAACATTTTAATAACGCCAAAACAGACATACTGCAGTAGTGCTATAGCAGGAAACTAATAACAATAGATGGACACAAACATGACACGACACATTCTTCATTTTTATGCTTCAATAGATTTACCAAATATTCAAAAGAATTGAACATAGGAACTGAAGGAAATTAACTATATTGTGAAGCACATTAGAAGCAGATGATCATGATAAGTTTCTTTATTTGTGTCACGTCCCCTATCGTGTCCGTGTCTATTTTTTTTAGAAATGACATGTCCCGTATCCGTGTTTGTGTTACATATAATAGAACACATTAGATTTGGCAACTCTTATATCAATGTGTGTGGTGAGATTCACGAACAATAAGCAAAACACTAAGTTCGAGGTGCCATATTATAACCAAAACTTACAACTAACCTATGCAATATATTCGTAAGAAAGCTTTGATTACTTGTACTACAAAATTTGAAGCAGTGATCAACTAACAACGTCATTTTGTATGATTTTCAGGGGTGATTTCAAGGGACACCCTCGAATCGGCGGATATGTACTTTTTTTCTGTCTTTTCTCTTTAAAACCCACCCACTCCATTTATGAGTGTTTATGTTTTTTTGGAGAATACAACAAGCACAACAAGGAATAGGCCGGCCTTTTTTGTAGACCCCATAATATAGGTGACTACATAGACGGGCATTAAAGCTCAATGTGGTATTTTGGGTAGAAAAAAGCCAGCAACCTTATTGGTGCTTTTTAGCAATGGGCTGGAGTGGGAGGGAAGACGCCCCCAGTTTTGTACCGACCCGTAAATCCCGCAAAAAATTTACACTTTGGTAGGGTAGAATTAAGACTACATTTGAGTGGGCTGGACTGGCGGTTCATTGGTGTGGTCCAATTAGCCTGCGAACAATAGGCCCACGGGACATACCATTGGGCCTAAATCAAATAATAGAATAGAATAACGAAATTGGGCCGATTCGGATGGTTTTCTCTTGGCTCTTGGGATTCCACGAGACAGCCAGAAGCATCACCAAAACTGTGCCACGAACGCGACACGCGCCCGCTTTATTCCATCACTCAATCTCAGCCTCTCACGTGTCATCCAATCGACCGGCTCACAGCACTGACACACGCCTCCTTGACAATGCACACAATTTCATTCTATGCTTCTTAAACCGTTCCTCCGGGGAGATCCGACAAAATTGGAACGATACAGAATTATTCTTAAACCCACCAATACAATATTAGAAAGTCTATGTACACTCACGTTTCACTAATCCAGTTTTTTGAAAAAATTGATTTTTCACAGTTTTTTATGTGATGTGTTGTGAGAGAATGACCTCTCTCGGTGTTTGAAAAAAACCATTTTTTGTTAGTGGAACACTCCTTCAGTCATATATCAGCTACACCCGCTCATATAAGACCTGAGGTTCCACACGAGTGATCGGAGCCGTTAAATTTATTTATAATATTTAAAAAAAAAAACAATCAGTTCAATCAGATACTGATAAAGGCTCGATTGACTCATTAAAGTTTCAGTTCCTCAATCTAACAGACCAAAATTTTAACAAACTTATCAAGCCTTTCCCAATATCTGATTGTGCTGGTTTGAGCGGCTCTGATCATTCACATGAGACCTCAAAGTAGTTCCCACTGATAAAGGCTCGATACAACTGTTTTCCCGCACTTTTTTTTTTTGTGAGGGAGCCCTCATAGGAAACTTTTTGTATATATATATATATACTTAAATTTCTACATATGAATGGGATTTTTGTTGTTTCACGTCCATAAGTATAAATGTCTTGTTAACCTTAACCCATTATGTTGATGATAATATGAATACAATAACAAACAAGTTTGGATATCAATTATGGATATCAATAAATTTTCACGGATATCAATGAAATTTTTGTTACGTAGATAAGTATATATAGTCTTGCTAACCTCCGCCCATTAGGCAGATGAATAATATGCATATAATAACAAACAAATTTGGATATTAGTATATTTTCTCCAATATCAATATATATTTTTAGACTATCAATATACTTTTTACAGATTATTCTCCACCCTGAGTCCCGAGGTTAGCAATTTCCAGTATAAAAAAGAGTTCAATGAAGGGCGTACAATATTTATTTCCAATTGTAGATCAATCACAATAACCCCGTGTACCGCATGACATTTGCTCCAATAGCATCAAATATTTTTCCCGTATATACAGAGCTTTTATAGCTCATCCACATTCCAACCGACACCGCACCCCGCTCCTAATTCCACTCTCCCATTTTCCCCTGCTTCCTTCACCATTTCTTTTGCGCCTCTCTCTCTCTCTCTCTCTCTCTCTCTCCACACACACACAATCATGCTGCTCAAAACTGCTCCGGCTTTCGGCCTCTTGAACACCCAGGGTAACAATCGGATTCCCTTTGGGTCTTCGCAATCGAAGGGCGGAAATGGGTTAGTGGTTGTTTGCGCGGCAAAGGGTTCTTCTTCTTCTTCGAACAGTCGGCCACTTACGGGTGTGGTGTTCAAACCGTTCGAGGAGGTGAAGAAGGAGCTTATGCTCGTCCCCAATGCCCCTCAAGTTTCTCTCGCTCGCCAGAAGTATTCTGATGACTGTGAAGCCTCAATCAATGAGCAAATCAAGTGGGTTTTGATTTCTTTGCCGTAAATCCATCTATATTTGTGTGTTTTTTTATATATGGTTTACTTTCATCATGTATCGCTTACGTAATTTTGTGGGAATCACGCTGTCCCTCAAATTTGGTATCATTTTGATCTTTTGCTTTTTCTGATCAGAATCAAAATTAATGGAAGTTTGGATGAAGGGTTAGAGATGCACGTATTTCATATTTTGAATGCTCCTTTTTCTTAATCTGTGTTTACTTTGATTATCTTTCATGTAGTGTTTCATGGATATTATTATTCCTAATGCTTACCAGATTTTGTCAACACTTAAACATGGTCCTAAATTTTATGACTTCAATTTATTTATTTATTTATTTTTTTTTTGTGAGGTTTGAATTTGTGTGAATAGATACGGTACATGGGGGCTCTGTTTTCTGGGTTTATACACTCTTTTCTGATCTATTATTTTGGTGGTAATTGACAGTGTTGAGTACAATGTTTCTTATGTGTACCACGCTATGTTTGCATACTTCGATCGAGACAACGTAGCTCTTAAGGGTCTGGCAAGGTAATCAAGCTGAATTCTGAAATTCGACTTGAATTTTTCCTCTTTGATAGAACTGGAATATGATTTGTGGTTTGTGATTTTTTTTATTGTAGGTTTTTTAAGGAATCAAGTGAAGAGGAAAGAGGGCATGCGGAGAAGTTTATGGAGTATCAGGTGTTTGGAAATTTGAACCTGTGACTACTGTTTTGTGGTTTTTCATTTTGTTTTGAAAACTTGGAGTTTGGAAAGTGAATCCTTAATATTTACTGTCCTATTAATTTCAGAACAAACGTGGTGGGAAAGTGAAATTGCAATCCATTATGATGCCATTGTCTGAGTTTGACCATGTTGAGAAAGGAGATGCATTGTATGGTAAGTATTTTTTTATGCTCTTTCGCGATTTGATGCGAGTTATACTAGCTTTTCTGCACTCTTCACCAATTTGGTACCTATGTGCATTTTTAGTTGTATTCAGATGCTCGTCATGTGGTGTTAGAATTGTTTTGGCAAATGAGTATCTTATGGAAACAAAGGGAGGCGAATTTCCTGGATTTGTCACTCTATTAAGAAGAGATCAATTTGGACATGAGATTATCATATAAGCAGGTCATAAAGTTAATTTCATGCCTTAGTGGCTGCCTCGTGCCTACCCTTCTTCCCCCCCTCTCTTTGGAAACATGAATATGATTGAACTTCAAGCGGCTGTTTTTGTTATGTTCTGATAAAATACGAATCTTTCATTGACATAAGTGGAAATTCTTGCATATGGACGTTAGGACATACGTCATTGTATGCGCATATCAATTTAAGTGTTGTCAACGGTGATGTTCTTAGTATTCATGTCATCACGTGGAGTTGCATACATTTGTTCTTTCTGCTGGTTATTCCAATGGAGTATATACTTACGTTACTAATGATGAATGAGCAAGATGCCAAAAACTTATAGGCTCTCGCAAAGGGCTAGATTATTTTGTTTGTTTGTGCACAGGCATTCATTCTTCTCGCACATGAACTCTTATTCTAAGCATTAGTCAGAACCTCGTCATTTTATTTGGCTAGCACTGATTTCCGTTAATTTGTTGATTTAGCAATGGAGCTTGTGCTGTCTTTGGAGAAGTTGACAAATGAAAAACTTTTGAACTTGCACGCAGTAAGACATTTTTCTCTTTTGTCTTTTTTCTTTAGCTTTAATTATTTCAGAGTTTCCTTGATTTTACCCTGTTCAATATATAACATGGAGAAAATGTCCTTCGAAATTCGATTCTTTACCCTAGGGGCTCGAAGTTTGATCCCTATCCTTAGTTTTTGGATTTGCCAATCTAGATGTTTCAAGGAAAGGTTATTCTTTAGCGACATTAACGAACATTGCGAGTCTGTGACAACAGGTGGCTAGCCGGAACAATGATGTGCAGTTGGCCGATTTTGTTGAAAACGAATTTTTACAGGAGCAGGTGAATTACCATTCGTCTCTTTCCCACGTGCCGATATTATTTCCAAAACGTATGTAGCATCATTCTGATTTTGAGGTTCAACCTTTTCCTGTTTATTAGGTGGACTCCATTAAGAAGATCTCAGAATATGTTGCTCAGCTAAGAAGAGTGGGCAAAGGACATGGTATGAATTCAAACTCCTCGCTTTGTCATCGAATCCCCTCTTTACTCTGCATTTATGTTGAAAGTTTTCACAAGCTGTACGTTTGGTACTTGTTTCTCTATTGTTCTCTGAACCCCGGTTCTTATTCCTGGGATTTCAGGAACCTGGCACTTTGATCAGATGCTCCTCCGTGGGGAAGATGAAGTAATTGCATGATGCTGAATCTGTTCTTGTTCTGTGTTTGCCATTATGGGGTTTGCTCTTTGAAGTCTTTCATAGCTTCAGATTTTCAAATAGAGAATTTTGTGCGAGGTTAGATATGCGAAGTTATGTTGATGGTAGTATCCGGGACAAGCAATTTTAGTTTCCAAGTGCATGAGCTTTAGGTTATTCATGCTTTAAAACGTTCCTATATATTCGCTGCCGGTTGTACTTCTTGGCAGTTTACATACTGTACTCAAATCTGCATTTCTCTCCACACGTTTGATTGTTTCGAGTAGCAGCAATAGCAGCATTGATCTTTTGAGTGATTCTAATTGTCCCATTAGTATTTGTCTGAAGTTGACAGCATCAGATTATACTATAAACTCAAGGGACAAAATATCTTGCGTTAGGTGTCAACTTTTATGGGTACGATTGAATATCCGAAAATGAGAGAGACAGATAAGATTTATATAATAATCCTGGGAACATGTTAGCCAAATGAACCACCGTTCACTATCTTGTTTTGCCCCGACAGAATTGGTATTACTCATACTATTATGTCATTGAAAGGAATAATTTATTCCTCTTCTGTCAAGAGATAAGATATATGTGACAAATCACAAAACTGACTTTCCTCGAGAAATATATGTGTGTCTATATATATACATACGGGACAACTAATCACACGCCACCCCTGGTTTCGAAAATAATTTTTTTTTTTTTGTTTTGCGTTAATTGAAGTTAATATGATACTTATCCGTACTCAAATAACTTTATTTTTGACATAGACTATGGAAATATAGTAATTAAAAAAATAACGGTTCCGATCATATAAATAATATCTCTATACCTTTCCTTTAAAGATCATGAGATAGTTAAATCAAACATTTGTTATTTGTAACCAAAAAAAAAAAAAAAAACTCAAAATAAAGTTTGATTTTACAGTACACTTTCACTTTGTATTTTCACAAACTGAATGCAACATTTATTAGTGAACTTCCATAGAAAAGTGCAATTCCCTTAGCCAAAGTCTGACTCCGTCCCTGCAACTAATTAAACATGAAATTGCTTTGGAAAAAAACAAATTGAATACTAGAAAAATAAAAGATGCAGATGTGTTTGAATAAAGCATATCCAGCCAGACGATTTGAGCTCCGTTTTTCAACTACTCCTTATTAAAACCAAAATACTAAAAACTTCCAGCAAAATAATTATTTTTTGCATCCATCACTCTGAATGTAGTATATCTGACAGAATATCCTAACGAGTTTGTTTCAAAAAAAAATAATCCTAACGAGTTAGCTTTCGCCATTCTAAAAGAATTTTATATGTGAAAACGAGTTTCTATTTTTAGAAAACACAATTTATATTGATAAAATCATATACAAATCGCGTGTCCCATAGTGTAAAAATGACGGATACAACAAAGGACCCAAAAGGTCCGAACGAAAACAAGACAAGTAAAAAGTTGCAAAATGTAACAGTTGAGATATTTGAGACTACCAATCTACTCGTGGATGTGGCCGAAGGAAGTTAGAGGCACATTATATGTTTGAGTCACCGTCCCTTTGTCCCACCGCAATTGCCGCTGCTTGGCACCACCACGGCTGCTGCTGGAAGACCCACATATCTGTCACCAAGGCTGATTTGGATCTGAGGGCCGAAAACCCGAAGCTGATTCCTTAAATCGGGCCTCCAAATTAATCCAAAAATACTAGAGAGAGTGGGAAATTTTATATATGGAGTCTTAGCCATCTCACAACCACGGAAGTATATAGGAGAGAGAGTCCAGAGAGTAGGGGGACTGAAAGGGGAGGGTGAAGGGAGAGATTCAATGGGAAAACAGAAGTGAGGAAGAAGGGGAAATGAAGGAAACCTTCTCTCTAAAACTCTATCGCCCCACTCCATCCCATTCACCTTTTGAAATTGAGTTATTTGACAAACACGTTTTGTAGTAGGGATGGCAATTCCGGCCAATCCGATCCGCTCTGATCCGTCCCCGCCCCGATCGAATTGGAGTTTCGAGGATCTTTCGGGGATCGGGTCGGATTTGGAGGAAAAAATAAAAATAAAACCGGGGATCGGGTTGGAGGCAGTTCCACATACCCCGATCCATTCCCCGACCCGTTTTTTTGATTACACATCTAATATGTTATTCACATTTGACCTCTTGATTATTGTTAATTGCTAGGGTTTCCTCAAAATATATACTATTAGTTTAGGGTAGTGTTAATGCCAAAACTATATTTGATTGTGCCAAAACTCAAGTGCATGAAATACTTGTACGCATGTGTAAAGTATAAGCTCTTTATGCATTAGAGTTTTGGCAAAATACAAAACAGTTTTGGCATTATCACTACCCTTAGTTTATAATAAATACACTTCATTCTTAAACATAATCAAACATAATTTAGTTGGTAATTATGTTGTGGAAAGTAAGTAAAAAATTTCGGAGATGGGTGGAGATGATTCCCATTCGGGGATTGGGGTGGGGACGGAGATAGATATGAGGTTCGGGAATTGGAGGCGGGGATGGCCAAATCCGTCCCCAATCCTCCCCATTGTCATCCCTGTTTTGTAGTTGGGTATTATGTTGTGGAAAGTAAGTAAAAAATTTCGGGTGTGTTTAGAAGTTGTGGAAAGAAAGAGAAAAGAAATAAAAATCTTGTATTGGTTGGAAGTGGGGGAAAAAAGGAGTAGAGATAATAGTAATTTTTTCTCAAAACTTTTCCTACCTTTTCCTCCTTAAAACATTTTTCTTTCTTTTGGACGCTGCTAGCCATACCGACGAAAATGTACAGAAAATGTACAAAGCGCGCTCGGGGACCCACTTTTGGGTCCCACACGAGTGATCCGAACCGTTCATTGTTCTTAAAATTTTTTCCGAGGGGGCCCACAAAAAATTAGCTCAATCGGACGGTTAAAAGTGCTTGAACCAAAATCTCACCGTTTCAAATTAAAAAAGTGTTTTAAGAACAATAAACGGTTTGGATCACTCGTGTGGAACCCAAAAGTGGGTCCCCGAGCGCGCTTTGTACATTTTCTGTACATTTCCGTCGGTACCCCAGGTTTATCGCTTTCTTTTCTAGTAGTAATTCTTTCCTTATTACAGTACTAATTTCAAAACACCCCTACGGGTCGATTGGATGCAGGATTATTTTTAGGGGGATTAAATATGGAGGGTGGATAAAATAGTAAGGGGTGTTAGTTATAGAGGGTGGACCCACAATGATGTGATGTTTATGAAGGGTGGATAAAAAAGTAGATGGTTTGGATGAGGTATTAAAAGGAGGGATAAAAGTGGGTGGATGATGTAAAAAAGTGTCAAAAGACAAGATTGCCCTTGTTTTATTTTGTAAATTATATACTTATAAAACTTTAATTTTCTAATAATTTAACAACTAACTAGCCCTTGTAAATTATTTTGTAAATTATATACTTATATACTATAATATTATTTTACAAAATAGCCCAGAGCTCCAGGTGGAAGAGTGAGTTTTCCGGCTGGGTGACCGGCGAGTGGTCCACTCCACTTCTCTTCTTTTTTTTGTTTTGCTGTGTACAATTCTCCAGACCAAACGTTGGAACGTAATCGAACCCAAAACAAAATGAAAAACAAGTTGATTCCGACGACAATGGTACGGTGACGAAGATTGTACCACGACGACGACGGCATGGACAGAGAGAACGAAGGTTTGGGTTCGACCCAAATATCTCGTATTAGTTCCGTCAGATTCCAACGATGATGGTACGGAATCAAATCAAGCCCAAATCAAATTGAAAACCCAATTGATTTCGACGACGATGTACAACGACGAAGATGGAACGATGACGAGTCGACGACGACGGTCTAGACAGAGAGAACGAAGGTTTGGACAGAGAGACGCCATGGGAGTTGCAGGAGAGAGAGAGAGAGGCGCAGAAGGTTCCGGGGCAGGGTGGTAAAATGGACACCCGGCATAATTTTGGACAGGGTCTACCCTGTCCAAAAATAAGAGGGTCTGAGCCTCCATGTTTTTCCCTGGGCATAATTATAGAGGGCTGTCTTTTGGACTCCCAAACCATGGCAAAAGTGGGACCGGGAATAAATAATCCGGGCCCAAGTTTTTGGACCCTCCTTTGCCTTCATCCAAACGGGCTGTAAAGGCCTAAAGCATCATCACTTCATCATGTTTTTACCTTATTTTCACATTCGAGTCCAGAAGTGATATAAAATTAGAAAACTACCCCAATTGCGAATCTAATGACAGCAACAGCCTTCACAGTGCACAGTACTAGAAGATTTCATATACCCGCCCAATTCCAATTCTCTCTAGTATTTCCTTCTGTTCGGTGGTTTTTGAAATCCCACCTCCCCCATCTAGAGAGAGAGAGAGAGAGAGCGAAGCATGGATAAGGAGGCCATGGCGGCTGTTCTGCTTCTGTTTATATCTGCACTCGTTCGCTCAAACGCCGAAGAACCTTTCGACGTTAGGAAACATCTCTCCACTGTCTCCAGGTTTTCTCTTCCTCTGAATTTCCTTCGTCGCATCGTGAATTTCTTTATCGAACGCTGAATCCAAGTTATAGGGCTTAGTCGTGAAGAAAGCTGGGAAGCAATTTAATCGAATGGGATATTGAAGATCAAATATACTTGTTTTTTTTTTCTTCTCTAAACTAAACACTTCGGAATTATTTAGCGGGATTTTTTTTTTCTCCCATAAATTTAGTTTCCATTAGGGTCCGTTTAATTATGAAGACAACTATTCTGAAAAATAAAAACGAGAGAATGAAGGGAAGTGAAAAGAGAATTTATCTTCTTCGATGCATTTGATTAAAACTTGTGTAAGAATCTTGGAAGCAAATATTTATAGTTGCCAAACATACCCTCACCATGCAATATGTGTATCATTGCGCGGATCAAGATAGAAAAGGACACATTATGGTCTCAGTGGCGTAGCAGCAAGTTGGGCCACGGAGGGCACAATTCATTAACGCCAATACTTTTCTTCTGAAAAAAATCTCTTCTTAAAGAATCTAACATGTCTTGATTTTTATTTGAAATGAGTCTCGCTTGACTTACATTTTACGGACAGATGTGCCTCTTAGGCCTTAGCCTATTTGGTTGTACCCCTTGGCTTTCAAAGGCTGTCTGGGGTTCGAGTCAGTGGAGGTCTAGGGTTCTGTAAACACGTTATAGTTTCGAAGCAAAAATTTAGTGAATTGAGGCTTGCTTGTGAGTAATTAGTTATTCAGTGGCTCTGGGGCATTGCCACGTGATGCTTTAACACCCTTCTTCATCACTTTTTTTTATCAGCCTTCATCACATATTCTGGTAAAACTCATATTAGTTTTGAGTCCCACATAAATATGTGCAGGAAAATGACTTTATAACACCAATTTATGGCGCCCCAAGAGCATTAATTAGTTTTTTGTATAAAAAAAAAAGTGAGTACCAATTTATATTTTATATTTTTCTACAAAAAAAAAAAAATGCTCCCTAAAATCCAGTGTGGGCCTGTGCCCACACTGGTCTATATGTGGCTTCGCCACTGTATGGTCTTATTGGGAAGTGTCGTAGTAGCCTAGTAGGTGACAAAAAGTTCTTGTGTTTTTAGCAATAAAGTGAAAGTTATGTAACCATGCGTAAATGAATTGTACAAGAAAATTTACTTGTTATCACTTTCTATTATTTTCATGCTAATCAACGCTAAAGAAGTGTCATTTTCCCTCTGTCTTGCATTTCCTATCATTTTCCTCTAATCAGACGGACTATTAATGCTCAGTTTTACCATTTGGTGGTACCATTTTAATTCAACTTTACCATAGGTTGGAAAACATGTTAGCTAATAGCCACTTCAAATGTAAATGAAAAAACGGCACATGAAAATGAGAGTCATCGTATTTTTTTCCTTTTTGGCATTTGTGTTATTTATACCATTATTGGAGGGGGGCACTAGCGATATTTTCTTTCTTTGATCAATGGAATTGCTCTCTCTCATTTCTTCAATGAGCAGGTATGATGTTGTGAAGGACATATCTGACAATTCGTTTGTGCCTTCTAACATTCCAGACCAATGCTCTCCTATCCATCTTAATCTACTGGTAAGTTACTAGGCCAACCTGTTATTGCAACTGATAGATATGGTAAAAGACACTGACTCTACGGATATACAAGTCAAAACTGAGAAGTGAATGAGGCACCTTTTTTTTGAAGTATGCGATGCAATATGAAATATTTAACATTGATATGGGATGAATTTTATTGTAGCAATGACATATGCTTGCTTAGTTGGCATAATGTAACGTAAAATGCTGAACTGCATTAGATATAAACTACTCCTGTGTAACTTTGGATTTTTGTTTGACATTTTGTGCTTTTCTTCATATGGATGTAGAGGTACATAATATAATCAAAAGACCAAGACTCGTTCTAAATTCTCGGTGTTTCCTCTACTCGCTTTCTTTCAGAGCTGCTTAGGTTTTAAATTTCTGACAAGCTGAGGGAGCATGAGAGCATCACTATCTTGATTCTGGGTCCCACCTTCCTCCTTTCCAAGCCCCGCCAGATGTTACACGAAAGCGAACCTTATTGAAAAGGCCCCTTTGGTGCCTATAGGAATTATTATCTGTAACCCTTCCAGGAGAGAAATAAAAGCAAAGAGCAGTGATATGTCCTCAAAAAGGGCAACAGAAAACTCTTTTAGGACAAGTTAAAGACAGAACCAAGAGGTGAAAGGAATAAACCCCCGGCAAAACTACGGCTGAAAAAAAGGAAACCCCCACGCGAGAGCAATTTACTTGTTGGAGCTTGTATATGGTACATTTATTTCTTTGTCTTCTTGAATGATGAATTTTATGCTTTGTTGGAGCTTGTATGCTGAAGTAGAAGCAGCTTGTCTATCAAATTGTGTTGCTTGCTAGACTCGTCTTCTTCTATGAACTCTTTAAAAATTGTGTGCACGCTTGTCTAGATATTTGGAAATTGAGAATTGAACAAGAAGAGAGATCTTCTTTTAAACAGAACAACTTAAACGGTTTAGCTGGAAACTTTTCTGCTATGGTAGTTTACTAGTTTTCATTGATTTACTTATTTGGACTTGTGATAGTGAGGGTTACGGTGAATTTGCTTTCCATAAATGAAAATGAATATATCCCAGGCAAGGCATGGAACGCGTGCTCCTACCAAAAGAAGAATAAAAGAAATGGATGATTTAGCCAAGCGTATTGAAGTACTTCTACAGGATGCAAAAGAGAGGAAGTTAGATTTGCAGAAAGTTCCTGCCTGGCTTTGGGGGTGGAAATCTCCTTGGAAAGGGAGGTTCAAAGGTGGAGAATTAATTAGGGAAGGAGAAGAAGAACTTTATAATCTTGCAATTAGAATCAGGGACAAGTTTCCACAGCTGTTTAATGAGGATTACCACCCGGACGTGTATCCCATAAAGGCAACCCAGGTTGGCACCAATTTCTCTCCCTCTTTTGTTCCCTTGTGCTCAGGGACGACTTTTGAGCTGGTTCTTATTCATTGACATAAATTTTGTTTAGGTCAAGCTGCCATAGATATTTTGTTAGATCAGTTACGAGGCTTTTTGCGTCACACTAATTTCATTATAAACTTTCTTCTTGCTACTAGAATTCATTATTTATATTCATCTAATTTCCCTTGTCATGCATTATGAGTTGATAGATTCCACGGGCAGCAGCTAGTGCTGTAGCATTTGGCATGGGGTTGTTTAATGGGAGAGGAAAACTTGGACCTGGGCATCATCGAGCTTTTGCAGTATCCAGTGAAAGCCGAGCAAGCGATATTTGCCTGAGATTCCATGATTGTTGTCAGAGATACAAGGTATAGACGTGGACCTTCTTTCTATCAATACAGCTAAACAATAGTATATTGTCGCGTATGTAGGAAAATATTCGCTCTTGCACAGTTGCACTCAAGGTAGTTGAGTTTTTTCATTTCGATTGTATATGCACCCAAATTTATTCCTCAGCCTTGATCATCTTCGTAGATTGTCTATTTTAAAAAGATGACTTCACTTCTTCATGGTGTTCAATCTGGTTTCTCCGGATTTGACCTCTGGAATCTGATTCGGATGTTACTAGCCCTTCTCCCAGCTAAGTCTGATGAAGAAAGAACCACGTTAGTACCTCGCTGATCGATGACGACTGGAAGGCACTCCGATGGCTAAGTCAGTCCTTGAATGATATACGGAAAGACAGAGCTTTTAGAGGGAGGAAATGGCATAGCTGTTAGGGTTTATCACTATAGTATTTCTCCCCATGACGGGGTGACGTCACCGACAGCCACTGCCCGACATCCAGCCCTCGACCACAACGCTGCGCATGATGATCCTCAGACATTGTGCATTGGTTGGACTGGCTCTCGAGCCATGTGGATAGAGTATAGAGGCACCACATGGCCGAGCCGTACAAAGGCTGATCTCAGACTGGAGGTACATTGCACAGCAGTTCCACACGGCATGAGGAGACCCAAGCCACATGGCTGATCCGTATGATTCCTGAATATCACACTATAGTTGGTCCATACGGCATTGCTTTATGCCGATCAGAGATTGGGGTCGAGTGGCCGAGGCGAATATACTCGTACCTTTCTTCCTGCCCAGCCTCTATTATTTGGTTGTGACCCGACCCGATGCTTCAGCCTGACCCTGATGACACGGGCGGGGCGACCATCTTGGTGTTCTGGACCGTGGGCCATCGATTATGATTGGGCCTGTCTTAGTTCCTAAAATTTTGGATTCGATTAACCGCCCTCTACACAGATCCTCCGCTATTAATTATGGAGTTTGAAAGGACATTAAGACAATTTATGCCAGAATACTAGACTAATAAGAAAGCAATCCATTTTGGTAGCAGCTTAAGAAGTTTTGCCCTTGTAATTCCATATTTCAGTAAAGCTGTAATCACTGCACAGCCCAGTATGCACATTGAGAATAGGTTCCGTCAAGGGACCATTCAGGGAACTACTCCATCTATCAATTTCAGCTGTGAATACATGCCAGATGCATCCAAAATTTAAATTTGCGCAACAGATTTCTTATATGTTCAGAATCCTCAAGCGGCTATGAAGATTTAAATTGTTCTTAAGACAGTACTTTTGGTTGCTGTCTAGTTGCAAGCTAGCTGCTTCATATGTCTTTTTCCTTTTAATCTCTTCAAACACTGCATACAGGATTTAAATAATTTGAGGAGCGTAATGTAGATAAGCTTGAGATACCTATCTTCTCAATTACGTATGCGTTAGTTAGGCTTTATGTGCTCAATTTTGCATCAAATGATCCTTCTTTGTTTTCATTGCTTAGTCACTGAATGCAGGACTTCAGGAAAAGTCAGGAGCCTACTGTTCATAAGCTTAAGGAACCTATCTTGGATGAAATCACCGATGCATTAGGGCAGCGTTATGGACTGAATTTTACAAGGCTGGATACGTCTTCTCTTTGGTTTTTGTGCAAAGAGGTGATCATTTTGCATCATGTCTTATCTTTTTGTTTTAGTTTCTGAACAGATTATACTAATGTATGTGGTATCTGAGTGAGATTCGTTTCTAGTCACTCATTAGACTTTTTATCTGATAGGAAGCATCCTTATTGAATATAACTGATCAAGCTTGTGCTTTATTCACTCCATCTGAGGTATGTAGATTTGGCGCTTATTTACCCATTGTGGTATCTACTTTCCCCTTTGCCTCTGTATAGGTTGTCCACTTACATATTCAAATTATGGACGTTGCCAGTCCCATTGTTGGTATCTTGGCTCTTGCTAACTTGCCAAATATAAATATTTTAGGTTCTTTTGCTGGAGTGGGCAGATGATGTGGAGATGTTCATATTGAAGGGTTACGGTAATGCACTAAACTACCGAATGGGAGTGCCACTGCTTGAAGACGTTGTTCAGGCCATGGAACAAGCAATTAAGGCTAACAAAGGTTAGGTAGCCCATGTTGATGCTACTTTTACTGTTTTATCTTCTTAATGCCTTTTGCTGGATCCTTTTCTCACATCCACTAATGGCTGTATCCTGGATGGAGGTCTGAGGCATCAATTACAACGTAAGAGGGGTGCATTAATGGGATGATTTTACTGAAATTTCTTTCTTTCCTCTTTATTTTGCTAGTGTGAGGTGGGTTTCTCTTGGAGGTTAGTCTTGGACTGTAATTGATTAGAAGGCTAACACTGACCTTGGTTCTCTTATATAACCTGACTAGCTCCTAAATGATGTCAATCTGGGAATTTTACCTCTCTGTCATATAAGTTGTTCTCATAGGTTTTCCAATTCCAATGAATCTTCTTATTGTCGAATTGAAGTTGTGGCTAATTAATTTCTGATTAAGGTTGTGGCCTTCTATGTCGATAATATGAGTTAATTCCTGCAGCATGGTGAATTATTTTGTGTTACAAACTCCTACTTAGAAGTCTTCAAGCATAAATCTAGGAGAAAAAGAATAGAAATGAAACTATTCTCAAATTACCGCGCCACATAGTACAGAATGATCCTTTAATGTTATTGTAGTTGTTCAAAACTTGTACCTTCTTGTTAAAGCATCCAACTCAAAACCAATTGGTAATGAATGGAGCACAGGCTCATATACTAGTTTTGGCGGTTATAATTAACCAATGTGGGACTAGCTCTAACACTTCTCTTACTGCAGAAGAACGTGCTCCTGGTAGTTATGAAAATGCAAGAATGAGGTTTGCTCATGCAGAGACTCTGGTTCCATTCTCATGTCTGATTGGTCTCTTTCTCGAGGGATCTGGTGAGTGCTTCTAGTCTCATAATTGTCTCTCTAATATTGAAACAATACGTATATGCGTTTCTTCGTTCCCTTAGGCCTTAGGTTTAAAGGATTTTCTTTCTTTTTTACTTCTTCAAGTACAAGTATCTGATCTTGTATGCCAGATATCCCCATAGTGTTTCTAATACTGCTGTAACATTTCTTTCTATTACTGTAACATTTCTGCTTTTTAATGCTTCCCTAAGCTAAGTACACATTATCACTGAATACTTCAGAGTTCGAGAAAATACAAAAGGAACAACCCTTGGAACTCCCTCCAAAGCCTCCTCAGAGAAGAAACTGGAGGGGCAGTACGGTGGCGCCTTTTGCTGGGAATAACATGCTGGTACTTTATAGTTGTCCAAACGAATCTTCAAACAAATACTTTGTGCAAGTACTGCATAATGAACATCCTGTTCCAATGCCAGTAAGCATTTGCTAACCATTTTCTGCAAAATGTCGTAGATTTCTGTTCTCACAAGTCCTCTCTTTTCTTTATTTTTGGTTAGTTTCTTCAGTAGATGCTATTTGGTAGTTGCATCTCGTTTTTTTATCAACAGTTTGATTTTTTGCTTCATTTTGCTTTCAAAGTTTGTTTGAGGGGCATCCTTTGATAGATTGTAGATGGTTTGATTAGAAAGAGCTCATTTGCAGTGTGTTGTACTACCTGTCTGTATCTTTCAAAGACTTGGTGAAATTTTCTCATTCATCTCTCAAGTTATTAGCTAGCATTTTTATACTATTTCCAGAATCCATGTCAAACTCTTACCAAGCTTTTTTATGCTTTATTGTTCCTCTCCCCTACAGGTTTTAAGTTTCTAACTATGTTTTACGTCTATCTTAATAGGGATGTGGTAATTCTGATTTCTGTCCATTTGAAGTTTTTAAGGTACAAATTTCTTTTCCTACGAATTTACCTGTTTGATTGATAACATTTCTCCTTTTTTGGCTGAGAATCTTGTTTACATTCAGGAAAGAATAGTTGCTCCTCATTTAAAGCATGACTACAACACAATCTGTAATTTGAAGATAGAAGAACCAAAGCGGATGCCTCTCACCAGTAAGTTGTGGCAAATGTTTCGGTGGCTATTCCCACAAAGGAGCAATGTTGCAGAGTCTGCCAAACTAGAGCTATAGTTTGTTCTTGTACATAACAGAGACATAGTTCTCGCATTACTTTCCTCGTGTTGATGATTCTTGGCTTAAATTCCAGATTTAGGATAGGGGCTCCTAACAGGGTTTGGTTTTCTTTGAAGCTCATAGTTCATGCTACTGGTTACTCGGGATTCGGTGCTAATATTCTAACTGCAGGGTATCTAAGATGAGATTTGTCGAATTTTTTTTTTTTATTATTGTTTTCAGAGACCTGGATGTTGTATGTAATGGGAAACTGTGTTGGATGTAGGTATAACTGAGATCTATGGTGCACTACTAGGCATTGCATGCCCTTTGGTGGCACTTGGAACAATGTTTGCCTAAGGGCTTAACTAGGGGATAGATATACATGACCTAATCTCGGACTAAGGCTGTCTTTGGAGCATGGGACTCCAAATATGCAATTGTTCCCTAGTAGATTCATTGGTCAATGTCCACTTAGTCGAGGTATACGTAAGTTAGTCAGGACACCTTAATTATCAGAAATTTGTGTGGCTACCAAACTTCCAGTTTTTCCACCACATGATCGAAACATCTATTTTCACCTTAGTAGAACTCATAATGTAATACAATGGGACTAATAAACAAATCAAACAGCTCTGATTGTGCTCATTTGCTTATTTGAGATTGATAACAGGAATAACTTACCGCTCGGCTTTTTCTGCTTAAAAAAAATTAGGGGACTTGAGACTGGCTCGATTAAAACTTGTTTGATTTCGATAGTCAAATAACAAGCTTAATACATTCTTAAAGCTCGTTGTTAGTTTTTCAAACTCTGATTGTCATTAGCCTTTGGTATGAAGTGTAATAGTGAACGAAAATGAGCTTGAGTTTGAGTTTTTACATCATCATTTCTCATTCCTCTTCCTTCAACAAATTCAAATTCCAAAGGTAGACTAAGTAAAGGCCACAGGTTTTGCTTCTCAACTCGTTCTATAGTTTTTCCTCCTGTCCACAACCTTTAATTTTGTCATACAAAAGCACAAAGCAGTGGCAGCATGAAGCTACAAGAATCTGATCAAATAAAAGTTTGTCATCAAAACTTTCTTCCCTTTCTTATTTATTTCCAAAGAAAAATACACTACCTAGCACTCTAAAGTTAAATCAAGAATAAAATTTCACGTGGATAAAATTCTAATAGTGGCCGTAAAAAATCAGCTTCACATGAAATTCATTTAGCGATTTACAATGAGGAAAACACTTTCCAAGTTTCCATTAGGTCTAGCAAATCAGGTTATGTCCCTTCGCAAAGCTTGGTTGTCTGATCAGCGGGGGTGAAACGATCATACAGGCCAGCCATGGTCGATTGGCTAAGGCGTTGGAGCTTCAACATGTCCTCGATGCAGGAAGTGGCTTCACAATTAAGAAAATTCAGTCGGAGAGAGTGCTTCTTTTAAAGGAACACACTTCCCAAGTTAGAGGAATCTCTTTCCCTGGATTTCTATTTTCAGATAAAAGCAAATCATGCCCAGAACCTTCAACAACAAAAACGAAAGAATAAGGGACTTTAACACCGAACACGTGGAGAGCAATCATAACTAATGCATAATCTTGAATTGCAAAACTCTAAAAGGAACCCCTGATGCAAAAGAAACGCCAACGTTGATGTGAACGGATGACAGGATCAGTCACGTGTGTTTCATAACAATGAAAGCCTTTATAATCCTCTCTTTACTTTTCAAGAGCAGTTTAGGCTGTGAGGTAATGAGAAAATATGATAATTTGTGATTCAAATTGAGGAGCTAGTAATATGCTTGGACACTGTTAGAAACTTATAAAGAATACGCCCAAGACCCAATTCTTGGGTAAACATAATGTATAGCCAAAGAGAGTTCCAAATGAAACAAAAAACTTTGGTTCGGGTCATTCAGGAGATGGAGCAAAAAATGAAGACTAGCTTTTTTATGATGTGCTTTTCTATTTAATGTGTAAATCAAGTATGAATTGGGAGACTGTACCAAAATTTCTTCAGGGGATCGCTCTAACCCTTCACCAAGTGTGTGCTTTAGCTAGAGAAGAATTGAGGTCTTCTCGACACTGTGATCTCCTATCCAAAAGGAAGCCATGGCACTATTATCGTATTGTATGTGCCCCAAGCTACCCGAGGAAAAACTGTGTTACACACAGCTAGTTGATGAGTACAAGGAAGACTCGGTGAGCTGGATCCCACCGCCGCTGAAACCTGGTCCTGTGCCAAACAGTCTCTGTTGTGCATATGCAACGGTTGGACTTAGTGGCCATTTTACTTTCCCATCCCCTGAAAATTTGACAAAATGTATCACAATTCCACAAAAGCAGAACATAAATAGCAAGAAGGAACAATAAAGAGGAAAGGATTCCTATTTCCTACAAGGGTCTTGCAAACCATGCCCACTAGGCAGTGGTTAAAATGAGAAAAATACCACCAAATATCAAAATGCACTTTTCACTTATCCCAAAGTATTTTAACAGATACCGGCACACTTTACCCGGACTTCAATACAAGTTTTACTCTTATAAAGGCTATCTAGCCCCGTTTGGTGGAGTAATTATTCAGTGGTCTTGGAGCACCGCCACATGGTTTGCTAACACCCTTCAAAACCTACATTTTTATGGAATTCATACACTTAGTCGAGGGTCCTGCATGAATGTGAGTTGTTGAAGCATGTCAAGCCAAGTGGCAATGACCAAGGAGCATCCCATAATTTTTCCCTTGTGTGGTGGTTATCTGTGTTAAATGGACTCGGTACTGATATCGGATGTGGATACGTGTCTAAGTATCAGATTCATAAAGTTTTCATCTCAAGGATATGGAGATACAACTGAAGAACTAAAATCCTTAAAATCTTCTATTTTCTGGTTTAAATGAAATTTACTAGATGTCTTAAACTTTTCCGCACATACTATAAGAGTTTTTTTTTTTTTTGGTCAATCGGTAAACATACTATAAGAGTTCTATGCATAGCTTGTAAGAAATTTGAGTTACAAAATAAGGCTGCTAAGTTATTGTCCAACTAAACATGTCCGACACAGATGCTATACATTTATTCAAGTCTCGAGTGTCCGATACAGGCAAGTGGCAGCTTATAAATTATGAAGGATGCATGCAACACAAGTGGTTAGAATCTACTCTGATTACAAGCAAAGGATGATTCACTGCAAGCAATTTCAAGAATGCCCTTGATCTTTTCCCACAATTCATTCATTTTATAACTTGTCACCCTTCCCAGATATTACGGTAAGGAGCAAGGCCTCAAATCCTATGTCATGGCTAATTATAAGTTTTTTTTTTTTTCCCTCCTTAGTCACGGTTCCAATCACCAAAGAAACTCTACTCATACAGAAAAGCTCATTTGAAAAGAAGCAAGCAAATTTAGTTGCATAAATATGTGTTCATGACATCCGATCAAAACAAAAAAAATGTGTTCATGACGGAACAAAATGTCCTAATTCACAAATCTTGATATCCAGGGTAATTGCAATAACTGAGGCAACAACTAAATGCTCTTTAAGGTTCAGGTCTAGCTTGTTAGGTGGATTTTACCTTTCATCCTTTAGATTGTCAGCACAATCACATAAACATCCGACCCTTGATAAGATACTTACAGAAATTCAAGGATATTGCTCCATAGGGACTTCTAAAAAAAGTGCCAGAAATTTGGAACTTGATATTATTCCACGTAAAATTACACAAATAGTTTTTCCACTGATAAGATTTCATTGTCGGGAAAGTATATTACTACAACTGCAAACATACATAATTGGATTAGCATAAGTAACAAGTATAGTAGAATTTACCTGAACTTAACAGACCCCAGCGACGAAATCGGAAAGGAGCTGGGATATTGAGAACAGATGATGCACTGTTATGCCGGGAGAGTGGGAGATAAGGCATACGAAAAAATCTTGGCATCCAATTTCCAACACATCATAATGCACAAATCAGGGCAAACAGTGATTAATGTTATGATTCTAAATGTAAAAATAATTCAAAAGCTCACTCTATAAATACCTCATTACCAGATGACCTTCTTCACATGTGCGTGAAGAGAGAGAGAGCGAGAAGTGAAGGCCCAATGTCGATCACCAAGGCCATTTTGTTCTCGACGATCGGAGTCCTCACAGTCACCTCCACCACCTCCCTCCTCCCACCCCCTCCACCCACCGCCACTGCCCAACCCCACCGCCAGCGGTTATTAAGTTGCCCGCCTCCTTCAGAGAGATTATCAAGGACTTCACGTGCTTAGTGGCATCGTTTATCTCCGTGGCTGTCTTGCTTAACCATAAAAAATACTACTGCCCGGGCCTCACACCACAAGCCGAGATAGAGATATGAAGATCGCAGCAGCCGGCCTTTTCTTCTTCGTCCTCGCGGCTGCCGCCACGGGACGCCCTCTGTCACCACCTTACTTCTCCCACCGCCATCCCCCGTCTTCAGTACGTTACTGCTCCCCCTGCCACAGCCTGTCTCCACCCACCACCGCCGCCGCCACCCCACTGGCCACAAGGAGCCCGCCAGCCACATAGGTTTTGACGATTCCCCATTGGTTGCTGACTTTGTTCGACGGGGTCCTCCCGATCCTGGCGGGGCTTTTCCTCGCCGTCTTGAGGAGTTGCTGCCAGGGCTCACACCCCAGGCTGTTTACGACCTGGTTGCGGGGTGCTTTACGAGAGTTCCACCACCGGTCACGGCCGATCTGGCACCGGCCGGTCATCCCGCCGGCGCCGGTGAGACTCACGGCGCTCGCGGCGAGGGTGGGGGTTGTTATTCTTTTTCAGTTCAGGGGTACTATCCTTAGTTGACTTGGGTCATTTTTATGTTTGGTTCATGTATTGTCCCCCATTGCATGAATTACATAACATTGACGAGAAAGAAGCAGCATAGCAAGATTAACCATAACCGTGCAATGGGGGACAATACACGAACCAAACATAAAAATGACCCAAGTCAACTAAGAATAATACCTCTGAACTGAAAAAGAATAACAACCCCCGCCCGCGCTGTGAGTCTCACCAGCGCCGGTGGGATGACCTACCGATGCCGGATTGGCCGTGACCGATGGTGGAACTCTCGCGAAGCACCCCGCAACCAGGTCGTAAACAGCCTGGGGTGTGAGCCCCAGGCAGCAGCAACTCCTCAAGGCCGCGAGGAAAGCCCCGCCAGGACCGCGAGGACCCCGTCGATCAAACTCTGCAACCAATGGGGAATCGTCAAAACCTCTATGGCTGGCGGGCTCCTTGTGGCCGGTGGGGTGGCGGTGGTGGTGGTGGTGGGTGGAGACGGGCTGTGGTGGGGGGAGCAGTAGGGTACTGAAGACGGGGGTGGCGGGGGGAGAAGTAAGGTGGTGACGGCGGGTGGCAATGGGAGAGTGGTGATGGCGGGTGATAGAGGGCGTCCCCCGGCGGCGGCCGCGAGGACGAAGAAGAAAAGGCTGGCTGCTGCAATCTCCATATCTCTCTCTCTCTCTCATGCTTTAGAGGTGTGAAGTGACTGAACTACTGAAGTGTCTTATTTATAGAGGAATGGTGCTCGATCTGGACTCCCTTCACCAACCTTCCTTAGACGAAAGAAAAATGTTACTATTTTGCAACAGGGATGCATGTGGTAGTTATCAACAGTACAATTAATACACCCATGACATGCAAGAACGTACAGATCATAGTGTAAGCTCCATAGGCCGAGCTCCTTTTTCAGTTGGCAATTCCATGACATAATACACATTTACATGTATCCCTATTGTCAAGTTGTACTTTTTATTTTCATTATTATTTTTAGATGCGTCTGTTTAGGGTTGTGGAAGGAATTGAATGTCTTGTAACGAGGGACCGTGAGTGTGTAGTCAATCAAAGTGTACAACTTTAATTTGGATGGGCACAAATATTTGGAAGGATTTGCACAAGAATGGTATGGAGCCTAATCAAATTGGATAGTTTGGGAGCTAATCAAATTGGACCGCCTCAATATGGAAGTTGTCTTGGCAGTTACTAAGAGGGAGAAGACAGCAAAGAGGAGAATTTAGAAGGCACGTGATTTTTGTGGCATGATCCCATTTGACTGCAAATTTAAGGTATCACTTTGGGTTTGGAAATCTTTTCTTTCTAAGGAAATTGTTCCTTAGCAAGAGAATTTATGACAATCTTTTTAAATGGCTGGACCATGATTCTCATCAAGGAAGATTTACGGCAATATTCCTTTTAAAATGGAAAGGCAGGAAAATAGGATTTGTGGGGATTAGAATTTTCGGTGGAGGGCTGCAACTTTGAACACTATATAGATATCAACTTTTTGGCAGCCTGATCGATCACTCAGAGAAAAGTGAGAGCAACAGTTTTCGGACAAAAGTTTGTTTTGGTCTTGGAGTATTTCTATCATCATGAACCATTGAGGCCCATGATCAATTACTCCAAGAATTTTTCAACACTTGATTCAAATTATTGAGTTGCTATTCCAGTGGATTTCTGGGATTATTCGGAAGGCTTGAGTGAGTCAAGGCACGTGGCATTCAAACACTTGGTGTGGTGAACGAGGAGTCGACAAGTGTCCTATGGTCAATTGTGAGGAGTCATAATTGTAAGTTAAGGGCGTTTTGTAACCGCACAATATTACTTCCTTAGTGCTTGATTCCTTCCCGTGGTTTTTACCCTTTTCGGGGTTTTCCACGTATATCGCACGTTCGTAATTATTTGTTTATTTTCTTTTGTTTGCATTAATAATCGTGATTAGCTAAATAAGAATTTTTACATAGAATCTGAAATATCCATATCCATTTTATTTTGCAATCTGTTGCAAGGATTGGGAAATTTTTAGTGCTATTAGCAATTGTCCTAATATTATTAATTTTCTCTCTTTTCTAATCAGCATTGCCAACATTATAGTACGTAGCAGTCACACATAATTAGCGTGGAGAAATTATTCAATGGTTTGTGATATTATTTTAATTTTCAGTGCCGTAAATGTTAAGAACTAAGCAAATATATACGATCCGGATTTCGGGACCAATTTTGCAATTTCTCATTGTTGCCAAAATATAGCAAATATATGCATAGGACTCGCACACTGTGTGACAGTAACGGGTGCTCTGAGAGCAAAAATCTAACCTATATATCTATTCTTGTTCTATTTCGGGTTTTCGTTTCTCTGGATTTTATTAAGAACTAGGGTTTCCAATTCCAATTACATCTTCTTATACGTGCCCGGTAGTCCTTACATTTTTTTGATCGGAAAAATAAATTTTATATATCACATACATTTGCAAGTTCCTAATTAATTATAAGGTGCAATTTAAGATTACACACTCACAAAAAATAAATAATAAATAACTCGTGGGACTTGTTCATTTTTTGTGGGGTTTTTTATTTATTTATTTATTTTATTTCCTTACTGATTCTTCGACTCGACATATAAAAAGAAAATTCAAGAGAAAAAGGGGTTTGCATTTCCTTCTAATGATTGAAAATGGAATCCTCAGTGTTAAGGAATATTATTGGTGGCAGCAGAAATTAGGCACTAGTGTCCCATGTATTTACTACTAAGACTTAAGAGCGAGAAAGACGACTGAGAAAGTAACTGGATCTAGGCGTTAATAAGAGTATTATACAAAATTTGTTCAACAAAAAATTGTTGTTAATAAGGGTTATCATACAAACTTGTTGACCAAAAAATTGCATCGGGTTCGTACCTGGATCGCGAACGGTTGCTCGAACGACGTAGCCCCCTTCAAGAAGCCTCATGATAAGCCATGAGCCGATGAACCCAGCGGCTCCGGTGACGCACACGGTGGTGCCCAGCCCACTGTTAACATCTTTCATGACTGGTTCCAATCCAATCAACTAAAACCCGATTTTATGAGATAAAATCTATTACTAAAAAATGAGATAAATTTTCCAGGGGGACAACTCCATCCATTTTCCTCTCTGGTGTGGCGTTTGTGGGCCCTTTCGAGAATCATTTTGATAATCGAATTGATACATTTTTGGAATTTTCCGATAAACTAATCATGTTAAAACTGAACTTAAAAGTCATATATATCGAGAACATTCTTTACACTGGCGGTGTAAACTAAAGTTTTCTTCAAATCTATGACATTGCTCCATGTGTTCAAATAATGGTCTCAAAAGGTAGAACATGAACACATGACACAATGTAACAGATTTAATGGAAATTTTAGTTTACACCGTCAGTGTAAAAAATGTTTTCTCATCTATTTAATCCCACTTATAGTCATAACACATTTTATTATAGGAAAAGATATACCTTAAGAACCGAACCAACTCGGCCAAAGAAAAAAATCAGAAAAAAAAAACCCCGGTTTGGTCCGGGATTCCTCGGTTTATATTTTCACCCCTACCGCTAAAAGTGTGTGTCTGAATTTGAACCATCAATTGCGAAGATGGATAATCCGGATGTGCACTATAGGAAGTGCCTTACAGGATCCCTGGGTCCGGGTTTCTTCTATTGAAATTACTAGGCTTGAATTTTTACATCATTTCGTACCAAGCAACAAAATAGTGACAAAATCTCATATACTAATACTAAAGATGACAACGGAAGCCTCTCTCATTCGCGAGAAAAATAATTTGGATTCTGACCAAGGGGTTCCGATATTGTACCGATGGATGTATGAATTTATTTCGACTTTCGAGATACACGTGAACTGGTCCAGACAATTTACTAGCAAGTAAAACAATGTACAACAGTAACTATAATGTTCATGTTAATTACGAATCCAAGGGCCGTGATAGAGGAAATTATAAGTGTTAAATACATGAACTTGGCGAATACACTTTAGTTCCATTTAAAGAAACCCTAGACTGTTTGTTCATCAACGGGAGGAATAAAGGACAATTCAGGGTTACTCTTTCTCTGATATTTACTGCAGTGCCACTGCCACACCCCACATGGATAGAAATTAATTATTTCTGTATGTATGATTGTTAATGATCACACTGGGTAAAATACGAAAAATTATAAAAAATGATTGTGACACAAACTTTGTGTCACAACCAACCACAACCCCACTCACATGGAGTGTGGGTCCCATGTGAGGGCTCCACACCCCATGTGAATGGGGTTGTGGTTGGTTGTGGCACAAAATTTGTGTCACTATCATTATTCAAAAGTTATCAGGTGGGCGGAGCCCCAAAACCCTGCCTCCGCGATCTCAATTCATGTGTGATCGTGTATAAGTGTATAAGACGATCCCAATTCATGTGTGATCGAGTATAAGCGTATAAGCTCTGCATGAATGTGTACTAGCGAAGAATGTTGGAGGCAAGTGATGGTTCAACTACTTATTCACAGAAAAAGTATACCTATGACAAGGAAATACGGATCATTGAATAAAAAATATCGATGACCATTTTATTTTGCAATCTATTGCAAGGATGGGGAAATTTTTTAGTGCTATTAGCAATTGTCCTAACATTAATTTTCTTTGTTTTCTAATCAGGCCCGACCCTAGGGTAAGCCCAGCATATAAAAATCATTACCGATGAAAGATATAATCGATTTTCTATCCGGTTAGGATGGAGCGAGGGACTATAAAATTAGAATGGGGGAGTATTGTAGTTACTCCATTATTATGGGTCCCACGCTGTTCCACTTTCATTGATGCTATTAACCCTTTCAATTTAAATTGATCTCCATTTTATCTTAAAAAAGGGAGTAATCAAGTCTCTTTGATTCGAATCATTCAAAATTGGAGTGGGTAAAATCTGATTACCCTACTATTAGGCATAGCACGTGCCTAGATTGATCACCACGAGAGGGTGAATAGTTCGGCACCACATAGGGAGTCCTTAAACCCTGTGCCGGGCTGGTTTGGCCACGAATGAGGCTAGAACTAGTGAAGAATAAACTAATAAATCAGGATGCACTAGCTCGGCGTAAGGCATAAAAGATGCCCCTGGTATGGCCGAGCTAGGTAGGCTACGTGTATAGCTTGAATAGCATTCTGGAATACATAATTCAGCTCGGCGTAATAAGCTGAACTATGTACGAGTTATTCCGAGCTACGTGGAAGCACGGCACTGCCACGAGTAGGGCGGTGAGACATTCCAGAATATTCTAAAGCGGCTCCTTATGAGATAAGGAGCAATCCCGTAAAGTAAGAGATTGATCTGGGAGGTCCTAATGTGATTAGGAGTGTGTCCCATATAGGGAAGAATCCTATATGGAAAGAAAGACCCATGCTGGACGAGATCTAGCAGGACATGGAGACTCGTTCCTAATAGGAAAGTCCTATTAGGAAAAAGATTCATGAAGAGAATAGGAAATAGGGGCACGAGATGACTAATATGAAGAACATCTACACCTATAAATACAAGACACGAACCATGACAAAAGGTACGCTGTGAAAACCCCTTTCATACGCATTGTGATTTGAGAGTTCAAAGTACGTGATACTAACTTAGGCATCGGAGGGCCTTTGCCAACGAGAGGCAAAGGTACTCTAACCCTTTTTCTGTCTTGCAGATTTAGGGTTGAATCAAGGAAGCACCTGATCCAGGACTACGTGGATTTTATCCCCGTACAAAAATGTCTTTTTTTTTTTTTGACATAGAAATCTAAATAAAAAATAAAGAAAAATAGCGTCCAATAGGATTTGAACCTATACCAAAGGTTTAGAAGACCTCTGTCCTATCCATTAGACAATGGACGCTTTTCATCCATTCCCATTCTTTTCATAATTCACATTTACGTTGTCGAAATTTAGCTAACAATTAATGAAATTTAAAACTTTTATTGAAGTCCGCATATGACGATGGAAACTACTTTCCTGCTTTTGTTAATTTCACACTTGCGCGGTCAGAATTCAACTACTAACAATTAACCAAATTTAACTTTTATTGAAGTCCACAAACGACGATGGAAACTACTTTCCCACTTTTCTTATATACACACATAAATAATTTCACTTTTGCGCAGTTTGGAGTCAACTAACAATTATCGAAATTTAACTTTTATTGAAATCTGCAAATGACGATGAAAACTAATTTTCCGCTTTTATTAATTTCACACTTACGCGATTTAAATTCCACTAACAATTAACAAAATTTGGCTTCTATTGAAATAAACTACATTTCCACTTTTATCATAGTATGTATAGACACAGATAAAGGTAGAACTTTTATCAGTAGAACTTTCAACATTCATTGCCAAACTCTAGAAATGAAATCAAATACGCCATGTCTTATTTTACCAACCTCTTCTTCATATTTCAAAACATGCATTGCCAATTGAATTTGGCTGGATGTGTGTGGGAATTAAAACATCAGGGGTAGGTTAATTTGTCAGTGCCTAGCTGATAGGATAATATCACCAAAAATAATTTTGTCATTTTTTTCTTTTTTGGATGGTGCACCAGTACTATTGATTATGATGGCTCACTTATGGTGCACTTTCTAAGTGAGAGAAATTTCTAACTTTCCATGAGTAGTATCAACCATTTCTCCAAGTAACTGGTCTTTTCTTTCATCTTTTTCCTTGGTGTGGATCTTGGCAGCCATGACTTCAGCTCCATTGTTTAGCCTTTTTGTTGCTATAATGCAATCAATCGTCTTTAATTGGATTCCACTAACTAGTGCACAGTGAAACTGGTATCTTCACGATTAGTTGGAATGCGCGTAAGATTTTTCGAACACTTAGATTATCAAAAAATAATACAATCTATTTTTTACCAAGTGAAAAAGTGTGACGGGACTGGAGCGGTGCTAGGGTTTTGGCCGGATCAATTAACCTAAGGGACATGTTTTCACCTAAAAACTAAACTCATTTTATTAGTATATAAACTTTTGTATTCTAATGTAAAACATTACGTACCATTACCAAATAATTATCTTCTATCCATTTCAATCACATTTATTGTTTCTGTTTTTGGAACAAAACTATTCGTAATTTTTTTTTTTTTTGATAAAAGTCACCAAAAGTTCACTAAAGATATATGAAATTTTTTTGGAGAAAGATGATTTTTCACTTTCTTTAGAGTCATCGTATTTGGGGGTTTTTTTCTTCTATATTTATACTTTTTAATTCATCTCGTCAAAACGAAGGATTAATTCCTTAAAATAAAATAATAAATAAATCATTAAAAAAGTATTAAACGCACTGTTTTATAATTTAAAGGTTAAATGAAGCCCATACTGACATTCAAAATAGTTTATCCATGGATGGTGCAGTGCACAAGTTGGTATGTCACATGGTCTTCAATTTGGACTCAAGAGAAGCTGAAAAAAAAAAAAAAGAACTATAAATGCAGAATAAACATCCAATGTCCTATTTATTGCCCTTATTCACCAAATTGTCATCATTTTGCCACTTTAATCCAAAGTTCCAAACAACTTATTGCAAGCTTGCTTTTTGGTGGATGATTCGGAAAAATGTAAGTAACAAAGGCTGGCTAGCACCTAAAATCATCCCAGAGATCATACGACACGTAAAGAATATAATTATCTGTCTCCAATTGTGTTTTTTTTTTTTGTTGTATAAATCAGGTGTCTGGATCAAGATAATTTGAGGTTTTTTCATACCTATCGATGTCCAAACAAGATAATTTTTTTACTAGATACTCTTCTCAACGAGCCCTACGACTCTTATGGTTTAGATCAATGGGTTTCCAATCCCATATTTTTATAACTTTTTCCAAAGATTCTTTCAAACTGGTAAGGTCTTGAATTCTGAATGAAAATCAAAAAATTAGATGAATAACGCAAAAATATCCAATCAGCCTGATTTTGTCCGAGACCACTTAATAATTATTTTAAAATTATTTAACAGTTCAGATCGTTTGTGTGGGACCCGAAAGTGGGCCCCACAAAATTGCATTTTCCAAAGGTTTGGAGTTGCACCAAAATGGTGCCGTTTTGGGTTTGGGACAGGGGATGGGGACACATCTCCAGGACAGCTGATCCGGAACCTTACGCCACGGCCCACCCCGAAGAAGATACTTCGTTAATACCAAACAACACCAGGGGCATTTTTGTAAGAGCAAAAAGGGGGGCCCTAAGAAGAACGAAGAAAAGAGAGGACGAGAAAGAGGGCTGATGAAATTTCCTTTTAGTATAGGAAAAGATATACCTTAAGAACCGGACCAACTCGGCCAAAGGAAAAAATTAAAAAAAAAATCAAAAAACTATGTTTGCCGGTGTGCGATCAACCTGAATTTTTACATGGACTATCTACTCGACAAGATAAACAAAGTGAACAATTTGGATCTAAGGTATAAACTGAGATCTATGGTGCACTACTTAGACATTGCATGCCCTTTGGTGGCACTTGGAACTATGTTTGCCTTTGGGCTTAACTAGGGGAAGATATACATGACCCAGTCCTCGGACCAAGGCTGTGTTTGGATCATGGGACTTCAACACGTAAGGTGGCCCAGACACATGAGTTATCAAAAATTAGTGCGGCTACCTGGCTTCCAGTTTTTCCACTACTAAACATCTATTTTACCTGGCTTCCAGTTTTTCCACTACTAAAAATCTATTTTACCTGGCTTCCAGTTTTTCCACTACTAATCATCTATTTTCACCTTACTAGAACTCATAATGTATTCAACACTGGGATTGATAAACAAATCAAACAGCTCCGGTTTGTGTTCATTCGCTTGTTTGAGGTTTGATAACCAAATTTGAACAACTTACTACTCAGCTTGTTCGGCTTTAAAAAAACTAAAGGGATTCAAGATCGGCTTGATATTAAAGGGATTCGAGATCGGCTTGATTTGAAGCTCGTTTGATATCAATAGTCTCATAGCAAACCTAATACATTCTTAAAGCTCGTTAAGTTTATCAACTCTTGGATTGTCCATTAGCCTTTTCCTTCCTGATATGAAGGGTAATAGTGAACGAAAATGTTATCCATGGTGAACATACATGCCAAAAGTGGCTTTTGTTTGGAGTTGATTGGTCATTGTTTTTGGGTCCTATACACTAATTAATCGAAGTTAAAATATGAGCTTGAGTTTTTACATCATCATTTCTCATTCCTCTTCCTTAAGCAAATTCAAATTCCAAAGGTAGACCAAATAAAGGCCACAGGTTTTGCTTGTCAATTTGTTCTATAGTTTCTCCTCCAGTCCACAACCAGTAATTTTGTCATAAAATAGCACAAAGCATTCACAGCAGCATGAAGCTACAAGAATCTGATCAAATAAAAGTTTGCCATCAAAACTTTCTTCCCTTTCTTATTTATTTCCAAAGAAAAATACACTACCTAGCACTCTAAAGTTGAATCAAGAATAAAATTTCACGTGGAAAAAATTCTAATAGTGGCCGTCAAAAATCAGCTTCACATGCAATTCATTCAGTGATTTACAATGAGGAAAACACTTTCCATTAGGTCTAGCAAATCAGGTTATGTCCCTTCGCAGAGCTTGGTTGTCTGATCAGCGGGTCAGGTGAAACGATCATACAGGCCAGCCTTGGTCAATTGGCTAAGGCGTTGGAGCTTCAACATGTCATCCGATGCATGAAGTGGCTTCACAATCATGAAAATCCCGTCGGAGTAGGTGATTCTTTTAATGGAACCCACTTCCCAAGTTTGAGGAATCTCTTTCCCTGGATTTCTATTTTCAGATAAAAGCATATCACGGTGCCCAGAACCTTCAACAACAAAAACAAAAGACAGGATCAGTCCATTGTGTTTCATAACGACGAAAGTCTTTGGCCCTGTTCGTTTCCCAGTTTAGTTTTAGTTTTAGTTTTGATGACATCATCATTTCCCTCATTTCTCTCTCTATCTCTCTCCACTCATTACACCTGCTGACATCATCAAAACTAAACTAAACTATCTAACCAAACACAGCCTTTATAATCCTCTCTTCACTTTTCAAGAGCAGTTTAGGGTGTGAGGAAATGAGAAAATTTCATCAGATATGATAATTTGTGATTCATATTGAGAAGCTAGTAATATGCTTGGACACTGTTAGAAACTTGTAAAGAATACGCCCATGACCCAATTCTTGTGTAAATGTACTATAGCCAAAGAGAGTTCTACATGAAACAAAAAGCTTTGGGTCGGGTCCTTCGGGAGACACAGCAAAAAAATGAAGACTAGCTTTTTTCTGATGTGCTTTTCTATTTAATATGTAAATCAAATATGAATTGGGAGACTGTACCAAAAATTCTTCAGGGGCTCGCTTTAACCCTTCACCAAGTGTGCTTCAGCTAGAGAAGAATTGAGGTCTTCTCGAGACTGTGATCTCCTGCTTTGAAGATGCATTTGACTTCTGTGAGGAGTCCAAAAGGAAGCCATGGCACTATTATCGTATTGTATCTGCCCCAAGCTACCTGAGGAAAAACTGTGTGACACACTGCTAGTTGATGAGTACAAGGAAGACTCGGTGAGCTGGATCCCACCGCCGCTGAAACCTGGTCCTGCCCCAAATGGTCTCTGTTGTGCATATGCAACGGTTGGACTTAGTGGCATTTTTACTTTCCCATCCCCTGAAAAATTGACAAAATGTATCACAATTCGCACAAAAGCAGAACATAAATAGCAGGAAGGAACAATAAAGAGGAAAGGATTCCTTCAAGGGTCTTGCAAACCATGCCCACTAGGCAGTGGTTAAAATGAGAAAAATACCACCAAGTATCTCAATGCCCTTTTCACTTATCCCAAAGTATTTTCACAGATACCAGCATATTTTTCACGGACTTCAATACACGTTTACTCTTATCAATGCTCTCTAGCCCAGTTTGGTGGAGTAATTATTCAGTGGTCCTGGGACACCGCCACATGGTTTGCTAACACTCTCCAACACCGCACATTTTTTTGGAATTCATGAACTTAGTCGAGGGTCCTGCATGAATGTAAGTTGTTGAAGCACGTCAAGGCAGCAAGTGGCTATGACCAAGGAGCATCCCATAATTTTTCCCTTGTGTGGTGGTTAGCTATGTTACATGGACTTAGGTACTGATATCGGATGCGGACACGTGTCTAAGTATCAGATTCCTAAGATTTTCATCTCAAGGATAAGGATATACAGCTGAATAACTAAAATCCTTAAAATCTTCTATTTTCTGGTTTAAATGAAATTAAAAGATGTCTTAAACTGTTCCGCACATATTATAAGAGTTCTATGCATTGCTTGTGAGAAATTTGAGTAACAAAACAAGCTTGTTATTGTTCAACTAAACATGTCCGACACGGATGCTATACATTTATCCAAGTCTCGAGTGTCCGATACGGGCAAGTAGCAACTTATAAATTATGAAGGATGCATGTAGCACAGGTGATTAGAATCTCCTCTAGTTTACTAGCAAAGGATGATTCACTGCAAGCAATTTCAAGAATGCCCTTGCTCTTTTCCCACAATTCATTCATTTTACAACTTGTCACCCTTCCCAGACATTACGGTAAGCTGCAAGGCCTCAAATGAAATCCTATGTCATGGCTAATTTAAGTTTTTTTCTCCTTAGTCACGGTTCCAATCACCAAAGAAACTCTAACTCATATCAGAAAAGCTCATTTGAAAAGAAGCAAGCAAATTTAGCTGCGTAAATATGTGTCCATGACAGCTGATAAAAAAAAAAAGTGTTTATGACAGAACAAAATGTTCTAATTGACAAATCTTGATACCCAGGGTAATTGCAATAACTGAGACAAGAAATAAATAGTCTTAAGGTTCAGGTCTGGCTAGTTAGGTGGATTTTACCTTTCATCCTTTAGATTGTCAGCACAATCACATAAACATCCAACCCTTGATAAGATACAGAAATTCAAGGATATTGCTACATAGGGAATCCAAAAAAGTGCCAGAAATAAACAGGTATGATTTCGTTGTCAGGAAGGTATACTACAACTGCAAAACATCCATAATTGGATTAGCATAAGTAACAGGTATTGAAGAGTTTACCTGAACTTAACGGACCCCAGCGCCGAAACCGGAAAGGAGCTGGGATATTGAGAACAGATGTAGATGATGCACTGTTGTGCCGGGAGAGTGGGAGATAAGGCATACGAAAAAATCTTGGCATCCAATTTCCAACACATGATAATGCACAAATCAGGGCAAATAGTGAAGCAAAAAAAATGGCAAAAAGAACGACTGGCTTTATCTTCATCTGGAGTATTTCATAACTGCGAACCTCTGCTTTTGTAGAAAATTCATTCCCAGCTTCCAATAGGGCAACCCCAAGGGTCCAAGTAATACTTCCAGAACCAATAGTGATTTGGTCATCGGTGATGTGCAATCCCTCTCTCAATAGAAGCACAATATATGGAGCTCTAAAGCAGTATTGTTCGATAAAAGGCTGAGGCACAACGCTGCTCTTTGCTGTTTCCCAAGTCTTCTCACAAAACTCCTGACCCTTCTCCAAAACATCATCTAGGGTGGCATCAGAACTCAAGTTAAAAAACCGATACACCACAAAAAAACCAGACATTGCATAAAATTGGCCATAAGGACGAGGCAGATTACTGGAAAGTGCACAAGGCTGCAAATCACAATCAATTCCTGGATTTTGATTTGACCATTCAGACAAGTTGATGGCAATTTTTGCAAGTGTCCGGCATTCTTCCCATTTTGGAGCACCAAAAAGCTGGATTAGAGTACCAGGCTTCCCACCTTTGCTTAATCCTTTTCCACCACTCACAGGACTCTCACCACCTTGGTAAATAGAAGCACACTGAGAACAAGAGTACTGCTCTTTGTAGCCGGATTGTAGGCAAGGGTGCTTGATTTCAACACTTCCAGTAGCTAGATCTGCATTACTGACACTAGGAAGCCCTTTGAGAAGATGAACCACAGACTTGTCGAAAGCATCGTTCAAGCCGTAGCCCGAAAGTGAATAAGCACTGAGGTGATGATTAACTGGACCAATGCTCATCTTTAAGCTAGTCTCACTATGCAGTTTTTCCTTACTCTCAAAAGTAACTTGCAAGGAAGAGCCACCTAAGTCAAGTGCACCAAATGATTCTTTTTTAGGGATAGACCCCAAGACACCAGTGTGATAGTTCAAAGCTATCCATCCATAATACGCCTCTTCCATGCCACTTATAATCTTAATCCACTCCCTCTGACACAAGAAGGGAGAATTCCTCAAAATGGACCAAGCATTTTTAAGAAGCCATTGTGACTCTGAACTTGGCAGCCTGCGGACCCCTGCGGTAGCATAAAGGAACAGAGAAGTGGTCTTATGTGCATGTTTAGGAATTTGCTTTTCCGCCCACTGGATTAGAGGTTTTATTGCACCCTTTAAGCCAGATATATTGTGCACCAATTTGTCAAACCCAGGTTCAGTCTCCATTCGGTTGTAAGCACGCCCACGGTACAATCTATGTTTTCTCTGAAAACCTTCTGGTAGTGGACTTAATAGAATAGGGAGATTTCCATCCTTTTTGTCATTTATGGTTGCCCGATATACATAAACCCGAGTCCCCGTGCTACCACAGTCGAGCACAACATAGAATTTGGATGTTTGAGACCAATTGAAATAATAAGACTGTATTGCATATATAATAGCAGCACATAACAGAAGGAACAGTAGAACCATAAGCACACGCATCCACTTCTTTCGTGCACGGGGGCTTCCCGGTGATGCTTTCTCTTTGGAAAAACTTGACCCACCATTTTCTCTCCGTAAGATGTGAGGCTGTTTTGCATGTATCAAACTTGCATCACTTCCGGATTCAAAATCACCTCCATCTGGATCAAGTCTGTGGTACGAAGAGAAATCTTGGAGAGAAGAGGATGGTCGCAGATTATTCTTCAGTCCAGCCTGGGAAAAACTATAACCGTCAAGAGAATTTGTTGGAGGCGACAATCCAGATGATAAGTATGGCAAGGTTGATGACTTTGGGGCTGACAAACGAGTCACTGCAGCAGACGCAATTTCCACAATTCTACTAAACACCATTTCCGCACAAGTTTACAACTGGTGTACTTTCTTCCCCAGACTTCTGATGCATAAATATATCAAGAGACTTCACATCTTCATATGACACAAGTGAGGACATTTAAGAAATAAGTTCAACCCAATTTTCCATTCGTTACATGCACATAACTAGTTGCAGTAACAAGTCATTACGTATTCATGGAGCCTGCAGAAACCATATGATGAAACAATAAGGCACACAACACAAATTAGAGGCATTTTAACAAGTCTCTCTACATTGTTCATAGCTATGGACAAACCATATTTAAAGTCATTCTGCCATTTAATAGTTAGACCTCACATTACCCACAATCTTATACGAGCACTTCTCAGTTTGATATCTGTGGAGAGAGAAAATCATTCACAAGCCCCCCTACCCCACCCAAGTTCCCAACCCAAAAAAGAACAAACAATAAACCATTAAATTCAGAAGTTCTACATCTAGAAATTGAACTGGGATGTCCTTATAGTTTTTTAGAAACTCGAAACCATTTGAGTTTTGACAATCTTTATGTCATTCAGGATAACTGGCTTGTTGTCCTTGTGCAGGGGAAGTACAGAACCACTAATTCATTGTACCAAACATGCCCCCAAAAAGTCATTACCGATGCTATAACATAAAAGAAACAAATTTGATATCTCATTATATGTAGTCTATCTAGTACAGCTATGATTCATGAAGGGAACACCTCTTTTGGTGCAAACGTCAGTTGTAACCCTGGCTCACACTTTCTAGCCCTTAAACTGCCTCGAAAAACTGCCAAGAAGGGAAAAAAAACTAAACCCAAATTTCTTCTCCCCTCTTTACTACTTTCACATTCCAGATGACAGATTAATCTCTTCCTCTTCACATCTTTTGGATAACGAGATTTGCGATGTGTGTGCCCAGGCATCTAGTCTCCTCACAAGGTAATATGATGGACGAATTCACTACTCTCCAACAGTTCCAAAGACTTTGAAAAGTGGATTGCATTTCACACTACAAGCATAACCTACATTATCAAATTGCATACCCTTTGCTTTAATCAGTACTCTCAGTCCCCAGTTAATACCAGCAGACAAATATAATAAGCCACACTTTTAACCATGAAAACCAAGCCAACCACCACACCGATTCCAATGCACGAATATAGAACTATTTTTCACTGACCACACTGAACTCTACATTTACATGTACACATCAGGGTTTTTTTCCTTTTTCTTTTTCCTGGATAGGGATTTGGTGAGCGCAAAAAAGAAAAGAAAAGAAATTAGTACTACAATTTTATCAGCCCCACAATCAATTTTTATATACTGATTCCTCGCCTAAAAACAAACCAACTTATAAGGAGAATTTTAGTCACATTTTCCCTAACTACCACAAGTCTGTTAATTATAGTGGACATTAACAAGAATTTACTACACGGATCGCTAATTCAGTGAGCATTAAACTATCGATTACATACCCACGATAAAAAGAGGAAATTTGCATCATTGATCAACATAACTAGAAGGGCAGACAGAAGTGTACGAACTTACAGAAGGAGAGTAGGTGAGAAGGAAAACCCAGATCATGCGAAACAACAATGGAGTCTGGACGATTTCGACTTAGTCACCGACTGAAAACCTTTTCGTCTCAGTGTGGATCGGAATGCGGGTTCGAAACAATCACCAATTCGCGTCTCTCTCTCTCTCTCTAGTTTCTATCTCTCTACTCGGTGCGCCGATGTTTCGTTCATATGACGCAGGTTTGAATTGAAACTTTCTTCATTGCCGTTTTCACTAATTTGGGATTTTTTTTTATAATTTTAGCCACAGTGGCGTGAAGGTTTCAAACCCATAACACGCGTCGTGTTTTTTTTAGCACTAAATAAAATCTGTTTTTTTAACCCCAAACGCAACGTTATTTGGGTGGGTCTACTCTCCACGCGATTGACCAAGGTTCGTTTATTCAGTCAGGCTGTGACCCGTGAGAAAGGAATTTTAATTTTTTTTGTAGATGCCTTGGTCCTGGCATAAATGACCTACCCTTAAGCAAATCAAAAAGAGGTTTAAATGAAGTGTGCGTAAATTAACTCAGACACCAAAATCGTAAAAAATTAAAAAAATATTCTGTTTTGCATTCCACTAGTGGTGGTGGTGGGTCCGCCACAATGGGAAGAAAGTTAGTGCTGCGTGCCAATTGCGTCGGTCTGGAGTCGTGTTTTACTGGTTGGGTTTGGAATGGATTACCCAATGGAAAGAAACTTGTACCGGCCCTCTATTTAGCCGGATTAATTTTAGAGTCTTGTTAACGTGTGTCTAATAAACACATAATAAGCTCGCAAATAGACAAAACAAACACACTCTATTACAACTTCACATATTTTTATACATTTTTATACACTTTTTTTAACTTTAACATGTGCCTATTTAGGCACACATGAGCATTTTTCTTAATTTTAAGTACTTAATAATATTTTTTTTATTTATAAAAAGAGTCATTGAATAATAAAAAAGTTGTGTGATTAAATAATAAGGGGAATAACAGTAGAACATAGTAATTAATTAATGAGGAGAGATTATTTTATTTTAAATTTAGGTTATAGTTTGAAATTATTTGTTTTCTCTTCAAAGTTTCCTTTTTGTTGACTGAAGATATTCCAAAGAATGAGATATGAGATATGGAATCCCTTATGATATTGTTCAGGACATAAATGGACGGAGAAAATTAATACACTCTATGGTGTATGCGTTCAATGAGATATAGCCATTGAGAAGCACTATTTTTTGGTTTTAGCACATTGGCAACATGGTAAATCCCATCCAAATCCCCCACCATGGGATTTTATATCCCATGCGGATTAGGATAAAAAATGGTTCATGATTTGAAATCCCATCCAAATAAAGGACGACGAACACGGTTTTTGTAGATTAAAAATAAATAAAAAACACCGAATTTTGAGTCTTACTCCATTTCATCTTGTATCTCATCCTTCAAAATCCTACCTAACAAAGAAGGCCTAGTACCTAAGTTTGAAGGTGGTGGGGAAATATAATTCCATAATTTAGAAAGGGGGCCAGTTATGCAAGTGTTGAAGGTCATCATAAATATCTGACTCTAGGGTGTTTCATTAAGGGTGTTTTTAAAATAAATTAATTTTTCATGATTTTTTATGTGATGTATTTTTTTAAAATGACATGTCTTGATTTTTTTTTAAATAATTTTTTATTAGTGTAACACCTCCTTAGTGGCCCGTCTTTAATTACGAGTAGCTAATAACTTCACCAACCAAATAGGCCAACTAACAGGATAAGGTAATTGACGGTTAATAATAAAAAAATGCTAATTGACGGTTGATAAAAAAATAAAAAATAAAAAACTAATCGACGGAATCAACTTCTTGTCAATTTACGCAAAAGCTAATAGGAGTAGTAATTAAGAGAGGATAAGGTAATATCGGATGACTTAAATATGGGATAATCATTCCTTCTGTTGGGATGGTGATAGATAGACTTGTTGACTTCTTGTTAACTACTACAGTACTTGTCTTGTCTTACTCCCATAGCGATAATTCATTTTGCACCTGGTGCACCGACCACCGACGGCATCGGGGACGCCGTTGTGGGTCCCAACTGATCTATCCGAATTTTGAATGAAATGAAGGTGATTTTGGATTGAGTTCATACAGCCGTCCGATTGTCTCGATTCCTGCGAGGATCCACTCGGAATTCGATTTTGAGAAGGATGAACGGCTTGGATTGATCGGTAAGACCCACAACAGCATCCCCGACGCCGTCGGTGCACCACGGTCGGTGCAGGTAGAAGGGTTCCCTTCCATAGGTATTCTCGTTTGACAATATTACCTCCAAAAATCTCAAGTGGATTGATACTTAGGCTCCGATTGAATGCATGATGAGTTTTGAAGGGATAAAATAGTAGGGCTATTTTGTTTGCAATATTTTTTTGTTGAGGAAGATAAAATAATAGTATTTGGTTTGCTTTGTTTTGTACTTGAGATTGGGGGATAAGAATAAGTTAGAGGTTTGGAGTATATTGAAGGGGTGGAGTGGGGTATTGTATAAACAAGGGGTATGAATTGTAACATGAGGCCCCGATTGGCTGCGGGATAAGTTTTGGTGGGATTAAATTGTAAGGGGATAAGATAGTAAGGGGTATTAGTTAATAAGGGTGGACCCACATTGATTTGATAGTTATGGAGGGGTATTAAATAGTACTTGGTTTGGATGAAAGTGGAATAAAATAGTACTTGGCTTGTTTTGATGTTTATATGGGGGTATAAGGTTGGATGGATGATATAAAAACTTGTCAATTGACCTATTTGCCCTTGTGCATTATTAATTTAAGATTATACATTAAATTATACATTAAATTAATGAATTAAATACAAAACTAAATAAATAAATTATAAATGTCACGAATTAAGATATATAATTAATTACTGTAGTTAAATTTTTTATTTATTTTTTCCAAAATTAATTTTTATTATTGGAATGTTAACAAATATGAGCTATATTTTTTTATTATTGAGGTAGAAATAGTTTTATTGGTATTTTATTTATACTTAAAGTTTTGTAATTTTTTTGTAAATGCAAACACCATCTATAGTATTGGTTAGCTACCATTTAACATTTTTTTTGTTTGAAATGATTTACTTCATTCTACTTGCAATTAAATTTGGAGAAACATTCAAACCCAGATTAAAAAACATAGATGAAACCCAGATCTATGTCGACATTTAACAAAAAAACAAGACTTGTCTTTAACAAAAACGAGGCAGTGGTATGGTGCCAAAACAGACGTGAGACAGAGAGAGACGAGTGGATCGGAGTAGAGTAGAATTTTTATTACCTCAGACGAAGATTTCGGTCGCCGGAGATTCACGGAGAAGATGATGACAAGGGCTCCTCATAAATCACCGAAATCGCCACACCCAGACAACACATCAACTCATTTTTTTGTGGCTAGGGTTTTTGTCCGTAGAATAAGAGAAGGGGGGATAAGTGGGGGTACGGGGGTAATTTGGTAGGGGTATTAGGGGGGTATAAATTAGTAATAGGGGGGGGGGGGGGTGTTATTAATTAGTAAGGGCTGAGGGGGTATAAAGGAGTATTAAAAGAGAGGGGTATAAACTCATCCAGGTGGACTTTTTTTACCCAAACCATGCACAAAACCGTGGGACCGGGATAAAATCAAGGGGTATAATTTTATACCCCTCCTCATCCTATAGCCAATCGGGGCTTGAGGGATTGAGGAGTGCAAAATCGGGAGGGGGATAACTCATCCACCCCCTTCCAAAACTTCCCAAACCATGTATAAGCGGGACAAGGATAAGGAGAGGGGGATGAGTTATCCGCCTTCCTCATCCCCCAGCCAAACGAGGATGTTATGGTTTGTTTTTTTAAAACTATCCCCCTAAGGCTTTGACTTTTTTGTTTTGTGTGCGATAGAAGAATCAATTTTTACCTAATTTCATACTTATCAACGAATCACAATGAATAGTATCAACTTCTTTACATAAAATTTGAACTTGTAATAACAGCTTGCCCTTTACGCCCTGTTTGGCAGCAGCATATAGAGGGGGGATATAAATTTGTCCCGGATATACATATCCGGGAGACCCATATCCGGGGTTTGTTTGGTTAAGAGTGTCCCGGATATATTTTAGCTGGGATTTGCATATCCCTCTGCAGCCGGACTAAACTTAGGGACCCTCCCCCCTGTCTTAGTTATATCCGGGCGTGGATACCATTCAATTACCCACCTGCCCTTCCGACAATTGTGACGCCAACGAGAAAATGGCGCAGAAGAAAAGGTTGTGGTGGGGTCAAGCAACCAGCTGCCTCCCATCAATTGGCTACTTCATTTTTTTATTTTTTTTTCTTTATTTAGGACAAAAAAGACATTTTATATTATCCAACTCCTTATATCCCCCTTCCACAACATCAAAACAAACACAATAAATTTTAATCTTCCCTTCTAAAATAATATCCCTCCAACCATATCCACCTCTATATCCCCCTCTTATTATATCCCACTTCCTCCCTCATATACATATCCTTCTAACAAACAAGGCGTTAAGGATTGTGGATATTCATTGGCGTGTAGGGAAGTCGCATTTGTCGTCGTTGAGTGGGCTTCAATTGTTTTTATCTAGGAATGTAACACAAAGCTATTAGTGTTTTGTTTCGAGTGGTTTGCCCTATATTTTATTGTATCCTATCTGTGTAATTAATGCTATTGGATCTCTTTACAATGACCGTGAGAGTTTATTTTTTATTTTGAAAAGAAAAAATCTCATGATACTCAATACTGTTACACAATTACTTCTCTTTTTTTCCTTAAGGTTTTATAACTTTGGATGAAAGATATTTTCACTTTGATTCTAAAAATTACAAATTAGTCCTTCATTTCTCTTCTAAATGTGGGAGCGATTTCCTCTCCTTTAGCCTTTTTTTTGTCACTTCCTATCTTATTTCATCAACTCCTTTGATATTTATTTATTTATGATAATTCAAGGTGTCTCGGATCAGCTTGCGCACGTTTCAGACTAATTCTTAAACTTATTTTTACGCTTACAAGCGAGGTGAATCCCCAAGAGATAGTAACAAGGAAATCTGATCATGAGACCTTAGAGCATCCTCAGTGGTCTAACCAAAAGTTACCACATTAGTTTTTGATTATCCATTTTAGAGGTTGCTAAAGTTAGCAATCTCAAATCTCACATTGTTGTTTTTTTGAAAATAATTTATTGGAAATTTCTTAAAAAAACAAAACTATTTTTTAAAAAGCAAATCTATGGTAAGTATAAAGAGAATGAGAATGGTTTTATTGTAAAAAAAATATTTGATTTTTGCACTCCATTTTTCGATTAATGCACTCTCTTTTTTATCCTTTTTGCAATATGAATTTTCAATGCTTCATTCCAAGTTTGAAAAGGTATATAAAATAAAAGGTTGAATTTGTAAATTAGAAAATGAAAGGACAAAAAAAAAAAAAAGAACTGTGGTTATAAAAAAAGGGGGTGCGGGAATTACTACCCATTGTTAAATTGAAAGAGATGTATTAGGAATTTTCTCTAAATAATAAAAGCTTGGTTATGAACTAACATCACTAAGAGGGACAAATAAAAATTTGGATGATCAAGGATGGTTCAAATAAAGCAGGATAGGGTGTCAACTGTAATATAAATTGAAACATCGAGAAACAATAGGTACTTCAAAAACATCATGGGAGGCAACTTTAGTTTTTCGATTATCTCAGTGCATATAGAGAAGAGAAAGATGAAAATTTGAAAATTGTCAGAAGATGTCACCTTCGTTTAGGGTGACTTTTAATTGATGTATACAAGAAGAATAAGTTGTATCGAATTTTATATTTTTGTTGGGTTTAGCTCAATTAATCTGTTTAACCTGTTTATTAAGGGAGTGTATTTTGGAACTTGAGAATTAAAAGGTAAAAGAAGAGAAAATAATGAAGAAAAAAGTGAATTAAGAAGAAAATGAAGAGAAAATTGAATTTGTATTCAAAAAATTTCCTACTCACTTTTTAGAAGCCAATCAAAGGATTTAAAATTTTCTCCCCCTTTCTATTTCTTTCATAAGTTTCAATCTCACCGCCTAATTAGATGTCCTTTGGCAAATAATCCCTTTGGATTTTTTATTTTATTTTTATCCTTATTGAAAATATTCCCGACTTGTTAGTTTTGCGTTCATTTTTTTTATGAATTTTTACTTCGTCTCGATGAAAGAAATCTAAAAAGTAAAAACTTATGATCAAAAGCTCAAGAAAAGTATAAAAAGACAAAAGTAAAACAAAATAAACAGATTTTTTCGTCTCATGTAAATATTGATTTGGTTCATAATGTTTTACTTATTAGATTCCTCTGATCGAGGTGAGAAAATAATTCACAAAAAATAAATAAAAAATTACTAGTAATAAATGTTAATTACTCCATTTACTAGATTATTTGTGTGAAAGGACCCTTTTAGAACCCTAATCAAAGAAATCCTTCTAGCGTGACTTGCCTCTCAGTAGTGCGGCAAGTGCCCTCATATTTAAGCAAATCCCCTCTCTCTTGCGCTCTCTCTCTCCAAAACCCTAGACCTCCATTTCACTAGCCATGGCGACGAACACCCCAAATCTCGATTGCCGGATGTACGAAGCCAAGTACCCGGAGGTGGACACATCCGTCATGATACAAGTCAAAAACATCGCCGACATGGGCGCGTACGTCTCTCTCCTCGAGTACAACAACATCGAGGGCATGATCCTCTTCTCCGAGCTCTCACGACGCCGTATTCGCAGCGTCAGCAGCCTCATCAAGGTCGGCCGCATCGAGCCCGTGATGGTCCTTCGTGTCGACAAGGAGAAGGGGTACATCGATCTCAGCAAACGGAGGGTTTCAGAAGAGGATATTCAGGGGTGTGAGGAGAGGTATAATAAGAGCAAGCTTGTTCACTCGATTATGCGGCACGTGGCCGAGACTATGAAGCTCGATCTCGAGGTATATTGTAATCGTCAAAGATTTATAGGTTTTTGCGAGTTCTATGTACATGTTGGGGTATATGATGCTATTGTTGAATTCTCTCTGTTAGTTAGGTTGAATTTTTTAGGTAATTAACGCTTACAGTTTGAATTTATTTTTAGTGTAATGGGACTAGAGCTAAGTCACATAATGTGCGAGCGGGAGCGTGAAAGGTCTTGAAAAAATATCCCGAACTACTAAAGTTCGTGAAAGTGAGGATTGAGAGCGAAGGGTCCGATTGAAGGATTATGTGACTATGGACTAGATTATGATGGCTTTCAAATCCAATCTAGGGTTAGGATGGTATTTGCTGGCTTCGTGTTATGTTGTATGAATGATTATATCGCTCATAATTGTGGTTCAGGATTGTCAAATTTTAGAGTTTCTGACGATTTAGGTACCCAAACTTCAAGCTTTTTTGAAACTAATAAAGTCATAGAACATGGAGTTATGTTACTCATTTAGCTCTTTTATAAAATAGCTGTGTCTTGTAGGAGCTTTGGGCTCTGAGTCATTCTTTTCAGTTTTTTGTTTGAGGTATTCTTAGGAAACAATGAGAAACCATCTTTTAGTTGTTGGCTTAGAACAAGGTCTTGCCTATAGGCTATATATCAGTATGAACTGAATTCTGCACGTGGGGTGTACCAAGGGTTCATCAGTTATGACTTGTGAGCTAGAATGTACTTGCAATTTGCCTATGCTGATGTTTCAGGTTCACTTTTACTCTTATAGTGCATTTGGAGTGAGTAAAATGGAGATAGATGAAAGGGAGATTGATAGGGCTATGATTTGTTGGGATGATAAATATGGAAAGGAAACAACGGGATTGGAGAAGTTCCCCATCACTTGAAGTCACTTCACTTTCCTCCCATTACTTGGAAGAAACAGAAACTGGAGAGAAGGAAAAGAGAATTGAGATCGATGATTTTATCCCTCCACATTTTATCAATAATCTCTTGATCTCACTATTTACACTTTCCAACAGTATGGTAAGATTCATTTCCTTTCTCTTACTTGCCCCAATTTTCTAAATAAGGCGAGTAGCTAACAGTCCCCCTCCTTTTCCATACACTTGAGAAAAAATTCCACTTTAGTAGTAGCTCAAGCCATACCTACTAGGCAATCTATTCTACTATAGAAAGGCAGAGCACCAATTTGGTGTGTCTCTCAGTCATTGTGCCATCTTTTCATCTTCCTGAATTACCCATGAATTGAATTTTTGTGCTTTCTCAAGTCTAAGGAGAGAAAAGTAAAATACTCATCTTCTCAAAATGCTCCTAATTACATCTAGAATTCAAAACTCCTCCATCTAGAAAAATAACTTTCTTCGAAAGGGATATAATGCTGTACTAAAGTACGCACAGTGTGTGCCCACCTTCTCATATACTGTCGGATGAAAGAGAGAATTCCTGGTAGTATTTTCTTGCCAAGTAAGATGGTCTAAATGTAACTAGTTTCGGGAATGAAGTAGAAATGCTGTTTTGGCAAAGTAGTGGAGAAATTATATTTGTCGTGGTCAATGGGAAAACATGGGTGTGTGCTAATTTTCTGGAAACAGGGATCTAGTGGAATAAGGCTTTGATTGGCTGTTTTATGCCACCTTAAATCTGGTTGTGGAGGTTGTTTGGTGGATTCTTTTGAATAGCAGAAACCTTCACTCTTACGTGCGGATGTGGTATATGGAGGTATTGTGGGTTCGATACTTGTCATTGGCGGATCACACCATATGGTGCTTGTGACTGGTGCACTTTGAATCTGAGTGATGATTAATTATGTTCAATCAGTTCCTCTTTTTAAGGTGAAATGGCTGCTGTTTTGAACCGAAATGGATGGTTTGTAATAGTTTAGTTTGATGAAACTGATAGTGTTCTATATCTTGTCGTATCTAAGCTTAGTTCATTTGGATAATATCTTGCTTCTTTTCACATCCCCTTTTAAAATATTATACAGTCAACCTCGTATCAATTGCAAATATTTATGCTGACTCCGGTAGTGTGCTGATTATTGGATCCTTTTCTCCACTTTTAAAGCAAATTACCATTGACAGGATCTGTACATTCATGTTGGCTGGCCTTTGTACCGAAAATATGGTCATGCTTTTGAGGTAAGAATGTCAACCTTTCTCTTGTGGCATTATTGTCTCCCAACTAGCAATGAGGAACCTATACTTTTTCCCCCCCCCTTGATGCAGGCATTCAAGCTAATTGTTAACGATCCTGATTCAGTTCTCAATTCCCTCACCCGTGAAGTTAAAGAAATTGGTCCTGATGGACAAGAGGTAATCTTTGTTTGCCCATGGTATCTTAAAGACAGATTCTTAGTGTTGATAGCAAGGCTATTTACCTTGTCCTCGTTCCATAGGTGACTAAGGTTGTTCCTGCTATGTCGGAAGAAGTTAAAGATGCTTTAATAAAGAACATCAGAAGAAGAATGACTCCACAACCACTAAAGATTCGGGCTGATATTGAGATGAAATGTTTCCAGTTTGATGGTGTTCTTCACATTAAGGTCTTGCTTTCATACTCTACCGTCAGCTTTTCTCCAATCAGCTTATTCATCAAGGAATCTTGATCATATTTTCTTTAGCCAATTGAAATTTATCTTCATCTTTTCTCTATATCCGACTATTCAGGAAGCCATGCGGAAAGCTGAAGCAGCTGGGAATAAAGATTGCCCAGTGAAAATTAAACTTGTTGCTCCTCCATCTTATGTTCTTAATACTCAGACGCTTGACAAGGTATTACACAGTCCTCACATGAAACCTTATTCGGCCAACTGAATCATGGCCTTTATTGGTATTTTCGCCCAAATGGTATGCTGCACTGAATGGAATGTTGTTTCCTTACATCATATACAGTCCTTATGTCTTTGTTTATGGGAAATTTGGTGTTATTTCCTTTTCGGAAGTCTTTTACTTGCTTATTTCTGCAGTGCTAGACTAAAACATATAGACCCTTGTATTTATGAGGACCTGACAACCGATGGCAGCTTTGACAAGCTATTTTGTTTTGTCTAGTGCAGTATCCTGTATTTTTAGACCCACCCTTTTGTGTTTGTATTTACACCAAGAAGTTCTCTCTTTTCTTATTTTAGTTCGATCTGCTTTTGGGAAAACGGAGGTCAGTTCAGTTTGCCATCAAATGTAGTTTTCTCAACTCACATATTCACGTTCTGAAGAGATGCATGGTAGTTGGAGCGTATTTTAGTCATCATTCATATGGGTTTCACCTTCTATGGTCAAGAGGGGGTAACTGTGGTTGATTTCACATATGGTAACTATTTCTTAGCTGCTTGGCTAATATGTTGCCTTGTACAAACAAATACTCCGCGTCAAGGCCCTACTTTTCAGTTTACTTTCGATTATTGTTAGCCATGACCACCTAGGTTTGATGTGGGTGTTCCACTAAGTTGGTTTTTTGAAAAAACTGGCTTTTCACGGTTTTTTATGTGATGTATTGTGAGAGAATGACTTGTTTCGGTGTTTGGAAAAAACAGTTTTTTATTAGTGGAACACCCCCTCAGATAGAGTTGGACAGTGTTCTTAATTTTGTTTTGCTATATTTTTGGTTTGTCAGGAACAAGGCATAGCAATTCTTAACAAGGCAATAGCAGCTTGCTCTGAAGAAATAGAGCGTCACAAAGGAAAACTCACTGTAAAGGAGGCTGCTAGAGCTGTAAGAATCAGTTCCATTCATTCAAAATAATCTTGATTGCTATTTTTCCCTTCCATAGCTCAAGTGCAGTCATGTTTCAAATTTTATGCAGAATTCACTTGGGTTAAAATTATCTGCCTTTCTGTCTCTCTCATATGTTGATGGTTCATTGGTTCAGGTGAGTGAACGGGAGGATAAACTACTTGCCGAACAGATGGCTAAGCTCACCCGTGAAAATGAGGAGGTAAGTGGCGACGAAGACAGTGAAGAGGAAGAAGATACCGGGATGGGAGATGTTGACTTGGAAAACTCGGGAACTGGGATAACAGATTGAAAATCCTCCTCTCATTAGTGTAAGGTCAAATTTATTTTTCAACCCTTGAGCGGCTGAACTGGTGTATCATACAACCTTTATGGAAAATACCAGGATACTTGGTCCTTTGGCCTGTGGTGAGCTATTTTCTCCGTTTGCCAATGTTTTGATTGAATATTTTGCTGTTTTGTGGATAGTGTCATACCCAAGCCTCTCTCTCTCTCTCTCTCTCTCTACGTCCTGTCCATGCCTTGTATTCGTTTGTAGTTCCGTTTTGGCTCTATTTTATTTGTTGTTGGATATTTGTGTCCAAGACATGGTATCTAGATGAGATTTTTAGCCATTGTAGCTTTTGGGTTGAAGATCGGTGGGGCTCATAGATGGAAGCTTCCAATCAGTTAAGTTCAAGGGCTTGTTTGGCCAAGTATGAGCAGCTCAACCAAACATCATATTGCTCATTGTTTAAATATAAACCACTTAGCAAATAGTTGGCTTACCAATTGTAAACTTTAGAACAATGAAAGTTGTCGGACAGGGAACTCATTTTTGGGGGACTAATGGTGGCCCCTTTGCCTTCATTACCAGGACTCCAAATCCCTCCTGGTATACGCGGGCTCCCGGGGGCCTTTGCCTTCATTTCCCATCCTTTTGTCATGTCCAACTATACGATACGAGGGCACGGTTAGATATCATATTTTTCAATTACTTCTCGTAATTTTAACGTATGTGTTAGAAACAGTTGTGTGCTCAATAGTCAAAAGACGCATATGTCACACTACTAGACATGTACAAATCATATCTTATATATCATTGCAGGATAACTTTTCGTGAGGACTCTCATTGTGACAAATGGCGTGATTTTGTTGGGTTGTTATAGAAAATTCAAGCAATACATGCGACACACTCTTATTATTACCACTCTTAAAAAAGTATCCAAATATAGACTGTATATTATTCAAAAAAAAATTACCTTAGAAAGAGAACATGCATGAACTTTAGAAATCACCTTACATAGGCTATATATTATTCATGTAATAATAGATTGTAAAAGGAAGAGACATTACTCACAACTAGCCCCACCAATAGTAGTACCGAGTAATTATTTTTATTTCCCGTAGAGATAGGTTGTAAAAGGAAATGGAAAACAATAATTAGGCCATGAATAAAACTTTTGATTTTCCTTCCTTGCATGCGGTTTCCAAATTAATTTATACACTTAAGGGTATAGAGTTTGAGAGTGGACCAAAAACATTTAATTGTATTCACTATATATACTTATTCTATATCATCCAACTCTCAAAGCCTACAATAAATTTACTATACGATATTTTCATTTTCTTGATTGCGTTGTTATGATTTCTTACATTTATTTTTTTTCTCCCAGGTTTTAAAGTTAATCAAGATTCAAGAACAACTACCTATGCAAATCTTTGGTATCAATCTTCATTTACAAAATAAGAATAATTAGTCATACGATCTCTTCTTTTTCTTGGGGTGGTGAAACTACATGAATCATTTTACAATTTTTTTCTAAAATATGAATGTGATCAGCAAGAGTTACTACACAACTTGCCTTAAGGATGTCCTATTTTCAATCCTTCCCGATTCGGTTTCCTATCATTTGGTTCTTTTGCAGAAAATCGGGAGAAAAAAACCTGAAAGTGTGATCTAATAATATCAAAAGATTTATTTAATGGTTTTATGATGTTGGTCAGGTATGGATAATGGAATAGGTTATAAGCGTATGTGTTTTTTTATGCTAGCTTATTGGTTCGTTTATGCAATAATATAATTCCAGGGCAATTCATTACTATGCCTCCCATATTCTCATGTTGGGTAATTGCTTGAGTGAACTTTTATTCTCTCTTTTTTCTTTACCTTTTTTGTAAAGTTGTCTCAATTTTTTTTTTTTTGGTTAGACTAGATTTTGGCATAATGAAATGTCGATATGCTAAGGGCTTAGGCATTTTGTGTCTCTTTACTTTTGTTATTTCACACCAAAGTTTCTTACTATATATCTATCTTAAAATAGAAATTTGGTAGCGTTGTTATTTTCCATCATCTGTTTTGTTAATGTGGTTTTCATGTTTTGTTCATGGAGTTTTGGATGCAGAACTAATTTTAATTTGTTGTTTTTAAAGGAAACTATCTCAATTTTGCAGGATGGAACACGGGATCGATATTGATCCTAAAATGAAAGAATAATTTATGAATGCGAAAAAATCAAAGGTTTGCATCACGAGAACATCATGCATGACTTTATGGTAAGAACTTACCAAAGTTAATTACTTCATTTCTTGCCACTTCCGTGACGTGCCAAGCTAATTACCATGCCGTGCCCCTATTACTTCCGTGTCGTGCCCGTGCCAGACTAAGACCGTGTCGTGCCCGTGCCACTTCCGTTTCGTGCCCATGTCGTGCCAGACAAAGACTATGTTGACTTTCGTGCCGTGTTGTGCAGGGCAATTACCATGCCGTGCCCGTGCCACTTCCGTTTCGTGCCCTTGACACTTCTGTGTCGTGCCTGACTAAGTCTGTGTCGTGCCGTGTCAGGCCAGGCTAGGCCAACTATCGTGTCGTGCCCGTGCCCGGCTTAGACCGTGTCATGCCAGGCCAACTACCGTGTCGTGCCTGTGCCGTGCCCACCCATTTCCCTGCCCGTGCCATGGCAGGAAATGAGGGGCAGTAGATCTCAAGCCCGGAGGTGAGCCCCCGCCTCGTAACTAATCACATGCAATTATTCTTAACCTTTGTTGTTTATCCAAACCCGAAGGAGCCCTCTATGAGAGGGTTTTTGCAATTTGGTATGGGACAAATTTACCCCTCTTTACTATGATACGCCAGTAGGGCCTGCTGGCCCTTCCTCCTAGCAGAGCCCCTGCCTCCCAGTCGGTTATTCTTTTTACTCCTATAGGCTATAAGAAAGCAAATGGTATTGAACTATCTCTCTCTCCAAAACGCCAATTACAGTCATAAAAAGCAATGTAAAATATTTTACTTTTTGTTTTGGTTCGACGGTTCGGGATGTTGGAGCCAGTTTAAGCACACTTTGACTAATCTCTTCCCTAGTCCAGGTGGCGGAGGAGAGGGGTGAGAGCTGGGAAGTGAAGCTGTCCTAACTTAAAAAGAACAAGCAATTGCATGTTGAAGTCTATTGATGGTGCATTTGTTCTTCTTGGGGGGTAATATGAAAGTCTTTGTTGTTTGTGATATGAAGAACTTGACGGCAGTGCTAGTCATCTGCAATATGGGGGGTTGAACAGACCTCCCTGGATAATTCTTGAGCCTCTTCCTTAAGAATCATGATCTTTAAGATGTGGACTTAAGTTAAAAATTAACAATATGAGGCAAAACTATCATTTTAACTTATGGGTAGGGGTGCACATGGTCCGGTTTGGACTGGTTTTATAAAAATCCGGGGACCGAACCATATCTAATTGTTCCAAAAAATTGTGAACCATAACCAGATCGTTACACATATGAGACCAAACCGCACCAAACCATTAGATCGGTCTGGTTTGGTTCGGTTTCCAGTTCTAAACCATGTTAGCATTCAAAAATTGCCAAAAAAAATGTTCACAAAATTATTGCAATTTCTTCGTAAAACTACTACCACTAAACCAACCCACAAATAAATTAAGAACTCCAACAATAACTAAAACAACTATTAGAATACTCTCGTATATCATTATTGATATATATGGTAGATGCAACGTTCAAACATAAAGCTGGTAAAATTATCAAGTGTGTGTGGGTATTTATGAGTGTATATATTATATTATATAATATTTTACTTATATATATGGAATGGTTCGGTTCAAGCCACGGTTTCTAATTATTAAATCAGGGACCAAACCAAAATATCCGGTTCTGATTTTTTTAGAACCAGAACCAATCCATTAAACCATAGAACCAATCCGGAGTTTCTTTATAAGGGTTTCTCATAACCCTAGTTTTTCAAATATCACAACTAGGTGGACCGCAGAGGGTTACGAAAAAAAGTTGGACTTAGCACTTATGCCATTTGGAGAAAAAAATGGACCAAACATATCTCTTTGACGGTCGGGTTCATTTTGATGCATAAATCATTTCTGCAAAAAATCATCCAAAAAACTAAAAAGTTTGGACCAAACATCTGACCATTAGTTGGATGTTGACATAAAAAACTTGATGAAATCAGATAGAATTGACTTTTTGCACGGATGGTTTACATATTAAATCCTAAAATGAAGGGATATCCGATCATCAAAGAGCAACTGGGTCAGGGTCCACACGCGTGAACTCTTTGGAATAGTTTTCCCTCCAAATGGCAACCCTCCAAATGGCAAAGAATCTGAGTCCACAAAAGCTTAGAAAAGAAAAGGAAAGTGTGAGTGAAGTTAACCATAATCCTTACAGTGGTCACGAATCCTGATAATCTTGGACTAAACTTGTAGTAGTAAAATTCAGTGTAACAAACTAGTAACAAAATAATTGCACAAGATAAAGAGATGAAACAAATCAATAAATCAGGCTTCCATGACACTAGTTCACCTGAAACATATTAGCTCAAACTGATGCAGAAATTAAAGCATAATGGAAATTGATTTAATACAGGAATACTTCGAGGCATAATCAAACTGATGCAGCTTCAATCAGAAAAACAGAAAAACAGCATTCGCTTCTGCAAGTGACAGTCACACAGGAGCCTCTTATACATGAACTCACTGCTACATTTTCCATTGTTTCTCCTCGTTAAGCACGACTCATCCTTGTGCTTAACTTCATTTTCACAACTGGAAATAGAGTCCCTGTGTATAAATACCATGATATATACGGGTACCCAAACTGAACAAAAACAAGATTCTTAGCGTTGTGGCTCTCGGGACGATCCAAAAAAATGTTTGACACTTTGACTCGCCAGATTCTTTTAACGTCTTTCATTGTGATTTCATCACAATTAGCACATCCCACTGACCTGTTCACATCATTTTCTCCTCATCCTAGAAGGCCTGCAATACGTGGAAAAGGTCCAATTTTCAATTGCTCGGTCAAGGATCTCCGACTTCTTTCTAACCCATACATCAAAGCTTCAGAAGAGACTACTAAAAGGCTTAGTTAAGCTACCAAAACAAGCACGAACTGAAAAGGTATTCAAAAACATGAGCTCACACCAGACTCAGTTCCACAAACTCACTGCTTTGTTGGCTAGCAGGACTGGAAGAAGGGTCTCCACATAGGAGCAAAAAATCAGAATGAAATAGAACCCAACCAAAATAAAGATCCTTAGTTTTCCAGGTCTCTGGATCGTACGATAAGAGCTTTAAATCACCACAAAATAGAAACCTTAAATTGAAAATGTGGCTGGGTTCATTTTGATGCATAAATCATTTCTGCAAAAAATCATCCAAAAAACTCATAAGTTTGGACCAATATTCTGACCATTAGTTGGATGTCTTCATAAAAAACTTGTTGAAATCAAATAGAATTGACTTTTTGCACGGATGGTTAACACATTAAATCCTACAAAATGAAGAGATCCGATCATTAAAAAGCAACTGGGTCGGGGTCCACGCGCGTGAACTCTTTGGAACAGTTTTTCCTCCAAATGGCAAAGAAGCTTAGTCCAAAAAAGCTAAGAAAAGAAAACGAATGTGTGAGTAATCCTTACAGTGGTCACGAATCCTGATAATCTTGGACCAAACTTGTAGTAGTAAAATTCAGTATAACAAACTAACAAAATAACATTTGTGAATAGGATGACTACCTTCTTGCACAAGATAAAGAGATGAAACAACTCAATAAATCAGGCTTACATGACACTAGTTCTGTTCACCTGGAACATATTAGCTCCTTAATACAGCGATCAACTGTGATTGAAATAGAAGCTACTATCATATGAAAAATTTAATTCCTCCACCCAGCTAAGTCAAATTCCGTTCTTACTATCAGGCTCATAGATCAGACATATGATTGAAGAAATTAAGCATAATGGAAATCGATTAATACATACAGGAGTACTTTGAGGCATAATCAAACTAATGCAGCTTCAATAAGAAAAACAGAAAAACAATAACTAAATAAAAACTATGCTCCTTAAACTAAGCATGAATAGAGACAGCATTCACCGCTGCAAGTGCAGTCACACAGGAGCCTCTTCGTTAAGCACGACTCATCGTTGTGCTTAACTGAAAATGGAGTCTCCGTGTATAAATACCATGATATATACGGGTACCCAAACTGAACAAAAACAAAGATTCTTAGCGTTTTGGCTCTCGGGACGATCCAAAAAATGTTTGACACTTTGACTCACTAGATTCTTTTAGTGTCTTTCACTGTGATTTCATCACAATTAGCACATCCCACTTGTCTGTTCACATCTTTTTCTCCACATCCCACAAGGCCTGCAATACATGGAAAAGGTTCAACTTTCAATTGCTCGGTCAAGGATCTCCGACTTCTTTCTAAACCCATACATCAAAACTTCAAAAGAGACTACTAAAAGGCATAGTTAAGCTACCGCAGGTCCACAACCAAAACATTTCGCTGAGCCGCAATGTCTACAAGCCTGTTGCGGTGGCAAGATTGAAGCTTGTTGAGGGACTGTTAAATACCTAGGAAGCTGACCTTTGTTTCTCCTTGTGGAGCATATTTCTATTACATTTGTTGGAGGTAGGTTAATTTAGTTTCCTAATTACTTTAAAACCAATATATATTTAACTCGATGTCATAAGAGCCATACCTTTGGAGGTTGAGGGTGCTGCAGCCGCTGCACAATCAAAACCTGAAGGAGAAAATATACACTTGCAACATATCTCATTTAATACGGATGTCAAGATATTCTCAACATCTATTATGTAATTTCGTAGCCAGACGTAAATGTTTACCTGAATGTAGTCCATCTAGGCTATTAACCATCATCTTGTGTTGCCTCTGAAACTGCTGCAAGACATGACATTCTTCTTTTCTTCCGTGGTTGGCTTGTTTTGTTTATCCTTGATGATGACTCACCTTCTCCAGAATTCAATTCCTCTTTTCTTTCATTGTACAATTGTCGCCTCCTTTTATTTCTATGGCTTCTTCGTTGGTCAAGAACCAATGCGGTTGAGCTTTCCCCTTAATCCTTATCATCATGAAGTGATCTTTCATCACCTGTTTTCATGTATATTAGTATCCACATTAAACTTTGAGGTATACTGTTGATTTAATATATATAACTATAGTTCAGTATATCACAAAATATATACCGGCCATATTTTGCTGTTGAAGCTGCATTGTAAGTTTCTTCTCTGCATATAATTGTCGTCTTCTTTCATTTCTGCGCTTTCTCTTCTGTTCATGTTCCTCATCCATTATGCAATGAGATGTGCTTGTAATTCTAGAGCTTTATTATGGGATCAAGTATGAACCAGGTTAAAATAATGCTGGCGATAACATTCAAAGTAATAACTAAAGCTTTTAACTTATACATGGAATGTATACTACAGAGAAACTAAATTGTACGGAATGAAGGTGGCTAAATTTACTGAAGAAAGAGTAACTTTCGTCAATTTATTCATAATAATTTGATGTTCTTGATTGCATAGCTCATTGTGGGAGATACCGTCTGGACATCCAATGAAATCAATTACAGGACTTGGAGTCAGAAGATTGGATTTCTATGGGCTACGGCCGTCTCAAGGTTTCTCATCATAATTGGATTTCTATGGCGAATATCCGAAGAAATAACTCGAAACAGGAAACTGGAAAACTGAGAACAATCAAAGAATCCCAAACCTCGTGAGAAAATCAACTTCGATTTGTTCGATCTCTGCAGCCAAACGGTTGTCGGCGATGTCCTGTTGTCGTCTGGAAGAACGCAGATCTGATGGCCTGCAAACCAGAAGAGTGGAAGATCGAAGAAGAAGCAACTTCTGGGTTCTGGCCTCCTCGCGCGTCCGCGAGACGGCGTCGTTTAGAGGGGAACTGGGGAACAACTGAGACAATACTTTGCACGGCGTCGTTTTGGGTCCACGTCATGACATAGGTTCAACCTATGTCATGCCCCTAAAAACGACCTCGTTTGAAGATACCATTTTAGTTCTCAGAACTTTTGGGATTTCTACCCATATCGACCATTATTTAATGATCCGAGACATTCTTCTTGTAGAAATTATTATAACACATATGATGTATGAATATCTCGTGAATAAAGTACATACTCGTACTTAATCTAAATGAATTTCTATTTCTTAAAATGGATTTAGATACGTTGAATCATATCTCCTTCTATATCAATAATTATTACGAGACTTTAAGCATGTTTTCTATCTACGTCAGTGATATTTTAATAATCTGAGACATTCATATTGTAGAACGCAGAAAAATACAAATCATGTAAAAATTTCGTATTAATTAGATACCAATTGGTACTCGATCGGAAAGAATTTATGTTTCTTACAATAGGTTGGGCTATACTGAATCAAAACCATAAATACTAACCAGTTGCACATAATCTCCCGTTCCTTAGAAACACGTCGTCGACGACGGTGAAACTCTCTCCCTCTCCCATTTGCCCTGTACGTTTCCTCCGATCAAAATCATCTCCGACAACGGTCGGCAACTTATAGGCTCCGGTCTCAAAGAAACACAAATGAAAGAAACCCATCGTCAATGGTGACTGTTCAATCGCCGAAGGTGGTCTCAAATTCTCAGTGGTTACAGTCTCCCCAGTGACATCTGTTCATGATTTTGGTATGAACCCAATCTTCAACTGAATAATCTTGATATGCACAATTTTTGCTAAGCTGCCTATTCCGATAGCTATGGTTGCTTCTTTTATCTATTCCTCGGTCCAAATATGGTCATTTTCCCCTTCATATTAGTATCTGTTTTATTCACCTTTGCTATCTCTAACGATGAATTGGGTATATGCTGTGATTTTGGTATAGTTGTTAAAGACCTGAAGTATCCTGCGGTTCGTATGTCTCTTTCGGAAAACAATACTTATCCCACCTTGTATCTTTTTTGCATAGGAGTCCTACTACCATATGCCGTATCTTACAATACTGAAAATGGAACCATTAAGTTTAGTTTACTCAAACTCGTACAAGCTTTGCAGATGTATCACCAATTAATGTTTCTGAGATTACATTCCGAGGTTTATTACTGAATTTACTTCTGATATGTTGGATAAGTGTTAGCTTATGGTTAGGTTTATAGTTGAACCAATCGTCATTGTACGGGGAAGCTTTGTTAGTAGATATTGGTAGCTGCGTGGATTTTGGTTGTGCTCTGTCAACTAGCAACATCAAAATTCATCCATGTTAGGGGCTGTTGGTTTCTTTCTTTTCAGCTTTGCAGAATCTGCTTAGACCAAAAAAAGAAGAAGAAGTCATACAGGATGTTGTGAATGATACCTTCAACGAGATAGTTGAGAACATCAAGAATTTATTACAAAAGTTTGAGGGTATATGTCCCCCAATTAGGCTCCTCTCACGTCTGTATTTGTGTTTGTATTCATGTTTCTTGACAATCTGCAAAATAAATGTATTTGCAGGTGTTTTATGGGTTATCAACTTATTACCCAAATTCTTACCGAGACTTATTTTTGTTCTTCCTTTGTAGTTGCTGAGGGAGTTGAAAATGCATTCATTGGTTTGAAAAATAAGAAGAAACGAGTAAGTTATGAAGCTCGTAGCCTAAGCCCAGAAGTACATCTCCTTAAATCCATAAGAAATTGGCACTTTTTGCGGCAGCAGTTTCCATGGGAAGGAAGTGACCAATATTGTGAGTATAAGAGGTAATTTTTGATTTTCTTATGATTTACTATTCTTTCCTCCCCCAGTGATTTACTATATCGTTTGTCGTTCACGTGAGTGTCCATATCCTCCGAGAGAGCAATCCAGAGCTTGCTAGAGACAGGTTTAGAACTGTCATGAGGCCACCACAAGTTCTTCCAGGAAGCACAAAGAAGACCGTTTGGTTCTGTAGCGAAACGTTCATGTAGCTCCTTGGTTCTTGGAGGTTTAGGGGGTTTCAGTTGTGACTTGTGAGCTAGAATGTACTTGCAATTTGCCTATGCTGATGTTTCAAGTTCACATTTACCACTATAGTGCATTTGGATTGAGTAACATGGAGAGAGATGAAAGGAAAGGGAAATTGGTAGTGCTATCATTGTTGTGATTATAAAGATGGAAAGGAAACAACGGGATTTGGAGCCTAAGGAGAAGTTCCCCATCACTTGAAGTCACTCTGCTTTCCATTACTTGGAAGAAATGGAAATTGGAGAGGAAGAAAAAAGAATTGACTGGTTCATGACTTTATCGCTCCACTTTATATCAATGATCTATTTATCTCTCTATTTGCACTTTCCAACAGCATGGTAAGATTGATTTCCTTTCTCTTAGTTGGTCCGATTTCCTAACCGAGACGAGTAGCTAACAGTCTCCAATCCTTTTCCATACAATTGAGAACAAATTCCACTTTAGTAGCAGCTGAAGCCATCCCTTCTAGGCAATCTATTCTACTATAGAAAGGCAGAGCACCAATTTGGTGTCTCTCTTTCTGTCACTGTGTCAACTTTTCATCTTCCTAAATTACCCATGAATTGAATTTTTGTGCATTCTCAAGTCTAAGGGCAGAAAAGTAAGTACTCCATGTCTAACCACCCCACGTTAAAAAACTGTCTCAAAATGCTCCTAATTACATCTACTATTCAGAACTCCTTCATCCAGAAAAATAACTCTATGCGAAAGGCATATAATCCCGTACTGAAGTGCACACACAGTGTGTGTGCCCGCCTTCTCATGTATTGTAAGATGAAAGAGAGAGAATTACTGGTAGTATTTTCTTTCCAAGTAAGATGGTCTAAATGTAACTAGTTTTGGGAATAAAGTAGAAATGCTGTTTTGGGAAAGGAGTGGAGAAATTAAATTTGTCATGGTCTATGGGACAGCATGGGTGGGTGCCAATTTTCTGGAAACAGGGAACTAGAGGTATAAGGCTAGGCTTGGCTGTTTTATGCCACCTTAAATATGGTTATGGGGTTGTTTGGTGGACTCTTTTGAATAGCAGAAACCTTCCTAATCACTCTTACGTGCGGTCTGTGGTATTTGGAGCAGAAACAGGAATTTCTACGGCTGACAAACTGCGCAAAGAGTTTCATCAATTAATATTTTCAGCTTCAAGTTCCCTATAGTTACTCTCCACTGTGTTCTGTTGTGGATCTCAAGACTTGTTGTTGGCTGATCACACCACATGTTGCTTGTGACTGGAGCACTTTGAATCTGAGTGATTAATTATGTTCAATCAGTTCCTCTTTTAAGGTGAATTGGCTGCTGTTTTGAACCGAAATGGCTGGTTTGTAGCTTTATCTTTTCTGTTTGTCAGACTGCATAATTCTTTTGGATAATATCTTGCTTCTTGTCACATCCCTTTTAAAATATCTTACAGTCAACCTCGTATCAATGGCTAATATTTACGCCGACTCTAGCAGGATGCTGATTATTGGTCCTTTTCGCCACTTTCAAAGGAAATTACCATTGACAGGATCTGGACATTCATGTTTTTTTGGGTAAGTTAACATTTTATAACCAACCACAAGAAACCGACTATCCCAGGGCCAAACCTTAGGAGAAACAACCAGATACAACCAAAGACAAACAACTAGAAGCATAATCTAAATCCTACTCCTACCAATAAGCAAGGATGAAGATACATTCCAATTCTGACACAAACTAAAGTTCTCATTCGAATGAGGCCACTTGCCCCACGAACAAACCCTGTCCCTAACATTTGCCACAATGACAGAGATAACATCATCAGGGTTGCAGGACTTCTGAGTGAAGATCCTAGCATTACGTTCCAGCCAGATATGGTAGAGAGCATCTGCTATGGATAACTTGCCTAGAGAAGCTTTAAGACTTGTACCTTTGCATTGTAAACTAAGCCAAGTAATCTCAGCATCCCAATTCCCAGGGCTTCGAAAAATCAAGTTCCTTCTCAAAAGATCAGACCAAATGGACATTCATGTTGGTTTGCCTTTGTACTGAAAATATGGTCATGCTTTGAGGTAAGAATGTCCACCTTTCTCTTACGGGCTACGGCATTATTGTCTCCTATCTAGGCTCTAGCAATGAGGAACCTACACTTGTTTTTTTTTTTCCCTTGATGCAGGCTTTCAAGTTAATTTTTAACGATCCTGATTCAGTTCTCAATTCCCTCACCTGTGAAGTTAAAGAAATTGGTCCTTATGGACAGGAGGTAATCTTTGCTTGCCCATGGTCTGTTAAGCCAGATTCTTACTGTTGATAGCAAGGCTATTTACAGTGTCCTCATTCTATAGGTGACTACGGTGGTTCCTGCTAGAATAAAGTTAAAGATGCTTTAATAAAGACATCAGAAGAAGAGTGACTCCACAACCACTAAATATTCGGCCTGATATAGAGATGAAGTGTTTCCAGTTTGATGGTGTTCTTCACATTAAGGTCTTGGTTTCATCCTTTACCGTCATCTTTTCTCCAATCAGCTTATTCATCAAAGAATCTTGATCATATTTTCTTTAGTCGATTGAAATTTATCTTCATCTTTTCTCAATATCCGACTATCCAGGAAGCCATGCAGATAGTTGAAGCAGCAGGGAATAAAGATTGCCCAGTGAAAATTAAACTGGTTGCTCCTCCATCATTGGCATTTTCGCCCAAATTGTATGCTGCACTGACTGGAATGTTGTTTTCCTTGCATCACATACAGTCCTTATCTCTTTGTTTATGGGAAATTTGGAGTGTTAATTTCCTTTTCGGAAGTCTTTTACTTGCTTATCTTTGCCATGCTCGACTAAAACATAAAGCTTCTTGCTCCTATTTATGAGGACCTGAGAATCGATGGCAGCTTTGTTAAGCTTTTTTTTTTTTTTTGTCTGTGTAGCATCCTGTATTTTAGATTCCCACCCTCCCTTTTGTGTATGTAGCTAGCACCAAGAAGTTCTCTCTTTTCTTATTTTCATTTGATCTGCTTTTGGGAAAATGGAGGTCAGTTAAGTTTACCATCAAAGGTATTGCTTGAAGCAAGTCAAAGTTTGGGGCTATTGCTTGATGAGCTCAGGCTCCCAATGGTGAATTCTCTTAGTAACTCGATGATTATCGTGCTCATCAATAGGTATGCATTTGGTGGTTTGCATAGGAGCATGCAATTCTTTATCAGATAATGTTAACTGAAGAGGTTTTTCCCAGATCATCACCAAAGTCAGGCTATATGTTCATTGTTTGCTCTAATCACCGAATTCGGGCTATATGTATGTTCATTGTTTCCTCTAATCACCAAATTCGGGCTATACGTTCACTGTTTTCTCTAATCATATTTCTGACCTTCATTGGATATACCATAGACTCATAGCTTTAGTACATTTCTTTCTTACATCCATGGTTTCTGTTAAACTTGCCCACGTCTGCACTTTTGTGCTGTATTCCATGATGCATGAGAGCTCTACTTCTTCGTTTTTTGGTTTCCATCTTATGGTTATTTTATTAATCATTTATTTGTTTGATGCTCTTAATGACATTGCCTAGAAACCTGCTACTGCATATAATTTGCGCCCCATTGACTTCATGTTTATGTTTTGAAAACCAAGATTCTTAGCGTTGTGGCTCTAGGGACGATCCAAAATTTTGTTATTTCTTGGAAATTATGCAATAAGCACAACTGAGAATAAGCAAAGATGTTTTCGTCAAAGAAATTTATGCATTGTGCACCAAGATACCTTTTGCTGCTATACAATTTGCTCTTTATGACTGCTTATGATTTTGCTATGCATTCTGTCTTATATGACCATTACTACTGGTTTTTACCACATTAGTCGCTTCTCTTGTGAATATCTTGCTTTGAAGGATAATTACATCATCCTACAGCACAACTTCGATTCCTTCTCTGTTGCTTGTATTAAAGTTGTTTCCAGTAATATTACTGCAATTTTGCAATACCTGACCACAGTAATCTTATGTGCGCAGTGAACCACTTATTAAGTTGTTTTGATAACTATAACTAAAACATAAAAAATAATGGGCACGCGGCTACGTTCAACGCACGTCGCCTAACACTAGTCGACTTAAAAGACATAAAAAGAAAGACATGAATGCTTTTTCAGGACATAGGTGATAGTAAGAAGAAAATAGAGTAATTGGAAAAGAAACAAGTTAACGACACTAGTTCCTGCTTTAGGACATAAATTGCGAGTAGTTTATATGTGTTTCAGTATGGTTTCATCATTTCAATTCTACTTGCTAGCCTAGTATTTGTCTCTCTTACTACCTTTTGATATTTTTCTTTTGTTTGTCCCTCGTGCAGTGTATCCCAATTCAAGCTCAAGGTGAAAGAGTTTCAGCTGTACGCGGGGACTTCACCTTTAAGACTATAGCTGCTAGAGTCTCTATGCTTCAATACCTATATCCCCACCCGCGGCTGGACATGACGTCGCTTCGATAGCAAGGTGAGAATGATGAGGACAAAGAGAGAAGAGGAGGATGCAAAGGTGGAGGAGGATGGCAAGATAAGCAACCTCTAGCCAAGAAAACCAAAAGGAGATGCTAGCCACTCAGGCTTCTTCTCTTTCTTTTTGTTTGTACATAGAGCTAGATTAGATGTTGCATATGTGATGTCGTGTGTTCTCTTTTTGGACATATTTTAACACTTGGACTCGTATGTTCTTGTTCAAGTAGTGAATGCCGTAATTTGTTCTTGCTTGTTAGATTTTTTTTTTTTTAAATGAAGTTTGGACTTGGAACATGTTCTAAACTTTTGTTTCGATTTTGAGATGAGCATGGTCTCGACGGGATTGTGAGATGGATGAGCATGACTCAGCTTGACTCACAATTATATGAATTGGGTTTGCTGTTGGTGTTGACATTCTCCATGGATACGGACACTATCCGTATCTTGTCGTGTCTGTATCGTGTCCAAATCTCATGTCCGTATCCATGGACTATAATGCAAAATGGGAGCCTGCTGCTGCCGCATTCTTTACCAAAACATGTGAAAGCAAAAGCTTAGATATATACCTTAACTCCATAAGTCCACCATATCATTTCATATAAAATCATATTAAAAATTGATTGAACTGATACAAAATCTCCATAACATTTGCTATATTACAAAAGTGCATTACATGTTCATTGAAATTGTTTTACACCATTACTAAGGAAGAGCCAAATTTTCGCCTCTTTCCATTGAAGAGTACATGTAAAAGATTAATCAAAAAACAAATGCGCAAGACAACACTTTCCACTTCTCTCTGCACCGGTCTCTGGCTGGGAGGAACATAGGCCCCCTTGCTAGGTCCGGAAGAAGTAGATGGGACTTCTGATGAAGGTGGTTTGTCAATGGAGACATCACCTGGTGGAGCAAGATCCTTGTAAGGGCATTGTGATTTCCAGTGGTCACCTTTCTTGAGACATGTCCGACACACCATGAGAATAGCACCTGCGTTTCCAATTTGAGATAAAGGGTCTCCTGCATTCTTTGTTTCTTCAACTTTGCTACCTGTTGGTAGGTCCGGAAATTTGCAGGGTAAGAATTAAATATGTTGCAATCCATGTTTGCAGTATGAAAAAGTAAAATAATGGTATTACTGGCTAAAACATCAATGCACAAACAAGAAGACGCGCATAAAGATGCTGAAATTCATGATTAACCAGACAACTCTGAATTCACAAGAATAATGACCTCATCTAGAAACAATAGAAGGCCAAAAATTAGACAATAGAGTTTTTGAACTTAAACAAGACCAGAACCACAAGAATCTATTAAACAACAGAGTTCCCAATCATAACAGAGAGCATTCGAATGCAGCTAAAATTTGCTAATAACCAAGCTGGATACGTAAGAGAGACCAATTGATAGGCATGGCACAACGAAATGGCAAGAATGATTTTCACCAATTTGACATTTACTAGAAGTCATTTCAAAGCTACCAAGAAATAAATTTCCCGTGATGAAAACAACCTTTACTAATCAAATGATGGAGCTGTTATAACATTGAGCTAGTATAATAGCTTTTTATGGTTTCAACATCAATTCCAATACTTATAAACCAACTCGAGCACCCCATCTGTTTTTTCCAGTCATTTTTTCTAGGCTACTTTTAAACGGATTTTCAACTTTGAAAGTCTAGCCCTAGCAATTATCCCGCAGATTTCACGTTTTTGCTTGTGCCTTTAGGCATGAAGCAATACGTTTTAAACACAATTGAAATGAACTATATGGCCATCAAAAAAAAGAAAGAAAAAAAGAACTATCCATTCTCTACTATTAACCACCACCGGCAACAAAGCCGACTTCATCTTCATCTCCAAAGAGAGGTTCCAGAACACTCAATTACTCCTTTGTAATTTCAATCCTGCTGCCTATTCTTTGAGTACATTCTTTGTTGAAGCAAACGTAGATTCAACAATCCATTCCGATGGAAATATAAATGCAAATAAATTCGTCTAATATCCATCAGCACCATCACCCAAAACAATTGACCAAATTACACAGCTTTCTTATCCACTGAGATGAAGTTGAGCAAACAAGCTGGAATAGGGAGTTTACAAATAATAAACTTGCATCTCATTGATGCTATGACAAAGCCAATAGAAGGAAATGTTATAAAGAAAAGCATCGTAGAGCAACTTGGGAAGGTTTTTCTCTTAAGTGGTCTGTTCCCATCAATAGGACTTGCATAGAAGATTCCTTTCCAACCAAACCAGTCCTATCTCCACTGGTGGTGCCTCAAGTGTTGTGCAAAGATCCAAAGGAGTATCCCTAGCTAATACTAAATCTGTGTTTGAAGCAATAACAATGGAGAGAATGGAGCTTTTGGTTTTGAGTACATTGAAGTGGAGAATGAAAGCAGTGACTTGCATGAAGTTCCAACAAGATTCATATCGCACTCATATAATCACTTTCTTTTTCATTATTGCAATGAATATGCATGAAGTTCTACCAAGATTAAGCATTGGCAGAAGGTCCAGCCAAAAGCACAAGAATCAACAAAAACATGCGTCAAAATTTCAGAGCTTTTGGCACATCATTAATAAAAGGATTCAAAGATGTGAAAACAAAAGCCACGAAGACCTAGATGCAAACAAGACTATCGTGTAACATCAAAATACCTCCTATATTAAAAACGAAACAAAAAAACCCTCTGTAAAACTGTACATCAAAATACCTCCTATATTAAAAAAGAATAAAAAAAAAACCCACTGTAAAACTATACAACATTCTAAGAAATTCCCCCATTAGCAGGTGCATCTGTTGTTACCCTCGATTTACGCTTGTATTGTCGTATGTGCGTTGTTAGCTGATACAAAATTCAAAAAATAGGCCTCAAGCATCCATCGCATGGAAGCCACCAATAATGTATTCATGGTATGAGATCCGATGGCAACATTACACTTTAGTGCAAATTTAAATGACTTAACCTGCTCACATCTGAGAAACTAGGTGCGGGGACACATGCGTTGCACGTATTCCTGGCCCGTTAATGCCAAGAAGAAGTTTAGTCGGTGCAAGAAGAAATGTGTTTGCTATTATACTAACCAATACTTGTTGCTTAAGTTTCTGCCATCTCATTTATAAGTATGTAGGTGGGTATTATCTTTGTAGCCAAAATACATATTAAGACCACGTTATCCCATGATTCCTCAAAAAGATTCAGTAGGGAGAGACTCTGAATACCAAAGTAGCTGTTATGTTGGTCTAAGGGCAGCCCAGAGTTAACAAGAGCCAATAGGCATGCGTGTTTACATATTTTATATGCTAAAAGTCTGTACATGTTCAGTGAGATTTTTTGAAAGCACTTGGCTGCCTCGGTCATTTTTCTTGGCCAGCAATGTGTGTTCTGCATGTTCTGTTTCGCCCTTGCTGATCTTGGCAGGTGAACCGGTGAGCTCTCAGTGTTTGTGACAAAATTTCCAGATGTTTCTGACCCACACACACTCTATGTTGGAAAAGACCCAAAACCAAAATCTAATTAATCTAGCAATTTAACTAAGCAGTAGTTGGAATATCTCTAACAGTGAGGAATTGTGCCAATTGCTAGAATTACTTAAATAGGATAGTAATAAACAAAAACACTCTATTTATACTATGTTTTCATATGACTACCAACAGAACAACAAAAAGCATTTGACAAACAAATTAGCTCCCACATAATAAAAGAAAATTGACTAAGACACAAAAAAACCAACCAGTGGGCACAAAATTCTGTTGATCAGTCCACCAAGAGGAAGGAGCATTGCTCCTAGAGCACAAAACAATCTCTCAGCATGCAGGGGCGGAGATAATCAAGTTATGATTACAAGAATTTATGCTAAGAAATTTCATATTGAACAAATAACCTTTTTCATGACTCTGACTCGTAATGATGGCTGCATTAACCTCACTTGCTGTCTTATGGCGCTGAGATATGTCAAGAAGCTATCCCACAGGACAATTGCTACCATCTTCAAAAGCCAGCAGCACAACAGTCCTCTTCAACTCTTCCAAAAAACTTAGCTGCACAAGATTTCAATTAAAGCATAAGAACCAAAAGCATGAAAAACACTAGATTCCTAATACGCAAATTGGTTGCGGTAACTTGCCACTGCCACCAAAATTATAGTGGAAAACATTCGGTGCCGAATAAAACTTCAACCAACATGTAAGCAAATTATAAAATATATGAAGTTTCTTGTTGATTGCATGGAAATAAAAATGCAACCGACTCCATGAATAAATATTATCCCGAGGGAGACATAAAATAGTCAAGAGGAGAAATTGAGATTTACATTTTCTTCTCCTCTTGGTGCAAGCTCCTCCTGTGCGAACTCTAGATTGAACCTCTTTTACTTTTCCATTCCGGATCAATTCTATTGACCTTTGTAGCGGGAGATGGAAAAACAGTTGGGCATATCACATACCGAAGAAAACAAACATTCGAATTCCAGCCTGCATGACCAATTTGCGTATATACTGGAAACCTAATTCGCAACCGACCTAATTACCCAATTCCCGAAATTGACCAATTACCATAATCATTTCCGTAAACATCTGAAGCATGTACACCTCCGAAACCCATTGCTTAAAAACATGATAAATATAATTTCAAGCAACAAATCCTTAGCTTAATCTGTTGATGTTGTTACCCTCGTTCCGTTCAGAAACAATACCAATTGATCTTGCTGACCCCCATGGGCTATGGCCGTCTCAAGGTTTCTCATTATAATTTGGAGTTCTATAGCGAATATCCGAAGAAATAACTCGGAAACAGGAAAGTTGAAAACTGAGAAAATCACCTTCGATTTCTGCGGCCAAAAGGTTGTCGGCGATGTCCTGCTTCTCCTCAGAAGAGTGGAAGAGGAGAAGCAGCAGCAGCAGCTTCCGGCCTTCTCGCGCGTATCCGCGAGACGGCGTCGTTTAGAGGGGAAGTGAGGAACAACTGTGACAATACTTTGCACGGCGTCGTATTGAATCCACGTCATGACATAGGTTCAACCTATGTCATGCCCCTAAAACGACTTCGTTTAAAGATTCAAAGAACTTTTGGGATTTCTACCTATATCGACCATTATTTAATGATCCGAGACATTCATCTTGCAGAAATTATTATAACACATATGATATACGAATATTTCGTAAATAAAGTATATACTCGTACTTAATCTAAATGAATTTCTATTTCTTAAAATGAATTTGGATACATTGAATCATATCCCCTTCCATATCAACAACTCTTGGGAGACTTTAAGCACGTTTTCTATCTATCGCATTGATATTTTAATGATCTGAGACATTCATATTGTAGAACGCAGAAAAATGCAAATCATGTAAAAATTTCATATTAATTAGATAACGATTGGTACTTGATCGGAATGAATTTATGTTTCTTAAAATAGGTTGGGCTATACTGAATCAAAACCATAATACTAATCTGTAACCAGTTTCACATAATCTCGCATTCCCTCAGACTTCGTCGACGGTGAAAACTCTCTCCCTCTCCCATTTACCCTGTACGTTTCCCGTCCGATCAGAATCATTTCCGACAACAGTCCGCAACTTAGAGGCTCCGGTCATTCGAAGCGACGTCGACAGCAGCTCATTCGAAGCGACGTCGACAGCAGCTTACGTTTCAGTTCACAAAGAAACACAAATAAAAGAAACCCATCGTCGTTGGTGACTGTTCAACCGCCGAAGGTCGTCTCAAATTCTCAATGGTTACAGTCTCCCCAGTGACATCTGTTCATGATTTTGGTATGGCCTACTCAATAATCTTGATATGCATAATTTATGCTTAGCTGCTGTCTATTCTGATAGTTACGGCCTATGGTTGCATTATATTCACAATGTTCTACTCAATAATCTTGATATGCACAATTTATGCTTAGCTGCCTATTCTGATAGCTATGGCCTATGGTTGCTTGTTTTATCTATTCCTCGGTCCAAATATGGTCTTTCTTCCCATCATATTATTATCTGTTTTATTCACTTTTGCTATCTTTAATAATGAATTGGGTATATGCTGATTTTGGTATTGTCATCATAGTTGTTAAAAACCTACGATACTATCATACATAGATAAAGTATCCCACCTTGTGTCTTTTTTGCATAGGAATCGTACTACGATGGCGTATCTTATGGTTAGTTTTCAAATCTTCTCCATAATACTGAAAATGGAACCAATAAGTTTGGTAGGAAGGTACTTGGTTCAAAGGGAAACCATTCTAAGCTTCTTTGGGACCAATGCGGTGACTCTAGATTATGTTGCGGGAAATTATAGTGTATTGCTTGTGACAGCGATGATACATGAGGGAAGTTACTGTTCATTCGTCGGGCCCTTGTCTTATATACCCAAGTCCAAATACTGAGCTCAAAACTTCAAGAAGCTTGTTCACTCGATTATGTGGCACGTGGCCGAGAGGCCCGAAACTATGAAGCTTGATCTTGAGGTGTCTTGTAATCGTCAAAGATTTATAGGTTTTTACAAGTTGTATGTACATGTGGGGGTATATGATGCTATTGTTGAATTCTTGCTGTTAGTTATGTTGAAGTTTTGAGGTAATTAACTCTTACAGTTTGAATTTATTGATAGGGGAATGGAACTAGAGCTAAGTCACATAATGTGCGAGCGGTAGCATGAAAGGTCTTTAAAAAATATCCCAAACTAATAAAATTCGTGAAAGCTATGATTGAGAGCGAAGGGTCCGATAACTCCGATTGAAAGATTATGTAACTATGGAATAGATTATGGTTGCTTTCAAATCCAATCTAGGGATAGGATGGGATTAGGTGGCTCGGTGGTACATTGTATGAATGATTATATCGCTCATGATTGTGGTTTAGGATTGCCAAATTTTAGAGTTTCTGACAACTTAGGTACCAAAATTTTAAACTTTTTGGAACTAAAGCCATAGAACATGGAATTATGTTACTCATTTAGCTCTTTTATAGAATAGCTGTGTCTTTTAGGAGCTTTGGGCTCCGAGGTATTCTTTTCAGTTTTTTGTTTGAGGTACTCTTTTCAGTTGTTCTTAGGAAAACAACGAGAAACCATCATTCAGTTGTTGGATTAGCACGAGGTCTTGCCTATAGGCTATAGCAGTATGAACTGAATTCTGGGCGTGGGGTGTACCAAGTGTTTATCAGTTGTGACTTGTGAGCTAGAATGTACTTGCAATTTGCCTAAGCTGATGTTTCAAGTTAACTTTCACTCTTATAGTGCATTTGGATTGAGTAACTTGGAGAGAGATGAAAGGAAAGGGAAATTGATAGTGCTATGATTTGTTGTGATTATAAAGATAGAAAGGAAACAACGGGATTTGGAGCCAAAGGGAAAGTTCCCCATCACTTGATGTCACTCTGCTTTCCTCCCATTACTTGAAAGAAACAGATTGGAGAGGAAGAAAAGAGAATAGACTGATTGATGACTTTATTCCTCCACTTTATGTCAATGGTCTATTGATCTCTCTATATACACTTTCCAGCAGCATGGTAAGGAGAAGTTCCCCATCACTTGGTGTACCAAGGGTTTATCAATGATCTATGAGGGGTCTAAAAAGAGGTAAAAATATTTTCAGAAGGGCAGAAACTGATCGCCTATGCATTTCATTCAACACGTTGCCGACAACCTGATGAGTTTAAATAAATTGACTTAAACGAGGCTGTGCATTGATTGGAGAAAAGAGGGGATTAAAATCAAAGGCAGATTTTCACTTGGGAATCTAAGCAAACATCTTACCTACCAGTTAATTACGTCAAACAATCATAGAATAGAAGTGAATAAAAATAGAAAGTTCAGAAGAAAGGAGAAGAAATGTATTACAGCATTAATGGAGGGTTGGAATAGTGCCTTGATTCAAGCGGGGTCTAGGTATGATGATGAGATAACTATGCGTGCGTCTCTGCGAAGAAGCGGACTAGGTTTATGATCAATCTAACACAAGAGGTGAGGGCAGGAAGCTTGCATAGTTATCTCATCATCATAGCATGATAGAATAGATTTGCATGGGAGCATGTAGCTGGAAAACTAGATTAGCCATGACTAGGTCATGACTCGATTCCTTTTTGTCTAGTCATAGATATGCATGGCATATGTAGGCGGGTATGATGGAGTTCGTAAGAGTTGGCTGCAGTCGATTGGTTGCCATATGTGTTGAGCTGCTAGGTATGTGGGCGCCGGAATTGTGGCGTGAGGTGTACGGGATATGGCGAGTCGCAGCTGTCAGTGGTTCATGGAGGCGGTGGACGGGAGAAACTGACAAGAGGTTTTCTTCGTACTTAGTTCTATGGGTTAAGGATTTATAAGCCATAACTTGATAAGCCCAGGGTAGTTTTGTCAATTAGCTTGCTTGAGAAAAACACAACTCCCGCTTTTAATATAGGTAGTAAATGATTGTTGTCATGATATCTCTGAAATCTATTCTTTGAAACTGCAAGAGCTACTGAATTTATGTCATTAGTGTCTGTACAGACTACTCAACTTGCTGTGTTCAAGCGTCTTATCGTATTCCAACAGATCAACTTCTTATTTACGGGGTTTCATCTAGTTCATTTATTCATTCTGCATCATGCATGTTCTCTCTTTATCCCTTGATGTTTTTTTGGGTATTGTTCAGTCATTCCTGTTTAAGTTTCTTGGTGGCCTATGCTGGAATTTCTTTTAATGGAACCAATCTGATGTGCATAGGCAATGGAAGCCACTAATTGTTGTTTTAAGAATTCATGTTGTATTGATCTCCGCAACAAAATGGTTAAGGGTTATTGGCTTGGTTATTTTGGAATATCGTGTTATATTGCAACCACTTAAGCCTGTCTAATATATACCCAAGTGTAACTACACTGGTCACTACCCATTTAATGATACTATGTTTTTGTCTTTGTTAAAACCTATTTTTCATATGCATGTTAAATCATTGTTTCAGGGTTTGCACTCAAGTGAGTTGGATGGTTCACTTGAATCATCATGGGCATGGTTGCTAAGGTTTAGGGACAAAATATACTCAATAGCTTTTCAGGTAAGCAGAAACTTTATATGTGATGCTGTTATTTAGGTTTGGTACATGGTCTAATTCCTTGTCACGACAATGATACCAAGCTGAGAAGTGATGGGATAAGGTTACCAGCAGTGAAGTTTGTTGAAGCAGCTATTCTTCTTTATACACCTGATCTTAGTGGCTCTTCAGAACCACCTCTTCATTAAACCTCTGGAGGTAAAAATATTAGAGGCTTAAAATGTTGACACATTGTACATGGAATCTGTAGTTATAAGCCGCTTAAATGATGTTGCTATGCTTATGCTCACTCATTTAGAGAAGCTTGTGGAGTTCAATATATCGTGGATTCGTGGAGGTCATCCTTTGCTCAATGTCATAGATTTATCAATTGAAGCAAGTCAAAGTTTGGGGCTATTGCTTGATGAGCTCAGGCTCCCAATGGTGAATTCTCTTAGTAACTCGATGATTATCATGCTCATCAATAGGTATACATTTGGTGGTTTGCATAGGCACATGCAATTCTTTATCAGATAATGTTAACTGAAGAGGTTTTCCCCAGATCATCACCAAATTTGGGCTATATGTTCATTGTTTGCTCTAATCACCAAATTTGGGCTATATGTTCATTGTTTTCTCTAATCATATTTCTGACCATCATTGGATATATCATAGACTCATAGCTTTAGTACATTTCCTTCTTACATCCATGGTTTCTGTTATTTCACTTAAACTTGCCCACGTCAGCACTTTTGTGCTGTATTCCATGATGCATGAGAGCTCTACTTTGTTTTTTGGTTTCTATCTTATGGTTATCTTATTAATCATTTATTTGTTTGAAGTTCTTAATGAAATTGCTTAGAAACCTGCTACTGCATCATAATTCGGGCCTCATTGACTTCACGTTTATATGTTTTGATTGTCTTTCAGCTATTGCGAAGAAAAGACCTTCCTTTTATGGTCGCATTCTACCAGTCTTACTTGGTTTGGAGCCCTCCAGCTTTGTGAATAAAGGATTTCGTGTTTCTGGAGCACATCATGTTTTAAAGAATGCCTTCGTAAGCTGCTTGAATTGTACACACCCGGGGGGCTGCACCTGTATGGATCTTCCCTGTTGTTTGTTGAGAGTAACTTCTTAATTTTATAGCTTCACAATTTACTTGCGGGCCCTTGCCTGTTATAGACACGCTTGTGGGTCGAAGTACTACTGCAATTTACGTATTGATCCTGAAGTTCCCCCATGAACAACTATCCTGATGTCCCTGTTGATATCTCCCAACCTAAAGGCTCGTTTTGTTTGCTGTTCATGCTTCTATTTTTGTGATGTTTACATTATTTGATTTATTTTGATTGCTCATATTGAGTTAATTTTTAATTGTGCGTTTGAATCTTACTTTTCAACGTGTGCTTGTCTGATATGGGATAACATTTATGGAAATAGGTGATGTTCATGTGCATGCATAGATTCAAACTCAATTAAGCCCAACTAATTGAGTCATGAAATAGGTGATGTTCATACCATTCAAAACACTTTTGGACGGTCGGATGCGATCTCCAGGGGGTGATTACTAGCACCCCCGAATCCATGCACGCCGATGTGCCACTTGTCCTGTCTAAAGAGCCTAGTGAAGTGTCCAAAAATTTACTCATAAAAAATAATCATCTGTATCCCCATTGACATGGACCGATAGTTGAAACCTTTTTTTTTATTTGTAATTGATATGGTTGAAACATTGAAAGCCAACTGGTATTTTTTTAACCAAGGGCGGACTACTAGCTTAGCGACTATCTCCTGATTCTCCTACATTTTCCCATAAATGAGATCTCGGTTCGAGGGCTTTGGAAAGCTTCTGTACCCCACGTTGACTTACTAGACTTCTTTCATCGCATCCCCTCAAAAAAATCTCACCAGATAAGCAAAAGGAATCTTCATATAGTACAAACAACCACTGGACTGGACTCCAAGAGTTGATAAAGTACATAACAAATTAACAATCCCTTAATTTCACATCAGATCGGAATCTGGTCCCTCGAGAAACAAAAGAAAAATAAAATTGAACAAATCCAGTGTTGACAAAGTGTTAATCCATATTATTATCATTCTCGAGATTCCTTCTTTCTCCATAGTTGTCCAACTGTATGTTATGGATTTTATCGCGAACACCTGTTCAATCCTACAACGCAAACGCCCCTACGGATCTTGGGAACAATGAATCACAGAAAAAAGAACAAGCAAATAAGTGCGTAATGAAAACAGGAAAGAAAAGCAAGACACAAGATATACGTGGAAAACCTCAACGTGAGGAAAAACCACGGGAGCCACACCAGTCCACTATGAAATCGAATCAAAGAGTACAAGTCTTCTCACAATCTCTCTGAGATTGGTTTTCTCTCGCCTCTCTCTCTTTTTCACGCTCTGAAAAAGTGATACACGATCTATCAAACACGCAGCCGGCCAAAACCCTAAAAAACAATTTTAAGGCTCGCGGTAGCGCTACAGGGAAACACCTGTAGCGCTCCAGAACTCTCTGTTCCGAAAATAGGTCCTGGGTAGCGCTACCCCAAAACCTTGGTAGCGCTACCGCGTTGCTTATCTTCACTCCCAACAATCTCCCACTTGAAGATAACCTGAAGCATCCGCAAATAAACAACCGCAGACCCAAATGATCTCAATCAAACCGTGGACGTAGTCATCTGACCCCTCTTGGTGTGACTCCAGGCCCATCATCTCTTCAAGCATGAAGGCCAACTGAAGTTGAACACAACTTCAGTTTCTGAACAGTAACAGACTTGGTCAACATATCTGCCGGATTTCGATCCCCCAAAATCTTCTCTAGCAACAAATCCCCATCCTCCAAAAGCGAACGGATAAAATGGTACCTTAAATCAATATGCTTCGTCCTGGCATGGAATACTGGATTTTTGGCAAGGTGTATAGCACTCTGGCTGTCACTGAAAAGAACGCAGTTCTCTTGCTTCAAACCCAACTCCTCCAAGAAGCCCTTCAACCAAATCATCTCCTTTGCAGCCTCAGTCACGGCCACATACTCAGCTTCTGTCGTGGATAGTGTCACTAACTTCTGCAGACGTGAGACCCAGCTCACCGCTGTTGAACCCATAGTATAGATATAACCCGTGGTACTTCGCCGCGTATCCTGATCACCGGCAAAGTCTGCATCCACATATCCCTGCACTGTCAATTTCCCTTTCCCAAAACAAAGTGGCAAATCAGTGGTACCTCTCAAATATCGCATGATCCACTTTACTGCTTCCCAATGCTGTTTCCCTGGATTGCTAGCAAACCTGCTCACAACTCCCACTGCATGGGCAATGTCTGGTCTCGTGTTCACCATCGCATACATTAGGCTACCCACGGCCGAGGTATACGGAACCTTGGCCATGTACTCTCTCTCTGCATCTGTCTTGGGTGATTGCCCCTGAGAAAGTTTGAAATGACTTCCCAAGGGTGTGCCAACTGCCTTAGCACCTTGCATATTGAACCTCTCCAGAACGCGTTCAATATACTCAGCCTGACTCAACCGCAAGGTTCCCTGAGCCCTATCCCTGCTGATTCTCATCCCAAGTATCTGCTTAGCTGCACCCAGATCTTTCATAGCAAACTCTGTTGCCAACTGTTGCTTCAACCTGTTGATCTCCCTAACACAGGAACCTGCTACAAGCATATCATCTACGTAGAGCAATAAAATGATGTAGCTAGACTCAAACCTCTTGAAGTAACAACAGTGATCTCCATGCACCTTGTGTAGCCACTGCGCTGCATGAAACCATCAAACTTTCTGTACCACTGTCTGGGAGCCTGTTTCAAACCATACAGACTCTTCTTGAGCCTGCACACCATCTCTTCCTTGTCTTTCACAATGAAGCCAACAGGCTGCTTCATGTAGATTTCTTCATCCAAGTCCCCGTGAAGAAAAGCAGTTTTAACATCTAACTGCTCAAGGTAGAGATTTTCAGCAGCAACCAAACTCAGCACCACTCTGATAGTGGCCATCTTCACAACTGGCGAAAATATCTCTGTATAGTCGATCCCCTCCTTCTGTTGGAAGCCTTTTACAACCAATCTTGCCTTGTACCTTTTCTTGCCATCACTCTCCTGCTTAAGTCGAAAAACCCATTTGTTCTGCAAGGCTTTCTTTCCTGCGGGAAGCTGAGCTAACTGCCAAGTATCGTTGGAATGAAGAGAATCCATCTCTTCCTGCATCGCAGTCTTCCACCTAGCTGACTCGGAAACCTGCATAGCCTCATCATAGCACTCTGGTTCTCCACTGTCCGTCAAAAGCAAGTAATCAAGCGAAGAAATATATTTCGGATTCGGCTTGTGTACTCTGGTTGTCCTCCTCAACACTCTGACCGCTGAACTAGTCCCTGCCTCTGGAGCTACCTCATCTGAAACTGTCCCCTCTGAAACTGTCTCATCTAAAGCTCTCTCCTCTGCCTTACCAGACCTCTGTTCAACCCCACTGTTATCTGGAAGATCCTCCAACTCAAAGTACTCGGACGTATCTCCATCCGAAGTGGTACTCCCACTGCTCTGTTTGCTGTCCCTATCTTTGTACATCACCTTTTCATCAAACACAACGTCTCTGCTTCTGATTATCTTCCGGTTCTTGTCATCCCAAAAACGATAACCAAACTCATCTCCGCCGTACCCAATAAAAGTGCACTTCTGTGACTTAGCATCAAGTTTATCCCTGTCCTTGTCGCTAATATGCACATAGGAAACACAACCGAAAACACGTAAGTGTGAGAGATTTACCTTTTTACCACTCCAAACCTCCTCTGGTATGCCAAAATTCAACGGAACTGATGGCCCAAGATTGATCAAATATGCTGCTGTGTCGACTGCATCTGCCCAAAACATCTTGGGCAACCCTGCGTGTATCCGCATGCTCCTAGCACGCTCAGTCAAGGTCCTGTTCATCCTCTCTGCAATGCCATTATGCTGCGGAGTCCCTGGAGGTGTCCTCTCTAAACGAATCCCGAATAGAGCGCAGGCTCTCTTGAACTCCCCCAACTCATACTCTCCGCCGTTGTCGGACCTCAACCTTTTCACCTTCAAATCTGTTTCATTCTCAACCCTGGCCTTCCACTTCTTGAAGACTTCAAAGACCTCTGACTTGTGCTTCATGAAGTATACCCATACCTTCCTCGAGTGATCGTCGACAAAGGTAACATAGTAGTAAGAACCGCCAAGAGAAGACACTGTAGCTGGACCCCACACATCTGTATGGACAAGCTCTAGCTTCTGAGCCCTGGGAGGCCTGCCGCCTTTCTGAAAGCTAACCCGTTTCTGTTTCCCGAAGATACAATCCTCACACATGTCAATATCCACTGACTCTAAACCCGATAGCTTCCCATTCGACTGCATCACCTTCATTCCCTTCTCACTCATATGCCCCAGTCTTCTGTGCCACAGATTTGAACTCTCCTTGCTGTCTGCAACAGCAAGTGTATCGCTACCATGTGAAGTCAAGTAAAGTGTACCAACTTTCTTGCCTTTGGCCGCCACCATGGTACCGTTGGAGACTTTCCACGTGTCCCCTGTGAATGTCGAAGTATAACCTGCTGCTGCAAGCTGTCCAACCGAAACAAGATTCCTCTTCAAATTCGGAACGTGCCTGACATCTTTCAGACACCATCTGTACCCCTGCGTCGCAATCTGAACATCCCCTCTTCCCACTATACTGCAAGGCTCGTCGTCCCCCAAGTATACTTTCCCAAAGTCCCCTGCTACATAGTTCTGCAGAACCTCCCTGTTAGCAGTGGCGTGGAATGAGGCACCCGAATCAATCACCCACGATTCGGCGTCGCTGTTCATAGCAAGAATAAGTGCATCGTGCACAATATGAGCCTCTTGCTCACTGTTATTCTTCTTCGGTGCTGTGCAAGTTGCTGACATATGGCCTGTCTGACCACAATTCCAACATTCACCTTTAATAGGCCGAACCTGAGATTTGGCCTTATTTCCCTTACCCTTGGATTTCGACCTGTTCCTGTTCTGATTCTGACCACCCTTGGCCTGGCTTCTGCCCCGCTGCTCAACACTTAGAGCTGAACCTGAACTACTTGAACCATCGATCGAACCCCTTCTGACCTCCTCAGTCAAAATCAAACTGACAACCTCACTCAGTTTCAACTTTTCTTTCCCTGCCGAATTACTGACTGCAGTTACAGTACCCTGCCAGCTCTCTGGCAACTGAGACAGAATTAACAAGGCTTGAACCTCATCATCAAACTCGATATCGACAGACGTAAGTTGATCAACAATCATATTGAACTCACTGAGATGTGACATAAAGGAAACCCCTTCTGCCATAGACAGGTTGAAAAGTTTTTTCATAAGATGTACCTTATTCGCAGCAGACGGTTGCTCGTACATCTTCTTCAGTGCTTCCATAAGCTCCTCCGTCGTTTTCTCCTTCAGGATGTTGTGTGTGACTGACTTTGAAAGGGACAGGCGAATAACCCCTAACGCCTTCCTATCCAGAACGTTCCAATCATCGTCGCTCTCTGTAGCTTTCTTCCCCTTTTCTTTACCTTCCAACGGCCGGTAAAGATCCTTCTGATACAGATAGTCCTCTATCTGCGTTTTCCAGTACGCGAAGTCTGACCCATCAAACTTGTCGATCCTCTGTTTGCCTTCTTCAGAACCCATAGCTCCCACTGAAACCCTAGCTTGCCCGAACGAGATTAAACCCTAATCTGTCGAACGAAAACTACCGCAACCGCGGCTCTGATACCAGTTGTTATGGATTTTATCGCGAACACCTGTTCAATCCTACAACGCAAACGCCCCTACGGATCTTGGGAACAATGAATCACAGAAAAAAGAACAAGCAAATAAGTGCGTAATGAAAACAGGAAAGAAAAGCAAGACACAAGATATACGTGGAAAACCTCAACGTGAGGAAAAACCACGGGAGCCACACCAGTCCATTATGAAATCGAATCAAAGAGTACAAGTCTTCTCACAATCTCTCTGAGATTGGTTTTCTCTCGCCTCTCTCTCTTTTTCACGCTCTGAAAAAGTGATACACGATCTATCAAACACGCAGCCGGCCAAAACCCTAAAAAACAATTTTAAGGCTCGCGGTAGCGCTACAGGGAAACACCTGTAGCGCTCCAGAACTCTCTGTTCCGAAAATAGGTCCTGGGTAGCGCTACCCCAAAACCTTGGTAGCGCTACCGCGTTGCTTATCTTCACTCCCAACACTGTAAACCCAGTAGTTGGATGCTATGGCCTTGTTTAGCTTAGTTCCTTATCTCTTGTTAATCATTACTCTGCTTCAAGTCCTCCATTCACTTCTAAGACAAACCAGAACAAATTGAAGCTTCCACCGGGCCCGGGCTGGCTGCCAGTCGTCGGCAACCTTCTGAAACTGGGTGACAAGCCCCATAAGTCGCTGGCCGGGCTAGCCGAAACTTATGGGCCAATCATGAGTTTGAAATTGGGGCAGATAACCACAGTGGTCATTTCTTCACCAGCCTTGGCCAAAGAAGCCCTCCAAAAACAGGACCTGGCTTTCTCCAGCAGATCCATCCCGAATGCTGTCCACGCCCATGAACAGTATAAGTACTCCGTCGTTTGGTTGCCGGTTTCCGATAAGTGGCGTAGCCTCCGAAAGATCCTGAACTCGAACATATTTTCAGGTACGTATTAATGCTTTTTACAAACACAATACACCAATGATGGAAAATGGGAAAATACTTCAGCTGTTTGGTGGATTGATCGACGAAAGGTTAAAGTCAAGAAAATTGCACAAGTCAAATGCAGAGAACGATGTGATAGATATTTTGCTCAATCTTAATGAAGAGATTGATAGAACTCACATCGAGCGTACGTGTTTGGTCTGTATTTTCTACCTTGCCGCACTAATTAAGGCAATGAAGTTCCAATCATACAAGTCACAATTGATATTTACGAATATGACTGTGACAAAATTTTATTACAGGACCTATTTCTGGCAGAGACAGATACGACATCAAGCACAGTTGAGTGGACTATGGCGGAGCTACTTTATAATCCAGAGTGTCTAAAGAAAGCAAAAGCTGAGCTTGAACAAACGATTGGCAAAGGGAAAGCGATTCAAGAGAGGGACACTTCACAATTGCCTTACTTGCAGGCAAAAGGCTCAGCCTTTAAGTGTTGTTCCATTTCATACGTGACAATGTCTCAATTTCTCTGTTTATTTTCAATCCGGCTATAGGTAACTTCAAGTATATATGTATATATGTGCACTTAAAATAATAAATACTTAATGGGTCTGTAAGTATAGGTGCACTTGTGTAATTTGCTCATAATTTAGGATCTAATGATTCTTGGGGATTAATCCGATCTTCCAGCTAGAATTAAGTACATGTGATGTTATTCACGATGTGTTCTCGGTTAACTAATAATAATTAATAATAAATCTCTTGTGCCGATTAAAAAAAAAAAAAAACTAATAAAACCTCTTGTTGTGTGCTACACATTCATGTGGAATTCAGGCACTTAGTCGTGGACTCCTCAAACAATACGTGATTACGAAGTGATTAAGTGTACCACATGTTTGTGTCCCGAGGATCAAAACCAAACACATGAAATACACACACAAACAGTTTTTTTATGTGGTTTCCCAAACGAAACAGGTACGTCCATGGGCAGCGAATTTCAATATGTGTAGAGATTATAGAGGTTTTTCTCACACTAAAACCTCTACAGGAATCCCACTGGTTTCTTTCTCTCCCTCACAACTCTGCATTTCTGCTGTGCTTTCAATCGAGAGAGAGAGAGATACCATTTTTGTCGCTGACCAGTTTTTGTCTTTAACTTCATCATTGTTGTGAGACGTGGTTAAGGTTTAGACTGACACGTGGGAGTTGTCTTTCACCTGTGGACACAATGTCAAGCTGATGCTTGAAGCTCTTTTTTTCACTCCGTACCTTGTGTGTCTCTTCTTTTTTAGTATTTCATCTTTTTCTTATTACCAAAGTCCAAAGTGTACTTGACGAATCACTTCTACTTTAGAAACTTCCCAAGAAGGATAAGAATTCTCCATTGAGATAATCATAAATTGAGCTGATTTGTTACAAGGTCATTTGAAAAATTATTTTAAAATTATTAGACGGTTTGAATTGTTCTTGAGAGACCCAAAAAAATGGGACCCGCATGTCGTTAGTACATTTTTGGTACTCATAGACGGGGTTCTTTTGTTGTGAGAAAATTTTGGATGCAAATAGGGCAATTCTGAATGAGAAATTAAAAAATTGGATCACCCACTTACACATCAAATTGAGCTGATTTTTTACAAGGTCATTAAAAAATTATTTTAAAATTATGGACAAGTTTGAATTATTCTTGAGCCCAAAAATGGGCCCTGCATGCCTTTAGTACATTTTCGGTACCCATAGATGGGTCCTTTTGTTGTGAGAAATTTTTGGGTTTAAATAGGGTACCACATTGTGCCCCTCGGCACATCCGGACCATCTAAAATTGTATTGGACGGTCCGAATCTGGAGAGAGGAAGAGGAGAGAGAGTACGTGGATCAAAGGGGAGAGAACATTTTAATCCGAACCGTTCAACACATTTTTAGATGGCCCCAAATGTGCCGAAGAGACACCACAACGGATGCTACCCTCTCGGTACCCAGGATTTCCTCGTTGTTTGGAGCTTGCAATTTACTAGTGAAAGGTAAGTGTCGGTGCGAGTGTAATTTACTCGTTGACCAACTAAAGATTCAATAACTATTGCGGGAAAGGTTCGCGGGCCCCACCCTATCCTCTGCTATATAACTATATTAACCACCCATCGCTGGTATCTCTCTCTCACACACACGCAGAGCCGGATTGGAACCAATCTGCATACAATCCATGGCGATCTCAGTCCAAACCCTAATAAAAGAGAGGAAATACCCATTCATCTTCTCTCTCCTCGCCCTAATCCTCCTCACAGTACTCCTTCTCTTAACCAAAACTCAATCCCCTGTGATCACTTCCACCCTCGACCTCCCCGTCCAATCGCCACCTCAATCGACCTCTTCTTCCCCTCCGGCTCCGGCTCCGCCTCTGCTTCAAAACCCGCCAATCTCAAGCCCTAACTCTACTGTTTCAACGCCACCACCTGTACACCACGACCAATTGAGTTGGAACCTCTGTGATGGTGCAGGGGCCGTTGATTACATCCCTTGTCTCGACAATTTCAAGGCCATAAAGGCGTTGAAATCGAGGCGGCATATGGAGCGCAAAGAGCGGCATTGCCCCGTGCCAAGTCCGCGGTGCTTGGTCCCGCTTCCGGTGGGTTATAGGGTTCCAGTGCCGTGGCCGAAGAGCAGGGACATGGTGAGATGATTGGTAATTTTTGGTAAGATTTTATTTTTTACTGTCTCTCGAGGTCTGAGGTTCGAAACCCATCGGTGGTTTTGGGTCTAGTGATTAGTCGAGGTGCAAATACTTGAGTTATCAAAACAAAAACAAAAAAATCAGCGAAGTGTGTGATTATTTGTCGAGGACTCTAGGAGAGTTTGTCTGTTTGTGTATTAGCTGAATCATATGTGAATTTTGATAGAGAGTTTGTTTAATCTTTCCGCTGACTTCCCATCTTTGTTAGCCATTAATCCTTATACATATGCAACTATGCAAGTTAGGCTTAATCATACGCAAAGGGTGATTTATTCGATTCAAGGCATTTGATTGTCGCTAAGATGTGTAGTTTACGAAGTGATTTTATTTATGGAAGTGGTAATTGTGACAAGTTGCAAAGCAAAATGTAGGATTTCTGTGCTATTTGGTAAGATCTGGTTCTTGTTTTTTAATTTTGGAGCCAGTCTTGTTTAAAAAGCCAGCGAAGTGGTAATTGTCACAAGTTGCATACCAAAATCTAGGGTTTCTGTGCTATGAGGTAAGATCTGGTTCTTGTTTTTAAAATTTGGATCCAGTGTTGTTTAAAAAGCCAGCGAAGTGTTTCATTTCATTATGACGACTCTTGGAGAGTTTGTCAGTTTGTGTATTAGTTGATTCATACGTGAATTTTGATAGAGAGTTTGTTAATCTGTCGGCTGGCTGACTTCTTTTTTTAGTCAATAAATTAATGGTCATATGCAGATAAAGCTTAGCCTGGGTTTGGCTGAACTTATTATCGGATTAATTTTTTTCTAATTTTATTTCTTCTATTAACTTTTGTTTTTAGTGATTTTTTAAAGTATTTTGTCATAACTTCTTTACTTTACTTTTAGATTCCTCTCGTTGAGATGAATAATCCAGAAAAAATTGACACAAAGCTAACAAAAGTTCATAAAAGATTAAAAAAAAAAAGGGGAAAATGATGAATAATAAAGTTAGGCCAAACCCCACCTTAAGGCATTTGTCATCACTCAGAAGGGTAGTTCACTAATTGATTTAATCTGTAGAAGTGGTAATTGTCACAACTTGCATACCAAAATCTGGGATTTCTGTGCCACAAGGTTCGGAAAATACGAAAAGACAAGAATTCATAATGAGACATATTTGACCAGAACTCTAATTTAGCCCGAAATTACAAGTCCCTCCATAATTCATGAAAAAACAACAGCTCACTCCATAAACCCTACAGTGGATTGTGTATTAACAAGTTCCCTGCAAAAGATGCAATGTTTTAACACTTTGTTGGGTGGAAAAGAAGCAATATGAACATCTGGTTAAAACATGGACAACCATTTCTTAATTTATGCTGGATTAGATTATGTAAAACTTACTTAGAAGTTAGAATAGCATACTTTTTTCTGTTCACTACTCAATGTGAGCATGTTTGTATTTAAAATTGCTTTCATTTTTTGCAAACTCTAGTCCTTTCATTTGAAAGCAAAAGTCTATATGATTCTCTTTGTCAAAATAGGGGGATTGATTCCTAATGTAGTTTTAGATTTAACTTATCCTTTTCCAGGTATGGTTCGACAATGTACCTCACCCTAAGCTTGTTGAATACAAGAAGGACCAGAATTGGGTTCGCAAGTCTGGTGAATATCTTGTTTTTCCTGGAGGTGGCACTCAATTTAAAGATGGCGTTACTCACTACATTGAGTTCATAGAAAAGGTAGTACATCGACTTATGGCTAAATCGTTTCACTTAACCTTCTAAGTCTCTGATTGCATGCTCCTATTTTTGTGAGTTCATTTAGTTGTACGTAATTGTTGCATGTTAGAAGGCTAATGTACTAATAGGAAATGATGGCTGGTTCACTTATTATCGTATTACAGCTCCATCTCTCAAATTTGGAGTTGAAAAGTACATTTGGTTGCGGAATTGTAGCTTGAAATGCAAATTACATGAAAATTATCCTTGTTATTATTCATGAGTTCTAATGTAGGAAGGATAATTTTAGGATTTATGGTCTACCACAATATGAAATTACAGCGATGAAGACTACATATGCTCTCATATTTATCGCTCGACTAGTTATTTTCAAGAAGTAACTCCAATGAAACCCCTCCTGCGGTTGGTCACACAGGTGACATATGCTTTGTAGTTGGCAAAGAAGTAAATCGACTAGTGTTTTTGTCCGAGACATTTATTTCTCATGCTTGTCTATCTTGAATGGCAATTGGTTTGAAAGCAAAGTATGGATGCCCTTTGTTTTTCAGATCTTAAGTAACTTTATGTTGACTTTGTTTTTCTCTCACTTGCAGACTTTGCCAGTAATTGAATGGGGGAAACACTCTAGAGTTATTTTAGATGTTGGTTGCGGTGTTGCAAGCTTTGGTGGCTATTTATTGGACAAAGATGTTATTGCCATGTCATTTGCTCCAAAGGACGAACATGAGGCTCAGATACAATTTGCTCTTGAGCGGGGAATTCCTGCTACTCTTTCTGTCATTGGAACACAGAGGCTTCCTTTTCCGGATAATGTGTATGATTTGATTCATTGTGCTCGATGCAGGGTTCACTGGGATGCAGATGGTACTTCAGAAAACATTATTTAGTTCTCATTTGTTATTCATCAGTCACTGCTGCTCTCTGTCTAATCTGTCTCATTGTTTGTGTTACAAAATTGCAGGTGGTAAACCATTAATTGAACTCAACAGGATTCTTAGGCCTGGAGGGTATTTCATTTGGTCAGCTACACCAGTTTACCTTAACGATGAAATACATCAGGCTGTCTGGAATTGTATGTTTTCTACTATCCCTATCTTTGACATTCTTTTTGTCAGTTTTTTCATTTCAGGCTTAGTGCCGCTTTTGTAACTGGATTATCAATGTACAATTGTACTTTAACATTTCGTCTCCGAAATTTTGCCGTCGCAAGAGGGTTTATCCTTTAAGTCAAATGAGTGTTTCATAATCCTGGAATTTCACTAGATCCTCCCTCCCTGCTTATTGCAGCTATGTTGGCGCTGACAGAATCTATTTGCTGGAAGGTAGTGGCAAAAACTGTTGACTCATCTGGTATTGGGCTGGTAATATACAAGAAGCCCGTGTCATCATCCTGCTATGAAAAACGGGAAGATAATAATCCACCTTTGTGTGATCAGAACAATAGGCAGAACATGTCGTGGTATACTGTTCGGACTAAAATCTTTTCTGATAACTAGGAAGTTTCTCAATTCCCAAAATTCGGAGATTGTGATCCATATGTAGGTTATTCTTCATGGAAATGACATTTCTCAAATAGCAAAATTTAGAAACTGTGATCCATTGTTTATTGTTAATGCCATTATGCTTCTTAATCTTGAACAGGTATACAACCCTTGACAGTTGTCTTGCCCCGCTGCCAGTAGATAGCATGGGTAACTCTGACAGCTGGCCCGAGCAGTGGCCCAAAAGGCTTACCAGTAAACCTCCACGTCTATTTTCTGAACAAGATGCTGAAGAAATCTTTTACGAGGACACAAAACACTGGTCTGCACTTGTCTCAGAGGTTTATCTGGAAGGCCCTGCCATAAACTGGTCAAGCGTGAGGAATGTCATGGATATGAATGCCGGTTATGGAGGGTAAGGAAAATCAGTTGATTCAATTAGGTCTGTTTGGTAATGGTATCATTTCCTTTTTGTTTTCCTTTTCTTTTTCTTTTTTTTTGAGATAAAAAATCAATGGAAAGTTTGAAAACTCTCATTGTTTTCATTTTCTGTACAAAAAACGGAGTTACAGAATATCAGAAGACATCTTTTTAGTGTTTGGTAGTTAGATCAAGGATTTGTTGAGTACTAGATTATTAACCACCAATTCATCTAACAGGTTAAGCTGTTAGAGAGAGGGAAAACTTATTATTTATATCTCCAACACGCCCCCTCACATATAGCCACTAGTCAGGCTTTCCTCCGTGAGCAGGCTAAACATGTGCAAGTACTTACTAATTATCAGGTAGGCGGTGAGGTTTGAACACATGATCAATTGCATGTTCTGATGCCATATTAGATTGTTAATTACCAATTCATCTAAAAGCTTAAGCTGTTAGAGAGAGGGGCAACTTTATTATTTATATCTTCAACATTGAGGAATACTAATGTTTGGAGGGAAAGCAGAACATGAAGGACAAGATGATTTGAAAATGTTGAATTTATTCTTTGCTTTCCTCTAATTAACCTTTCCCGTGATAAATCCTTGCATAAATACATGAACCAAACACAGCCTAACAAAGCGGGTTGGTTTCAGAAAACTTTCCCGAAAATGAAAACAGAAACCAAAAGGTGGCAGTGATACCAAATACGTGCTTCCTAGGATTTTCCTCTGTTATCCTCTAAAATGTTCTCTATATTTGTCACAGATTTGCTGCAGCACTAATTAATATGCCTCTATGGGTAATGAATGTAATCCCTGTCAATGGGCCAGATACTTTATCTGTTATCTTCGATAGAGGGTTGATCGGAGTCTACCATGACTGGTGCGAGTCTTTCAGTACCTACCCTCGAACTTATGATCTTCTGCATTCCAGTTTCCTCTTCAAAAACCTCACTGGAAGGTAATTCAATAATCTCTAGTACATGCTTCAATTATCGAATTATGTGGTGATGTAAACCTTAGATTGCAAATTTTATGGCTGGGTATATGATTCTCGTCGGATTACGAAATCGGCACGAGTCATTCTAGAAAAAGTGTATATACCTATATAATATTGTTACACGGTCTTGGGTAGAACTCAACCCCAAAAGCTAGCTCATGAAGTGAGGGTGCCCTCACGCTTATATACTTCACATTACTTAGGTACTGTTAAAGCATCCAACCCAAAATTAATTGGCAATGAGTGGAGAGGCCGTCCAGGCTCATATACTAGTTATCGAGGTGATAATTAACCGATGTGGGACGGATTCCAATAAATATGTGTGTGTATATATAGATATTAGGATATGTTTGTAATTATATGGAAGTTTTGTTTCGGTTTGGTTACGGTGAGATTATCATATACAACCAAAATCAAACCTACCGGTTTTTTCAAATTAAAAAACCAAAATTACAACCCCGGTTAACAAAGCAGCTTAAAACTGTCCTGATCGGTTCGGTTTGGTTAACCATGGATTCTAGTGGGATTGCCATCTGGAGTCCAATAGTCAAACTCTGGTTGCCATATTTCATAGGTGGGGCCACCATATGCGCCTGCTTCGAACCCCTACCCAAAGACTAACGATTCATGGAAAAAAATTGGGTGTCGAGCGGGTACCGCACATGTGGTGTCCGGGAGTGCTAATGAGGTGAACAAAACCCTCAATCTGATTGGTGGAAAAGGTATGGGGTCCACCGCTAAGTGATGTCATGCTTACCAAAAAGTGATGGGGGCCACTATAAAATAATGTCATGCTTACCAAAAAGTGATGTGATTCCGCGGACTCCACACCTTTTCCACCAAGCAGAGTGAGGGTGAACAAATTTGCACTCGGTCCCAAGCATGGATCCCTGCCGTCCAAAAGTGTTTTTGGACGACCCATATTTCTCCCTCCTCCTCTCCTCTCCTCTCTCTCTCTCTAAAATCCAGACCGTCCAAAAGTGTTTTGGATGACTGAGATGCACGGTGGGTACCGCCACGTGTTACCCACCTGGCACCCAAAAACTCCTCCAATTCATGAATTGCATATTCAGTTATTGGCTTCTTTGGCATAACAGCTAGCAGCTCATTTCTCTCTCTCCTCTTTCTCTCTCTAAAATCCAGACCGTCCAAAAATATTTTGGATGACTGAGATGCGCGGTGGGTACCGCCATGTGTTACCCACCTGGCACCCAAAAACTCCTCCAATTCATGAATTGCATATTCAGTTATTGGCTTCTTTGGCATAACAGCTAGCAGCTCATTTCTAAATAACTAGGTATTTGGCCTTTATCATGATTGAATGCTTACAATTCATTTTCAGATGTGATATAATAGAAGTAGCTGTTGAGATGGACCGCATGTTGAGACCGGGTGGATTGTTTTGGTTCAAGACACCGTCGAAATGATTAACAATCTCACTCCTATTTTCCGTTCGCTTCACTGGTCTATAGACTTGTATCAAGAAGAATTCCTTGTTGGTAAGAAGGGGTTCTGGCGTCCAGATGGAAGAAATAAGATTTGAAGAAGTCTCCCATACTTTTGGGGTGTTGCTGCAGACACTGTATGTGCACCGCATGAGACTCACTCCATGCACTTGTGTGATTTGCACGACATGGTGCCAACCGAAAGGTGTTTTCGCAGTGCACATGCGGTGTCTCCATCTTTCCCCTACTATACTCACGTGTTAGCTTCCTCTTACGAAAGTGTTAGAGAAGGGAAAATGCTCATTCTTATTCCTTGAACTGTCATAAATTCTTGTATCGTTCTCTTAACCAGAGGAAAAAATGTAGCACGCCTACTGAAACAGCATTTGTGGCAATAAAATTAATTTGATCTTCCAATTTAGTATGGTGTTGAAGCTTTTGTTGTTTCTTTTGGCTGAGTTTTCAGAAACTTTATTGAGATACAACCACTTGGTGAACATACAAGGAAAGAAGCAATCACAAGATGGTCTCCAGTCTCCAATCTTGCATGATATCCACTTATATTACACATCAAATCACAACAATTGTTCACCTATATTACCATCTTTTGACAGATACTGACAGTTGAGATTCGGAATGAGATGCGAGCCTGTTGTGTCCGTGGCAGTGAAGACAAAAGTTTAAATGATCTAAATATAAATTGATGATTCAGAACTAACGGTTGTCTCTATTGAAACGGGCATCAGTTGCTGAAGCAGACCGAGAGTGGCAACCAAACTCATCCTTAGAACTGGAACTCTGGTCAGTGGTAGCTGATCCAGAGAGAACATTGTGATCCTTCGCCACCATCCACTCCCTTGAATCCTGACTGTTATGCAAAGAGCTCGACAAGTCACAGAAAATCAGTTTCTCTCTCAATGAATGGGAAACATCGCCGATCAAAAGAAAAGGGAAACATTCGTATTCGTGACCATCTAATAGGCATCGGTTTCTGAAACAGGTAATGTCAGCTGTCTCAGATTCAACCCTACCTTCACTCATTGTCTTGACTATCTGTTCAACCGATTTGAAAGTACCGTTTTTATCAAGTCTTATAAAATTCTTATACTGGAACTGCTTCAAGATACGAGTAGTCCAAATCCCGGCACTTGATCATTTCACGCACCCTGAGAATCGACTCTTCCTCTTCGTTTTAATCTTGAACGATCCATCGATTATTTCCAATCCTATTCATGCCTTATACTTTCTATTCGTTTGTACTTCTGTTTTGGCTCTATTTTGTTTGAAGTTGGATATTTGTGTGCTTACATTGTTTTTGGATAGTAAGTTTTTTAGCCATTGTAGCTTTACCGATGAAGATGGATGGGGCTTGGAGATGACGCAACTCAATCGGTTAAGTTAGGGTTTGTTTGGTTAAGTATCAGCAACTCAACCAAACATCTTTTTTGCTCATTGTTTATATAAAAACAGCTAAGCAAATTAGAGCGAACCAAACATGTCCTTAGCTGCTCAAGTTTACTAACCTTGAGAGCCATTTGACCTTTGATAGAGAACTCATTTTGGAGGTGGGACTAACTATTGAGCTAAACTGTCTACTAATCACCATCCAAAAATTGTCTATAACACACCTCATAAGAGATTAGAATATGTGTGAACATTTCAAAATTCATCAAACTTTCATTATTTTCATGATTTGTGAGAATGTGATACCCAAATGTGTCGGTTTGGGCTCATGAAATCCATGGAAGGAAATGGAGGTATCGGCTGTGAGCAAATTTATTCACCTTCGCAAGGGTGTACTTATTTTGTGACTCACATCAAGAATTGAAACTGTTCATTTTGTCTAGATTCATTTCTTATAGGAGTCCATGCAAAAATTGAGTTCAATCTAATATCGGTGAGCTCTGAATATAAAAGTTTAATTACTTTAGCGAGAATTTTCAAGAAAAATAAATAAAACTCTAGATGAAATAGCTACTTATATCTGATTGGACTAAATTTTTGCGTGGCCTCCTAGCAAGTGAATTTGGACATAATGAATGATTTCGATCATCGAGTTAAGATAAAGAATGAGTATACCCTCGCCGAGGGTGAACAAATTTGCTCTCTCGGTTGTGCCATAATATTGCTCTTTTTATTAAAATTTATTTAATGTACTTTTGTGTACCTGCTTAAAGACTCTGATTAGTGTTTACATTACATGTAGAGGGGGAGCCGAGTAGGCTCCGGATCAGCAGTCCCCTATCCCCTGTCCCAACCCAAAACGGCACCGTTTTGGTGCAAACTCCCAACCTTTGCAAAATGGAATTTTTGGGGGCCCACTTTCGGGTCCCACACAAACGATCCAAACCGTTGAATAATTTTAAAATAATTATTAACGTGGTCTCGGAGAAAATCAGGCCGATTGGATATTTTTACGTTATTCATCTAATTCTTTGACTTTCATTCATAATTCAGGACCCTACCAGTTTGAAAGAATCTTTGGAAAAAGTTATAAAATTGTGGGCTCGGAAACTCATCGATCTGAACCATAAGAGTCGTAGGGCTCATTGAGAAGAGCATTCAATAAAAAAATTATCTTGTTCGGACATCTATAATTATCAAAATAATAAAAATATGAGTTTTTTTCATACTTATCGATGTCCAAACAAGATAATTTTTTTACAGGATGCTCTTCTCAACAAGCCCTATGACTCTTATGGTTTAGATCAATGGGTTTCCGAGCCCACAATTTTATAACTTTTTCCAAAGATTTTTTTTAAATTGGTAGGGTCCTGAATTCTGAATGAAAATCAATGAATTAGATGAATAACGTAAAAATATCCAATCGGCCTGATTTTCTCCGAGACCACGTTAATAATTATTTTAAAATTATTCAACGGTTCGAATCGTTTGTATGGGACCTGGAAGTGGGCCCCACAAAATTGCATTTTGCAGTAGTTGGGAGTTTGCACCAAAACGGTGCCATTTTGGGTGCACCGTTTTAGGTTGGGACAGGAGATGGGGACAGGGGATATGGGACAGCTGATCCGGAGCCGAATACATGTGATTTCTTTTCTTTCATGTGAAAAAAAGTGTGCAGTGCCATAAATTTCGATCAAAGTATCAAACCAGCTACCCAAGGACAATTATACTAGCATGACCTAAACTTCTTACAAATTACCGGGAGACCCCTTTTAAGTTAAATGAAATACTCCAATGCTTGTATTTCATGTGTAAGTGGAATGTTGACCGAAAATATGGGACCTGGGAGACATGTAGTGACTTGCTCACTATAGACGTGAAGTGAGTAATCACTGTCATTCGTTTTCTTTTGGACGGTCCTGATTTTAAATAAAACTCTTTTGGGAAAGAGTCTTCTATTTCACGGAAGAGTTTTATTTAAAATTTGGACCGTTCAAAACACTTTTAACGGTAAGGATTTACTCACTACACGTTCCCTGGATTCGGAAATATGGGGATAGTGTGTGAAGATCCTCTCACAGGTAGCTATCACGTGATGCAAAATAAGGCCGGTCTCCACGAATGTACTTGACTATCCGAGGGATTGTTTTATAGTTTTAAATATGTTCATCATTTGTGGAAAAAAAAGAAAAAGAAAGAGATTGATCAGAAGTTTACCTAAAAAATCATAGTTGTCCAAAAAAAAAAAAGGGACAATCAGCAACGTATCATTTCTCTCATGATCAACGCGATTCAATTAAGTGCTTACTAAGGGATGTTTTGGCAAAAAAAAATTGATCCATAATTTTTAAATTATTGAAGTTCAATAATCCAACTAGTTTGAATTAAATATATGACATTGTGAAAAATGATTGTACTAAGCTAATAGTTCAATAATTCTTCATACTAATAAGCCAATAAGTCAAGACAGATGACTTATTCAGTTGGTGAGTCAATTGGTGAGAATGACGATTTAAGTCAATAATCCAATAATTTTAGGATTATTTTTAACAAAAACACACTTAATTTGACTTTTTGCATTTATATTAAATACATCTAAACTTACAAAATGGAGGAATTGAATGATCAATTAAAAGGATGATATGTCTAATTTTACATGTCATGAATGGTGATCACAAAAATTCATGCCTCGTGAATGAAGGCCGCATGTGAGGGTTGGCATTTGGCAATGAAGGCAAGTGTGGGTGTTAAGTGTAATTTAGCAGTTGACTATAACAAAAGATCCTGACTTAATTGCGGGAAAAGTTTGCGGGCCCCACTCCGTCTTCTACTATAACCATATTTCAAAATCTACCATTAAATGCCGGGAGACCTGCTAGTCTCTTTGGATTCTCCTCTCTCTCTCTCTCTCTCTCATCAATCCGTTCCCACCTGCTAATTGCCTCTCTCTCTCTCATCGGCTTGCAAACAATCTGAACACTAACTATGGCGATCTCAGTCGAAAACCTAATCAAGGAGAGGAGATACCCATTCATCTTCTCTCTCCTCGCCCTAATCCTCGTCACAGTACTCCTCTTAACCAAAACTCAATCCCCTATCAACTCCACCACCCTCGATCTCGTCCAATCGCGATCTCAACCGACCTCTTCCCCTCCTCCTTCTCCTCCTCCGCCTCTAGTTCAAAAACCCCCGATCTCGAGCCCTAGCACGAATTCAACACCACCTGAACACATTGAATTGAGTTGGAATCTTTGTGATGGCGCAGTGGCCGTTGATTACATCCCTTGTCTCGACAATTGGAAGGCCATAAAGGCGTTGAAATCGAGGCGGCATATGGAGCACAGAGAGCGGCATTGCCCCGTGCCGAGCCCGCGGTGCTTGGTCCGGCTTCCGGCGGGTTATAGGGTTCCGGTGCCGTGGCCTAAGAGCAGGGATATGGTGAGATGATTGGTTACTTTTTGGTAAGATTTGGTTCTTGCTTTTTTTTTTTTGGATCCAGTGTTGTTTGGAAATGGATTTTTTTATTTTATTGGATCCAGTATTGTTTAAAAAGGAAATGGACTGTCGGGAGCTTGTCTTGTTCATATTGTAGATCTCGTGGAAATGCTTGAATTGCTCAAAACCATGTTAATTGAATATAAATCACTATGTGATCAGAATAAAAAAATTAACTTTAGCTGGGTTCCGATCTAGTGTGTGCATCACTCTGAAGGGTAGTTTACAAAGTGATTTTATCTGTAGAAGTGGTAGTTGTGACAACTTGCATACCAAAATCTAGGATTTGAAAGAAAATAATTGATGAGACATATTTGGCCAGAACTCTAATTTGGCCGGAAAATAAAACTCCCTCTGTAGTTCATGAAAAAACATCTCGAATTCATAAACCTGGCAGTGGATTGTACATGTTAATTTAACCTGAAAATAAAATTCCCTCTGTAATTCATGAAAAAACAACATCCCAAATTCATAAACCTGGCAGTGGATTGTACATGAACAAGTTCCCTGCGGAAGATGTAATGTTGTAACCCTTGTTGGGTGAAAAGAAAAAATTTGCACATCTGGTTAAAACATGGACGTCCATTTCCTAATTTATGCTGGATTGGACTACGTAAAACTTACTGTAACTTACTTTTCTCTTCACCACTCAACGTGAGCATGCTTTTATTATTATTGCAAAGGACAGTCCTTCAATTTAAAAGCAAAAGTCCTTATGGTTTTCTTTTAGTCAAAATTGGGGTAAGTTTTCACATGCTTTCTTGGTACCTTTGTTGCCTTCTAACGCAGTTTTGGATTTAACTTATCCTTTTGCAGATATGGTTTGACAATGTACCTCACCCTAAGCTTGTTGAATACAAGAAGGATCAGAATTGGGTTCGCAAGTCCGGTGAATATCTTGTTTTCCCTGGAGGTGGTACTCAATTTAAAGATGGCGTAACTCACTACATCGAGTTTGTAGAAAAGGTAGTGTATTGAATTATTGGCTTAAATTGTTTCACTGAATCTTCTAAGTCTATGATTGCATGTTCCTGTTTGTGTGATTTCATTTACTTGTACGTAATTGTTGCATGTAACCGATATCTATCTCCATTTGTAGTACATTTAAAGAAGACAAATGTACTAATAGGGATGTTGGCTGGGTCATTTATTGTATTACAACTCCATCTCACAAATTTGGAGTTTTGCGAAATGCAAATTACATGAAAAAAATTCCCTGTTACTGTTCATGAGTTTTAACGTAGGAAGGATATGGTTAGGAAATTATGATCTATCACTATCTGAAATTACAGCCATGAAGCAAGTGGAATGGTAGCCTAGAGGTAGGCACCATGAACTCCCATGCATTTGACTAGGGTTCAAACCTCACCAACTACAACTGACAATCATGACTTCTGCCGAGCAAAAAAAAAAAAAAACTATCAGCCATGAAGATTATTCAAGTTCTCATATTTATCCCCCTACTGGTTATTTTCAAGAAGCAACCCCAATGAACACCCTTCTGCAGCTGGCCAAATAGGTGACCCTCCTTTGTAGCTGATACTGACTTGGTAGCTTTTTTTACTTTCGGCAAAGAAATAATCAAGTACTGCTTTTGTCCAAGACTTAGTTCTCATGTTTTCCTGTCTTGTTTTGCAATTGGTTAAAAAGCAAGGTATGCATGCCCTTTGTTTTTCAAATCGTAAGTTACTTTATGTTGACTTTGTTTTCCTCTCTTAACTCTAGACTTTGCCAGTAATTGAATGGGGGAAACATACTAGAGTTATCTTAGATGTTGGTTGCGGTGTTGCTAGCTTTGGTGGCTATTTGTTGGACAAAGATGTTATTACCATGTCATTTGCTCCAAAGGACGAACATGAGGCTCAGATACAATTTGCTCTTGAGCGGGGAATTCCTGCTACGCTCTCTGTCATTGGAACAAAAAGGCTGCCTTTTCCTGATAACGCGTATGATTTGATTCATTGTGCTCGATGCAGGGTACACTGGGATGCAGATGGTACTTCATAAAACCCTTTTGCTTTTCTTTGTTATTCATCAGTCCTGCTCTTCTCTGTCCATCTCGATCTCATTGTTTTTGTTGCGAAACTGCAGGTGGGAAACCACTAATAGAACTCAACAGGGTTCTTAGGCCTGGAGGGCTTTTCGTTTGGTCTGCTACACCAGTTTACCGTAACGATGAAAGAGATCAGACTGTCTGGAACTGTTTGTATTCTAGTATCCCTATCTTTTACGTTGTTTTAGTTAGACTTTTATTTCATTCTTTGGATTCTTAATGGAGAATTGTACTTTACCATTCTTCTTCTAGTTGTTTTGCTACCGGAAGAGGGTTTGTCCTTGAAGTCGAGCAACTGTTTCATAATCCTGGAATTTGACTAAATCTTGCATTTGAGAGTACCTCTCCCTGTTTCTTGCAGCTATGGTGGCTCTGACAGAATCTATTTGCTGGAAGGTAGTGGCGAAAACTGTTGACTCATCTGGTATTGGGCTGGTTATATACAAGAAGCCCGTGTCATCTTCCTGCTATGAAAACCGGAAAGAAAATAATCCACCTTTGTGTGATCAGAACAATAGGCAGAACATTTCCTGGTATAGTATTCGGACTAGAATATATTCTGATAATTAGGGATTCGAATCGTGACTTGTATATTCTCTGTTTTGGTAATAAATTTCTCAGTCATCAGAAATTCGGAAATTGTGATTCATATGTGGATTATCCTTTACAAAGAAATTCTCAATTAACAAAATTAAGAAATTGTGATTCGTTGTTTATTAGTAATGCCAATTTAAATTCTTAATCATGAACAGGTATACGCCCCTTGACAGTTGTCTTGCCCCTCTGCCAGTAGATAGCACGGGAAACTCTGGCAGCTGGCCCGAGAAGTGGCCCAAAAGGCTTACCAGTAAACCCCCAAGTCTATCTGCTGAACGAGAAGCTGAAGAAATTTTCTACGAGGACACAAAACACTGGTCTGCACTTGTCTCAGATATTTATCTGGAAGGCCCTGCTATAAACTGGTCAAGCGTGAGAAATGTAATGGATATGAATGCCGGTTATGGAGGGTAAGAAAAATCAATTGATTCTGTTAAGTCTGTGTGGTTAATGGTATGATTTCTCCAATTTTGCCTTCCATTGTTTTGATTTTTGCCCAAAAGGGAAGTTACGGATATTAGAAAGCATATTTCCGGTGTTTGAAAGTTAGATTTGGTTCAAGAATTTGTTGAGGATTACTAATATTTGGAGGGAAAGCAGAACATGAAGGACAAGATGGATTGAAAATGCTGAAGTTATTCATTGGCTTTCCTCTCATTTTCCTTTCCCGTGATAACTCCCTGTGTAAATTCATGAACCAAACACACCCGAAAATGGAATCAGAAACCAGAAGGCAACATCAATACGTGATATATGCTACCTAGTATTTTCTTCTATTATCCTCTAAGATGTTCTTCATCTTGGTTACAGATTTGCAGCAGCACTAATTGATATGCCTCTATGGGTAATGAATGTAATCCCTGTCGATGGGCCAGACACTTTATCTGTTATCTTCGATAGAGGGTTGGTCGGAGTCTATCATGACTGGTGCGAGTCTTTCAATACCTACCCTCGAACTTACGATCTTCTGCACTCCAGTTACCTCTTCAGAAACCTCACTCAAAGGTAACACAACATTCTCGTACGTGTTTCTATATCTACTTATGTGGTGTTCTAAAAACTACATAGCAAATTTTATGAGTGGGATTATAATAGTTTTCGGATTACGCACCAGTCATTCCAGAAAAAAAATGTACCTCTTTTGCTTTCCATGAACAAACAAAGAAGATGATTCACGTATGGAACACAACTCGCAAATAAGTATTACGATGATTAAACCACTCTATAGTCCTTTTTTTTTTTATAACTGGATGTCCGGGCCAGCTTGTGCGCACCTTGACTAATTCCAGGGCCCTGGAGGTAAGGATCGGGCATAACCCCAGTGGCACCAAGAGTTTGCTGGCAAGGGACCACTCTCTAGTCCATAACACAGTTACAAAGAAGCCCATCACATAAAACAATTTTATGCTTTAGGTGTATGAATTTTTGTATGATTCTATCTCATTGTTGTGGTGTGTTCATCTATATCAACAGATACCACCATACGTCTTCTTTGGATCCAACCCCGACCCAGAGACGAAATATGATTAAATTGCATATTCAGTTATTGGCTTCTTTGGCATGACAGCAAATCAGCTCATTTCTAATTATCGGTTTTTTTTGGCTTTTATCATGACTCTGAATTCTTGCAATTCATTTTCAGATGTGATATAATACAAGTAGCTGTTGAGATGGATCGCATGTTGAGACCCGGTGGATTTGTTTTGGTTCAAGACACAGCCGAGATGATTAACAATCTCTCTCTTATTTTCCGTTCGCTTCACTGGTCTGTAGACTTACATCAAGAACAATTCCTTGTTGGTAAGAAAGGATTCTGGCGTCCAGATGGTAGAAGTAAGTTTTGAAGAAGTCTCCCATATTGTTCGGGTGTTGCTACAGACACCGTTATCTGCACCGCACGGACTCACCCCCACAGAAGGCGTTTTGCGGTGTCCCCATCTTTTACCATACTATACTCAATGTGTTAGGTTCCTAAGTGTTTGGAAAGAGGGAAATGCTCATTCTTCTTCCTGGAACCGCCATAAATTCATATACCATTGTCTCTTAACCATGGAAAAAAATATAGCACGCGCTACTGAAACAACATTTGTGGCAATAAAAATTTGATATGATCTCCCAATTTAGGTGTGTTGTTCAACCTTTTTGTTTCTTTTGCCGAGTTTAAACTTTATTACTATAGCACACAATCCATACTCCCGAAGTGGGAGCCAGCCCAGATGACACAGGCCCAAAGAATCTCACTGTGCGAAGCAGTACCATGATAACGGGCCTCAAGGGTCCACTCCACTTCTCCCTAGTCAGCAATTGCCTAGGTGAGTGCATGTGTGAAATTACCATGTTGCCCTCATTCTGAAAAAACTTTATTACTATAGGCTTCTTAAGCCCAAAAGTACAGGAGGAACAACCACTTGGTAAACACAGAAGGGAGAAGCAATCTAGCAAGAATTGTTCACTCTACAACTTGAATTACACAAGATGGTCTCCAATCTATCATGCTATCCACTTAAATTACACATCAAATCACAGGAATTGTTCACTTAAATTACACATCAAATCACACGAGAGGCGAGCCGCATGATCCTGCTGGGTTGGGGGTGAGATGGATTTCAACATTCTCACACGAATTCTTCACTCAAACTACCACATTTTTACAATTACTAACAGTTGAGTTTCGGAACAAGAAGCGAGACATGATCCTGCTAGGTTGGGGATGAGAAGGATTTCAACATCCTCAGACCTAGAAATGGTATCTATCCGTGGAAGTGAACAGAGAAGTTGAAACAATCGAAAACTAAATCAACGATGGACAAGAGAACGTCGTATTGTCTCTGATGAGTTGGCCATCAGTAGCTGAAACAGTCCAAGAGTAGCAACCGAACTCACCCTTGGAACTGTAACTCTGGTCAGTGGTAGCTGATCCAGAGAGAACGTTGTGATCCTTCACAACCATCCACCCCCTTGAATCCTGACTGTTATACAAAGAGCTCGATGTGTCTCCGAAAATCAATCTCTCTCTCAACGAATGGGAAACATTCGTGATCATCAAATAGGCATCGGTCTGTGATCCAGATATTGTTGATGTGATCATTCTGAGAGGGTAATTCCTCTTCACCCTAGCGCGGCTGATCAAACTACCCATCTCAGATTCGATCCTAACTTCACTAATTGTCTTGACTATCTGTTTAACCGATTTGTAGGTACCATTTTGACCAAAACTGATCAAATTCTTGTACTTGAATCGATTCAAGACATGAGTAGTAAAATTCCCTGCGCTTGATTTCACCCACCCTGAGAACTGGCTCTTCCTCTTCGCTTTAATATTGAACAATCCGTCGAGTAGTTCAAATCGCGAATTTCGCTTAACTGACAGTTTCGGAGCATGGCTATATACAGTTTTAGCCTCAACAGTAGAAGAACCATGATCCAACCAAAGGTGTAGATTAGCATCCACAAGCCAAAACGAAATGCCATCGGCCACTCCAAGCCCTATGAAATGAACCTTCCGATCCAAAAGAAATGACAGAAATGGAGTCAAGTCTAAATCATAGGAAGGTAGATTGAAAGCACCAATCGCGACAACTGGTTCCCAGAACAAGGGATTTACTCCTCCGGTGAATATAACTGGAAATGGAACGACTGAGCCAATAAAACTCCCATCAATTGTCACCAAAACCTCCCTGTAGGCTCCGTGGGCTCTCCCTGTGGTTAAGTTGTTCGTTATTATGTAAGAATCAGGTGGATTTGAGTACCAAAACTCATCGTTTCCGTGAAATGATACGTATACCTCAAGTACAGCCTTACGAGTATTCAGAGGAATCTGAATCCCCTTCGATTTAACACCCGATGTACTCTCGATTCTGAACCAGAACCCTTCATCACCCACACTGGATATGGGGATTATCAAATCCGCTGGTGTTTCGTAAAAGTTCAATGATTCTGATAATCTCTTTCTATTCAGTGGACTATCCCTGAATTTCTCAGATTCCAATCCTAATTGGCTCTCTTCGTTGACAAAATCCACGCCTCTGTTCACCTCCAGAAGCCCAGATTTCCTACGGTGATGTGATGGAACCCTAACGGAATTACTTGTGTAATACAACAGAGTAAGATTAACGTCGTAAACGCCAGGGAGGTCGCGGGTGACAACATTCTCGAGCATCACCGTCAACTTGAGATTTGACTGTTGGAGCAGGAAGGAGTACCTGCACGGATGGACACAGGAATTCTGATTTCGAGAGGACTAAATGTAGTGTAAACTTCAATTCACCAAAACAGAATTTCCAAAACAATCACATAATCAGTGAAATGGATAAAAATTCACCTGGTGACGTCATTGCGAACCTTCCAGAAGACGCCATCGGCGTTAGGCTCGGCGGTGCTGGTCCGTAGGATCTCGGCGCCACCGAGCCAGACGGCGGCGATGCGGTCGTACTGGTCGCCCTTGGAGGAAACCTGTAGCTGGAGGGCGACGTGGGACCATGGCGGAGGACAATCAGAAGGCGGGGAGTAAGGAACGGAGATCGGAGGGCGGCCGATGGTGTCGCCGAAAGTGTGTTTGAAGACTCGGAGAAAGCACGAAGGGATCAGGCGATCGGACGGCAGTGGGTGGGCGAGTTCGATGTATTCTTGAGGGGAGGAGTTATGGCGGCGGAGAGATTGGGGGAGTGATTTGGTGAAGCGGTCTGGGATGGGCGGGGAGGGGGAGGAGAGAGAGAGTGAGGAAGTGAAGAGAGAGAGAGTGATCAGGAGGATTGCGAGAGACATTTTCCTTGTGGGTATGATGAGACTGTTTGAGGATTGGATTTGGTTCTTGATTTGGGAGGGCATGTTTGGTTTGATTTTTGTGGGTGGATTGGTAAAATTCAATAGGATTCTCAATTCCACAAAAGAGCCGGATTACTCAACTTATGTGGGGTATATTACCAACAATCATATCCCATGGAATTGAAGCTAGAAGACATAAATATTAAGACTGCTAAAAAAAACCGGTGAACCGTGAATCCGGTCCGGACTGAACCGATCCGTACCTTTTGAATTTTAACCGTGGATTAATGGTCCGGACATGGATTCAAAAAATAAAAAACCGTGACTTTTGGATCGGACACGGATTTTGATTTTGAAACCGTGGATTAACCGTTCCGGACCGTGAGATTTTATTATATATAATTTTATCACTTTTATAATTATAGTTATATAGATATGGTTAATTTAGCAGACTTACAGTTTAGTTGTGCGGTTGTAAGAGTTATGGTGCAAATATTGTTATCTCTATAACTATTTGTCTTACTGCCTTTGTTGTTTTTTATTGGGATTTCTAACTTTGAACTTTCTATTTAGTGTATTTGCTACTTGCTAGTGTCTTACTGTCTTACTGCCTTAGTTTGTTGTTTTTTCCGAATAAGTTGAAAATTCGCGGATTAATCCGGAACCGATCCGTGACTCGCGGTTCGGATTGGGACCGAACCGTGAGACTTTTGGATCGGACACGGATTGTATTTTCAAAAAATCGTGACTCGCGGATTAGGATTGGATTCATGCCAATCCGGACCGATCCGGACCGTGAGCAAATATCCTCCCATTTTCTATCTATTGACCCAAAAAATAGAATAAAGATTCTAAATTATTTTTCTATCCTTCCCTTTTTAGGTGCCCATTTTAGTAGCGTGTATTTTTTAAACATAAAAAATGTATTTTCATTGAATTTTTAAAGTTTTTTTGGCAAATTAAAGTACTCAATGAGCAATAATAAGCACTTCAATTTGGTGTAAAAAAAATTAAAAAATTATATAGAGTAACTATATTTTATGTTATGCATGATAAGACATGATATATTTGGAAAATGGAAACGTAACATTTACCATTACTTACTTCAATCAAATCGACAAATCCTATTCTATGTAAAACAAACATGTTACATAAAAATCCTACTATCTTTTAATCCGGTGCAAATCATACTCCCTCCATCCCTTATTGCTTGCTCCTTTTAAGGAAGCGTTCATTTTGCAAAGGTAAGCCATCCAAGCTGATATTAGGGGATTCGCAAGAGAAATTCTCGAGACTAATCCCAAAAGACTAACGAGTTTCAAACTCAAAATATCTGGGTTTACGACCCATTCCTATTGCCACTCGAAGTACCAATGGTTGCCCCACCACCCATTCGTTCCCTCGAAAGAGCACAATCAAATCATCTTCATACTTGAAATATGAAGCTTCCTTGGAGCAGCGTATACAACAACGGAAATGCAAGCAATTAATGATTGGGTAAATTTTACTAACACCCCCTGTATTCTATAGAAATCACATTTTCATCCCATTTACTATCTGAAATCACACTGCAAACCCTTGCTTTTATTATTCTATGTTTCGCTTTAGTCCCTCAGCATGATTCTAGAATAATGGGATTAATGTTTTTATTTGCACCTTAAGATTGGCGTTAAACTAGCATGATTCTAACTAATAGCAATGCTATATGCAAGGAAATGATTTGCAGAGAATCACGCAGGGAAGGCCCTGTGGGGCCTAGTATGGATCCCGAACAGCTAATCCGAACCACTCAAGAATTTTAGAAACGCATTTCGAGTGGGCCCGCCAAAAACCAGCTCCATCCGGTATGTGTAAATGCTCGATCCAAACTTTCATTTTTTCTTTTTTCATCTGAGCCATTAAAAAATGGAAGTTTGGATCAAGCATCCACACATATCAGATAGAGCTGATTTTTTGCATGCCCACTTGAAATGTGTTTTTAAAATTTTTGAGCGGCTCAGATCAACCGTTCGGGATCCGTACTGGGCCCCATAGGGCCTTCCCTGCGTGATTCCTTACAAATCTTCCTTGCGCATATCATTTTTGTGATTCTAGAATAAAAATTTCCCAAGTATAACGGGATTAAACTTCTGATTTGCACCTTAAGATTGTCTTGTAACAATTATTTGATCGTAATTGCCAAGTCATGGAGCTATTTATTTATTTATTTATTTTTTGGATATTAATATTACGTGCAATACATTGCTCTATGTTATAATCAAACATTTGTCAGAGCTATATCCAACAGAACTAGGGGCCCTGTAGTGAGCAACGGTGACCATTGGATTCGACAATCAATAGTTCAGATTTAAAATAAACTCTTCCATGTAAGAGATTATTCTTGCATGGAAGACGGTTTTTTTTTTATTTTAAATCTGGACCATAAATTACCGAATCGAACGGTTGTCATTCCTCACTACACCCTGTAATGAGTTTGGCTCACTATAGGGAGTCAAGGCCCCTGATTCCGTACCCAACCGTAACCGTATCCTACATTTTTTTAGGTTTTGATGTACCAACGTAACCACATCATAAGCTGTTTTTTAAGGTTACTTGATTTTAGACTGCACTCTCCTCCTTTCAATTCCATGTAAAGAGGGACTTGGGGTTGCTGCTGTGTAACCCCCTGCACAATAGCGTACCGGGCATCCCGTGGCTCGGCCGCGCCGGAATTTTTTCGACAATCGAATACGTTCACCACGTAGAGCTCGTCGAGTACTACAAGTGTACCAAAAATCAACTCAATCGGATACGGTTAAGTGCCTCATCGGAACACTAATAACTTGAAAAACATAGGTTCAACGGTTTTGTTCCAATGTTTGTGTTCATTTGTGTTCCATTTTTTTTCGAGGTATTTGTATTCCGATAAGACACTTAACGATATCGGATCGAGTTGATTTTTGGTACACTTGTGGTACTTGACGAGATCTACACAGTGAACGTCTCTGATAGTCGAAAAAATTCCAGCGTGGCCGCGCCACGGGGTGCACAGTACGCTGTTGTGCAGGGGCTGCACAGCAGCAACCCCAAGTCCTGTAAAGAGAGGCAAGGTACGAATTCAATAAATTAATTAATACTCCCTCCGTCCCAAAAATATAGTCCCTCGTTTCATTCTAACCAGATGAAAAATCGATTATATCTTTCAATCGGCAATACATTTCATATGCAATATGAATCTTGGTTGATAGATCTCAATTCAATCTAAAATACAAAGTTTTTAAAATCACTTAAAACATTATAGATTATAAGATATATTACATTGAAAAGTGACAAGAATTCCCAAAAGGGACTATATTTTTGGGACGGAGGGAGTAGTTGAAGGCCTGAAAGATGATGCAAGCAGTAGCAGTAAGATGGGCTATTTGTACACGCGTCTCTCGCACATTCTATCAAACATGTAAAATGTAAGTAAAAAAATGGAGCATACAGGATTTACAAGAAGTATATATCAAAAGGAATTAGAAATGAACCCTTTCAATAAAACTGTCCCAGGCGATTGTTGGAGATCCCTCATAATTGTCGGCACTCCTCAAATTGTTATCCATAACAATCTTGCACAGTAAGTAAATATTTTTGGAATGTCATGGGTAGTTACTCAAGAGAATATATTGTTTATCAAAATAAATAGAAAATGAATCCTTTCAAGAAATTGTCTCATCCAATTGTTGGAGCTATCCACAAGTGTCGACTCCAAGTCAAATTGTTACTGGTAACAATCTCTTGCACCGTGAAAAAATTCTTAGACTGTCTAGGATACTTACTGGAGAGAACCCAGTGTTTATCAAAAGGAAATTATATTATCACGTACAAGTATTGGTATCATATCAAATTGTTATCGGTAATAATCTCTTGCACAGTGAAAATTTTGTTTGACTGTCCTAGACAGTGAAGTATTAAATAGAATCTATTGCCTATAATGTATAAATAGAATAGCAAATGATTCTTTTTCAATAACTATCCCACACAATTCATGGACCTCTTTTGAAAGTGTCAGCTCCACATTAAATAGTTACCGGTAACAATCTATGGCACTCAGAGCAAATTGTCAATCTTTCCAGAAAAGTTATTCAAGAGAATCTAGTATTTACCGAAAGAAAATGGAAATTAATCTTCTCCATAAACTCTCTCAGCTTCTCAGGCATTTACTGGAGAGAACCTAGTGTTTCTCAAAAGGAAATTAATGTGAATATTTCCACTTTCAAGTATCGGTTCCGTACCAAATTTTTACCCGTAACAATCAAGTGCACTAAGAAAAAACTACTCCATTAAACTTTTATGTAATGTTTCTGAAGAGAATCTAGTACTTCGTCAAACGCAAAATGGAAACAAAATTTTGAGCGAGAATTTTTATGTCTTCATCAAATATCTTTATGTTCGTTAATTTACGTTGGTCCAGTTCCTAATTCATAATAGGAAAAGTATTTTTGGAATATAATTATAACTTTTCTAGCAACTTCCCTCATTTTCAAGCAAGGATATCATATTTTTTTTCTTCTATTTTCCAGTAAAACTTTCGTCCTAACCGCATACTAGGAAAAAAAAATGCTACTGTACATTTTTTTTCTTTATTTTACTAAAAATCCAACATATTTGCTTTTTATATATTTTTGTCGCTAATTTTGATTTTTATTATCTTTTGTCGCTAATCAAACAGTGGATTATCCGGAGATAGCATAGAAAAAGTGTGCTGTATTGGGTAACTCTATCACACAACCCCACATGCTCTTCTCGCGCGCATTCGCTCTTCCCTCTGGCCGTTATTCTCAGTTTTGCACCAGCACTCATTACTCTTATACTCTCTCTCTCTCCTCTCTCGTTTCACATGTGACCTCTCTCTCTCTCTCTCCACTTCGACCGCCATTAACAACTCCTCCTCTCTCAATCACCTGTGTTGATTGCTTGGTGTTTTCTCAGTGGTTTTAATCTGAACGCCGATCGAAATGTTCTACTCTCACCAGCTTCTGGCTCGGAAAGCCCCACTCGGACAGATATGGTGATTCAATACTTCTTTTCGTTTTCTGTATACTTAATCGCACTATTCTTCTTACCCTAAAATGAATTGTCGATTTCCGTCTGTGAATTGTTGTAATTCATGGGCTGAAATGGAATTGGTTCTTACTCTGTTTTTGTTGGATTCTTAGTTGACGGCTGTTTCTGGAAATTCACGCCTAATGTGTTTTCGATTTCGTTAAATTCAAGTAGTGAATTGTATTTCACACGAATCATTGTCTAGTTATCAATAGCTAACACGAATTGATTGGAATATTCGTCTAATACTTGTCTCCGTTGGTTGAATTGCAATTACTGAATTGAATTTCTGTTTGTTTTTTGTGTTAGCACCTACAGTCAGTAATTTATGCGATGGAATTAGTACTAGTCCGTACTCTATATTGCTTCTGTGAAGTATCAGTCCCAGACATTGCTGTATTTATGTCTGTCTACAAATTTCCGCCTACTACAATGCCAATTTCCATTTCCATAAACCCTCTCTGTTTCTATAATCTAACGAAGAGGACTTCAATTTTGGTTCTCTCTCGCTTACGATGAAGGTTTATGGTTATAATTTTCGTCAAATTTCCATAAACTCGCTCTGTTTCTGAAATCTAACGATTATTCTTTTGAATTTTGTTCTCTGTCTTACGATGAAGGTATACAACTCGAATTTCTGTTCGATTTCCGTCAACTCTCTCTGTTTTGTTAATTTGACGAGTATAGTTTTGATTATCTCTCTCTCTATTATGAAGGATGGCGGCTACAATGCACGCGAAGATCAATCGGAAGAAGCTTGACAAGCTCAACATCATCAAAATCTGGTCCGTTAATTTCATCTCTAATTTCTATACTGCTTCAATCGAATATTTACTTCAATTAAAATCGAGCCACTAACTTTTATCTGAAACTGACAGCGAAGAAATCCTAAATCCATCGGTTCCAATGGCTCTCAGACTCTCTGGAATTCTCATGGGTAAGTTACATATATGTTCCTCGATTCAAATTTCCAACCTCTGTTATCGACTTAAGTTGAGATTAATAGTTGCCTTGATTTTGGCTTGTCCTCAGGTGGCGTAGTGATTGTCTACGAACGAAAAGTAAAACTCCTTTATGGTAAGCTCATAAACATTTTATTCTAGTTGTAGTTTGTTTAGCTCTCTTTTAGACATCTGAATTACAGTCTGATTTGCTTTTTCTGTTGCGTATTTGTAGATGACGTGAATCGCTTTTTGGTATGTATGTGAACTCCCTCGGTTCTTTACCCTCTATTTTTTTTGCTTAACTCACCAATTTGAAGAACTTGAAGAAGATGAAGTCTAGAATAACGCCGTCACTGGCATTTATCAGGTGGAGATAAACGAAGCATGGAAGGTTAAATCCGTACCGGATCCGACCCTCCTCCCCAAGGGCAAATCTCAAGCAAAGTCAGTCCCAACTTTCTGTTCATTCTGCTTCTTAAGCATGATTTGCTTACAATAGTTCAAGTTAATCTGAGCATTTTAGCATCATTTTGGTATAGGGTATAATTAGGCGCATGATAAGAATTTAGCATGATTTAGTTACAGTAGTTCATGTTTAAGTGGCGCGGCACTATAGCGGATAGCAGGATGTTGTAGGTTACTCAGTACAACTCCAATGACATTAGCCAGTGAAGGGTAGGATTGTCAACTCACATAGCTATTGTATTTGAGTGAAAATTCTACTGAATCAGGTACTCAGGTTCCATCTTTGTTACATAATGAAAATACAAGTGCAAATGGCCTTCTTACAATTTAGCAGGATTTGGTTACAGTGGTTAGCCCTCTACCACTTTAGCCGGCAGCACCATGTTTAAAAGTATAAGGCATGAAGTAGTGAAGGGTAGGATTGTCAATTGGTAATTGATTTTTATACCCCCAAATTGACATTCACACACTCTTTTTTTTTTTGTCTTTTAGTGAACTTTTACACAAAAATTTCACTAAAAGACAAAAAAAGTGTGGATATTAATTTGGGAGTGTGGAAATCACTCCCCTTCTCAACTTCCGTTTGTATTGAATTTGCTTTCCATGTTTTGAAGGTATGAGGCTGTTACTTTACCTGATAATAATCAAGAGGCAGAGCTTGGAGAGATTGAACAGTCCCTTAACTATACAAACACAATGATGGGGTTCCAGGAAACTGCCTATTTTGCTATGGTAATTGCCTAAAGTTTCTTCTTTCCTCTCTCTGATTGGAAACAGCAATGCATGTGACAATTCTTTGAATAAAAAGTCTAAGGAAACAATTTTAGAACACAACTCTTGATATAATTGTGTCTAAAGTCGTTTGATGTGTTCGGACTCTTATGCATTGAATTATGTCTGAAGTTATGTTATCAAGTTGTGTTTCAAGCATTACTCTTAACTTGAAAATCAGATACCATTAAAATACTTGGTATTTTAATTATGAACCTCCTTTGATTTCAGTTGTCTATTTGCACATTTTTAAATATCTATTTTACAATTATTTGAAAATTATATGACGTAGCCAAAAAAAAATTTAAATGAAAAGACAAAAGTATTTGATTTGTATCTTTCTCTTGGAGTAGCATATTATGAACGCCCAATTTCCCCCCTAAGAGTATATCCGGTGTTAATTCACCGTTGTACTCAAATTGGACTAATATTATGGGAAAAAATTCCTTAGATATGGAATACTTCCACAGGCAAACTCCAATAAAAGCAAAGTTTGCAAATGGTTCATTAATGGGGTAATGTAAGTTTAGAGGAGAACTGGCCTGGTAAAATTCAAGTAAAAAATTGGATCTCTTAATTTTAGTAGAAATTTATTCAAGTATGAGTCTGAGTTTAATTGAATTTTGGGTGTTACCCACATTTTAATTCCGTGTAAAAAAGAAGTAAGGCCAGTGATGCTAGTGGAGTATCCAATTCATCCAATACCCCCTAACAAAAACCTGCTTGTCGTTCCTGTGTGTGCAGCGGCTAGATAATGTGGATGAGCCCTTTATTAACAACGAGCCAAGGGAAGAACCTCAATCCGAGCAACACCATCAAGGTTTTCTACTTGTCCCTGTACCCTCCTGCTTCATGATCCTTTAAGCATGTCTACATTCCTGTTTATCTTCCGAGTTCATCTTCTTAATAATGTGTCAGTATTTCATCAACTAACCCCTCTTCCCCTCTCTCTCAGCTGATGCTGATAATATCACGTTATTTGAAAGATTCGATTCGTATCAGACTGATACAAATCTCTACAGTCGCTTCGAAAGGTATTTTGTGGGTATTAATGGATTGTAAATTCTGTTTTAAGGGTTTTCTTACTCCACTTTCGAACAATGTTATCACTCTGTATAACTTCTATAGTCATGTTCGTACCTCTAAAGCAAGGGAACTCTGCATTTTGGTAGTTCATGGACTTGTTTTTGTTTTCACTTTGTTTTTTTGGGGTTGTTTTGGTCCTTTTGGATGGCATGGCAGGTTTGACATTGAAGGGGATGATGAGACACAGGCCAATTTTACTTCTCAAGAACGCACGGAAATTCTGAGTTCTCTCATACCCTCTCCACCTCGCCCAGCTGAGCCTCGAAAACGTAAGCAACAGAATAATAATGCTTCTGCTGCTCAAAAACTGAGGGTTGAAAATCACACAAATTTAGTTGAGGGTTGTTGGTAGTTACGAGGTTAACCAGAAATAATTAGTCCCAATTACAAATGAAAGGAACTGTGCAAGCTATTGTATTGATCACTTAAGAAGTTAGTATTCCTTACAGACGATAAACATGCATCTGGGCAACAATAATGGTATGCTGAATCCATTGAATGCATGACTTAGCAATGCATTTATGATGATTGATATTAAGCATGTAAGATCTCATACAAATACTACTATTCGAAAAGAAAGCAGAATGTTGTAGGGTAATTTCACATATTTGTTGCTTTTACCCCATCCAATAGCTAATTGTGCCTATGTTATGGTTGCAAAGTAATTTTCTTATACGCATACATGAAAAACACGTATCAGTATATCACCATCTTTCTGGGCTAGCAAAGCATGTCCAAAGGCTGAGCCAATAGCATTTGAGGTGATCAAGGATGTCACATTAGGCTGATCCCAGTATACAGCAATTCAACTTCTGCAATTGGTATACCTAAATAGTCTCGACTCTCTGATTTATAAAAATGATGGTGGTTGAGTTTTTCTTCTCTGTTAGTCCATTATAATGCTCTGACGTGGATAGAGCTTTCGAGTCTTACTCCTTAAGGTTATTAAAGTATGGATGCCCATTTATGTCTTATGCAAAAAAACAAGAACACACACTTGAGAAGCAAAACAGCCATGAACATTTGATAATTCTAAAGCCCATTCCCATGTACCATGATCAATGGCGTATAAACCTGAAAACATAATGTTATCCCTCTAGAATGTCGATATGCTGACTTCAGGCTCTCTTACAGCTGATGAGATCCTGGACCAGCATCCCGAAGACCAGGTTTATCACCAACCGGATGAAGGAAAGGCAGCTAGTCAGGTAGCCTAAATTGTTTATCTGCAAGTAGTGCAACAATGTGCGACAAAAAAGAACAATACTTGACGTAGTATGAAATTAACAAATCTCGAATGTGCATTGCTGTTAGCCCCAGCAGGATCTCCAGAGGCAAGGACCAACACGAAGGAAGGCAAGGAAGCCTGCAGCCTTTGCCATGGATTATGAGCAAACTATCATTCCTGGACACATATACCAGTCATGGCTTCAGAGTGCTTCTGATATGGTGTCCAGAAGAGGAAGAAAAAGAAAGGTATGCCCATAATATGGAACTTTCATTTTTCTTCGGTTCTACGCATTGACTTGGAGGATATTTGAGATTGATTATAATAAACAACTACTTCATGTATTTCAGCGCTTCAATGCCATGTCTACCATGAAGATAGGCAACCTCATGGATTTACCGCCCACGGTACTGCTCTGTGGGCTGTTTGGTTCTGGAAAGAGAGAAGTACATTACCCGGCACCCCTTTTGGAACTATGGGTGAGAAGTACCCAACCTCCCCATGATTCGCCTTCTGGTCAGATTTCTATTACAGTATCTTCTGAAGCAGTTTTTTTTTTTTTGGAAAAAGTTGAAGATAAGAATAGTTTACATTTGCATGCAGGGAAGACGTCCCCACCACAGCCACCAGAACCTTCTGCATCATCACCGGCAGATAGAGCACGTTATAACGACTCAATGGGATTTGTAAGTCACTCAATTAATCTCCTTCAGTGTTTCCAAAACAATACAATCTAGTTGATCAAAAATTTGTATTGTGAAAGCTTTATGAAGATATGCATGGTGGACTTGGCTCCCAATCATTTGGAGTTTCCATAGAGAAGCAACGGACAAATGTCAATGTTAATGAGATACCAACTGAAGTCCTCATGGAGGACCTAAGAAACAACTTTGTGAACAATGGTGTGAGAGTGAATGAAGCCAATGTGATGGTCACACCCGGAAACTCTGGTCTGTCCTGCTTTTCCAACCTGTGTCATCTCTCACACGCCTTAAGATTTCTGATATTCATGATTGCACACTATGCAGGAGATGAAGTAAGATCTATTCACAGTTCAGGATCTGGGCAGGGTTTCCAGTCTCATACATCAGAAGGCAATTCAGGCAGGTTAGTAATGTCATATACATACATTTCTAATCTCTACATACATGTACCATACAATGTCCAGCCATTGGGTTTTTGAGATGGGTTTGTTTGGAATATTTATTTTGACATGTCATAATCACTATAATCTGGTGCCTCACTAGTTAAAACTTATTGTAGTTGGTTTTAATTGAGAAGTTTTTACTGCTCAGGTCCAACAAAAAAAGGCCTTACTCTTCGTCTAGACACAGTGGCAGCGGCCTTGAACCAGTGGCTGAGGAGAATCCATGGCAGCACCCAGACCCGAATTTCAAGTTAGCCAGACTATCCGAAAATGGCCTGACACCTGAGAATGGTAAGTAGCCATCTGGTCTCTCTCTTCTACTTCATTGAAAACTACCATCAGGGGTGGCTCTATGTGGACGACAGTTGGATTAATGGACCCATAATTTCAATACCAAGTAGATGGAGTACTATATTACACATGTTTATGAATTCTGGATATAATTTGCATGCATCTCAATTGAGCTGAATAAAACAGCATGCAAAAAATTGATATTGGAGTCAATATAGTCTTTCTTTGTTATTCAAGGCTAAGCTGCTCTTTTTATCTTTCAACTTTGGAATCAATCCAGTAATCAATGTGAGAAAAGTTGCAAATTGGAGTTATGGAATTGTGAGAGGTTGAATTAAATTAATAAGATATGCTTTACATATAATTTCATCTATCAGAGGTTCGTTTTGTTGTATTTGTCTTGTGAAGAGAACGTATTCACATGCCCCTACCGGACAAGATTCATGGACCGCTACTGTCTATCGTTGTTATGTCATTAATATTGTGCTTCTGGGACTAACTTAAATAGTACATTTATTAACTTCTGCAGATCTTCTGGTCGAAACTGGACCTACACAAACCCAACAACCAATCATGACTCCACCCATTGATCAGATAACCCACTCCATTCGAATGTAACATTGTTTTTAATTCTTTTTAGCTAGTACGATGACCACCTGATCTAAATTCAGTTATTTATGCTTCATATTGGACTTTGATGCCTACAGGCACCTGAAGACTCATTTTGATACACTAGGATCCTCTGAAAAGGAATCCCTAAACCAGCTAGCCTTCGGAATGAACAAAAAAAGAGCAGCCCATCTCTTCTATCACACTTGTGGTATAATATCAGCTTATCCATTTGGAAATTTTCCTTTTCCGGCTTTAACAATTTTGCTTAACGGAATTTGACATAGAAATGCTTTCTGTGCAGTTCTTGCTTCTCGTGATTTCGTGAGAGTCGAACAACATGTGCCATATGGGGATATTCTCATTTCTAGAGGGGCAAAGATGTGATAAAGTCAAAGTGAGAAAACCTCTATGCCGTAAATTTCTTCTGCAATCCTTCTCTCCGGTGGATTTCACGCTGACAAATTTTTCATTTTCTTTCTTGTGACTTGCAAAGTAGAATAGGATAATTTGGACACAATTGTTATTTAGTCTGAGGAAGCAATGGGTATGACTTTTTGAGAGATACACATAATTTTTGGTGGATAACCGAGGCCATATTTCTGGTAAATACCTTGTAATCTACACTTATGTTGCACGTTCATGAGTCGATATAATCTTGTAATTTTCAGCGGTTAGTTTGAAGTTTATATTGCTCGACTGTTAGAATTCGAACTGCGTAATTCGAACATTTTAGGTTTGGAAATTGCCATAATCTTTTCTTCCTTCCTATGTCCCAACAGCTCTTCCGAACTTGTTTTGTGCCTGTGTTGGAATTTGAATGAGTATATTGAATATGCATCTGGCATGTCTATTTGGACTTGCATTCGGTATGTATACGTTCAGCAGTCAAGTTTGCTCATTTTACGCATGTTTTATCACTTCATGTGGTTTTGTATATACTTTTCTAGCCGTGTCTTGGAGACAATTTTGGGTATGGAGAGGGTATTGCCACGTGGTGCCCGGCACCTCATTTGAGCCATCTAAACATGTTTTGGACGGCCCAGATTTTAGGGGTGGCATTTTTGTAAATTGTGGGAGAAAATTTACCCCAACAAATTTGGGTTATCCAAAACATGTTTGGACGGCATTGGCTTGAATGTGGCGCCGGGCACGACGTGGCAATACCCTCTTCGTACCCAAAATTTTCTAACGTGTCTTGACTATTCATAGTAGCCCAATGCAATGTCCTTTCCCTTGAAAGATCTCCTAATCACATGGTGTGCATTGTTCAATGTAACAAAAGCACATGGCAAAGACTCTTTTAAGCTAGACGTTACCTTGAAGCAAAAGAGAAGATAACTTAGAATGCTACATGTACATATAATTGTATAACATAGTTTGTAGCTTTAATTAGAAAGCTTGTTAAGTACCAACTCAATTAAAGGGGCAAAAATGGGATTGACTTTGAATTAGCTAGTTGGCATTAGCTGCACCTTGTGCCTTTGATTCTCTTTGGAGTTGCATTTGTTAGACTTTGTGTATGATTGCGGTTGGTGGTGTTAAGACCGTTACTTTAATCCAATAGCTAGTTTGTTGTAATGCTCATGATATTTGTATATCATCTTCTCTTGTTTGGGAAAAGTAATATGACACCCACTTGAAAATAGACCATTTAACTTAAATAATCGCTATGCAACAACAAGTCCATGAATTGAGGTGCGCGAAAATTAATCTGAACACCTGATTATAAAAATAAATAATAAAAAAATAGTGCACACAGATTGTGTACAGATGGGTTTCGTGGAGTCCATGACGGGGGTCAGACATAAATTGTCTAAATCATTCATTAATTTAAAATAATTTTTCTAGTCACCCCATTAAAAATCAGCTTAATCAGATAACTTTAACTGTTTGATCCAATCATTCAACTTTACATTCAGAGTTTAGGATATAATTTGCGTAGAAATCCGACGTGAGCCACATGCACCCATCTGTGGATAAAGGGTCTATACGCATAGACTTGTTTTTTTATGTAAATGGGCTCACAAGCGGATCAAACTGTTCAATAAATTTTTGTTTCCCGTTTGATAAATCAATATCAATTAAGGTTTTGTTTTCCATTTGATAATGATTTTATCAAAATCTTTTTTATTTGCTAAAATCCACCCCAGTGATTTTAGGCCCCGATTGGATGGTGCTAAAATTCCAGAAGGGATAAGTTATAGATGGGGTATATGATAAGAGGGGGTATTATTTTTTGAGGGTTGGCCCACATTAATGTGATGTCTATGGAGGGGGAATAAAAAAATAGTTGGTTTGGATGGGGTATTAAAAAGGGGGGATAAAATAGTACTTGGTTTGGATGGAGGATAAAATGGGGGAATAAGGTTTTTTGTAGTTGAAATAAGGGAGAGGGGGTGTTATTTTTTTCTTATACCCGGGGATAACTTTTGGGCAGGGGGAGGGGTGCCCAAAAATTATATCCCTCTATCCCCCTGCCGGAGATAACTTTTGGAGGGGTGAAAATTTATCCCCTTGCATTTTTGCACAGCCAAACCATGTTAAATGTGTCACACCAGGCCTTATACCCCCTCCAAAAGTTATCCCCCTTCCTTTAGAGCATCTCCATCAGTTTAGCTATCTCTATCTCCATTTTGGCAAGAAAAAGTGCACTTGGCTAGCCTCAAACATTTCCATCACCCAGCAGTGTAGCCATTTCAAAGAAGAAAAAGAAGAAGGAAAAATTAGTAAAAAATACAACATCTTTTATCATTTTTAACCAAAGGACACACACCTTTTTTTACTGATCATAAGTACATCACTTCTTTTCTCAGATAAGCCAAAAGGACACACAAATATCCACCGTGAATTTCCCCCATGGCTGTCGCCGCACTCCTCTACAGTGCTTCTCCTCCACCGCACTCAACGATCGCTCTACGAATACCGATTTCTCAGGCTGTGGCCAAACTCCAGCAACTCGAATTTCTTCGCCAGAGGCAGATCGAATTTTAGGGACAGCCTGCGGTTCGACCTGCTCGAATTGACTACTACCGTGAGATCGATTATTTGAGGCATGTTTCGAATTGCATGAAATGGGTTTGGATTTGTCCGTATTGGACTGGATTGGGAACGGAATTGAAGAAATTTGTGCGGTTAACTTTGTTGAAGTTTAGGTAGTTGGGGAGCAAGTATAGTCGTAGTTACTGGTAGGGGTGAAAATCGGTCGGTTCGGTTCGGTTTTTGGGGTGTCCGGGATCGAACCGATCTGTTCGGGGTGGTTTTGCTGGGAACCGATCTCGACCGAAAAAAAACAATGGACCGATCGGTTCGGGGTGGTTCGATTTTTTTCGGTTTTTTCGGTTGTTTCGGTTTTTTCGGTCCAGCGTTAAAATTGAGATGGACGGCTAGGATTTGTTTTTTTTGGGGGGTCAAGATCGTTTTTTGGGTTTTCGGTCCAAATAGGGTGGTTTCGGGGTAATTCGGTCCAAATTGGCATGATTTCGGTTCGGTTCGGTTCGGTTCGGTTTGGTCTAAACCAATTTCCAGGAAACCGAGACCGAACCGATAATTTTTCGGTTCGGTTCGGTCCAAACCAAAGTCAACCGACATAGCTTTTCCCCGACCGAAAACCGAACCGGTCGGTCAGTTTTTTCGGTTTTTTCGATTTTCGATTTTCGATTTTCGATTTTCGATTTTCGATTTTCGATTTTCGATTTTCGATTTTCGATTTTCGATTTTTCTTTCACCCCTAGTTACTGGAGGTTTCTGAGGAGAGAGATTTAGATTGAGAGGTGGAGAGTTCAATTAGATCTAAGAAGAAGTTGTTTCCAATAAGAGTGAAGTCGCCGAGTAGATGGAGACAAATGAGCTCAAATTTTTGAACGAAATTAAAAAATTTCAAAATTAGTTACATTTCACTAATTTTTTTTTATCGCCGGAAGTGGTCGGCTTTAGGTGGAATGGTAGTGAGCTAGAGGTAGGGTTGATGTTTTTTGAATTTTATGTACGAAATTAGAACTTTTAAAAATTAGTAACATTTCACTATTTTTTTGGTTGCCGGAGGTGGGGTGGTCAAGTTGAATTTTTTTAATATTATGTAAGAAATTAGAATTTTTAAAAGTTAGTGACATCTCACTAACTTTTTTGGTTGTCGGAAGTAGTCGGCCAGAAGTGGGGTGGTAGTCGGCTGGAGGTGGGGTGGTATTTTTTTGCATTTTATGTTCGAAATTAGAATTTTCAAAAATTAGTGACATCTCACTAATTTTTTTAAGCGCCGGAAGTGGTGATCGGCCAGAGGTGGGGTTCTAGTCGGCGGAGGTCGGGTGGTGATTTTTTTGAATTTTATGTTCGAAATTAGAATTTTTAAAAATTAGTGAAATCTCACTAATTTTTTTGGTCGTCGGATGTGATCGGCCAAAAGTGGGGTGGTGGTTTTTTTGAATTTTATGTTCGAAATTAGAATTTTTAAAAATTATTTGCATCTCACTAATTATTTTGGTCGTCGAAAGTGGTGGTGGGGTGGTGGTCGGTCGGAGGTGGGGTGGTGGTCGGTCGGAGGTGGGGTGGTGATTTTTTTTGAATTTTATGTTCGAATTAGAATTTTTTAAAATTAGTGACATCTCACTAAATTTTTTGGTCGCCGGAAGTGGTCGGCCAGAGGTGGGGTGGTGGTCGGCCGGAGGTGGGGTGGAGATTTTTTTGAATTTTATGTTCGAAATTAGATTTTTTAAAAATTAGTGACATCTCACTAATTTTTTTTTGTCTTTATGTTCGATTGCAAAAGTTCTTTGTCCTTCCCTTTAAAAATGTCAAATATTTTTTGTCTTTATGTTTGATTGCAAAAGTTCCTTGTCTTTTCCTTTAAAAATGTCAAATGTTTTGGATTTTTGGCTAAGTGGCCCAAAAAAAATACAACGTCAGCTACTCTCCCTCGCACGGGCGCATGCAATACACGCACCACGAGTAGATCTAACTCGCTGCCACGCGCCTCCTTCGTTCGGCGCGTGCAGCCACCACAAGACGCCGTCGGCGACGGGGTTTGCACCAGTGGAATCGTCTTGACGAGAGGTACATCCCTCTGGTATCAAAACGATTTTAGGATGAACGATTAGTCTTCGCCACTATTTGGCTTCTTGGGCGCAATTTGGCCGGTGGGGAAAGAGAGAACGTGAGGGCTACAATGACTCGCTGGGTGAGCGAGTCACTGTAGGGAAAATTTTCTTGGCGAGGCAGATGGCGACGCTGCTGGGCACAGGAAATGATGATTTTGCTCGCCATTTTGCTGCTGCCGGAGGTATAGAGAGTCTCCTGGAGATGGTCTTAACCCCATCCAATCGGGTCCTTATTAACTTTCTTGAAAACTTTCACACACTCAAGTGATTTTATCTAATGAGTACACAAATTGATTTTATCAACTCTCCTTAAAACTCAACTTTCATGCGATTTCCCATTTTATCAAACGGGAAAAGTAAGACGGATGAAAGAGGTCATGCCACAACCCACCCAGTTTATTTGGAGATTCCTACACCCATTATTTTTACTCCCTCTGTCCCTTTTTAAGTGATCACTATCGAAATACGTGTAATTTCAAACCCCTAAAACACACATTTCTTTATATATTTTTATTTTTTATACAAAGTTAAAGTGCTCATTGAGGACTTTATTTTGATGCAAAAAATTTTCAAAAACGTGCTACGGAAAGGGCATTTTTTAACAGTTACAAAATACACGTTTTTCAATGGAATCATTTAAAAATGGACAGAGAGAGTAACTCTTTTTTTGGGATTTAATTGTGTTCACTGTTTTATTATCCTCTCTTCTATTGGTAGAAATAGTGTTAATCACACAAAAAGTGATGTCATCCTTGCCAAAAAGTATATTGTAGGTGTGAGACCTACACCATATCAACCAATAAAAGGAATAGTAATGTTCACCCTCTTCTAAGGAGGGTGAATAAAATCACACTCATTTTTTGGGTTAAATCCTACACCGGACCTTATTCGTTTTGGTTTCCAAAAGTCATCCCTTCTCTTGTCCCGAATAAATTTTCTCTACTATTATTACTCTCATTTTTCTATGTATCTCTCTCGAGTCATCACTACGCAAAAGACCTCCCTCAAAATCTCAAAAGTAATCCAACGTAACTTTACTTTGTTTTGCATTTCGGTGATTGACTTTATCTTGGAGGATCGCAACTATGCTAAAATAAGCAGCAAATTCATCAGAACGAACATGGCTAATCTTGAAACCCAAGCCACCCTATTTTTTTAATAACGTCACTGATCTGGACATTGTAATTATACCATTTTTGCGTTGAAGGCTTCTAATGTCGAGAAACTTCCAATTGCAGCATTGGAATATTATATAAACAAAATCCCAAAAATTTATATAAAAAAAAAAAAAAAAGACATGTCAACGCGAGGAGTATATTTATTAGTACTACTAGTAAACTATATGGTTGGTCGGTTTTATTTGCTGATGATATCATGATACACACAGAGCAAATTCAACTTTAACGTATCGAGATATGAAGATGATCCGTCTTATTGGTCGATGTATATTAGTGAATTTTACTTTATTGTATTGAGAGAATCATACCCAAAAAAATCTTGGATCACCAATGTTAGTCACGTTCTTTAGTTTGCTTACTGCGGTGAAAATTGTGTGTCATGCACACAAGAAAGATTTGTTAATTGGAATAAATAAAAGAGTGAGTGTCACCACAGAAATTCAAGCAATTAATCAAGCGGTTAAATGGTGTCTAAAAAGGAATTTTAATAATATTTATATTCTTTCTGATTGTTTCAATGTTGTTATGCAGATAGGAGTAGGAGCGACTGTTACCACCATGACACCTTTTTTATTCGTAATCTGAGAGGAGATTACAAAGCTGAATATTTGCATAATTTCAAAATTAGACCGGAAGGAAGTTCATTGTGCTCATCTTTTAGCCAAGCATGTGCTAGGACATTTTGTTCCTCACCCGGACACCGATGATGGAAACCACTCCTAGTGTTTTGTTGTTTAGTTGATCACGTTTCTTGTTTGTTTCTTGCGGTGGTTTGTATCCTTGGCTTCGTTGTTTCAGCTTGCAATGACTCTTATTGTTCGTTTCAGGTTGTGATTATTAATGAATTTTTTTCTCTCTTTATCAAAAAAAAAAAATAGAGCATGAATCGAACTTAGGGTGTGTTCTTCAACAGATTTTTGGGACATAAAATCTCACATTTTATGACACTCCAATCTCAACACATAAAATGTAAAAGTGATTTTATGAGATTTTCATAAAATCCTCCTAAAATCTATAGGAAAACCACTACATTTTATCAGTTGGGAAAACAACTCTATTTTATCCCCCCTCCATAAAATGTTCATTTTATGAGATTTTCATAAAATGCACCTAAAATCTATAGGAGAACAAGGCCTTATTGTATTGAGAGAATTATACCCAAGAAATGGAGAAATTTTCCAGTGCCGGGTGGGTATTACCCACGTAGTACCTCTCGGCAATCTCAGCCGTCCAAAGCGCGATCCGACGGTTCGAAAAAGGAGAGAGAAAAAGAGGAGAGAGAGGGAATCAATCTGGACCGTCCAAAACACTTTTGGACGGCCGAGATCGTGCTCAGTTTGAACACGTGGTACCCATTCGGTACCCAATTTTTTTTCCAAGAAATGTCTTGGATCGCCAATGTTAGCCCAGTAGTCACGTTCACTAGTTTGCTTGCGGTGGTGAAAATTGTGGGTCACGCACACAAGAGCTTGTTTGGATAAATACCAAAAGCTAAAAAATAATCCACCGCATTAATAATGTCTATCACATTTGTTTTCTTTGACCAAATTGTTATTGTCCAATGATATCCGCTTTCTTTCATTTTGAAATTTAAATGCACGGGTTTACCTCACCTCCGCTAGCCACGCCGTAAAGAATAAAGATCAACATTTTTACCCCGCGATAGGCTTACAATCAAAGATCTAAATTGTTTATTTCGTACGTGCTACGAATAATATCGAAAGTCAACTTGATCGAACATCTCTATAAACAAATCATATAGAATCTGACGATTTATGTTTAAAATTATTTGGACCATCCAACTTAGGGCACCAAACGAACTGAGCAGCTTGAACCAACTCGTGGCTCAGCTCGTAATCGAGCTGAATTCGAGTTTTTTGGCTCGTAAGTATACGAGCTCGATAAAGCTCGGCTCGTTTAAGGAGACTCGTTAAGTTATTTACCTTGGCTCGACTCGTTATGGGTTTGGCTCATTTAAGAGTGAGCCAAGCTCGAGCTCATGTTTTGGCAACTTAACTAAACGAGCCGAGCCCGAGCTCTATAAAGCTCGGCTCGGTTCAGCTTGTTTGCACTCCTAATCCAACTTATACACAATTTCTTTATGCATCATAAATGTTTGAACATAAATGAGTGGAACTCGTGTTTTGGCTCGTTAAGCGGAGCTCGAGCTCTATAAACTATGACTCGGTTCAGCTCGTTTGCACTTCTAATCCGACTTATACACGATTTCTTTATGCATCATAAATGTTCGAACATAAATGAGTGGAGCTCGTGTTTTGGCTCATTAAGCCGACCTCGAGCTCTATAAACTACGGCTAGATTCAGCTCATTTGCACTTCTAATCCAACTTATACACAATTTTTTTATGCATAGTTGTGTTGCTGTTTTTCGATTTGTATTTTGTTCTTTGTTATTTACTTTCCGATGAACAAAAAAAAAAATGTTCGAACAATTCTCTCATGAAATCTGTAATTCTTCCCGAGACGTACGTAATGAACGATTCGGATCAACACCGTTGTTGTAGTTCCAAAGTGGGGTAAAAAGTGTTTTGAGTTTGGAGAAGTTTGATGGCAAAAGGTTAACGGAGATGAACTGCATGCACCTACCGCTTTATTAAGGTAAAAACTATTCAGTACTCCCACATCACATCATTTTCATTCCTTCATATCCATAATTTCATGTAATCTTCCGTGGGCCCCATGATTCGACACGAGAAAACGTGTTCCATAATAAGGTGTTGGGAGCAGGTGAACATTCTCCCCCACCAAGAAAGCCCCATGATAAGACTTGACCTCATCCTCATCATTACATACATACATACAGATCGCCATATCCTTACACTTGATTTGAAAAATCACACCAGAAATTCAACCATTTCTGATTCTTCTTCTTCTCCAATTCTCTCTCTTCAATTTTTGCACCCCATAGACTCATCCAAATCCACTGTGTTCAACTCACCTGCTCAATTGCCTTTTCAGGCTTATTTCGAAGTCAAAAGGACTTCCCATTTATTTCACGCGGTTTTCAATCTTTTCGTACTCGTGACGGCATTTATGATTGTCCACATCTCTGCGAATTCTTACTCGTTTGGTCACAATTTGGTTTGTTTGACGCGTTAGAGCTCTGCTGCACGTTTTCCTAGTCGACTCGGTGCTTCGTTTTGGTTTCCAGTGATCCGAGCTTGGGTGAAAGAAACCTAGGTTTTGTCGTTGGTTGCGATGATTGAGATTTGGAGATTACGAGAGCATCGGTTGGAGATTTTGGTACTCGTTGTGTGTTTGCTGTATCAGAATTTAAGCTTGTGTTGGTCTCTTGACGATGAAGGTATGAGATTTTGCATTTCGGATTGATGTATGAATAGAAGGATAGAAAGAACTGTTTTCTGAATTTGGTGAAATCAATGTTTGTGTGCGCAGGTTTGGAGTTGTTGAGATTTGGAGACGGAGTGGCAATTGATGCATTTGGGGCTTTATCTAATCGGAATGTCGATGTTCGTATGAAAGATCCTCCTACGTCGTTTGTGGATTTGTGAGTAGCGCGCATGAAGTTTCTATACTTTTGCGCAATTTGATTTTAAACTCTATTTCGATTTTTTTGTACTTGTACTGATTAAAATTTTCTTCCTAGTTTGAATCTTAATTAAGAATTAACACACACACAGAAGAAACGAAAAGATTTTCACGAGTTTCATGAATTTAATGTCTGAAGGTTATGAACTCGTAGATGTGCAAGTTATGTGAGGTGTCTGGTATTTTACTGCCTGGTAAAAGGAATTTCTACCATCTCGTAGGGCTAGAATGTAAATAAGTAAAAAGTTTTGGATAATTCATTGTATTGTTTTATGCATAATCATGGTTTGTTTCGGAGGCTCAAATGCTTGGGTCAATAAACTAGTATATGTTATATTTTCATGGAATCCTTATTACTTAGTGCATTGTTTTTATCCTTCCCATGAAATTGTCAAGTGACGAACATCTTGTGTTCTCTTGGTGTTTTGTAATTGACTGTCTTTCTTTATTGTTTGCAACTTTGCATGATTCAAAACTATCTCAGTACTATAGTAGATTGATTTGCAGGCAAGGAACTTGGTATTACAATTAACTACAAGATGAATATATACCCTTCACAGAGAGAATTCCAGGCCTCAAAAACTGAGAATATAGCGGGCATTGATAGATAGTTGATGGCTGGGTAATCACGCATATTAGTTGTCGTTTGGAGTTTATGAACGAAATTGAAAATACCAATTAAGGATCTTGGTTTCGATCTAAGTAAGTTTTGTGTGTGTGTGTGGGTTTGGCATAGCTATCCATGTATTATATGAAACAACACATAAAGGGATTGGGTTAATTTTGAACTTTTAAATAGTAGCAACAATTTGAAAAAGCAATATACTATCTGGTCTTAATATATTTAAACACAAACAAATTAACTGTGAGTGGGAATATTGTTAGCTCTGGATCCATATAAATGGAGAATATTAATGTTATTGTGGATATTAGATCGTAGCCAGTGGATTTACAATTTCTTTCTTAACATTTTCATATGATTCGTGATGTATGATTGTTTTGACGCTGTGGGTATATGCTATTACCATGCAAACTACATTGTTTAATGATCAATGTTCATATATTCTTCTATAAATTTGAAAAAAATGTTGACATGTTCTTCTGTTTGACATCTATAACTATGTTTCACAATCAATAGCTCCCACTGTTGCCCGAAATTTGCAAATATTTGCGTTAGAAATCTTAACAAGCTTGAATTGTTTGCTCCTGATCCCACTCAAACATAGGGCCTATCTTGAAGTTAATGGAACGCATCTTCATGTCAGTTTCATGACATCTGCTTTTGTTACTTTCCAGGAACAGTGCCAAAACTGCCAATGTAGCTCTTCTTCGGAAGCTTCTACAAAAGCCTGCTGCTGCTCCACCAGTAAAAAAAAAAATCAAAGCTCCTGCACCGTTGCCATCACCATCATCTTCTCCATCGCCATCACAATCAAGATCTTCATCACACACTCCACATTCTTCCCCTTCCCCATCTCCCTCACCCTCCACTGCCACTACTCTTGATGCTTCTCACAGTCCCCTCGTCAGTCCAACGCCTCCGTCAACTGCAGAAAGCCCCAACTCAAATAGTCATCGAGTTCTAATAATATGTGTAGCCATAGGGGTTCCTATGTTGATTTTTTCTTTGGTTGTTGGCATATTCTTTTGTCGAGGCAACAAGATAGTTGCTGTCAGACCCTGGGCCACAGGATTAAGTGGACAGCTACAGAAAGCATTTGTAACTGGTAATTTTCTCTCTTACAATAATGAAAATTAGTTTCTGTTTCATATTCTAAGGATATCTAGAATGACAAAGCCTGCTCCTTTATGGTTGACCATTACCATAAATCCTCTGTCAATTCGTTGCATGCATTGCTTGTTAATTGGTTATTTTCCTGCTCCAATTTTTCTCCCGAGCCTTGGTTTAGGGAAAAGTTTCATTTCACAGTACCTGTATTTTCATTGACAAATTCTTTTGACAGAGGACCTGTGTTTTTGTGCTTTTGTACATGTTTTCTTTCACGTGTACCGTGTCAAGCTTATAAAGAAGGCAGGTTACTGCCCCAGCATTCATTTTCCACTGTACAGTAACGAGTAAATATGAATTGCTTTAAGTCATCTTTTGATATGAATGCATGATTCTTTTCTCTTCTCAGGTGTGCCAAAGCTCAAGAAGTCAGAGCTTGAAGCAGCCTGTGAAGATTTCAGCAACGTGATTGGTTCTTCACCAATTGGAACAGTATACAAAGGGACTTTGTCTAGTGGGGTTGAAATAGCTGTTACTTCAATTGCTGTGACATCTGCCAAGGAGTGGTCAACTAATCTGGAAGCTCAATTCAGGGACAAGGTAGATCAGTATAAGTATTATAGCATTATTTGTTTCTATTCAGTTCCCCTTTCTCTTAACGAGTCATTCTACTCTGCTTTCAGATCAACTCGTTATCAAAAGTGAATCACAAGAATTTTATGAATCTGATTGGCTATTGCGAGGAAGATGAGCCTTTCACTAGAATGTTGGTCTTTGAGTATGCTCCAAACGGGACACTCTTTGAGCATTTACACAGTGAGCGTCTAACTTCTTTTGTCATTTTTATGCATATTACTAATTTGTTTACTGGCTTGATATTTTGGTTAGACAGATGAAAAACAACCTGGAAAGGGATATTAGTACCTATAAGGGGTTTACATTTTCTTGTGCTAACATTTGTATGAGCGAAGTTTCGTGACTTAATTCCTAATGTTTCTTAGGCCTCAGGTTAAACCCCAAGGATTGACAATCATCTAATTTGTTTTATCCTTGAAGACCATCAAAATCTTAATCAAGCTCTTTTATATACCAGAATATATTTAATTATTTAATTATCCTCTGGCCTTAGTTGTAGATTGATACCGAGGTTTATGTTGACTATTTTGGTGCTGAAGAGGCTATACCAATATTATGTATGGTTTGACTAATTCATCTCACCACCACAAGGATAGTCTGTCTTGGCTACCAGCTTGGCTTTGATCTTTTCCTTAAAAATGAAAAGGAACAACTAGATAACATTGAACTTTTTCCCATGGTCAACTAGGACATAAGGAATTCCTAATGCCTAGCTGTGTTGATATGGTAAAACAAATGACCAAGAAGTAAGAACCCACGAAGAACATGGGCAATATTTTTTGTATTCTCAGTTCATACCTAAAAATCTTCAATTTGGCAATTGATCAAATGGCAATAATAAAAGGCATTGGATTAACACAGGAATGGAAAAAATGAAGAAGATAGAGAAGTTGAGATATTAAAAGATTCCTTGTTATATATTTTTCTCTTTAGAATAGTAAGGTTCCTCCATTGCTTGTGATTTACTCCTACATGGAAATGTAGATTTCAGTATTCTTGTATTGTGTGCCGGTTGACAACTAATTCCCATTCCTCGTTTGCTTCCTTTTGCATTGACTGTAAACCTCATGGAAGAAATCCATTAGATCGATCTCTAACCCTCTTGCTCTCTGCAGTTAAAGAAGCAGAACACTTGGAGTGGGGGGTGCGGATGAGGGTCACAATGGGCATAGCATATTGCCTTGATCACATGCACCAACTAAAACGACCGATCGCCCACAAAAACCTCAACTCTTCATCTATCCATCTAACTGAAGACTATGCATCAAAGGTCTCAGATTTTGTTTTGTTGGACAAAGTAGCTGCAGCTGAGATGGACTCGCATCCAGAAAGCAATGTATATAGTTTTGGCGTCGTTTTGTTTGAAATAGTCACCGGTAGACTTCATAGTGGGTCAATTGAGGACTGGGCATCGGATTACTTGAGAGGGGACCGTTCCCTTAGAGGTTTGGTGGATCCAACTTTAAAATCTTTCAATGAGGAGCAGATTGAACAAATAGATGAAGTGATTAAATCCTGTGTCAACCCTAACCCTAAGCAAAGGCCGCAAATGAAAGAGGTCTCCGCAAGGTTGAGAGAGATAACATCAATAGGACCTGATGGGGCGGTCCCGAAACTCTCTCCTCTTTGGTGGGCAGAGCTTGAGATTCTGTCTGTAGAAGGAAGTTGATAGATGAAACTTGAGCCTGCAATTCAGCACTCAATTATTTTTTGAATATTTTTCTTGCTAGGCGCAAAGACGACCGTCATGTATATAACACAGAGGCAAAAACAATGTTGAGTCCTCTTTCCTATGTTATTTGATTGTTTTTTTTGTAAGCTGTTAAATGCAGAAGAAAAGCAAGTGTGTAACTTGTTGAAGTGTTGTGAGTTTTAAATTTTTTCGGTATTAATCTTTTCCTCAATGTCTTTATGTTCACCCCTAAATTTATGTAAGCTGCAATAAATTTGGAATAATTTTTTTATGCAACCAGTAATATTCAAATATGAGATTTTTTGGTATTTTTTAGCATGGAGGCTTCCGAGTTCAGCCTCTCTTCAATCCCGGGTTTTTTTTTTTCCATTCGTCGGTCATTTAAATTCTTAAACGTCTCGAGTTGGTTTTTGTTTTATTTCCTGCATCATTCTCTCAATTCTCGCTATGAGCTCACGCTACCAATATTTCCTCTTGTGAATCTTACGAATTTGGGATACTTTTGAAAAATGCTTTCGCGCGCATGCACTTTCCGTAATGACTCAAGCCACGACATTTAATAGATACAATTTAAACAAATTTGTCTTATAGTGTACTAGCAAGAAACCCGTGCTATGCACGGGTGATGAAACATTCGTATAATTCATAGACTAAATCGATAGAACAGATAGAATAAAACTACAAAAAATCGTGCTAGCTAGAGGTAAATTAATATTTATCTCCACCAAATTAAAAAGAATCTAAGTGCCTACCATAAGAATTTTACTCAAATCTATGCAATACATGCTACCGAATGTTTAAACTAAAACGCATTTTGCGAAATATTTAAACGAAAGTAGAAAACTCTATTAGGAATGACAATCATACCCGCCCCGCCCCACCCCGAACCCACCCTGCCCCGCCCCCTAGCGGGAAGGGTTTTTTTTTTTCTTTTCTAATTTTTTGGGTAAAGGGTAGAGTTGGGGGTCTAAATTTTCGGGTAAAGGGGAGGGTTAAGAGGAAAAAAATGAAAACCCGACCGGGTTAGGGGGAGTAGTACCCCACCCCAATACCCGCCCCAATTTATATCTATACGTTTGGAATAATATTGTAACCCTTACATTTTCATTTAATTTCAAAAGTACCACAATATATATAAAGAAAATCTTTCATTGTAAATTTGGGGAAGCTTCAAGATCATATTTCTGGCAATAGCTTGTGATGATTATAGTAGGCATGGTCCAAGATGACAGAGAGAAAAAAAAAGCGGGGTGGGTACGGTGGTGGTGGTGGTGGTAGACCAAGTGTACCTTAGCCATTTGGTTAAGAGTTTCTCCCTTAACCATCAGGTTAAAGGTTCAAATCTTGGTGGCCAAGATCCAAACAAAAAAGGTGGTGGTGGTAGTTGTAGTGGGAGTGACGGAGTTCTGGTGGCGTGATTACTGGTGGTAATTGTGGTAGAATGGTGAAGTGGTTGCGGGATGGTGGTGGTGGCGGTGGTGGTGGTGGTGAAATGGCGATAGGAGTGGTGGTGGAGGCAGTAGAAGAGTATATGTGATGGTAGTAGAGTAATGGTAGTGTCTATAGTATTAGTGGTAGTGGTGGTGGTGTAGATGGTGGTGATAGCAGAGTTGTGGAGGTGGTGGTGGTGGTATCATTAAAATTTTCACATCAATTTTTACTTCTACCTTACACCTTTCATATCAATATTTACTTATACTTTACATCTTTTACAACAATTTTTACCTTGTAACTCTTTACCTACTGCAAGTGGAGTGGAGTGCAGTTGGTGTCTCCCTTATACTCCCATGCACATGGGCAGGGTTCGATTCCAGTAAGCAGCCATCCCTCTCCCCAAGTCCCCTAGGATAGAGTAGACTAGGATTAACGAATGACAAAAAAAAAAAAAAAAACTCTTTACCTACTAACTTTTCAAATGGGTAAAATAATAATTGTACAAATTCTGACTCATTAACTTTTTAAAACACACACTTAGGGATAGCAAAAATGGAATAGTCGAGTATAAAAAAAGAGACAGAGGGATTATTAATTATGTTGACGTTGTTAAAGCATAAACTAGATTTATTATTTCAACACATGAAAATAAAGTTCAAATAAGTCTAATTGATACAAAATAAAGATGAAGATATTATTGAATGAGATATAAATATCAGTAGTTTATAGAAGCTCTTGAATATCTAGATTTTAGAAGCTTTAGAATATCCTTTATCAAATATCTTGATTTTTTTTTGTGAGAATTAGTCACATGTGTAGTTCTAAAATCTAGCTAAAAGTTTATCTTGTATGAAAATATCTTTCAACTAGAACCTTCCATAGAGTAGTATAAATAGGGAAGTGCTCTAGCAATCTGTATGAAGCCAAAAAAAAGTTTGAGTTCAAGATTAAAAAATACTCTCCTTTCCTACTCTTGTCTTAAGTGTGTCTCCATCTTCCAAAATCTTGTCAAAGTAAGATGGAACTAAGGCCTATAAATATGTAGTTAAGTCCCCACTCCAAATTTCTCATAGCATTCATCGTGTGTGAGACTAACATTAAAATCAAGAGAATGGTTCTGGAGGTTGAAGACAAACAACCACCAAGAGGTTAATCACCCATGGCAACAGGTAGGCTTAGAGTATTATTTTCTTCAATGGTTTAACATGGGTTCTTGGGTTTAGGATTTCTTATCAAATTTTAGAAACTCACACTCTTCCAACAATCGTATCTTAAGATACACGATACATATCCTTATACGATTTATACAATGAAAGAAACGATATACCATACGTATCCCGATTTAAAAGGTATTTTTTTTCTTGGTATCCAAATAGGATCATAGGTGGATTTGTTCGAATTTTTGTTCTCAAAATTGTTTGGTTTGTTGCAGTTTTATATGCCTAGAATGAATATTGAACTCATATCCATTCAATTTCCATGTAAGAATTCGAGCTAGGTGTTAAGATTTGTGGGTGTCGTTCTTCTGTTTGATCTTAGGATGTGGGTAGTCAGTTGAAGATGTGTAAACACTAGATTCTTTTTTTGGAATTTGTTTGGCTGATTCTTATAAGGTAATTGGATAATGACAATGTTTACCACATAGCATATTCAAGTCCCATCGTTTTGTGCCCACTTACTAATTACTTGTTTGGGCTATAATTTGCAGTGTCCTTTTGATGATATAGATGAAGAAACCGTTACTGAATCAGTCTCGACTTTCAAGCCACTCAAATATACACGCCCAAATAGTTGGCTAGGATATTGTTGATTTGGTTGTCGAACGCGATCAAGTTCATGACCAACTTCTAATTCGTCATGCGGACCTTAATGAACTCGTAACTCAATGTAATAATCATAAGAGAGAAATCAGAACCCTTATGCACCATAGCTGGAGTGCACATGTTGGCAAGATTACCGGGAAAGGAACTAATTTTTTTTTAAGTTCTGTTCTTTTCACAACAATCCATATCATAAATTTAAGACTGACAAGGCTGTTTGTTCCAGAAGGTACAATTGATTTTATAATCATGTACGATATGAGCTTGATCTGAAGAGAAAGAGAAAGGAAAATGAGAAAGGTAAGAGAACATACGTTAGGGAATTATAAACTCGTCCAAGTTTGACTCAGCAGGAGATAAGTTCACAAACATGAGTGTCTTAGCATTACCGCCAAGTGAATCACTCAATCAACATCGTCAACTTGTGATTCCTATAGGCCTCGTTTGATTCGGGTATTAAGTACCTGGGATTGGACTATTTGTATCCAATCCCGCACTATCCCTTGTTTGGTTCCAGAAAAATGACATGGGATTAACAATCCTGGTACAATTTTAGTCAAATACGGGGGGTATTGTGTAATACCATGGGGGGGGGGGGGGGGGGGGGGGACTAAATAAGGCCGGACAAGTTTCTCGCTACTTTGTCGGCTAATATTTACAGAGTTGCCATCCAAAACCTAGACAATAGTTTCTCGCTACTTCATCGTTTTCTCATTCAGTCGCTCATCTCTCTCTCTCTCTTCACCAGACCTCTGGACATCGGATCAATTTCGTCGGCAGCAGGTACTGAATCGTCCCTCTCTCTCTTTCTCTCTCGTTCTCTCTCTCCCTCGCTCTCATTTTCTCTCTGTCTTGCTCCTTTTTTTTAGTTATATGAGTAATTTCTGGACAAGTTCATGAAATCTAGGAAATTTTCGGAGTAGTTCATGAAATCTGGACAAGTTAAAGGATTTGAATCTAAGTTTTGAACTACCAAGTCCATCCTCTGTAGAGATTGAATCCCACATGTCTTGAATCTAAGATTGAATCTAAGTTTCATTCGGGAAAAAACACAGGTGGGTTTGTTTTGATTTTGTTGGAGGTGGTTTATGGAGAGGAACAACAGCGATAAAATTTTGATGTTTACTTAAAAGTGTGGGCATATATTTGAAGTTCCTTACTTCACTTGAACAAAAACTTAAAGCTATGTTTAATTTCATCTTTTCTGGGTTGCATTCTGTGTTGTGTTACTGCTGTTATTTAATGCATTCATACTTGGTAATTAGCAATAGAACTTAATATTAAGAGTTGATTTGGTACTAGATTGAGTTTTAGCATGAATTTCACGTTATTAGCTGCTGGAAATAGCCTACAGATGCTGAAAACAGAGTTTTTTTAGGTCTTCAACGTGTAATTAGTTGCTGAAACTGTGTGAATAGGTGCAGAATTATGTTTCGTAGTTGCTGAAAATGTTGTTTAAGCATGACGATGTTGCTGTAACTGCTGTTTAGGAGCAGAAAACTTGTTTTCGGAATGCCAAAATGGGTTTTGGGTTGTCAAATTGTTAGCAGGTTGCCCAAAAATCTATTTGGTTTCATAAATAGCACTGCTAGGTGCTGAAATTACATTTTTAAATGCTGGAAAACTGCTGCTATGTCTGAAATGTGAATCATATATACAAGAACATGAATACTAAAATTTTGCACTTTCATTTGATTTGTTTTTTGCTGGAAAATTCTGAGATGAATGCGTGGCTTGTTTACATGCAAATTTGAGCCTTATTAGTTGTGAATGACGTTGGTTTTGGGTTGTGAGACTTATTCAAATGCTAACAAAAAAAACATGATGCCTATCATCGCCAATGAGCACAATAGTATTTTTTTTTTTTTTTTAAAAAGTGTGAACGAGACTTTCTTCTTTCAAATGTTGCTTTTGCTTTTCAATTGGGAACCATTTAACTTGTTTATGGTAAATAGGTGGCTGTAAAATTCATTATGAAAAATGGGAACCATTATGAAAAATTCATGTTAAACTTTTTCAAGAATCATTATTGTATTTGATTTTGAAAAAAATAATTGGTTGAAATGGGTTTGAGAATTGGAGAGAGAGAGAGAGAGAGAGAGAGGGAGAGAGAGAGAAATAGATAGTCCTGATATTAATCCCGAAATTTGGTTTAGGAAACCAAACAAGGGATTAGCCAAAACATGGGATATCCTGATGTTAATCCTGCACGAATCAAACAGGGGATTGTGTGAGATTCAGGACTAAATTAGTTCCAGGACAAATAGTCCTGGACTACTAATCCCAGGACTATCAATCCTACCTGTTTTAGTCCGCGAATCAAACGAGGTCATAGGGTATGTGTTGATTGCCAGATGATAGAGCACTGATAACATCCCCCAAGTGCTGAAAGTGACTTATTGATGCTTTGATCTTCTTTGAGCTGACTACCGGCTGACCCCGACTTTTTCACTCTCTCAGAACCAGCAAGATTGACGAAGCTTAGCTGCACAAGGGAGACAAATAGATCGAGAATATAAAAGTAAATGAATGGTTGAATCACCAACAAAATAATGCAAGGATATCGGTTGGAGTACTCATTGTGCATATGTTTCTTCAACCCATGATCTCACGGATAAAACTATTAAATATGTATTTATATTAATGCTCATCCCATAGAATTAATATAAAGATATATTTAACTCCTATAATTTAGGTAACCAATGTATCCCGAAAATATTATCCACTTAAATTATAGGGAATTCAGTTCCTTTATAACCGAATTCAATTTTAAAATTCTCTCTCCAATCTTGTGACACATGTATGGTCCAGATATGATACAAACAATTAACATAATAATGCGCCGTGTTGCTACCGCTAGTACTAATAAACAGTGGAATTTCCCTTTCAGGACGCAACCATAAATACAATGAGTTAGTTTTGATTAGATATTTTTCATTATTTTGTTTACTTAATAGTATTCAACTAAAGGCTACTTACACATGCAATGTCACGTAGTAGTAGTAGTATTTGGATAGTACCAAATCCTTTTTCACGTTACTTGATAATGTACCGTGTTGCTACCGCGGTACCCATTTTATTGGACCCCATACTTGTTTGACCAACCCATGCTCCAACAGCCGGATGAAGTAAAAGACTACTTGTTAGGTAATCTCAAGTTCCCAACAAAAAAGAGATGGTCACGGAGTCACCACACTATGTGAATCATATCTTTCAATCACCAAAAGAAGTGAATAATGATTGTAACGATTGGTTGGAAGTACTACATAGGCGACGCCATGTGGTATTCCGAGAGCACTGAATACGTACTCAGTAATGGGATGAAGGGATCCGTCATTCCACAATAAAGGAAGTTACGAAAGAGCAGGCCCAGGGGCCACACCGAGCGGAGGCTTAGGCCCGATAAGAATAGTGGAATTTGGACCTAATCTTTGGTATGTTTGCCACATGGTCCTATTCTAGTGGTCCTTCACCAATTACGATTCGTGAATTGTCACTCCGGGTCAATTTTTTTTTTTTTTTTGTACTATTACAAGAGCAGGTGTCATTTTTAACAAAACGTATATTATTTTTTGTATTGAACATATTGATGAGTGATTAATCGATAATAATGTGTAATTTTTAGAACACTCGTACCTTTTTTTTTCTACTAATTACTCTCTCTGCTTGTAAAGATAACTACAAAAAAACCTCCAATTTTTCGTTCATGATTTCTTACATTCTTGGTACTAATTGAGATTTTTATCAAAAAATTGTACGTCGTTTTGTAATAGACAATCTTTGTGGGCTAAAGGTAGGGAAAATATTAATTTTGGGTGCCACTTCTGAGTCTAAATCCTGGCCTCGTCTTTCATTGTTAGAGAGGATGATAGCAATCGTTGACCATAGGATCAAATATGTTTTTTGGTAGGTTTAGTCTATACAACATTTAGGCTGAGTTTTCACAAAATTATTTTCAATATTTTTAGTATTTTCGGTATTCTCGCACTCACATTTTAACTGGTGAAAGTATAAACAAAATATAAGAAAAATACCGCAATGGAAACTCACACTTAACCCTGGCTTTCAATGATTCTACACATTAGTAGTAGACGGTGGGAATAATATTAGTCCCTAGGAATTAAACATGATAAGCATGTCCAGACTCCATGAGATATCAAAAATTTAAATAAAGAATGCTCTTTTGTGGGTTGCACTTATTTTTAGTGATACCCATTCCCTCTCCTTTGAGAATGAGTTTATTGGAATGAGCAAAATGTCATATTGCAACAATAAACGCACGGTAGGACCTAAAGACGGTGGCAGAAATCCCACGATTAATACCACTTAAGACGAACAAAATTTAATCCCATCTCCTTGTTATAGCACTAGTCCGACCTACTAAACATGTAAAGAAACAATGAAAGACCCAAAAAAATTTCTTTTCCAAAAAAATACAATAATGAACGACAAAAAAAGGAATTTGTTTTCTTTTGACATATAGTAGCAAAAGTAGATGACAAACACCATCATTTTGTTTTGGTAATAGAAGGTGCACCACGAAATGAAGGTGCATTTTGGCTCCCTTTTCCTAATCTAGTACAAATTTCATCATTGCCGAAGACCACGATAGCAATGGTTGTGTTTGGTTAGATAGTTTAGTTTAGTTTTGATGATGTCATCAGGTATAATGAGTGGAGAGAAATAGAGAGAGAAATGAAGGAAATGATTATGTCATCAAAACTAAAACTAAAACTAAACTGAGAAACGAACAGGGCCCCCTGGAAAAGGGACCTATAACTTTTGTGGAAGTGCAACCCAGATGGGCATTCTTTCAAATTCCAAATAACTGTATAAGTTATCTGTAGGATAGGTTCTTTGTATACTTCAAATTAAATTTGGAGAGGCAAACAATAACTAACGATTGGACAGGAACAAGAGAGTGTGTAAAGGGATGAAGGATTAAGCCAAGTATACAGAAAGAGAAGGCAGCAATGTTCAGTTCATTCCCCTTTGAAACATCATCGTCCTCGATTCACAGTTCTAGAAGAAAGATGGACTCGCGAGCACTAGTAAGAACAATGTTCTTGATTCCAGGGCTCTGAGTCACTTTCTCTCTCTTAGGACATCACCCACGTCGCCCAGGTATACGGAGGGAGCACGTGTCATCGTATTATTGGGGAAATGTCTGCAGCCCCATGATTGGGTGCAGAGCCCTATAAGTATGGGACACTCATTCATAAGTTCCACACAGAGAGATTCTGATTCATCCTTAGAGCACGGAATTCCTAAGAGAGAGAAAGTGACTCAGAGCCCTGGAATCAAGAACATTGTTCTTACTAGTGCTCGCGAGTCCATCTTTCTTCTAGAACTGTGAATCGAGGACGATGATGATTCAAAGGGGAATGAACTGAACATTGCTGCCTTCTCTTTCTGTATACTTGGCTTAATCCTTCATCCCTTTACACGCTCTCTTGTTCCTGTCCAATCGTTAGTTATTGTTTGCCTCTCCAAATTTAATTTGAAGTATACAAAGAACCTATCCTACATTATCTAATCACGTCCAAACTACTCATTGGACATGGATATTAATACTAAATGTGTAGCAGCACTAGAACACATACTCAAATATAAAATCGATCGATTCAGTATGCTCGTGGATACTAAAGTGCATGCATTTCCACAACCACATACAACAACTTATGCACACTTCGACTAATTTTGGGGACCAGTTCCAACATCCACTAGCAGAGGCCCGTTTAGGTGTGAAAATGAACCGAGCCAAGTTATATACTATAATGTTCAAGCTTGGCTCATTTACTTAATGAGCCTAAAATTTGAGCTTCGTGAGCTCAGCTCTGCTCGTTAGTAAGCGAACTAAGCCCGGTTAATTTACAAAATGAGCATCTATAAACTAGCTGAACTTTTTTTAACCAAGCCGAGTTTTAGAGTGTTGAGCGGGCTTGTTTACTACACGAGCGTAAAACTTGAGTTTCGAGCTGGACTCAATTACTAAAAAAAGTTGAGCAGAACAGAGCTGTACTAGTTGCTCGCGAGCAGCCCAACTCGTTTAAAGCCCTAACTGATAGAGCAAAGCGTCATATGGGACCTTGTACATTGGTGAACGCTCCATTATTAGGAATTCATTTGGTTGAATATGTGTTAAAAGCATCATTAAACAAATGGATGTATTATGTTCCAGGGAAAAATAATTGGTGTAATTACGAAGGTAATGAATAAGGTCAATAAATTTGTGGTGGCCGGTCATGACTGCGTCAACATCAGATATTGTTATTAAATTGATGTAACCAACCATGTGATCCAGCTATGCCTAATTGGTTCTGTGTCCCCAACCACCAGAGAAGTTTTGCACATGCACTGCACATTAAATGTTCTCGTTTTATAGACATAGATATAGGTAGGTGTAGAGGAACTCTCTAGTCCGGGACCCTTCGGTCCAGAACTTATAGTTTCGGATCAAATTTTCATGATCCGAACCGTCCAATGTGTTCAAAAGGTGTTTTCCAAGGCCAACGCGAGAAATCTTCAAAAAAAAATACCGGGAAGGGCTTGATCCACGCAATTTTGTAAATATGCAGTTTTTGTGAAAAATTGCGTGGATCAAGCACTTCCCGGTATTTTTTTTTGAAGATTTCCCGCGTGGACCTTGGAAAACACCTTTTGAACACATTGGACGGCTCGGATCATGCAAAAAATACCGGGAAGGGCTTCAAAATGCTTCAATCCGGGACTTCCGGGATCCTTGACAGGATCTCCGGCGGGTAGGTGTATACCACATTATATATATAGGTGGATTTTCTAGTCCACACCTCCCGAAAATAAGAAAAACATGGCTTTTTTTGTGTTGCAAATTATTTTTGGAAAATCCGAGCCGTCCAATGTGTTCAGAAGGTGTTTTCAAGGGTCCACGCGGGAAATCTTAAAAAAAAAATACCTAGAAGGGCTTGATCCAAGCAGTTTTTCGCAAAAACTGTATTTTTATATTTTTGCGAAAACTGCTTGGATCAAGCCCTTCCCGGTATTTTTTTTTGAAGATTTTCCGCGAGGGACCCTTGAAAACACCTTCTGAACACATTGGACGACTCGGATCGTCAAAAAAAAAAAATGGATCATGGAGGTCCGGACTAGAAGCCCTCCCTATATATATATATATATAAAGTACTCCTAACTATCTAGTCTGGGAGTCTCGGATCCGGGACTCCACCTTCCCGATATTTTGTTGAAAATCCGAGCCGTCCAATGTGTTCAAAAGAATATACAGTTTTTGTCAAAAACTGCTCGGATCAAGTCCTTCCCGGTATTTTTTTTTTAAGATTTCCCGCGTAGACCCTTGAAAACACCTTTTGAACACATTGAATGGCTCGAATTTCCTAAAAACAATTTTTAAAAGCATCAAAATACCGAAAAACCCTCAATTCGGGATCTTGATATATATATATATATATATACACACACACTACAGCACCCGAGAAACCCCAACATTACTTCTCATTTCCCAAGTTTCCAGTGAACTCCAAAATGCAGCGACCCTCTCTCTCCCTCTCTGTCTCTCTCTCTCTCTGAAACGATCATCACCGTCGACTCCCACCCTCCCTCTGAGATCGGATGCCATCACCGTCGACCCATTGCCGTGAATGATTCGCCGTCACTGATGGACATCGTCGACTCTCACCCCTCTCTCACACCCATCCTCGAAACGAAGGCTAGTCTCTCTCTCCACTCGAAATGACAAAAGAAGAAGAAGCCTATCCAAATCGATTTTCCCAGATATGTAAATATCGATTTCTCTCCAGATCTGTAAATATATATGCATATACATAAGGTATGTTTTTTGATTTTTCAAGATACATACGGTATGTTTCTCTCTATTGAGTTGTATACATGTTTGTATATATATAAATATGTATTAATTTGTAGATCTGTAAATGATTTTTTTTACGATCGATGTAGATCTGTAAATGTTTGTATATATACACATATAGTATATGTATGTATTAGTTTGTAGATCTGTAAATGTTATTTTCCTTTTCTTGATCGATGTAGAATGATAGAATCAGTAGATCATCTGTGAATGTTGATCATTTGTGATGCGATCTCTTCTCTCTTTGTTTGATGAACCGAACCGACCTCCGAATCGGGACGAACTGGGAGGAACCGAACCGACCTCTAAGCAGCTGGTTTCAGTTCCATGTTCCCTTCGAACCGGTTTTTCCCGGTGTAACCTGTTCCCTCCAAACCGAACCGGTTACACCCTAGCCGTGATCACGGCCATACTGACTCTTTGTAAATAACTTGTTAATTTTGGACTAGGGGTATAACAAAGAACCATATTTATGATTTTTAACTCAATTAGGGGGAGTTTCCCTAAGCCCAAAGAGGCTTAAAGTGCTAAAAATAGTGAGTGAGCACAGACGGCTTGAAGTGGGGCATGCGCCCACTCAAAAGTAAAAAAATTATTATTAATATTATATGTTTAACATAATTATGTAAATAATGCTATATAGTGTGCATATATATTTCAAAAACAAAAATTGTAGAATTAATTTGTGTGCTTCTACTTTTGTTACCGTTTCATTTATAATTATTAGTTTTTAAACTGTTTGTTTATTTGAAGATATATCGCTTGATTTCCCTCATTTTTAACCTTCATAGGGAAGTGTTTTTTTAAAAAGTCATTAATAAAATTATCTCTATCATTCTAAAGTTGTGTCAATATTAATGTAAACCACACCCTAAAAGTTGTCATGTGCTCCATTTTTTAATATTTTCTGTAAAAAAGTATGTAAGTTTTATACTAAACAATGAGGCTATGTTTGGTAACACTTTTGTTTTCTATTTTCTGTTTTCTATTTTTTTTTTTTTGTAAAATGGAAGTGAAAACAAAAATATGTTTGTGCGAACCAATATACATAATATACGTTGAAAAATGTAAGACCCAGGGATTAAACACACGACCTCCCGTGTGGAATGCATCAACCTTTACAGCTGGGCTGAACAACTTCTTGCGTTATGCTCCAATGGATAAGTATTATATTTATTGCTATGTAGTTTATTTCCTATATATCAACTCCCAAGTCTGGGAGTATTGAAACCCCATATTAACGTAAGGGGGAGTTCTTGAATGGATTATTTGATTTTATCATCTTTGATTTTATCATCATCTTTTACGAATAGATTTTATCACACTAGATTTTATCAACTATTTTTTAAACTCATAGTGGTCCACAACTATTTTATCACCTAGATATAATCTATTGGAAAAACAAGGTGATTTTATCACCCCTTCATAAAACACCAACTAAAATCAACTTTCTCATTTTATCTCATAAAATCCATTCAAGAACTCCCCCTAAATCTCTCTCTCTCTAGAACATTCAGGTACCCACTACCTAGCCCAAAATCAAACCCCTCTCTCTCTCTCTCTCCCCCCATCTATGACCGACGAAACCCCCCTCTCTTTCCATCTCAACGGACTATATAGAGAGAGTGAGAGAACCCATCTCCGGCGTCAAATGGCGACTGCCTCTTTCCGTGAAAAAAAGAAATGGCGACTGGGTAATATCATCATATCGAAGCTATCTCAGATCGATCATCGTCAAGCTATAGATCGAAGCTGTCTCCGTCATCATCGTGAAGCTATAGATCGGTAAAATCTGTATATGTATTTTTATACATCGTGAGTTCGTTTCTGTATATGTATATTCTGAAAATTTATACACCGTGAGTTAGTTTCTGTATATGTATATTTCTGTAAAATCTGTATATATCTTGTTCGATGGGTTTTCTGAGTTACTTTTGTTGTTTCAATTGATACTGCCTTATGGAGGTTTGGATCTGAGATCTGGAATGGTACATTGATTCTCTTCTCTCTCTCTCTCTCCCCCCCCCCCGGAACCGAACCGACATCCGAACTGGCCCGAACCGGCCGAACCGAAACCGAATCGAAGCGAGGTCTAGATAACCGGTTTCGGTTCAGTAATGCTCCCGAACCGACTTTTATCGGTTCACTCAAATATGGCCACGAACTGGACCGAACCGAACTGGTTTCAGCCCTAATTTACATGTCAAAATCAGACGCTCAAGTAATTTTTGTTGTTGTTGTTTTGTTGCTTTTTAAGGAATGATCTAATTTCTTGTAGCTGATTTTACCAAGTTTTAGGGACGCTGCTAGGTGTACAGATTCAAAGGAACCGAAAATGTACCGATTCCGTTCGGGGACCCACTTTTGGGTCCCACACGAGTGATCCGAACCGTTCATTATTCTTAAAGTACTTTTCCGAGGGGCCCCACAAAATTTCAGCTCAATCGGACCGTTGGAAGTGCTCGAACCAAAGTCTCACCGTTTGAATCAAATTTTTTTTTATTCAAACGGTGAGACTTTGGTTCGATCACTTCCAACCGTCCGATTGAGCTGAAATTTTGTGGGGCCCCTCGGAAAAGTGTTTTAAGAACAATGAACGGTTCGGATCACTCGTGTGGGACCCAAAAGTGGGTCCCCGAACGGGATCGGTACATTTTCGGTTCCTTTGAATCTGTACCTGTATCTTTATCCAAGTTTTAGAGACTATTTTACGTGATTTTGTTTTGTTGTAGATGTGAAGTTTTGTTTTGGTGCCATTTCTGATATTTAGAAAATTGTTCTCTAATTAATTTTAGGAATGAGTTAATTTCTTGTAGCTGATTTTACCAAATTTTAGAGACTATTTTTGGTGATTTTGTTTTGTCGTAGATGTGGAAGTTTTGTTTTGGTGCTATTTCTGATATTAGAAAATTGTTCTTTAATTCTTAAGATTTATTCTGGGCACACTATTACGGGTGTTTGGAGGCTCATTTTCAACTTTTTATTTTCATTATGGTCGGAATATATTTTGAATCTGGTAGAATATTTGGAAGAAATGTGCAAAATGTATCTGGTAGACTACTTTTGTTAACCAAAATGGAAAAAGTAAAAAAATCAGAAGTCAAAAAGCTCCTTCCACCCTACTTTTGGTTTCTCATTTCAATGTTAAAAAATAAAAACTCATTCCCACATAATACATTTTGCGATTTCTAGCCAAATAACCAAAAGCCAAAAATTTTAAAAATGAGAATTTTTAAATGAGGTATCCAAATAGCCCATGGTATATGGGAGTAATTACCAATAATATAACTTACCTTCTTCCTATTGCAACAGGTCACGTGTACGGAGGGATTGGCGGATGTGAGGGGGTACGTGAAGGATAAGATGTCGCAGCAACTGCACGTTTTGTCGCGCCTAGTGAGCATTTGTCTGGTGATTTACGCGGCGGCCGGCGGCGATCAGGATTTCCCCAGGATTCTGATCCAGAACCGTCGGAGGAGGCTGATGGAGACGTCGGAAAATGCTCATCGGTTTCCAAAGTGGTTGAGTCGGAGAGACAGAGTGTTGCTTAATATGCCTGCGGCGGCGATACAGGCCGATATAGTGGTGGCGAAGGACGGTAACGGCGCGTATAAGACGATCGCGGAGGCGATTAAGAGCGTGCCTGATTACAACAATCGACGAACCATAATTTACGTCAAAGCAGGAAAGTAAGTTCCACTTTGCAGAAATGTTATTACTCCTAAATACTCTCAGTAATTGTAATTATAATTCTCCTACCGACACAAAAATAAGTACACCAAGTAATAATACTCCTAGAAGAATCTCGCGTTGGCTAAGCAGGGGGTGTTCCACTAACATTTTCCAAAAATCAAGTCAGGTCATTCTTTGACAATATATCATATAAAAAACTGTGAAAAGTCAATTTATTCTAAAAACTGTCTTAGTGGAACACCCCCAAGTTCCACTTTGCAAAAATGATTAGAATTACTCCTAACACTCTATAAGACAGTAATTGTAATTATAATTCTCCTACCAACACAAAAAATAAGTAAGTAATAATACTCCTAGAAGAATCCCGGGTTGGCCCGGTGGTTTTTGGATGAAATCGGAATTTGCTCTCTTCTAAGGTCTCGTATACTCTGTTCAATTTTTGTTGCGTAATTTTTGGGCCACCTCGTAAGCACGTAAAAAGACTGTAGGAGAGATTATGCGAAAGCAGGCTCTAAGACATCTGCATTACCAAAAATAAATAAATTACTCCTAGGTGAAACTAAAAGCTTTTTAGTATGGTACTAATATAATCTTCTCTTTTAAACTTTATAAACTTTTCTTTGAAAGTGAAAAGTCAAGATTAAGCACCGACCCTCTTTCCAGAACAAGAAAAAGTGATTGGTACAACATTGTTATCAGGCCCGGCCCTATGTTTCGCGAGGCCCCAACCCTATTCTCAATTTGAGGCCCTTCATATATATATAATTTTTTTATATATAGAAGTTTTTTTTTTATATATAAATTTTTTTTTTCTACGAGAAGGGGCCCCAAAAACCGGGGGGCCCCAGGCCCGGGCCTCCCAAGCCTGCCCACAGGGCTGGGCCTGATTGTTACAAGAAAAAGTGATTGGTACAACATTGTTATTATACTTCACGCATTTATGCGTAAGAAACCCTCCAACCATGCCCTTCGGAGTCTCTCATTCTTCACCATAAATGCCTTCGCAACCAGACTGCAACTTACCACGGAACCAGACTAGTACCTTGTATCAACATGGGAAACTTTATGATACTTATATATAAGCCTTTTTTTTTTTGTTGCCCCAGCCCGGAGACTTGTTGGGCTTACCCTAGGGCCGGGCCTGCATCTATGTCAATAGAAACTCTTCTATAATTCAGCTTGAAAATGATCCCATCTATCTTAAGAGAAACAATAGGGCATTCTCTTCTACGATTCAGAATAAATGTACAGATACATGACACACTAGGCATTATATCACATTTAACACAAATGAACCAATACAGAAAGCTATGTACAAAAAGAGAAATGAAAATAACAATCCAACTACACTAGTACTCACCTTTTGCACCAAGGTCAGGCTCTGCCTGCTTATGAGGCATCGTCGGCAAAATTCTCTCTGGAAAACTTGGTGTCCGAGTCTCACCATTCTGCCTTACGGCACGGAAGGCATTAGTGGCAAATCTAGCAACGTAAATGGTGGCCCTTAAAACTCTGTGAGCTTCCCCCGCCTTCAGCCAATGCATCTCGCAACCTATTTTCCTCTTCCCTAAGAGATACTTCCATCTTCTTCTTGCAATATAGTTGCCACGCTGCTTGTATGTAACAAGCCGCCCACATCCTCCACTGGTACGAGTAAAACCTAAAAAAATGGCGCAACTGCTGCGCATGTAACCAATTGATATTAGAGGCAACAAACTTCAAATCGTCCAACTTTAGGACAAATGCTTCCACTTCTGATGTTGGAGAGCGTTGTTTCCCGTTTTCACTACAGAAGTGGAAGCATTTGTCCTAAATTTGGACGATTTGAAATTTGTTGCCTCTAATATCAACTGGTTACACGCGCAGCAGCTGCGCCATTTTTTTAGGTTTTACTCGTACCAGTGGAGGACGTGGGCGGCTTGTTACATACAAGCAGCGTGGCGACTATATTGCAAGAAGAAGATGGAAGTATCTGTTAGGGAAGAGGAAAATAGGTTGCGAGATGCATTGGTTGAAGGTGGGGGAAGCTCGCAGAGTTTAAGGGCCACCATTTACGCTGCTGGATTTGCCACTAATGCCTTCCGTGCCGTAAGGCAGAATGGTGAGACTCGGACACCAAGTTTTCTAGAGAGAATTTTGCCGACGATGCCTCATAAGCAGGCAGAGCCTGACCTTGGTGCAGAAGGTAAGTACTAGTGTAGTTGGATTGTTATTTTCATTTCTCTTTTTGTACATAGCTTTATCTGTAGTGTGTCATGTATCTGTACATTTATTCTGAATTGTAGAAGAGAATGCCCTATTGTTTCTCTTGAGATAGATGGGATCATTTTCAAGCTGAATTATAGAAGAGTTTCTATTGACATAGATGCAGGCCCGACCCTAGGGTAAGCCCAACAAGTCTCCGGGCTGGGGCAAAAAAAAAAAAAAAGCTTATATATAAGTATCATAAAGTTTCCCATGCTGATACAAGGTACCAGTCTGGTTCCGTGGTAAGTTGCAGTTGCCTGCCATCTGCATGATTCGAGTTCAAGTCACAGGCACCTCATGATTACTGGAGGGAGCCAGAATCTCATACAAATGTATGTGGGCAGTTTTTACAATCAAATTTTCTCGAATTATCTACCCCCAACTAATTCATATCCTACACATTCATATCCAACTCAATCTTACATGACTACACTTCTTTCTCCTCAACAATAGTCATCTTTAGAGGAGACCCTTAAAGGGTTCATAGCTGAAATGGGAAATAACACTCTCTTGAATATTCAATCCCTAGCAAAATTAGAAAATATTGCTCACTTGCAGACTCAAGCCATCGTAGAAATTAAAAATACTGCTATCTCGCAGAATCAAGCCATTTCCAAATTAGAAACTCAATTGGAGCAATTGACTAATCAAATGAGGGAGGATGAGGAAATTTCTTTTTCCAAAGAGTCCATAATTAATTCAGAGTGGCATTTTGACACGCCTAGCACCCCCATCTTTTTCGATGAGCAGGAAGATTTGGATTCTATTATCACCTTTGAGCCTATGGAACAATTAGATAAGCAAGAGAATATGATAGTAGAGAATAATATAGCAGTCACAAAAAGAGCATAAGTATTTGAGTCAAGGGACTTTTGTTGAGGCAAATCATGAGGATTTTGATCATTTCACAAGTGAATGCGATATTGATGAGGCTGAGCAAATTCACACATTGTTAGACTCTGCTCCATGGTCTAGTATTGAAGAGTGGATATCTAACGCGGTCTCTCCTCCACTTTCTTTGTCACCAACACCCTTGTTTGAGGTAGTGTCACCCGATTGTAAGTTGGGACCTCCACCCCCTAATCTTAATGTTCAAATTTTAGAACCCATTAAAGTAGCACCAATCGTCATTGTTTCACCTGGCGACCAAAATGGAAGGAAAACATTAGTTGATGACTATAAATATGACAATGGTGGAGTTGAGTGGGATTTTGTTTTCAAAGTTGATTCTTTGCTTTCTACTCAAAGGTTTTGTTTAGAGATGCCGCTATTCAAGCACATATTCCCATGGTATGCCGATCTTGCCTTTATTTTTGCTATGTACATGACACAAATGATTGAGCAATTCATTAAATTTCTTTTGATTGTGTCTAATACTTTTGTTGGGAAGATCCATACATCGTAAATTACAAGAAACGGATTAAATTAATTAATTGAGGTAAATTTTGTACTTCATAATTAGTAGTAATGTTTAAGATTCTTTGTTTATTTATTTTTTTATTTTTTGTCTCGTGTTTCGTTTTGTTCTTTTCCCTTTTCTTTGTGTCTCTAACCAATTGCAGGAAATAAGAGAAGAACTTGTTCACTATCCGAGGTAACTCCCTGAACTTCTCATGATCTTTTTCTCTTTGCTACATTGAGGACAATGCATCATTGAGGTTGGGGGAGGGACTAATATTTTGAAAAAATTTGTTTGCTGCGTTTGGAGTTTTATTATCATTATTTTTTTGTCAATTAAAAAAAATAAAAAAGTGCCAATTTGTTCTCATTCATCCCATGCTTTGAGTGATGGAGTTTAGTTGTGAGTATTTGCTACCTAAGCATGAGAATTATATTGGAGTCTATCATGCTAGCTTCTTTGTAAGGTATTCCATGTCTTCATGTTTGAAAAAAAATTGCACTTCACTTTGGCCACATGAGTACTTTTCTTAGTTGATGAGTGAGCGTGATTTGATGATCTTGAGGATAAATAGTGGAGACTAATAACCCAGTGAGCTTTCGAGCCATTCTTTTTATTGGAGCGTTATTATACATTTACTCTTAATTTTTCTTTGGAAGCGCATTATCTTGTTGATTGGTCTCATTATTCTTTGATTTGGTTGAGTGCTGAGAAAACATCAAATTGGAATGCTGCTCTTGAAATCTCTTGAGATCGTGGAAATTAGAGGACCATACCAATTTTGAGAGATGATTTTAGGCCATCTTTCTTTATTTGAGCCTTATTATTTTTATTATTTTCATCTATCCCTAGTAGCCAAAATTGAGCCTTCAATTAACCTTTCATTTGTTAACTCCACCATCCAAATTGTTTTGAGACATGAGCGGGATCTTTTTGGTAAAGAAAGGGCGAACCAATGGAATGGATTACAAAAAAAAAAAAAAAAAAGATTGTCCTAAGAAAGAAATGGAAAAAGAAAAAAGAAAAAAGTTTGGACAAAAGGAGGATAAAAAAATCTGAAGAAAAAAATTGAAGAAGTATACGCTTACGCCCTATGAGTCATGTTTATCCCATGCCACTTGTTCTTAGAACATGCAATTTTTCTTACCTTTACCATCTACTTACACTATTTTACCCTTACATTACAACCCAAAAAAAGTCCTATTTGATCTTGAGATGGTATAGTCTGAAAGTGAACATGGTTGATGGAGATGATATTGTGGTGATTCTTTTACTTCTCAGTATTTAGCATTCCTTTCCATGAGACTACATATTCTTTCAATTGAGCGCTTCTGACGTGACCTTATGATGTGCGAGATATTTGATTTTGAATGACATAAATTCCCCTCGCACATAAATTGAGAGTATAATTGCACTAAATTCGAGTGATTTATTTGTTGAGTGCATTATCCAGTGAGATTTGAGTCAAAGCATATTTCTGATAGAGAGTTGGGTTATGTTCATCTTTGACACTAAAATTGTGTTTGTGTTGGCTAATTTACACACAGACACATACCAAACTTAGAGCGACATGGATGTCTTTACTTCTTGCTAGCATTTGCGACTTTGATTATTTTCTTGTAAAGGTGGTGAGATTCATGGCTTTGTTTTTTAACTTGATGCATTTGGATGATAGTATTCATTAGTTCAATACGATAGATTTTTGAATTTATGGGTAAATTCACGGCAAACCCTCACGAGACTATAACTCGTCCACTAGGGAAACCTAGGGGTTTAAAGGCTTGTTGCATATGCTAAATGCAATCGGATTCCTCCGAAAAAGGATTAGTTAGTGTTTTTCTTTTCTATGTAATATTTTATTTCTTTTGCTCGAGGACTAGCAAAATATAGGTTTGGGGGTATTTGATGAGCACAAATTATTGACACATAGAAGCCCCATATCACATATCGTTAGTCCTTTATCGTGCATAATTGAGTACTATTATTATCTTTTTAGTTATTGACGTTTAATTATTAATTTTGCAGAAAAAGATGATAATTTATCCATCCCAACTGTTAGAATAGAAAGTGCGAAATTGACTGCGTTGATTTAATTAATTATCGAAGAAGGGCAAAGCTGCAAGAAAGGAGAGATGCACCGGATAAAATTTCCATCACCGAATGATTTGATCATGCACGAGATGTTTCCGTAATTCTATTACCTTTGCCGAGAATTGGACTTCCAAATGGAGTAATTGACTTTCCGTAGAAGTTTTAAAGCCCAAGATTGGTTATTCCTAGGATGGGAAATAGAACTTAACATTTTAGGAAAATTGGAACAAGCATCAGCTATACATTTTGTCATAGAGGACTTCGGCTTGGTAATCAGAAGACTATCACCGCGGCTGCGGCCGAACAAGGTCGGGTACACAAGTAGAAGAGCGAGAGAAATATTTGTAAGATTTATTTTATGGGTTCTAGCAAAATACTTGACTTGTTTTTATTTATAATAGGCTAAACTTTTAAACTAGGGTTGAGGATGAAACCTCATAAATATTATTAGTTGATTTTATGCATGTGATTTTTCATACTTGCGTTAATTGTCTATTGTTCTCAACTCAATTAATTAGTATGCATGAAACTCGGATATGGATTCAATCGGTATGTATGTGTTTTTTCAATGATTTGATATCTGCATATTAATCGAATTGCTTGACTTATTAAAGTTGATATTTAAGTACGGGGTATCCACTGTGATTTGTTTCACGGATACAGTGGATGATTTTGGCTTAAACTTTTGAAGTAGAGGGAGAACATATTTTCGTTAAAAAGAAAAAGTGTTTATCATAATATTATCCACGGTGGTTAAAATTAGCTTCTAAAATCATTGTGTAGAATCATAGGAAAAATCATTGCATAAGATTAATCAATATATTTATGGGTTTGAATTCCGAAACCTTAGTTAATTTTCTCAACCGTTATTCTCCACTACTTTTGTGTGCTAGTTTAATTAATTGTTTTGTCAATATTTTATTTGGTTTATAGTTTAAAAAATCAATCACAACCTTTTGTCAACTAGGTTAGGGTTAAATCAATTTAAGTTATCTAGTTTTTCCAACTAAAAACCACAAGTCCCGGTGGGTTCGACCTCGCACTTGCATAACTATACTATTAATCATATTCGTGCGCTTGCGAGTACTTTAAATTTTCACAACATGTGTAACGGTCTGGTTATGGTTCTAAATTTTTTGGAACCGTTAGATATGGTTCGGTCTCCGGATTTCTATAAAACCGGTCCAAACTGGACCATGTACACTCCTAATAATGAAATATAATCGGATGAATGGTTTTTTCGTTTAATATTTCCATTTAGGACTTTGGCTGTGTTAACATATATAGGATTTGGTATGGAGTAATAAAATAAAAGGCAGTAAAAACTACATTTAAGTATCATACTTTGAAATTCAAAAAAGATTTGCGTCACTTGATCATGATACATTGCTTAGTTTATTTTTCATCACAAACCAATAACTTTGTGCCACTTGTCGCAATTGTAGCCCTCCTCGTGAAAACCCATTCTGCAATAATATAATAGATTCTCCTAATGATACTAGTCATCCACATAAATGGTATCCAACCATATGGCTGCTAATATCCAATTAATTTGATTTTTACATGAATGATCTATTCAACATTCCCGACAAATTATAAAGGTCCGATCCCAAATGTAGATTATAGATAGTCCACAATTAAGGTCACTACAAGGTGTAGTAACTTGGGTCACTGCGGGTGACCCAAATTCCTTGTCCTCCTCCTCTAGCACTTACTCGAGTGCTCGCAATATGTGATTCAGTCCTGTTATAGGTACGCACACTCGTGTACTTATTAATATGCACGAACGCATCTTAACCGTTCACTTCGACAAATTGATGGTCCGGATTTTAAATATTTTTTACCGATAAACACTTTTTAACGCTTATCGATCAAAGAGTATTTAACATTGGAATCGTCGATTTTTTTTTGAATGGTTAAGATGCACCGTTTGACATACATAGTATGTGTACTCATAGGATTTTTGTATGTGATTTGACTAAAAACCAAACAAGGAAGAAAATACATGGATACGAGTTGCTGCTGAGCAGCTGCTACGCACAATCACAGCCGTCCACAAGTGTTTTTAATGGTTCGGATTGAAAACAAATTGTTCGCACGAACAATTATTCTCTTTTGTTTGAAATCTAAACCGTTCATCTAAGTAACAGATGACCCGAATTGTGTGCATCAACTTTTGTGCAGCCCAGCATAGCAGCAACCCCAGATCCAAAAGACATACCATTACACTCCTACTAAAAAACAAGGAAGAAAAGAATCTTGTTCCTTTCTTTTCCGTTGTTCCAAACAAGGACTAAACACAGGCCGTTATAGGACTCCTTGTCTGTACTGGATCACGCGATTCACACCAATACCGCCGTCTACCGCTGGAGAAATTCCATTCAACCACAAGTCCACCGCCCTTTCTCTCTCTCTACCATATACCATGGCAGTCTCCCTTGAAGAACATGAAAACGATCAACCACTAGTTCTTGACGATGAAGCCTCCAATGGCGAGGATGACGACGAGTTGGAGGAAGACGAAGACGAAGATTTCGAAGAGGAAGAAGAAGAAGGACCATTGGATAGAGCCGCAACGGAGAGCCTCTTCCGACGTATATCAACTGAAAGGGTCCCGCTTCGAGTCCACGACGTATTGATCAAAGGCAACACGAAGACCAAAGAATCACTTATCCAATCCGAAATCGAAGCCCTAATAAAAAACGCCACCACAGTGCAAGAGCTTATCCAGGCCGCGTCCGTCGCCAATGCTCGGCTTCACCGCCTTGGAATCTTCGATTCCGTCAACATCACGCTCGATTCGGGCCCACCGGAGTTGCCGGGCACTGCAAACGTCGTGGTTGAGGTCGTCGAGACCAAAAACCCAATCGCCGGCGATTTCGGTGTATTCTCAAAGCCTGAGGTATGGTTTTAATGGCTTTATATTTCAATTGAATGAAACCAAAACTTTATCAATACAACCTATTCTCTATTCTCTATCTGAACCTATATGTTCAAAGTTGGAATGCCTTCCTTTTAATATGTTTATAGATGCATTGATGTTGAGAAATCGGCCAAACCAAAAAACACACAATGTGCGAAGAATAATCAAGAACAGAAAACAAAAACACAAAACACGCATATTTTTACTTGGTTCGCAGTTATGAACTTAGCATACCCAGGGGTCTTACCTCTCTGCTGTGCAACAGCCGGTTTTTGTTTCTACAAATGTTGACCAGTCAGATAAGCAAATTGGCTTGTCACTGTCGCTGACGTCGCAGAAGGGCTTTGTCTGGGCATACATCTTTTTACTGAAATGCTATGAACAACGACCTTCCCATTCCTCTGCATTATTGCTGATTTCCCTCGCTTCCACCATCATTGAGCACACTATGTGGTGGCAGCACGGACATATGTTTTTGAAACAATAGTGTTTGTCTTCAAGTTGATTGGTAAAAGAGAAACTAAGTTGTTGTTACAAGGATATCGAACCTTATGTTTGAGAAAGATGTAAATAGAGAGCAATGGACTCAAGGAGTCACTATCCAGTCAAACCTTATGTTTGATCTCACTCTATTGGTCTACTCCAGAGTCCAGAGTCCTCTAACAAATTAAAAGACTAATAGCTTTATGAGGAACATAAGACTCATCGAACACAGTAGTCATCTTCTCATATTTCACTACTTATATATAAAAGGTTATCTGAAGAGTTATGGTTGCTAAAAAAATTAGCCGTTGTACAAAAATCTTGCCTTTGGAAGATATTAAAGCATCCTATAACTAGCCGTTGGATGCAAAACATTTACAAGCTATGAATTCCAGGAAACAATTTTTTATAAGATTGAATTTAAAAACTAGCCGTTACGTGATTGTTATTGCAAACTAAACTGGATATAGCAGCAGAAAAACAACAAAGGGCATGTTAGCTATGTAGGATTAGTTTTTGGTAACAAAGTAACAGCTCAATAATGATATTCTATGTACTGAGAAAGATTACTTTCTGCGGTTAGCATGCTTCCTATAAGGCCCAGAAACACCAAAGAAATCGTATTCAGATCTATACATCTACACTGCTTTACTATAATTAGTACATGAAAGATTGCAGCTTATACATTTCTCATGAGTTCTAGTGATTTGTGATCATGAATTCATAATTAGTTGACCTTTAAGTGAATGATCATTAGCAGATGCTGGGACTCTTCCTTTTAGATTTTGCAGTGTTGAATGACTTCTTTTCACAACACTTTTTACATGTTCCTGTATTTATTCCCGATTTCGCTATATCTTGTAAAATTGATTTCTGCAAGCTGTCTTATTCCTTAATGTTTTGTGCGAGCTTCCTCGTTCAAGTAGTAGTGGTAAAAAAATCCATTTTGGAAGAAAATTGAACAACAACTTCGAATGTTGACATGTCAGCTCACAGAAAAGGGGATTTGTTCTGTTAGTTAGTCCGTGACAATTCTACTTTTATGCAAATGAAAATGCTTGGTTTTACCGACTCCGTATTCTGCTATGTGATCCATATACGGTCGCATTTGACGATTTGAAGTAGAGTTCCAAGTATCTAGTTCTCGAGTTGTCCACAGTAATGACAAAATTGCCTAATGTCAATTCCATGGACTAACAGCTATTTGTGTATTAGCAAGACAGTGCCATCACCTACTTATTTTAGGCATTTGATTTACTTTCGTTTCTGAAAGACTCAGAATATTAGTTGTGCTGTAGCCTTCTTCTGATTTCTTCCTAACCCAATATGTTAATACTACAAAAGTCAAAACATTGGGTCAATACACATGAACTATTAGGGACACAAAACGATTACCCATGCTGCACTCTGCTAACTATGTTGTTGTTGATTTGAATGTATATTTTCAAGGACGTAAAGATATTGGTTTGTTGCTCTGAACTATTTGGAAATGGCCTACTTTATGGGAGCCAAATCATGTGCATTGCCCAGATATCTTGGCCTGAATCAGTATGCAGCCAAATAATAGATATATGCATGCACTATATTACACTTCGGCTCTTAAGGGAGCAGCAGAATAACGCCTCATCAAGTTCTTTTATCCTCCGATTCTTGGCACTGGTTTTTCTTCAGGGACATATGTTTAGGTGGCTCTGAATATGCTATTTTGATGTGCGCTCGCATTTTGGGCATCGTTTTTAACGTTGGAAAATGCTTTCATAGGCTAGATCTTGGTCGCTTGAAGGATCACTCAAGCTGAAAAACTTGTTTGGATTTGGGGACCTTTGGGATGGTGCTTTGGCTTATGGCTGGGACCAAACATCAGAGGTCAGTGCTGGTGTGTCGTTGCCTAGACTGAGACGGTTGGCATCTCCTGTGCATGCTCGAGTATCTCTGCTTTCCAAGGATTGGCTGAATTTTTCAGCTTACAAAGAGAGAGAATTGGGCCTGTCTCTTGGTCTGTTATCATCGATGAATCATGATTTGGCATACAATATTTCCTGGCGTTCCTTAACAGATCCATCACAAACTGCATCTAGGTCAATAAGGAGGCAGCTTGGACATGGTCTGCTGTCATCTCTAAAGTACACATTCAAGATTGACAGGAGAAACTCACCTTTGAGGCCAACTCGAGGATATGCTTTTGTTTCTACTTCTCAAATCGGTGGTCTTATACCTGATTATCGAAGCTTACGATTTTTGCGTCAGGTTTAGTACCTCCGATGCCTTTGCCCTTTGTTTCCTGCTTGCTTGTTGAATTACTATTTTCAAAATGGTCTGTTTTGCTTTTTATCGACTAATGTGATGCTTCTGTGTTGAATGACATCATATTGTTGTAAATAACTTCCTATTTTCTTCATTTCTTTTATTTAATTTCATTTGGAATCCTTCTCATGTTTAAAATTGACTAGGATCACATGGGCTTTATGGAACAAGTCTGTCTTGTTCGCTGACCTATTTGATCTTTTCCATCCACTAATGCAATCCCATCCTTCAGGGTTTAATGAAACATAATGCGGCAATTTTGTCAAACATCCACCCCCCTCCCCCAACCCCCAACCCCCACCCCCCGCGCAAAGTACTTGATACAAACTTGTTTAAATTTAAAATGTTTCATCTTTCCTAGTCAAGATAATTGATTCTGTAGGGATTGATAGATATGTAATTGAGCATGACTGGTTGATTTCTGCATACATTTAGACTGAGGTTCAACAAACAAAACCTCTTACTTCCTCTTATCTGTATAATTCTAGAAGAGGCCTTTTGCCCCATGCTTACTATCCGATGTCTCTAAAGAGAGGGAGGGAATAGAGTTCTAATGTTTCGAAATCCTTGAGTGAGTTGAAAAAACCCGTAGACTGATACAGTTCCCTGTGGAAAACAGGAGTGCGCCATTCAGCATTTGGAGGTTATTGACCTTCCCTTTTCTGTCATCTTGGAACTGACCCTTGCCTTTGTGAAGTACTACGAAGGCATGAAAAGCTTCCTACTCATTCTTGAGACCCTCTTCTTGCCCTTGAAGGACTTTAAATTGCCTCAAACAGCACCTCTCAATAGGTGCTCATGATGACTGGTCTCTTCCTTTGTAAATTAAAAATACTAACACTAAGAGATTGATCTATTTTTCCTTTATTATGGTTGGCTCACATAGTTGTTTCCCTGTTCTGGTTCTTAAGCTTCTTAATAATTCTAGATGTAACATTATATAGTCATATAGATATGTTTGTAATAATGTTTTGTTGATTAACAAGTAACAACTGGGACCAAGATCCTGCCCTACTTATTCATGCATTTAAATTGTATGACGCCAGTGGTGACCTTATGGAACCGTGCTATATAAATGTCTGTCTATTTGTTGGCATTCACTTATTCTCAAGCTTCTTTTGTTTGATATGTTACTCTGGCTTTTTTCAACAGGAGTTTGATCTTCGTTACGCTTTTCCCTTGGGTTTTTATCATGCTGCACTCAACATTGGGGTCTCCTGTGGTGCCATTTTTCCATGGGGAAATGGATTCATGAACATGCCCTCATCCATGCCTGAGAGATTCTTCTTGGGCGGTAATTCTTCTCCGGTTTGCACCTTGGGAGCCCCGATGACATTTTTAGGATTTAAGTCAAGGGGACTGGGCCCTACGGAACCAAGGAGGCAAGTTAGAGACAATTCCAATGGTGCAACTTCTGACACTTATTCGGGTAGGGATTTTCTTGGAGGCGACCTTGCTCTTACTGGTTTTGCGGACCTTTCTTTCGATTTTCCATTAAGGGTTTTGCGAGAAGCTGGCATCCATGGACATTTCTTTGCTTGTGCTGGGAATCTTGCCAAATTAACAGAGAATGCATATCAAGATTTTTCTTTCAAGAAATTCCGCGAGTCTTTCCGAAGCTCTGTAGGATTTGGGATCGTTGTACCCACTAAACTATTTCGAATGGAGGTTAGTTTCTGTCCTGAGATCTGTGTATTAAACTGAGATTCAGTAGACTCTTGTAAATAAAATGAGAAGGAAAAGGGAAAAGGGAAACATTTTCCTCGATTAATAAGTGCATCCAATGGTCATAGGGAAGCTTGGTTCCCACCATAACTGAAATCTTGAAAGAAATATTTTGCCTTCAGTTCTTTCCCATGAAATTACATATTTTCACATTAATTTTGCTACCCACTTGATAACCGACGGTTGATGGGAACCTGTTTCTTTTGTGAGCAGTGCTATATATTTGCATCATGCTTTTGTTGTTGTTTCCTACCATCTTATATCATCAATACATGGCAAAATCTTCTTCTTCTTTACTACTTCCTTATGTCATCTCCTAACATATCACTAATCACACATCTCTAAGTAAGTGGTGCTACAAACGGTGACGAACTGATGACATAGCATTTTTTTGTAGTTTTATGTTTTCCTTTTGTATATGATATTCCAGATGATTTAAAGGATCTGTAGGGCCAGATTATAGGATTGGAAAAGAAATCCTGATGTCCCTCCTGCAGCAGGGTTTTAGGCCATGTTTCAAGTAGTGTTAACTTTTCCCCGATATGTGTGTTCCTACCTCCAATACTGCCCAAGGACCTTGGTGTGCCTTTGGAGTGTGTGGTTATATAGCTGGTCATAAACTTCTTGCAAGAATTTTGGACAGTACAACTCTAAACATTTTTCGCTTGTTAGATTATGAGAAGACGTTCTAAATCACCTATTAAAAGGAGCTATAGGTTTGTTTCTCTTTGCATATCTTTAAATTCTTTCCATTTTCGATAAGCATTTATTATTTTAATCTTGCAAAATTTGGACGAGGGAACTACAGGTCAAATTTTGTTGAAGCAGTCTATAGGTTGCTGGTAGTGTCCTTTGATAACTGTTAATGTATAAGATCCTTTGAACTATTGATGAATGAAAAGGCCTTCACTACAGTTTCTTTGGAATTCTATTTCTCCTAAACCCACCCAACCATGAACCTCACTGATGCTTGGTTTTGTTTTCAGGTCAACTACTGTTACATACTGAAGCAACTTGAGCATGACCGTGGGAAGACTGGCGTGCAATTTAGTTTCTCTTCGCCATTATAACAATTCTAATTGTATGTATCCTTGTTAGATGCCCAACAATATCGGAGCTAACGAAGGAAACCTGTGAGTTCGGATGTATTTCAGTTTTATGCGGCCATTTGAGCACTTTGTTTCTCGTGAAGTGAGAATAGAGGTAAATAACAATTGTAAGGTACCATTGAATGAAGAGGCAAAAAAATATATTCCAAAGGTCTGGATTAGCTAATACAGGTGGCATTTTATAGTCCTATGCATAGGGTGCTAAGTTGTCAAATGATCCCCCTCTAATCCAATCCCATCTTTAGCCTCACGTGACAAACGTGAGACTAGTTAATTCCGAGGAATATGTGGCCTTGCACATTTCCTTGTACCTGAAGATTACGATCCCATCATCAAACACACCCTCTTAATATAGTGGAGTATCTAGTTTTTGTTCACCATTCTTCGGGGGTGTTTGGTAGCTTATTTTTTCATCTCATTTTCGCATTTTCAGTTTTTGAGTGTGTGGCTGTTGTCCACCAAAATACCTTCTCGGATAATTAGTTTTTCATTTTCACGTTTAGAGAGAAGAAGTGAGAAATAGGCTGGGAGATTCTTCTCGCCTTATCTCATTCTACCTCAAAGATGGAAAGAAAATTTTACCTTCTCTTTACTGGGTAGTAACAAAAACACCAACGCATTACCAACGTACAAAAAATAACAATGTACTTGGAGACTTTCAATTGCCAAAAATAAAGGAAGAACTTAAAATATTTTGCATCAAAAAAACATTAATCAGTATTCCACATGGATATTTTACTTAATTGTTATTTCTTCCTAATTACCATAAAATTATCGAAATAGTTTGAGACTTTAATTCAAGTAAGAACAAAAAATATTTCATAATATAACCTTAAAAAAATTACTAAATAAATATTCATACATATTTTAATACCATAATAAAGAAACTAAGGCAACATCGTAAAAAACCAACTCATAGTTTATTTTGATCATTTATCTCTCAAACACTATTCTTATTACAAAATGCATTCTATACATTTTTCTCTAACACTCCTATCATATTCAAATACAAATGAGTCAACCAAACGACCATTTCCTCATCTTGAAACCATTTTTGATCGCCAAACAAGCCGGGCCGAGCACAAGCACACCATAGTGATGGCAACAAGTAGGGTATGGGTTGGGGACCTTATTTCACCCTCGATCCCCAATTGAAATTTCTTCTCCATCCCCTCCATACAGAAGGGATATTGGATAATCCACCATACCCGCCCCCCATCAGGAATCGAGTATATTCGGGTAAATCCATATCCAAAGTAATTGAACAAGAAAGAAGGCTATGATATCTAAGCAAAAATAATTTATGTGTCCTACAATATCATAAACAACCATTAAAAAAAATATAATAGAATGTTGCAAATAAATATAGTCCCAAAATATTATGGAGTATAAAATTTTAACAACTATGATCATGATTTTTTTTTTTCTCTCTCTAAATTTAAAGCAGATGCCGTCCCTCAAAGAGGACAGCAGGCCCCTCCGTCCGCCACCAAAGTGGGAGAGAGATGGAGGGGAAAGGGAGAGATCGCGCGCCAACCAATGGGAAGTACAGGAGTATTTAAAAAGAGGATCACGATTTGTTTGAGGACACAGCCAAGCCAACAACACACAGTTTGAATATCCACTCTCCTCTCTCTCTCTCTCTCTCTCTCTCTCTCTCTCTCTCTCTCCTCAATCGGTTCAGTATATGCTTGGGGAATCTCGTCTTATCCTCCCCCACCTTAACACTCCCTCCCCGTCTTCGTCTTCTTCCTCTCTCTCTCTAAACCCTCAACTATGGCGCGCACAACCCCAATTCTCCACCAGAACAACCTCCTCTTCACCTCCCGCACTAAAACCTCTCATTCCTTCTTCAACTCCCCCAAATCCCTCTCCTCCCTTCCGCCCTCCGCCAAACCCTTCTACCGAATCACGCGCGTCTCCACCGCCCCCGTCGGGTACGCGCCGCCCTCGCCCTCGCCCGACGGCTTCGACTTCCACGCCGAAATCTCCCGCCTGAAATCCCTCCTCTCCCATTCCAAAACCCTAACTGATAAACTCCGAGTGATTGATGCTGACTTTAGAGTAAACCGATTCTTCAGCATTGGGGTTTGTAGGGTTTTGAATTATCTGGAAGTGAATGATTACGACTTGTTTTTGCTGAAGTGTGTGGTGGCGGCGGGGCAGGAGCACGTGCTGGGTGCGATATCGGAGTCGGTTGAGGGGGATTTCGAGTCGACGAGGGGGTTGTTGAAGACTGCGCTTTATTATTTGGTTGATATGATTGAGAAGTCGGATGTGAGTGGTGGCGAGGGAGTGAAGTGTGAGGTTGAGGAGGAGGTGAAGGGTGAAGAGATTGGGGCGTTGAGGAAACTGTTGAAGACGCTTGGACAAATGGAAGAGTTTTATGATTGCATTGGAGGGATCATTGGGTTAGTCTCCATTTCAATTGCGAATTAGTTCAATTTCTTTTTTGTTTGACAACGTTTGACTAGAAGTCTAGATAGTTAGTTAATGCAGTTCATCCGGATTTGTGCTATGCTCAGGACACTTGAATTTAGAGGGAAACAAATGCACAGAAATAAATCTGTTATGAATGCGAGGGGAAAGTTTGAAAGGTTTCTTATTTTTGTTAAGTGGAAACCAATCTTGGGAGAGAGAATATAAGTGGCTGAGGAGGAATTTTGTGGGATTTTCTTTTTTTTTTTCCCCCCCCGAAAATAACCTGCTGTGTGTCCTACATTGTGCTTAGTATATAGTTGTATATAGAGACACAGAGATAGATGATGGCACTTTTTGTTTATATCCTAAGGTAGTTGGTCACTGGAATGATTTTGAGAAAAGGAGGGTTATGGTTGTTTCTTGGCCTTCCAAGCCTTCCAATGGAATGGGCTTTCTCATGAATCGGTGTTTAAGTTATAATTTGCATTATGTCATTTTTTAGCAAACCAGACGTCGTTTCAAGCATCTATCTATGTGTGTATCTAAATAAACGCTGCCTAAGGTCTTAGTTCTGGTAAATGTATCAACTTTCCATTTAGGTTACGTAATACATCAAATCCCAATTAGCTATGCTGCTGCAGGTAGGTAAGAGATCTAGTTATATTAATTGCATTCTGCACCTTCCCACATCATCACATTACCATTGCTGGCAACGGACTGACGGAGATATTGGATGCTGTATTTCTTTCCTTAAAAGTGAGAATCTAATTTTCAATCAGACCGCTGTAAATTTCTCCTGCGGAGGAAACCTGGTATAAATGGATACTTTAATCTTTCCTTTCAGAAAAGATTGTGCTCTTCTTGGAATCAAATGCTTCAAAGTTGCCTCGGTGTCGATTCAAAGCTATGTGGTTTTGGTTTTGGATTTGGATTATCTATCTGATTGACTGAAACAGTGCATTGGTTGCAGATATCAGATAGCGGTGCTGGAGCTTCTTGCTCAATCAACATATGAAGGACATGCGATAAATTGGTCCAAGCACCTCAATGAATCCAGGGAATGCCACTTCTTGGAAATTCATCGTCCCAGTGTTCTTGACCTTTCTGAGGACACAGAATATGCATCTCAAGCAGCGTTATGGGGAATCGAGGTTTGTGTGTGATTATGTTTCTCATTTGAACATGAGGGATGTAGTACAGGTTATTTTTGGAAATTCAGATTGTTTTCTTGTAGGGTTTACCAGATTTAGGTGAAATGTATCCTCTCGGAGGTTCTGCGGACAGGCTTGGTTTAGTTGACCCTGACACAGGTGAATGTCTTCCTGCTGCTATGCTTCCTTATTGTGGACGGACATTATTGGAGGGTCTTATAAGAGATCTTCAGGTATGAGATCTCTGCTTTGGGAGCTTGATTCATTTGTACAAAGGGATGAGCTGCTGTCGACGTTTTACATTTTTGTGTTAAAATGAAAATAATTGAATTATCTTTAAATTGCAAGGCTAGAGAATTCTTGTATTTCAAGTTGTATGGAAAACAGTGCATCACCCCTGTTGCAATCATGACGAGTTCAGCAAAGAACAACCATGAACGCATCACCTCACTGTGCGAAAGGCTTGGGTGGTTTGGAAGAGGTCGATCACTATTCCACTTTTTCGAACAGGTTGGATACAAAAAATTCCCATGACAGATTGGTCTATTGCTTCTCCCTGTTTCTCCTTCTCTTGATTAGGTGGAATCGTGGATGCATTTGTGCGTTTGTAATTTAGTTTGAATTTCCAGCCTCTTGTTCCGGCTGTTGGTGCAGAAGATGGCCAATGGCTGGTCACCAGTCAATTCATGCCCGTTTGCAAGCCTGGTGGTCATGGTGTGATATGGAAGCTTGCATATGATAAGGGCATTTTCCAATGGTTTTATGATCATGGAAGAAAAGGTGCAACAATTAGACAAGTAAGGTGAGCTTTAGTAGAATATTTAGGATATTAAGATGTATATGCATGTATCCAAAGAATCAATAGTTCAGGGATTTTGGTTTTTGAGTATATGTTGACGTTGATGACCCTGCAGTAATGTTGTGGCTGCTACAGATTTGACCATCTTGGCGTTGGCGGGGATTGGTCTGCACCATGGAAAGGTAGTCGATTGTTATGCAGTTTGATTAGCCTGTAGGTAACTAGGATTCTGTGGGTGTACACTGAGAATTGATGATATCATGTACATCCTAAAGCAGCATTAGGTATATCTCAAAATTTGGTTCAAAAGAGGGAAAAATAGATACTACTAAAAAATTTAAGTGTTGACAATTGACACTAAGATGGAAATTGATTGCTGGTTTGTGAGAGATACATTATGCGTTCCTGAACTGTACTCAGGGGCGGACGCAAGATTTACCATCAGCGGGGTAAAAAATCTACGGCATATACTCCCTTTGTTTATTTCTGACGGTCCCCTACGAAAGTAGGTTTTTCAGATAAAAAACTAAAGAACTTTCGGACACGATTTTTTCGAGTTTCGTACTAAATACATTTAAGATCTCGATTAGTTCTTTAATTTGGTGAGAAAATTAAAAAATTATGAACTGAATGAAATACCTTTTTTTGTCTGAAAATTGCACGTCTTTTTGCATGTGAGGGAGAATGTGTTAAAAAATGGCGGCACATAAAAAATGAAAAGATCAGGGTGATTCGGTGAACCATTTGGACAAGGTAGTATATTACTTGGGGCAAAATCTAGAGAATGCGTATAAGGTATTGGGGCAAAATTACCATAATGTCTAAAAATATATGTACATCTTTGTAGGAAATTTTAATCCAGCGGGGTCAAGTGACCCCCCTTGCCCATTGGTGTGCCCGCCCCTGACTGTACTTATTATTGACTGGTCTTGCAGAAACTGGGATTTGCATCATGTAAGCGGATCTTGGGGGCCACAGAAGGAATAAATGTTTTAGTTGAAAAAAAGAATCTTGATGGAATGTGGGCATATGGTTTATCATGCGTTGAGTACACCGAGTTTGACAAGTTTGGGATCAGTGAGACTCCTTCTAGTAGGTACTTTGTAATCCTTTGTGTTTTATTCTTGTAAAATGATGATCTTTAGTTTTTCTCACCAGTTTCTTTTTAGCTTTTGCTGCATTTCCATTTCACACTAAGTCATTTCTGTTACCTTTCCTTCTTGCTGGACCCTTTTTTTTTTTTTTTGGGTAGTGCACCTTTTTTTGTTTTTTTTGGGTAGTGCACTTATAACCACATTTATGTGTTCCTACTCTCTGAGCGATTGTGCTGTCTAACATGCCAATGCTCAGCTGTTGGGTAATCAAAATTTCCTCTTTATTGTAGACCAATGTCTAAGTTAGCTACAAAATAGTAGTTGTATATGAAGCTCTTTGTTCCACTGAGTCACCCATCATGTTTTCTTTCCAGTATGCTCTTTCAGCATAAGATTCAATGATGTGTTCCAACATGAACCTTGTTTATCATGTTAAGTTTGCAGGCAGAGTTCCCAGCCAATACAAACATTCTATATGTGGATTTACCTTCTGCAGAGCTTATCGCATCAAGAAAAAATGAAACCAGCTTGCCAGGCATGGTGCTCAATACAAAGAAGCCAATTACATACGTGGATCAGTTTGGAATCCAGCAACGGTATGTTCCTTGTACTTCTGATGGAAGGTTATGGTCACTTTGTTTCCTACCCAAACCAAGCCTTGTGTCTCGTTCAATTGAGTTTGGCTACATGAATACTTTTATGTCCATTCTCTCTATCGAGGGCTATAATTATAGTCCCTATTATTTTCCAGAAGAACTTGCAAATTATAGGCCTAGTGTATGCACACAATGGCTTGAGGTAGCTCATTGCCTCGTTGTACCCATAGATCCAGAAAGTGATACGTATTCTGCATGCCTTGTTATCTATGGTCATACTTCTATTTGCATCTCATGATGATAAACTATTCTCGAGTTTGAAATTGAATCACTGATAGTGTTTTCATTATCTTTGTACTCTCCCGTCCAAAAATAGCTTTCTGGCAAAGCCCCTACATCTTTGATGATTGCAATAGAAGTCATCTTCATAGATCTAAGAGTTCTCAGGAATAAAAGTTGAGGTCACTGGGAGTGGTGGAGGGAGGGGGTTTTCAGTGCTATAGTTTCTCTGTTTTGCAATTTCCATCCTTGTGCGTTTTCTTGGTCTGTTGGCCTTCCTTACTGTCATTTCTTTGTAATATCAGTTGATCATGACCAGCTGGTGCTCATTTAATGTTGTTACGTTGTATGGATAATGTCTCGAAATATTTATTTGTAGAGCTGGCAATGACTTCTACTTGAATATTTTCTGCCATGAAAGTACAGTATATCAGTGCCCTCTTTTCATGACATATTCCGAGTTCTAATCAGCTTTTTGCTTGCGCTAGTGTCTCTGGTGGACGGCTGGAATGCACAATGCAGAACATAGCTGATAACTTTTATAACACACGTTCATCTCGATGTTTCGAAGGCATAGAAGGTATTGGCATTGTTGATTATTCAGTTTAGAGTTTGTTGCATTTTGTGCACAAATATATATATTTCTGGTGCATCAGTCTTATTTGTGTATTAATGGAAGCTTTCTTGGCTGCATAATAGGGGACAATCTGGATACCTTTATTGTGTACAATGAGCGAAGGAAGGTCACATCATCTGCTAAGAAGAAAAGAAGATATGCTGACAAGACTCTACACCAGGTTCCGCTTTTATAGCATTATTAGGTTTTTAGTCCTTAGCCATTGCGGGAATGGCACTGCTATATTACTTTCAAGATTCCACCTTGTCAAAAGCTATATCTTCTATCTTACACCTATGTCCAGTTCAGTGGAGTCTTTGGTACTGGCTTTTGTTCCTTCAATTGTTTTCAATCTACACATCTGACATAACTCCCTACCAGAATAAGGGAGCATCTGGTGTGCATAATAATTTTTTCTCTCCGCATTTCTTAAGCATCTCAACAGTAAATCCTTTGGTGCTGGGATTTGCAAAGTACTTGTCTAGTAGCAATGCTCAGAACTAACCTTACATATTTGGCCTTGTCTCCCATACCACCATCAATAACATAAAAGCCTATGATATCCATGCTTACTTTTTTAGTTTTGAACTTCATGATTGCTTCCAATTCCATTACACTGGAATCAGAGGTTTAGGCTTGAATTTGTTGCATGAAATTCCTAGTGACCCTGGTTATTATTGATCCAATGCTTATTTGACATGGGCAGACTCCAGATGGTTCACTGTTAGATATTATGCGCAATGCCTATGATCTTCTTTCCCACTGTGAAATAGAAATTCCAAAGGTGCGTCTTCTTATATCTCCTTCAATTTCAATACTGGACTTTCTTTGCAGGATTCAAGATCAATGACGTTACTTTATCCATCACTATTCACTTGTTTCTGTGTCGGATAATTTTCCTATGCTTGCGAGCCCTAGTTTTTCTGGTATAGTTGGATAATATATTTGAGGTGACTTTGATTTATTCTCTTTTCTTGATATTGTGCTATACAGATTGAAGGTAACGACAAATATGCTGATTCTGGACCCCCATATCTCATCTTCCTTCATCCTGCTTTGGGACCACTATGGGAAGTCACGAGACAAAAAGTAATCTCTCAGTTTTCAAATAGTCTTTCCTTTTTAGCTTAATACTTTTGCTGTTCATGGATTTGCCCGGAGATTCTAGTAAATGTGTACTAACTTTTTATTTGATCAAAAGAATGAAAAATGGGAGTCACCATTTGGATTTTGGGATCATATAATGGCTGGTAGCCTGGTACCAAAAGGATTTTGGCTCACCGTGCAATTTCTTCAAACCGCATTCATATTTTCTCTTTCTCAAAATGGTTCATTTGTCTACTCTAGTAGTTACACACTGTAGTGATCAAGCAGCTGCTTAAAATCTACCATGTTGGCGTTAATGCACATATATGCATTTATTATCATTATTCATTCATGATTGAACCACTAGATGGTTATACAAACTGTTAGTGAAATTCTGTCTTCATACCCAGTTCGTTGGAGGTTCCATTTCAGAGGGCTCCGAATTGCAAATAGAGGTTGCTGAATTCTTATGGAGAGATGTTCAGGTAGTATTATTATTCTGATACTTAATAAAAGAAGTGATGGAAACTATTTTTGCTTTTAGCTGATCTGTTCCTCTATTTGCAGCTCGATGGTAGTTTGATAGTTGTGGCGGAAAATATCCTGGGTTCGACTACGATGGATGAAAATGGTGATCCGAAACTACAGTATGGACACAGGTAGCATATGGTTCTGATTTGTTTCTTCATTTTTTCCAAAGGAATAATATTAACAAATTTGAATTTATGGAATTCATTCATCTAGGTGTGGAAGGTGTAAGTTACAGAATGTCAAAGTACTGAATGAAGGGATTGATTGGACTTCAGGACAGAACACGTACTGGAAGCATGATGTCCAGCGGTTGGAGTTATTAAAGGTCATTCTACATGGAAATGCGGAATTTGAAGCAACAAATGTTGTTTTACAGGTTAGATCAACATTGAGAAATTATAGATATCACACCATAGGATCTACTTGTTGTTCATCAGTAGGTTTCTCCATAATATGCTTGTATAGAAGAATGAGTACCAATTTATTACGTTTTATTTCACTCCAAAAGAAAAGGGCAAGTTTGTATCTGATGAGGAGCTAATAGATTGCTCAGTGAAGCATATCAATAAAGGGTTCAAGCTTCCAAATGGACCTTGAATACATTCTTGTCCTGAATTAAGATTATTTTCTGGACTTCATTTCATTGAAGTGAGGTACTGAACATTTTCTTTTGTTTTCTCGGCCTAACGCAGGGTAATCATGTCTTTGAAGTCCCAAATGGCTGTAAAATGAAGATCACGTCAGGAAATTCAGGTATGTAGTTCAGGTTAATTTTAGGCATATAGCAGAAGTGGTATCTTTATGTGCTGATTCTAGTGATTATACACAGATGATTAAATACATTTCGTTGTAGTTTAAAATGTTTAGTAATTATTTTTAAGGGGGACGTTGATATATTGGGATTCATTCATCTTTTTCCCCTTTCCTTTTCTTCTTTTTTTGTTCTTTATTTTTCTTTTTTTGGCATCATTTTGTTAGTCTTGCTTTTCTACTTTTGTTTTGTTTACATCGAATTGTTGATATGATGGAAGATGTCATTGTAAATAGTGTATTGCAAGACCTTGATATGGCATTATCCCTTTTGGCTTTTGGGAAGATGTGGTTAACTTATTGCTTTCTTCTATTCACGATTACAAGATTCATGGTTTCAAACCTAAGAAGAACTGATCCTCGAAGGATTCACATTTGTAGGGTTTTGTATTTTTATTTCAAAAGTGTATCTCCATAGCGTCTAATAAAAATTCCAACGATGATTGCTTTTATCTTTCTACAACTTTTCTCTGTTACTTGAATACTTGATTCCCATTCCGCTTTTGGCTAAAGCAAAGCTTATTGCCTACTATTTGCTGGAATTGAGCTGCAAAAATAGTTGTGATAATTCTATTGCCTGTAGTTGCTTGGTCTGGAGTTCATTTTGCCATAAAGCATTCCCCAACGATTATAAATTATCTGCCGAAACTCCCTCCCTCCCTGATATGAGTGGGGTTTTGAATAGGTTTAAATCTTTGCGTAAGTTTCTGCTGATAGTTTTCTATTATTGCTTCAGGTCTAGATGTCCAGTTAAACCCTGTTGAAGAGAAATGGATGGATACCGGAAGCTGGTTCTGGAACTACAAGCTAAATGGTACGCACGTTCAACTGGAATTGGTAGAGTTGTAGAAGTATAACCAGATCCCTACGCACACGTTACGTGAACCATGGTTCACAATCTGTCTCAGAGTTCACTTGGAGATTATCCGTGTAATTCGCTCTTGGTTTAACAGAAGTTGAACATCCCTTACCATCGGCTCTTTTTTCGTAAATACATAATTTAGAGCCTATATCGGTGAAAGTTCCCATCTCATGTAACTCAAAATGTAAGTTAAGTGCAAAGATGGTTGAAGTTCGGTTCTAGGTTTTTTCTGTCATTTCTTTACTGGCATACTGGTAGATTTTTTTCAACCGGGCATAACGATAGACTACTCATTGTTATTAGTTAGGGTTTTAGTTGTAATCAAAATCTTGTAACATTTTGTTAGTTGCTTAATGGAGATTACAGTATTTCTCTGTACAAAGACTTTTTCGGAGCTTGAGCAATGGAAAAGATATGTATGCCAAATTTCAACATTGAAACTTTCTTCTGTATTTAAACATTGAATAATGCTATGCCTCTTTCAGCGTGAGATACCTGCAGTCATCAATGCATAAGCTGCACCAATAGATTTCGAAGAAAGTTGGGCAAAAAATGTTGTTTTCCTTTTTCGCTTTATTTCTTGAGTAATTTATATAATTAATTGATAAGGTGTTTTATGATTGAATCAAGATACTCTGATGTTATTGATATTATCTTATGCTTGATTAAAAATAGGATACACCATGATCTCATTTGACGAGCTAAGCCATTTCTTTTGTGATAATTATGTTTTGTTCTTGGGATATGAATTTTGTGAGTTCTTAATTCATATCCCGAGAACAAAACATAATTATCACAAAAAAAAATAAAAATTGAACGGTCAATGTTTGATATTTTGATTTGTACTGATAATCAACACATTGAGACCTCAAAATATAAATAAATATTCCAGCCCGTCCCATATTGTTGGTCCACTGCAAAAAGAAGTGCAATTTTCAAATCCAAAAATAAAATACTTATGTGCATGATTTTTTGGTTTAATTGATTGTCTAAATACCCAATTTTTAGTTTATATAAATTTCTAGAAGTTTTTTTTAAACCAAATGTAGTTTTAATGAAACCTTATTTATCGGAAAAAACAAGAATAATGACACCTAATAGAATTTCAGCTTGAAAAAATGTGCTAGGAAACTTGTACTCTTAATACAAATACCCAACTCTCCACAAGGTAGGTGTTAATGCCAAAAACATATACTTCAGTTGGTTTCATAATTTTGATAATAAGAAACCCCAATTGTTTAGACTTAAGGCTCGATTTTTTTAATGTTTGCCTACTTTTTAATCTCTTTTTTAAGTAGAACATATATGAACATCTCACCAAACTTATCTAAACCAAAATGAGGGGTGAGAGAAGATATATTCTAACTCTTGGAAACGTTAGGTAACTGAAGAGATATCTTACAAAGTGAACAGTTGTTACATAAACAAGTGTATTGGTTATAGATGTGTAGGTATAAGGTTACATAAATCTATTTTTTACGATCTAAAAGAAAGTTGGGACTATTTTTTTTTTGAGGAAAATCATATTTTTAAAATATAATACTCTATTGTACATATCTTTACATAAGGAATATACGCATCTTTGTATAAGGAATATACGATGTACTCATAAAGTAAAATATATGTACGCGTATATACAGTTACGTGAGATTAGTAACATATATCTCTCAATACATTTCCGGTTAAATGTCTTTCAAAAATATACGGTGAGGTATAAGTCAACAAAAATTTAGAATGAACACGAGATATTGCGGTGGAATAAGTCTAGTTAATCCTAAAACCTCTCTTATTTTTTCAGCAGGATCTGCCATTCAATGGGTCGGTGTTTTTCCAGAAATCTGGACCCAGAGATAATCTACTTCGATGTCTCCTTAGAACAAGAAAATCTATCAGATGAAGAAATGCAAACAAAATTTTCCATTCACGTATTATTTCCACAAATTTACACTACCCTCTTTTCCACTTCTAAAAACTCTTATCCCAAGGAGAAAGGACTACGAGTCTACGAGGGTGCTGTAGGTCACTCCTGTAGTGTGGCATCTAATTCGTCGAATGTGTTTTCAACGGTCTTGATTTCATTTCGACTCTTTGTAAATCAGAGCCGTCCAATGTTAAGATAAAATCCGAGCCATTGATTGCCGAGATCAACGGCTCAGATGCCGCCCCACAGAGGCGCCCTACAGCACCCCCAAATCCGTCTTTGAGACTATGAACAACAAAAAAATATCCAATGAAGAAATATGTATACATGACCAAAATTTCCATGCAATGAGGAGTGTCTCGGTATACTAGACTAATTTATTCCGCGTCTCCCACAATTCTCTTCACGCGTTTTGCGTGAGGAGATTTGACATGCGACCCGGGGAGCTTAGCCGAGACAAATCGATTACACTGCGACAACCCTTGTACTCTCCTTAACGGCTTAATCCATATATATCATTCAACAGGATCGACAGTTTGCGAGCAAAACCTCTTAAGCAATCTAAGCAAAGCGTCAGCTTTCCTCCTCGCTTTCGACGACCCATCCGCCACCAATCCTTGCAACGCCGGAACACTCCACGGATTCAACAACAACCGTCTCGCCACCTCGTCCCCGCCGTCCTTACACAACCCCATCAAAATCGTAATCGAATTCTCCTTCCCTTTCCCTGACCCAAACCGCAACAAATCAATCAAGAGCGGCACCAAAACCCGACACTTCCTTGTCTCCTCCAACCCTTCACAGCACCCCGCAAGCAATGCCAACACTCCCAAAGCGTCATCCGTTATTCCCGCCTTATCGTCCATCAAAATCTCAATCAGCAACGGAATTGCCCCACATACGACGACGTTCCTCTTATTCGCATTATAAACCGCCAGGTTAAAAAGCGCTGTTACTGCGTCCTTTTTACCCGCTGCCGTTCCTTCACTTAACAGCCGTACTAACGCTGGCACCGCCCTCATGTGGGCCCCGATAACTGCCTTGTAATCGTCAATCATCGATAAGCTAAAAATCGCTGCCGCGGCGTTTTCTTTCGCCTCCATAGTCTTTCCCGTTTGTAGAACGTCGATTATTCCGTCGAGTGCTCCAAAGCTGGACATTATCGAAACCTTGTTTTTCGGGTAAATCGACAGGTTAAGAAGGGCAGTAACGGAATTTTCCTGGGTTCTCGGGTCGCTTGACCCCAGTAATGTCACTAAAAACGGAATCGCCCCTGCCTCGGCAATTAATCGCCGATCTTCCATGCCGGTTTTCGCCAGTAATCGGAGCTCGTACGCTGCCTGCCGTTGGTCGTCCGCCGATCCCGTTGCTAGTCTCCCGACTAGAAACTCCGCCGTCGATTGAACGGCGTTCATGGCCGTTTCCGTGGCGGTTACGTGATCGACTGATTTCTTCAATGACTTCCTCTTGGCGCTAGTACTAGACGATGTCGCCTCGACTAGTAGTACCTTGTTTTCCTGACTCCATTGATGGATTAAGCTCTTGACTGCATAGTTAGGGATTAGAGCCATGTGAATTAGCCTTTTCCCTGTTTTAGGGCACGTATGATGGCCCGAATTTATCCATTGACTGATCGATTTTCGATCGTAAGTGTGCCCTGAGGCTACTATCACGGGGTCTATCATCAGATCTAGCGAAATCGGGCAGCGAAATTCATCCGGAATGTTGAAGACAGAAGAGGAAGAAGATGAAGAAAGATAGTTAGAAAACGAAGAAAACGACGTCGTTGTGTGCCTCGAGTTTTGATCTTGATCGCTTTGAGTATCAGTTTCTTCATCTTTGAACAGCATAGATCTAGAAAAAGAAAGTAGTGATATCAGATTGTTGATATTTGAAACCACGATTAATCCCCCAGTGCCCTTCTGCTTTTCTGATTCTTCTCGTAATTTCAATATTTCTTGAACGTAATCGAATGAGGTTTTAAATCCAATGCTGTTGAAAACCTCTTCTACTTTTCTGAGCTCGAGGTGGCCCTTTTCCTTCTTGTTCTTTTCATTGATAATAGTCATGAATTGGAATATCTCGTCTCGTCTCTGAATCTCTCTTTTGTCGACAAATAATTCGACTCTTTTTGCTTGCTTGCGAAGGAGGTCAACTTGTTCTGTAGTATCCGCGGTTAAGTTGAGCGAATCGAGAGGGAGTATGTCCAGTACTCTCCCCATCTCCTTCACAATACCATGGAATCGATTCGAAATGGTTTCCATTTGGACGAGGTTCCATAACGCGCTTCCTTCTTTACACACTTGTATCAAAAACTTCACCCGTTGGATAACCGAGAAGAGCTCTGTCAGGCACAGCATCGAGGAGGGTGGAAGCGGGGTGTTCGTTTCTTGAATCTCTTCGTATAACGAAGAAAGAAGCTTGATCCTTCGTATCATCGTCGATACGTTCTTAACTTGCACGAACGTATTCTTCTCCATCGACACGACTTCATTGGAGATGTGGATCAATGATTCAAGCAATGACCCAGTTGGGATAAAGCCTGTGGAGACCATTGGAGGAGGTAAATTTGGATCCATGGTTTTTTCCCCTTTAGCATTGCTTGCTTCTTTTGATCAAATGGGTTAATTTGTTAATGATTAGATTAATTGGAAGAACCGTTCTTCAGTTTTTGTCTCAGAATAAATTAATGTCAATGGACTATATTGACTGCTTCCGGCCGGTTTTTCTTGTGAAGGTAGAGGAAGACTCTTTCAGTTGCTGCCATTTGGAGGGAAAACCTGCCTCGCCGGGTAAGTTAAAAATTGGCCGGCAGTTTTATATTCGGTTATAGAAAAACAATGAATTTTTTCAATGGATCCCATTCAAATAATCTGAATAAACTAGCCGTGTCAAACCCTCGCATTTGGTGGCTGCTGCTGCTGCTCCTTGGAAATATTGTACATATGTTGTACAAGGTTTTATTGGGGATGTCTTGATCTGATGAGCAAGTCGCGGGTGACACCATGTTTGTTTAGTTTTGATCCATCTAATCCGAGGTCATTTAAAACATTATATTATGTTGATCTTTTTGCTCTATTTTCTTCTTTTTCATCTTCATGGTTCACCCTTATTGCTTTTGAGTTTTGACCCTCTAGTTTTGAGACTTCTGCCCTAATCCCGTTAAGTTATCAGTTCATTTTGCTTGTATGCCACACACTTGTAGGGCCGCGAAAATCAACACTTCTAAAGCATCAGAAACCTATATCAAAGTTTGGGTAGTGCTGAATGCATTTCTGAGAGTTGAGTAACTTGTACACTTCTAAAGCATCAGAAACCTATATCAAAGTTTGAATGCACTTCTAAAGCATCAGAAAATCAACACTTCAGTTACAACTTAATCTGGTTGAAGGGCACCCTTCGAATTTGCATTCACAGCAAGTAGAGGCTCCTATAGTCCAACGCAAGGAGTTTCTGCTGTTGGCCGACCCATTCTGCCATTTTAAATTTTTAAAAAAGTCATTTAAAATGGTTGTGATATATAACCAAACAGGTATAAGTTGTTAAAAACATCAAGCTTGATGCTAACCTGGAACAGGGGATGGTGTTGTCCCTTCGAGGATAGCATGAGTGTTGGGCCGATCACGGCCGTCCGTAGGGCATATATAGCAGGTCCTCTAGGAGGATCCGGCGGCCTTGTAGGGCGGCTCTTGGAGTGTTGATCTCGACAATGAAAGGCTCATAGCTGCCCTACAGGGTTCCCTCATCCCCTCTAGGAATCCTCGCACCTCTGGATATTTTGCTCCCTCCTTTTGTTACTAGTATTTCTATGGATTTATTCATGAATTGGAACAAGCAAAATGGCCCCTAGAATTCTACAAATAGGGGTTAAACTTGTAAATACAAAAAAAAAAAAAAAAAAAGTAGGGACCTAAATGAAAGCGCATAATTCATTATCATGTGTGCGCTATTGAGGGAGATTATTTTCTCATTCTCCTGAGCTTTTCTTGACCCTAAAAATTATTGTGTGGGTGAAAACAAAGGCCACAATAAGTGAGAAAAAGACAAGGACAATTTTGAGGAGTAATTCTACACTAGATCTTAGCCAGAAGGCGAGAAAGGTATATTAAGGAGTAATTCTTGGCCGAAAAAGTCAGAGTTGACCGCAGATTCGGTAAACGTTCGAGGTCGTAAAATCTTGATTCAGGATTCCAACTCCTTTACCAAGCTAAAAATGCCCAAAATAGTACATGATGGAACCATGATTATGCAACATGAAAAACCATTGCTAGTGCGCCTATGTGGAATGGCAGTGAGACGGACAAGGAACCTAGATAATATTGAAACAAGCTTCTTCTTCATTCCACAAAGCATCCGTTACTTTCCAAGCAGGCATTTTAGAAGACGAAAGCGAAGAGCGTAACTAAGTAACTAAAACATACTTCCTGGACTGTTTTATGAGAAGTATCTAAGTTTTCGTCCAATGGATGCTACACTGATGCATTGTGTCACACCCCGCCCCGCAAACGGCACCCGCTGTGGGCCCGGGTAGGTGCGGCCACGTGATATTACAACACAAAACCAAACATCACCTATTTCGTTTCAAAATATCCCAACAAATTCCTTCACGTCTATAAACTATCTATTTCCTTTCAAAATACCCCAACAAATTCTACCAGGATCAAGTTTGTCTCAGGTATTCAATAGATTTTAATTGATAATCGTACAACCACCATTCATTCAATCTCTCAGCTGAGGAAGAAATTAGACTGATATCGCCACCAACACCACTAAAGAATGACCAAACCAGAGTTGCCACCTCCCCTTCAGGAAGCAAATTAGGACAGATTCCATCATATAAGAACTAGGACAGCAGTTACCGACATCAGAAAAAACAACAAGAAGATTGCCTTCAAGAGGTATAAAAGCTCAAAAAAGCTTTTCCCATTCTGAGAACAGACGAGTCCAAGAATGCAATCCGTAAGGATGCACAGAAGCCTTGAAAGAAAATACATGAAAAAACCAACCTACAAATTACGGCTATGCCAAGAAAACAAACATATCACAACCCGATATGAAAACCACAAAAGCATAATTAAATTGTGCCCTTTGTAGAAGGCTATAAGCATGATTATTTCACTTGCAAGTTTGTATAAGAAACATCAAACAAGTTTGTTAACTTGTAACATAATTGTCTTTTGTTAGTTTTGTCTATCGATTATCGGAATATTCTCAATGATATGTGACAACCACCTGTCACAGCTTTTCCAAATCTGATAATAACTAACACTAAATGGGAAATGGTTAGATAAACATCCACAAGTCTTTTACCAAAATATGCATGGAGGGAGATCTAGTGTAATAGACTTAATTGCAGCGTATTAAACATTCATTGCACATTTGCACCCATGTCCATAAATTAGTTGTAAACCTTTATTTGGTCGTGCTTAGATAAAACTAGTAATTTTCTCAATCTTATAGCAGCATTTTCCTGTAGCCACAAATTGATTGGCGAACAATATCTCTCTCTCTCATTTTAAAATTGGATAAGCATTTGTAAGTAAAGAATGGTTAAGGCGGGCGTTTTGAAAATGAAAACTGGTCCATATTCAAGAAATTAAGCATTTTAGAACAGTGCAAATGAAAAGTTCAAAGCTCATTGAAATGATCATCCTCACATTGGTGTTTCTTCAGGAAGTTCCCTAGCAACACAGTACCAAGGTCATAATTTTCCGCAACTAGATAGATGGGTCAAAAAGAGTTCTGCAATCTCACCCAAAATCACTGTTTTCACACCTCATTGATCACAAATAAAACACCATCATCGAAAATACAATTCATCTTCCGAACTTGACCGGCTGGAATTGGTTTCCTGGTTATAGGTGCTCAAGCTTAAACGAGGTGATTACTAACCTTTCCATGCGCAACACAACCAAAAGTTTCCCCAAACAATAGCAACAGAAACAGTTCTTTCATACAGTGAGCAAATAAGGAATGAAATAACTTTAAAATGTCATGGAAAGTTGCTAGAAAAACTTAAACTAAAAATGGCAGAAATTATTAGCTTTTAAATCTGAAAAAAAAAAAAAAAAAAAAAACTCCATTTGAAACTCAGCCTAGTAGGCTACCATCACTTGGCTTAATTAGGCATTCCCTTTACCATTTACAAATCTTTTCCTCTCCTTTCTTGGCAACCAAACAGAGGTCAGATGCTAATTAGAGCCTAATTCAATCATTCAACAAGGTCGGTAACAATACCAGCAATACAAGATATATATTCAGCTAATACGTACGTTCAATTTACTAAAACACCTTTTTTGATGCATGCGTCTTACCCATGGAAAACAAGCATGACAACCCCATAGCGAATGCCGTCAGAACATAAATCAGAATCAGAAGTACAGCGTTCACTCTACGGTTCTCGATGTAGCGAAATAACTGGAACAGCAACAGCACTGAAAATTTTCTCACAGAAACACAAAATCAAAACACTTATGTAGTATACAAACGATGAAACAAAAATCCGCAGGAGAAAATCAGTAAGGAAATCTCGAGTTTAACCGGCGAAGGGGGCGACTAGAGCGAGGATGTAGACAACGATTCCCGGAGTTGTGGTTAGAAGGAACTTGGGGATGGCCGGGACGTGGACGACGACAGTCCCGACGGCAATGGCTAGAAGCCATATCACAGCTTGCTCGATGTAGAAATCCCGGCGGTACAGGAGCTTGTTTCTGGCCTCAATGTCACCACTCGTCTTCATCATTTCCATTTTCTAAGGAGCTTTGATGATTGTTTATCTGACCCTTTGATTCTTGTACACAATAATAATAACGAAGGAGGGAGGTTCCTTGTTTTCATTTTTTCAAAGAAGAAATGCATTAATTGATTCATCTTTCTGGAAAAAAACCCAAAACAGCACGGACAGATGAAGTTCCCATTAGCAGTAATATTAGCAGGGCAGCATGTGCTGCACCAGAAAGTATTAATTGCATGGACAGAGTTCACCTCCATAGTGCTGTTTCTCTATAAAAAAAAAATTAAAAAAAAAATTACGATAGGTCATTCTCTTATAATATATCACATAAAACATTATGAAAAACCAAGTGATTCTAAAAACACCCTTAGCAAAACCCTCTAAATAATCCTTACCGTGCAGCCAGTGCCAACCTGTGCAATTTTTCTATAATGTCCCAATGTGTGGTAATGGGGCATTGATTCCCTACTAAATCTAAGCCATTTGATTAAAAAAAAATGGAAGAATTTGAGCTGTTGGATCAAAACCACACACGAAAAATAGAGTGAAATTGTCAAAAACGATGTGGTTTTGCGGTTTTCCCTCTGAAAAATTGCATTTTACTAACAACAAACACTAGGAATACTTACCACAAAATAACCGAATACTTACCACATAATAAGGCAGTATTTACCACAAAATTTAGAAATACTTACCACAAAATAAGGCTGATTGGTCAATCCGATAGTAGGTCACCAACTTTTAACTGAAAACACCTTACTTTTGGGGTTTTATAAAATTACACACATTTTACTCAATCGACTCTGGATGAGAGACGTGAGGAGATAGAGAGAGTGAGAGACCGCGAACAATTTTCTTAGGGCTTTCAAATTTTCTTCTTCAACTGGTTTAGACGGTAACAGGAGATCTCTACCAATGGTTAAGACTCAAGATTAAAAAATGAAGATACAATGGTTCAAGAAAAGTGGGGCAAGGATGGAGTCAGAGGGGGACAAGATGACGGTCGCCACTACAAGATTTTCAGAAAGTACAATTACTATATAGAAAATAAAAATTTATTCCTGAATTATATAGGTTCGCCACCACTAAATTTGTTAAGGAATATAGTCCCACATTGGTATATATATTTTCGTCACCACAAAGGTAAAATTTTGACTCTGTCCCTGAGTAGAGATATAGTGCCCCAGTACCACTTTGAAACACCACAACCGGACCCCATGACCCCCCCCTGTGGGGCAACCAAATAATGGACTTTGACCTCAAGCCTAAAAAGAAGAGCAATGCCTACATACACAACAAAAATGTACAACAAAGTGGACAACACACTCACATAGGGTGTGGGCTCCACACACACTTCACACTCAACTGTGTGTGGAGCCCACACCCCATGTGAGTGTGTTGTCCACTTTGTTGTACATTTTTGTTGTATATCTAGCATTTTTGTAAAAAGAATATGAAGTACTCTCTCTCTCTCTCTCTTTACCCATCCATAAATGCGATTAAATTTTTTTCATGAGTCACGACAAACATCATTTTTATTTTTGTTTCAATGTTTGTTTTAACTACAAAACCTTCGAAGTTGCATTTACCATTTCGGCTTCCATTTGATGTTAAAATGGAAATGGCGTTTGTGGGGAAAATGCTTTGTGGGACGTTATTGTTGGACTTTTTGGTGCATCCTTTATACATAATCTTTTGAAAACTAATTTAAATTTAAGCTTGTGAATGACCCCGCAAATAAAATGTGACAACTCTAATTTTTGGAGCCATAAAAAATAAATAAATTACATGGTCGTTACAAGGGGACACATGATTGCTTACGAATGCCAGTGATTGTCCACATTTCGTAGCGGAGACACAACAATTTTTGGATTTTTAGTCCCTGTAATGAACGGATACCAACCAATCCGGAAAAGGCAGTCACTACGACCACACCTCACCTACCGAGGCCATTAGGTTTAATCCAGAAGTGCCAATGTCGGCAAGCTCTTGGCGCAAGTATCATATTTGATTCTACACTGCCACGAGCAAATGCCAATTTTGCACAAACACGATTCGATCATATATAACAAACGAGAATCCAATCAAACTGATTTATGAGATGCTTATATGTCTCAATGAGTTCTGCAAAATGAATTTGGGCCCGAAATGCACCCAAAAAATTGAAAATGGAGGGGACCGGAGAGGAATAAAACTGGACATGAACTCTTTGCTACTTGCTGCACCCACTGGGATCTCATTTTCTCAAGTTCCTCTGAGTAGGAAGACTGTCATCTTTCGAACTTCCTCTTTTAGCTATCATTTTGTCCCAAAATAAACCAAAGATGTATACTGAATTAAATGCATAGCATTGCACCACTCTCCTCTCTCTCTCTCTCTCTCTCTCTCTCTCTCTCTCTCTCTCTCTCGTTTCTTCTTTTTCCCTTTCTTTGTAGTTTCTTAGAAGGAAAATGATTTTCACACCCCATTTTTATCCCCAAACACTCCCTTTTTTTGTCTTTATTCTCTTGAAAGTACCAAATTGTCTTACATATGAAAAAAAGTGACTCATGAGGCAAGGGTAACTTAGTATTTTCAAGGTGAATAAAAACGAAAAGGGAACATTTGAGAACAATATGGGAGTGTGAAAATCATTTCCCTTTCTTGAAATTGTGTTACAATTTGTATTCAGGAACAATAGCGTTTTGAAGGTTACAGCATAGCATTACAGGTCTTACAGCATAGCATTACAGGTCCGCCAGGCATCCTCCCTCCTCTAGTATTTCTCTGGATTTATTAATGAATTGGAACAAGCAACTGGCGCCTAGAATTATACAAATAGGGGTTAAACTTGTAAATACAAAAAAAATTAGGACCTAAGTGAAAGCTCGTAATTGAGTATCATGTCTGTGTGATTGAGGGAGATTCTTGTCTCATTCTCCTGAGCTTTTCTTCACCCTTAAATAGGGATGGCCATCTCGGCACGACCCACCCCGATCCAACCCGTCCCCTCTTCGAATGGGTAGAGGATTCGGGGATTTTTTCGGGATCGGGTAAGGTATGAGGATTATTTTTTTAAAAATTCGGGGATCGGGTAGGGGATGGTATTGTTAGTCTCCTCCCCGATCCCCGCCCCTCCCCGTTCCCCTCCCCTCCCCTCCCCTCTCCGCATCCCCATTCACATATATATAGGTATATTATATATTTATATTATAAGTTTATAGTAATTTTTTTTTTGAGATAAGTTTATAACTAAAGTTATAACTTGTAAAAAGCTAGGGTTACTCAACTCTTGGTAGATGGGCCGTTGGAGACTAGTTTAAACTGCTTTATGATTTTTGTTTGATGTTTGTTGCTACTAGTAACCTTGTTTTGCTCATCTTGAAACTAGAACTAGTTATTTTGTTTTGTTCAGCTTGGAACTGGAAGTAGTTATTTTGTTTTGTTTATATGCATATGTAGTGGCGTAGCCAGGAATTAATGATAGTGGGGGCACCTTTAAATGCACGTCAAAAAAAAAATCGTCGTAAGCAATGTCAAAATATTAAAAGTATGTTTTGTGCTAAAGATATTAAAAAAGCTAACATATTTACTAAGAAATGTGTAATTAATTTCACATATTGTGCAAACAAATCAATTGTTTGAAGTAGCAAATTAAATACACAATAACTAGAATGTTAATATTCAGCATTTTTTATACGATTAAACCCAATTAATACTTTTCTTCTAAATTTTATCCCTAAACCTTCAACTTCGTCTTCCGTTACAATTAATAAATTATAATCCATGATTTAGCCATTTATGAATTTGGATATTACACATTGGAGAGTTGCAGATAGCTATTGGTGGCTAATTTTTTGACATCTCATTGCGCCAATGTATGAGAATTGTTGTAATATTTGAGATGAAAAGTAAAGAATGAAATGATATACAAAATCTAATAGAATAATTAAACAAAGAATACTTTAAGAAATCAATTTATAAGAAAAATGAAAAATCTGGAAAAAGAAAAAAAAAAACAGCAAGAAGTCAGTGTGGGCATGTGCCCACACTAGAGCTCAAGTGGCTCTGCCACTGTGCATATGATGGCAACTGGAGTTACAACATCACTTGCTTGGAAATATGATTTATATGCATATGCATATGAATCTGGTAGTTTTATTATTTTGTGTTTTTAATTAACTTGCTAATGTTTCTTAAACAAAAAAAAGTACCTATTTCATACATATGCTTGCATGCATCGACATTGTGAGATATCTGGAATTGCTCTGATGCACAACTGATGTCTTTCAAATGCCCATTTGTACAAGAATTTTTGGATCCCCGATTCTCCATGGGGATCCCCGTTCCCGCATTGGGTCGGGGATGGAGGTTAAAAAAAATCTCTAGTGGAGATTGGGGAGGGGATGGGGATTGATATGAGTTTGAGGATTGGGGATGGAGGTAGTGGTATTCACCTCCTACCCTCCCCATGCCCATCCCTACCCTTAAATCATCCAATGCATGACAACACACAGAACCTAACAACTGATGAATTGCAAGCATATTAATTATTGTGTTTGAAAACAAAGACCACAATATGTGAGAAAAAGACAAGGACAATTTTAAGGATTAGTTCTACACTTGATCTTAGCCAGAAGGCCGAGAAAGGTAGTTTAAGGAGTAATTCTTGCCGAAGAAGTCAACGTTGACCCCAGATTCGGTCAACGTTGGAGTTATTATAGCAACGTGAAAAAACCATAGCCAGAATGGTAGTGAGACGGAAAAGGAATGCAAATAATATTGAAACAAGCTACTTCTTCATTCAACAAAGCATCCGTAACTTTCCAATCAGGCATTTTAGAAGAGGGAAGTGAAGAGCGTAACTAAAACATACTTTCTGGACTGTTTTATCAGAAGTATCTAAATTTTTGTCAAATGGATGCTACACTGATGCATTGCCATCAGAAATATATATACAAACAAAGAGAGGGAAAGTTGTCTAAATGTCTTGAATTCAGACACAAGTCCATTGACGGATAGCCACATCCCAAGAAACTTTTGATCCTCTTTTAATTGTCAAAGGTGCTCATGAATCCGCCCATAAAGCCAGCTCCATTACAATTCCCGCACAAAATATATATCCTTCTTGCCTCTGGGAACAAAATGATTAATAAAGCGATCTCCAATACATATGCTCAAAGTTGGAGTAAGAGTTTGAGTAAAAGCTTAATTTGATATGAAACCCTCGAATACACTCAAATCTGAACATGGATTTTAATAAAAGCTTTAGCCAAAGAAATAGTCGTAAATTTCAGAGACATAAAATGGACCTCAAAAGTTCGATCATAGATTTATTTGAGCAAAACTCATTGAGCACAGGTTTGAACCAAAGAATAACAAACTCAATTGGGTATGGGTTCGAATCAAAGAGTAGCGTTTAAAGGGGTTTCTGTTCAGATGTGAAATTGAGTAAAAATTGGAGTAAGGATCAGAGATATTCCGACAGAAATCAAACAGTAACAGCCCAAATGTGATGGAAAAGTTGACAGACAACACCCTTATTGCAGAAGTTACCAAATCAATTTGCGTCCTTTTAAAATCACCTGACTCGCCTTTGATTCCTTCCAAACACGGGGAATTGGGACATTATCGCATGTCATAGTAAATTTGGGAGTCCGTATTCTAGATCAGTTGTTAGATGAAGTTATCTTCAGCTGTAAACAAGATCACATGGAAAATTACTAGGGCCATTTCCTCGATGCAATTTTCTCAAATTCAGCAAAAATGGAACCCCATATTCATTTCAGCCAATTCATATTTTGAGCCAATTTTATGCCAATGAAAATCTAACCACAAGCTTGAGTCCTCGACCCATTCTCCCGAGTAGCAACGGAATCAAAGTCCTAATCAAAAACAACAAAAAGCAAGAAGGAAAACATAAATACCTGCACAGCCAGCATAATCCGCCAGCTTTAAACATTCCATTTCGTTTATCTTCCGGGTTGATTCCAGCACCTTGACATTCTGGGCACCGCAAAGCACCTGAAATTGGGTAAAGAACAAGAAACTCTTAAGCTGATTGTCCGCATGAGCTTAAGTTCGTTGACAAGGAAATCAGTAAAGCAAGCAGTTTAAGGGCCAAGGATCCTCTCTGCCCACTTTTTGTTTTATCCATGTACCAAGTCACTCTCAGCTGCAAGATCATATGGAAATCTCAAAATATGTGGATTTTGAGATATGATCCTTGGCTGAGAATGACTTGGTACATGAAGAAAAATGTACAACTTGAAGTAGAGTATTTGCAAGAAAGCTCATTTAAGTTGTAAAAAGAGAAGCATATTTTAATTTCCAGTTTTTAGGTAGAGGTTGTAATATATCTACTAAGAATTTTAGTTTATGACGAATAAAACATTCCCAGAGGGCATGTTACATAACTAGAAGGTTACAGTATTATCGAAGATGTATAAAGAACATGTGAAAGGATGACCCAGATACTCGCACATCCCCAATCTAATTTATGAAGATCAAAAAGATAATGAATCATGCTAGAAAATCCAAACGCATCCTGCTACGCGTCTTACCTTTCGCCCAGTTTAAACATATCTCTTGCACTTCTATAACTATCTAAGGACTTATTTTGTCCAGCATAGGGAGCATAAAGGTGTTCACGAAGCAATATCCAATCAAAGAGCTATGTCCGATAAGTTCAACAGAAACTCAAGGCGTCTCACTGTTAATTCTAGCACCCAGACAATAAGCATATGAAAGCAGCCTGTTAAACGACTAAGACAATCACAACACGGGAAACCAAAATTCAACTCCCAATCAACCCCAAGTCCATTAAATACGATATTCAGAGGTACCAATAACGGGAAATAACTAAACCTATCTGTACGCGAAGAAAATGAAAAGAACAGGTTGGAAGTGTAGAGATTGTTCGTTTGGGTTGAAGTATGCATTTATATTACTGCTGTGCTTCCTCACCTGATGATTCGATGAACAAGCATGTGCACATTTACTCGTACAAATGTCTAAGCTAGTCTATTTGTAATCAGCACAATCAACTATACAAGTCCTTTGCAATGTCTATGTATTTTAGTCGATAGACATGACTAATAATTACTTCTCACCAGCACAGGAGCACCATAACATGTCTAGAATCGGCACTATCACTTGAGTAAGCATAAGCAGTTAAAAGTTTTTCAAATTTGTCTTGTTTCTCGTCTTAATTAAATCAAACTCTCAAATGATCATCTAGCCAGAAGATAAGTCCCAGTAATGTACTCTCACCTAGGGGTGCACATCGGCCCGGTGGCCCGCTCAGCCCACCCAACCCAACCCGATTTTTTTAGGGTTTGGGATATCTATTTAGGCCTATAGGGTTGGACCGGGTTGATATTTTAAGCCCAATTAATTAATGGGATGAGTTTGAGAAAATCCTCAAGGCTCAGTCCAAGCCTGGCCCGGCCCGAGGTATATGCACCCCTACTCTCACCTTACATCCTATTGGACCCCATTTTGAATAGGCGAAATACTAAAGTAAACTGCACTGAAAGAAACCAAGGGCTTGTAGCCTAAAGGTTATCTCCTGGTTCTCCCACAAAAGAGACCAGAGTTTGAGCCTCGACAGAGGCGTTTGGGATTTAGGGCTATGGATAGCTTCTAGACTAATCACTAACTCTCCCGCTAACCCCCTACTACTGTATATTGAATGGCAAAAAAAAAAAACTGCTCTGAAAGACAACACACAAGTTGAACTAGTCATGGTGCCAAAGAGAGAGGCACAGGAGTTCACAACATCAAATGTACAAAACACAGATTTCATCTCAGAACATTAAAAAATAACAGTCCAAATCAAATTACCGCCTACTGTCTAGTATATCCCCAACACAACAAAACCTAAAGTCTCCTAATTATATTATATTCTAGTATTTCCTCAACAAACCAAACCTAAACCCTTTGAATCAAAAAAAATATTCCATCTTCTAGTAAACAAAGATATGAAAAACAATGTCCCTGAAATGTGCTCCAACTGCATTCATTTTATGACTTCGTTACAGCATAAGTCTAGAAAATAATAAATCACACAGAGTTTCTACCGTTGGCCGCCCCATCCTATCATTTTCTCTAATAAAGAAAACGTAACCAAATAGGTATAAGATGTCAAAAAAAAAAAAAAAAAAAGAGCATCATGATTGATGCTTCTTCGCATTCATTTGAACTTTTCACTTAAGTTTCTACGGTTGATAGCAGAATCAGAAGACCGGTGAGTTACCGGTGAATTGAGACACTCTCTTATCACGCGTGTTGACGTCAAGGTTCGAGTCCTTCAACTTTCCCCTTCTTTATTTGGTTGACAAACGATAAAAGTGCAAATGTATCCATTGACTTTGCTACTACAGCAACTTGGATTTTGTAATTGGACTAGGCTGTGCCTAATAGGGCAGCCTATTTCTGCACTAGTTCAGCCTGTGCTTGTCATTTTTCTAGTTGAGAACTTGTTAGACTAATGCTACAAAAGTATCCAACAAGCTACTGGTAATAAAGGTCAGTGTCATAGCCATTACACTTTGTGAAAAAGACACTCAAACATGGATCTTCTGTTCTGATTCGCCCTTGTCTTTCGGCCCAAATCTCTCTCTTTTTATCACATGAGATCAAAGTCAAGGATACTTACTAATAATGGGGCAGAGAGGGAGATAGTGGAGAGGGGAGATGGCTTCTCCGCAGTTCATGATCGGAATTGCAGGGTGCAATTTAGGATGGTGGGGCTATTATGGCCCACTGTCGTAATTCATGCGGTTCTCTTAATCTTAAGTCAATGATACATATAAAATCCACTTAATCGGATAACGATAGTCAAATCTCATGATTTGATCGAGTCGCTTTTGAAATTTTCATTCTCTGGAGAAATGAAAAGGTGTCTCAAAATTAGTTATTGGCTTTTTCGCGCACCAACAATTTGATTTGCTTTTATTCTTCTTGGAATTAATAGTAAATTCAAGATTCATACATGACAAAGCAAATTTAAGATTCAAAAGTCCAAGAATATATTTCACCAAAACTATCCCAGAAAGAAATTCTTGTCAAAGTTGGTTTCTTTGCACTCAAGCCCACAATTAACAATGTCATATCCCAAACAGAGCTTTAGGGAAGTAATTCTAAAGGTAGTATTTGGGAGATACTTATTAGAAAGATTATAAATTTTGAATTATCTTTGGAATTTTTGAACGGACTTGGGAGCAAGGACGGAGCTAGGATTTTTGTGTAGGGGGGGACGGATTATATCTTTGGAGCAGGTATGAAGCTATATAATTTGATGATATGCGTATTTTTTCAAATTGTAGTAGGAGCACTAGCCCCCTCGCTCCATCCTTGTTTGGAGCCCAACCCATGCTCGAGTGCTACAGAGAGCCGTTTCTTGGAGCTAACATGAAGCAAACATAACAACAGAATTGCAGAGGTTAAGGGAGAAGGGTGTAATCATGGCGGTTGAGTTGGTTTTGTATTTGTACTTATGTGGGGAGAAATTTTAATACCTTTATTCATGGCTTGGATTAAAGTTAGGGTTTGATTGAAGTTATGGCAGTGTAGAATCTTTAACATGTGATTGAGAAAATTTGAAATACTTTCCAAACTTTAACTTCAACATCTAATAGTCATTTAAGTTTTCGTAAACTTCAATTTTACAGATAAACTATTGTTTTGTCATTCAATTAGACACCTACCGTCAAAATTTGTCAAATTGCTAATGAATTTTGCTGACTTCAGTGACTTGGACGTTTGGGCTCCCTTAACTAGCTTACAACCATCCTCTTTTCTTCTTCTTCCTTTTTACCCCATCTCCTCTCCCTAAACCCTATCCCTAAAATCTCCAATTCCATGAAGAAAACTAGAGAAAAGGTACAAATGGGAGCCACTAAAAGATGATATTGAGTTTGTTAATTCATCTTATCCAGTGTCTCTTGCTCAAATCCAAATGTACAATGAAAAAGAGGTCTCTTCTCCCCACCATTGCTTCTCATTCCCATGTCCAAATACTTGTTTTTCTATATGTTGTTTTTTTTTTTTTTTTTTTGAACAGCTCTATATGTGGTTGTTCATCTTGCACTTTGTGGGACTCAGTGATGAAGTGGTTTATTGGTCATAAGACAGTGGGACTTGGGAGGGTCAGGTGGTGGGTGATGGTGGTGAACGGATGAGCTTTGCCCTTTCTCCATTGTTGCAACGAGAGAGAGAGATGCCAAGAGAGAGAAAGAGAGTTGAGACATGTGTCACAATTTAATTGGAATGGGATGCCACATAAGCATATTTAGCGGAGCCCAAACTTTCAAGTTAGAAAAATCCGTTACGAATTTGACATATGTAGACGGTAGGTGTATAATTGAACAATAGAGCAATAGTTTAGGTGTAAAATTGAGCTATACGAAATTTTGAGTGTGTATTAGACATTGAGATTAAAGTTTGGGACGTATTTTGAAATTTACCCCATGTGATTTTGAAAGATAGAAGAATAAGAAGGGACAAAAGAGGGAAAAAAAAAATAAGCTGGCAACTAGTGTACGTAGTGCCCAACTAAGCTTATGTTACCTGCAGATTAAAACTCAAAAGGTTATTTTCAATGGATGTACAAAGTGGAGGGGCATTGGTTTGGGCCCATTTTGATAGGAACGTAAATGGAGCTTTTATCAAGGACAAGAAGATGGTGGAGCCCATCGGAGGTGGGGAAACTGCAACTCAATCTACAGTGCATTGACATAACATTTCATCCAAATTTCCCAAACCCATTGAACCATACACCACCATAAATATCACAACCTAAGTGGAGTCCATTTTGATTTCTCATCTCATACATGTACCATCATAATTGCATGGGCCAGGGTGGGCCGGGCCACGTTCCTTCCTTCCGTCTTTTAAGACGCGTGACACAACTTTTTCAGGGGTGTCCGGACTGTCTTACGTGTACCTCGACTAATTCTCTCTTCAGACCAGTAAAAAATTGACCATTTAAGCCGGGCCTATGAGATTCACGAGAAATTACTTTCTTGCGTGCTACAAACTTTGTTATTTTATGCCAATTCTCTCGACTAGGCTGTGCAAATTAACCAATACTATAACATGCTGTCTCTGGATTCTGTATAGTAGTTGGTAATTTCCTCATTTTTATGGAAAGAGGAAGAAGTGCTTTATTACTATCAAGCTATAAACGAATGAAGACTAATGACCTTCTAGAAAAAAAAATATGTATAATTGGTTATGTAGATCTCCAGGGATCCTCAAGTGCGAAGCCACACTACAACCCAGTACTACTGCATCTGAGTCGTTGATGTCGGTAATCAACGGCTCAACAGATTGAATTTCATTTCGTTAATAGACGATTCAAATTATGTAAGTGTTGAAATGAAATCTAAACCATTAAATACGTGATCTACGACTCGAATACTACAATACAACCCTATAGTGCAACTTGGCACTAATGCAACAGTGTATGCAATAATGCAATACACAAGGCGGAAAAAACAAACAATATAGTAAGCGGAGTCGAGTAGTTGTAATAATGATACATCAATCCCTAGAGAAAGGTACCCCTATAAAATGATATTTATGGCTATGTTTGGCTCCATTGGTAAAATTTCTTCATTGGCAGTTATGAGATAAATTTTTAAGATACTCTCTCCGTTTCAAAAAATAATGGTATTTTTTGGGCAGTTGTTTCACTCAAAAAAATTGTGTATTCAACAATCTATGATATTGTTTTATGATTTCAAAAAAATTATTTAGTAAAACTAATTAAAATCTATCAAAGAAGATCTATATTAAATATAAAAAGTCTTATAAATTAGCAGATATATTCAATTTTTTTAGAGATCCCAAATAGTGAAAAGAGACCAACAATTTGGATTAGAAGAATTAATATTTTTGTATAGAGTTGCGTAATTTTTCGTCTTTAGACAATTTTTAAATTTTTAACAATTTTTTTATTTTTTAATAGAGATGCGCAATACACATCCAAAAATCCAAAAAGTAAAAAATAAATACATAATTTGATAATAAAAAAATCATTAAAGACGAAAAAATAAGGATGACAAAATTAATAGTGAAAATTTTGGAAGATAAATTTTCAAAACTGGAAACCAAAATTGGTAGTCTCGAGATAAGTTTTGGGCATAATAATTTTGTATAGGGTTTCGTAATTTTTCGTAACAAGAGTGAAACCAAAAATCATTAAAGACGAAAAAATAATGATGACGAAACAATGAAATATTTTAAGGTTAACTAAACTAAACTACAAAACGAAAGCCACATGTATCTATGTAGCATCTATAGGTTTACTTCTTGAGTTTAACTAAACTATGAAGATCATAATTTCTTGAGTGTTCTTTTCCCTCTTTTGTTTCCTTCACGATATTGAATAGGGAAAATTTCACCAACGCCCCTTGAGATTTGCCTTAGTGACAAATATCCTCCTCATTTATGAGAAATAACAATGAATCCCCTATCGTTTCAATGTTATTTCTCCGCCCCACAATTGTTCGACTAAACACATTATGCAATTAGGTGAAAGTGGCTTATATTGACAAATTCAATCATTTTAACAATAGAATAAAAAATGAAAAGCTCTTAATTCTCCATTTTGGTTTTTCAACCCAAAAATAATAAATTTGTCCTTTTTGACTAAAAAGTAAAACGATTCTTTTGTTTTTTTGTCATATGATATACATCTAGCGGGAGTTAATGCGGAAGTTAGTTAGTGGGTTAAACAACCAATGGGGATTCGATATATCTCTATAGACTCAAACCCCAAACCTCTCTCTCTTGAGATATTTGATCACCACAGCTCCTTCAATGGATAAAAAAGTCATTCTGATTCACAAATAAGTGAGAATCGATAGTTTTTTTTTATTGGTGCACTTTTTATTATCATAAAAGGTTTCTTTTTCAGATATAAGTCAGTTTTAGCTTATTTCCAACACTTTTTTTATATAGATGATTCTTAATTTTGGAATATCGGTGAAACGCGTATAATTAAGAAACAACAGGAAATTCATTGTTATTAATTTTATCATATGTGAGGGGCATCGGTCACCGAATAATGTGAACATTTACTACTTCTGTCGATGAAGTACCATAATGTCCCACACACTGCCATATATATGCATGTTTTCCCCATCTTTTGTTATCAGCACCGACCTCCTGTCCCTTCACAGCTATCTCAAAGGCCAAAAAGGGTTAAATAAGGACCCAATAAAATGATTAGGTCAACAATCCCTTCATTACAATGATATGTGTTTTTATTCCAATTTTTTCCCCTGGTGCTTGCAGTGGGTGATTAATTTTCTAATTAGGGAGAAAAGCAAAAATACGATGAATATTTTTTATCTGGGCCGTTGATCGGCAAGCACGGACTGCTTAGAAGGGACAGCATGCCGCTTGCATTGGGTGATTAAATTTCTGAAAACAGACTTAAAAAGATGGACACACTAATCAGGAAGAAAAGCAAAAATAACGATGAATATTCTTGATTTCTTTTTCGTATTATTTGTCTTTTGGGTGAGAATGAAGATGGTATTCCATCTAGGAATTTTGAGTCCTCCTTAATATATACTTACATCACAATATAGCATTATAATATAAGAATTGCGTCTGAATCTATATTCTGATACCTTGTCAAATGGAGTAACATATTAGTTTTGTTCATCCTCTTAGAACGAACACGTGCGTGTGTCTATTCCATACCAAAGTCAAATTTTGGCTTTTGAAAATAAAAATAGTTGCTCCAATGCCAAATTAAAACTTAAAGTGATTTGTTTTTGACAGATTTGGCACCTTAATGTGTCACCACCTATGAATACTTTTGACCTCGTATACATTTTTTATTTGCCAGAAAATTGGTACAAGTTGAATGAATTGACCACACTCCCACTGACATTTTGCCAAAGCTTCCTATACCTTTTAAAATATTAATTTGTAAAAAATAATTTACCTTATCAAACCTAACAATCTCATTCAACTCCTAAATTATTCCAACTCTAATCACTTGAACTCTTCAAACCTTAAGTTCTCTCACAAAACTCAATAGAAGTCCTACATAACCCACGTTATTTTGTTTTTGTTGCTAACACCAACAGAGCAACATTATTTTTCATTTTGAGACGGCAAACAAGTAATAAAAAAACTCAATTTATACAAGTGAAGTGGTTGCGATCGAAGTGGTAGGCACCATTTACTATCTTCATGCATTTGACAGTGGTTCAAACCTCACTAACTATACATCCAACAATGCTAACTTTCACTAAGAAAAAAAAAATGTATTTTCTCAAAACGACTTAAAATGAATTAGTTGAAGAAAGACAATAATGCTTCGGACATACACATCCGAGCAAAAATGCAGTCAAAGTCATCCGATGTCCTAGGTCCCACAACACATTTGTGGATTCACGTTCATCGATCGTTTTTAGAGTACTGGGCACGTGTCTGAATCTGCATCCGAATATTTATCTAGAAAACCCTTTCCATGGGGAGTCTATCAGTGGCACATGCAATGGTGGGGTGTCTGAGCAACCCCGCTTTGGCTTACCCTTACATATATTTTTTTTTGTAGAATTGTACTAAGAATTTATAATAATTTGACACTCCCACTAGGCCCAAACCCCATATATGAACCAGCATAGTAAGATTCCTGTTTGAACTTTTAATTTTCGGCACTCTCTGATTAAAAATTCTGGTTCCGCCGCTAAATCCTATAAATAGGGCAAAGAATATGGTGGGTAGGACATACCATACACCAAGTGGCCACGCTCCAAAAAAAAAAAAAAGAAGTCCATGAAGGGCCACGAGCCCCCACGCTCAACCTCCTCCTGCGCCGCCTGCAAATTCCTCAAGCGGCGGTGCAGCCCTACCTGCCTCTTCGCCCCCTACTTCCGCTCCGACGACCCCAAGAAATTCGCCAAAGTCCACAAAGTCTTTGGCGCCAGCAACGTCGCCAAAATCCTCGTCGAGGTGCCCGAAAACCAGCGCGACGACGCCGTCAACTCCCTTGTTTACGAGGCGGAGGCGCGGCTGAGGGACCCCGTTTACGGCTGCATCGGCGCCATTGCTCTCCTGCAGCGCAAGACCGTCGAGCTGCAGCAGGAGCTCACCGTAGCTAGAACTCGGCTCGCTCGTTGCGCCGCCGTGGCAGGCGGCGGCGGCGGCATGACGACTTTTCCTGTCTCGGAGGATCGGGTTCTGATGAATTCTCTGTCTCAGATTGTTATGAATCCGGTTTGGGAAGGATGGGGTGAGGGTTTTGACTGGAATTCGGTGGAGTTGGACCGGAGTGGATGCATGGATGAATTAAGCCAACTCCCGTTTCCTACTAGAGGGTAAAATTATTAGATTTTGTTCAAATTGATCCTTAAGCTATTGGGTTTTGTTCAAATTGGTCCTTAAACTACTGGATTTGTCTCTAATTGGTGGCAGTCATTCATATTTCTGATATACTATACAACAACAAAAAAACTCCACGAGACACTGGTGTTGCTCTCATTTTTGTCCTCAAAGTAAAATATACACTGGTGTTGCTCCCATTTTTGTCCTCAAGAGTACTGTTCAAGATTAAGAAATTTGTAGCTTGGTCATTTGATAAGTGTCACTAGGGGTTCTCGATCAGAAAATTTGGATTCAATTATATACTTGAACACATTGACAGTAATCCAATAGTTAAGGGATCAATTTAGAAAAATTCTAAAGTTTAAAGACTAATGTGAGAATTATGTAATACTATAAGGGCTCAAAGTGCAATCTATCGTTCTAAAGTGGGGAACCTCTCACTTGTGATAATTCTAGCAGCAATGCTAGGTATCCAAAAAACTACACCCAAATATTACTCAAAAGTAAAATTAGTGGTAAAGAGATTTATCTTAACTGTTAGTTTCACTTTTGGAGTAGTTTTTTTGGGGTATTTAGCATTTTCCAATTGTAAGAGACAGGAGATACTACGAGGATGTTTGTGAGGGATTCTTGACTCTAATACTCTCTCCGTCCCATAAAGTTTGTATGGCACGGTGTCCAAGGAGTCAGAAAAAATTAGTTCTTTATACAAAAAACGTTAATCTTTTTTCACAAAATAATAGAACAAATTGATCTATTAATTTGTGCAAAAAATATTTTTTTTTCCTTGACAAAAGTCTATTTTTTTTATATTTCGTAGACTCCGTGCAGGACAAACGTTATGAAAGAGAGGGAGTAATAGATTCTGAACATTTGATGACCATTTAATATTAACCTTTATCAACCACTTCGTACTATTCCAGCATTTAAGTTTCACTCATATGATTTTTTTGGCCAATGTATTGAAGGCTTGAAGCTAACCTTTGTCAACTACTTCGTACTATTCCAGCATTTAAGTTTCACTCATTGATTTTTATGAATTTTTTTTTTTTTTGCCAATGTATAGAAGCTAATACGTGAAGATAATCTCATTTTTAGAATTTATTTATTTATTTATTTATTTATTATCCTTTGCTATGTAACGGAGGTAACATTGGGGAGAGATAATAAGTTTTCAAGAGTCCATTTTTTGTTATGTAACGGACGGATATGCGTACTACGCATATTTATAGGTCGTGATACTCCAATAATTTTTTATTTAATGAGTTTAAAGAAAATAATGTCATTTATATAAACATAAGTAGTCGTCGTAATAGAAGAATGGGCATTATGGTCAAATGTTCACCCACAATCCAATAATCTGATTATACTTTCAAACACCTCAGAGACGCATAATCTATTTTTCACACTTTTACTAAAACACTTTCACATATTCTGATTACGAGGTTTTCATAATCCAGACTATCAATAAAAATCCACCAGAATAATCTGTGCGTAAAGACCCACTGTGAATGTTCCAATTCAAGAATCTGGAGTTAAACTTTGATTGAAGAAGAGGTGTGACTGTTGAGTTTAATTGGATTTGCTAGATGCAAGTAAAAAGGGCACACAGCTTTTTCCAGTTGAAATAGTGAAGGATAGTACAAGCCTCGATATTCCACAGAAATAACAGAAATGTGCTGCTGAACTGTCATCAACTGGCATCTTCCCATGATACAGAATATGACACAAATTATTGGAATGAGTGAGTCTATTTACAACCCTTTTTTACTCAATACAGCCCGTTTGGTAAATACAACCCTAGTGAGGTTGCATATTTATATATTTGCTTCATATAACCCGGCACATTTCCAAAATTGCCCCTTCTTAATTTTTGTCAAATTTCAACACTCGAAACCCACTCCCACTCAATAACCTTTACTTTTTCTCTTCCCTCCTCACATAACTCAATACAGACCTTCATCACCACAACCGACTCTTCTCCTCACCGATCGACCCACTTACCGGTGACAGCCACGGCGACCACCCCTCCGACTGATCTACTCTCTCTCTCTCTCTCTCTCTCTCTCTCTCTCTCTCTCTCTCTCTCTCTCTCTCTCTCTCTCTCTCTCTCTCTCTCTCTCCAGCCTCTCTGACCTCAGTCTTCGCCCTCTCCGTCGAACCAGTCGAAGAAATCGCCGTTGTGTTACTCGTCTGGTTTTGGCACATTTCGGATATTTACTCTCGAAACTAAACACATAACGCGGATACAAACTGCGGAATTATGGCCAACATACCGGATATTAACTACCATTAACAATGTCTGCTCTTTGGTTTTGGCACGTTTTGGATATTAACTCCCGAAACTAAGTACATAATTCGGATACAAACTACTGAATTATGGCCAATATTGTGGATATTAACTACCATCACCAATTTCTGCTCTCTGGATCTGGATTGGAAAGGATCGGATATAAACTCCCGGTTTTATTAGTAAATTCCGGGTATTAACTACCGAAATGTATTGCGCTTTTCGGGACTGTAGTACCGTTTCGAACGAACAACGACTGAGAAATCGAAAAAGCAATGGGTTACTCTTGGGTCGTTTTTTGCTCGAAAATCTTCATGTCCGGGTTACTCTTGGTCTGTATTTGTGCATCCATTGGTGGATTTGGAGTTGTAAGTTGCTCCATTACTCTTTGGAGCTCTTCTTCCAAGTCTAGTGAGGGAGAAGATCCTTCCATTGATTCACCAAGGTTTTCCATTGAGAGAGATGAGAGATGAGGGGCAGAGAAGGACAATGGGGGTTAATGACTGGGTTGTTTTCGACTAGAGGAGGAGGGATTTTTTTCGACTAGGGGAGGAGGAATATGATGGAGGAGAAAGGAAGAAGAAGATAGGTTGGGAAAAAGTTGAGTGGGTTGGTATGTAGCAAAAAGGTTTGTGTCTAGTGGAGTGGTATGAAGTAATTTGAGGGGCTAAATGGTCTTTTAGCAAGGAAGGTTTTGGTATTTATTTTACAAGGGCTGTATTGAGCCAAAAAGGGTTGTAAATAGACTCACCCTTGGAATTTCAATTGGAGACTTCATAAACACTGCTCAAGTGTAATGGAATGTAATACTCTGGCACCAGGACTGCGACTCTTGTGGACTCTGATAACGTCTGTTCCCATGTCAACAGGGGCGGACGCAGGATTTTCGGACTCTGTTAACGTCTGTTCCCATATCATGATATCAACTGATTGAGATTAAATATCAATACGTAAACACAGGTCACATACCACGCACAATGCTCGGACGCAATCACACATGAACGTTGCAGTTTACAAATTCTTAACCAGATTAAGGCCAAAATACAAACAATTACATAAAAATATAAGGTCTGCTTTTTCTCACTCCAAACCTATCAAAATACCTTGAAGTCGCTGAAAATAGTTACGAGTTTAATCAGAAGAACGTCTCAGAACAAATCACATACTACACAGCTGAGAAAATTTAAATGCGTGCCAGAATCCATAGCATAGACTAATATGTACAACAAACATACAACTGATATTGGTGGAGAGTCATATGATCTAGACATGATTGAAACTAATAATCAACTGACAAATATCAAGGGGGCTTGTAATTATTTGAACTCCACCGTGAAATCTGCTTCCCTTTCAGAGGAGAGTTTCTGCTATAATTTCTTCCCTGTTCGAGGATTGGACAACAAGGAAAAGGTTAATCAAACAAAATAAAAGCAGTCTCAAGTGCAGCAGGACAGCGATGATAATAAAAGGTTGCACTGCAAACACTAGAAGCAATAAGACTTGGCATGGGTGTGCCCGGTAGCCACTGCACACACAAATCAGGAGGAGAAGAAATATACCGGAGGTACATGTATTTCAGCATGGGTGCGCCCGGTATATTTCTTCAGTTCTTCTTCTCCTGATTTTGGCAAGTAAAGGGAGAATGAAGTGTTCCGATTTCCAGGGCTTTCAGAAACGTTTGAAATGCCAACAAACCTAACACAACGAGCTAATATACCATGCCACAAGTCAATTAATAGTGTAACTTATGTTAGAGTTCTTGGCTGGAGTCGGGTCAAACAACACAATAAAACCTGCAAAACTTAAGTTAAAACAACACATGATGCTAGGTTTCTCCTTCATCATCTTCCACTTCTGTGTGTATTATGTTGGGGTGAAGGTTTTACATTGTCTGGGACATGGAATGACTCCATACAAATTACAAAGGGAAAAAAACCTAATCCCTGAATCAATGATTCTTCATTTTACAACTAATCCCTTCATGAAACAATGCAGAACTCCAGTGTCATACTGTAAACAAAAGCCTAAAAACTTCAGACTTCATGTCACTATAAACTTCATGGTCAAAGCGAACCGTACATCTGGAAAGAATCTCAATAACTCCCAAAGAAAACAAACATTTACAAGGAAAAATGCAAACACTAATTTCACATCTCATTAACTACCCATTGGGCTTAACTGGTGGACAACATTGGGCATCGTTTAAGAATAAGTCCCAGTCATGGTAATCAAGTGACAAATGATTTCACAGAAAATAACAAATAGAGTCTAGGATCATGCAGAAGCACAGAAGCAAGCAAAATAAGTAATAGGCAAGACAATTCGATGGCCATTTGTTCAAATTTGCTACACATGTCTTATCTTTGGAACCGAAGTGGTGGGTTTTAGATTTTCTCAATTGGCCGCTATGGAGCAAAGTGGTTTGATGTATGTAGTTCTCCATTGAGCTCATTAACTAGTGTTCCGTTGAATCGTAGATGTAGCTTAGGTGCTCCTCGCCTTTTGAAAATCCATCACTCGTAATTCTGTTGTCTTAGTAAACTATAAGTTTGTACTTTCAAAAGAATCAAAACAAAACTCAATAACTACTGAATACATCATCAATTCCGAAACAGAAAACTACAATAAGGCAAAATGAAACTGGAATAATGGAAATTCACCTGAACCAGGACCATAATTCTTACGCCTTTTCATCTTTTCAAGCTCAAGTTGAGCTTCCATAAACATATTCATCCTCTGGAACTCAAGTTCCTTAGTGAACTCCATCCTCTGCTTCTCCAATTCCATCATGTGCTCCTGCTTCGAGCTCTCGATCCTCTCGTACACCTCCCCAAACCTCAGTATCGCCCTCGCTAATTCCTTATACGCCCCCTCCTCCGATAATTCCACATCCTCCATCCTCCTATCCTTTCTCGCACCACCACTACCACCATTACCACCAAGCAACAAATCACCCTCTCTTCCTCCACAACCAAGCGAGCTCTCATTGGATCCACTGGAATTTAACTTCGATGATCCCCCTGAGTAAACAACAACCTGATGACTAGGGCCAGGGTTAGGATTAGGGTTAGGGTTAGGAGTTGGTTTGGTCCTCGATTTGAGACTCAAGGTAATTGTGGCGGGAGGCTTGAGAATCGCTGCCGAAGGGGCCGAGGCTTTCTTCTTCGAAGACGTGGCGGTGGCGGCGGCAGAGGCGGCGGCGGTGGGTCCCACGAGGTGATCGAGGCGGGAGTAGAAACGCCAGTTGGAGGGAGAAGGTTTAGACTTCTCGAGCTTGTACTTCTTCTTGATAGTATCGACGCGGTTCTTGCACTGGACGTCGGTCCGGCGAGGCTTGACGCCGTCGGCGCGGGCGTTGACGGAGTCGGCGACTTCCATCCAGTCCTTTTGACGGAGGTTACCGCGGTTGAGCTGGAGGTAACGGTCCCCCCATGCTTCGATTAAAGTCTCGGTGGCGCCTTCGCTCCAGCAGTCCTCTCTTCCGCCGCTTTGTTGGGGCCGGGAACTGCCCTTCTGGGGGTGGTTATTCATGGAGTTTTGCTCTTACTTCAATTGGATCCCGTTACGCGTAAGTAAAGCCGAACGATTGAGTTATCGAAAATTCATGGATTTTAGGGGAACGCCGGAGGGGAGGAGAGAGAGGGGGGAGGAGAGAGATGGGGAAAAGGCATCGGAATCGTGGAGGGAATGAATGGTGGTGGGTGAGGGAAGTGGGAAAGGAGTCGGCCGTGCATCTGACCGGAGGGGTGTGTGTGGGCCGTGGGGGAAACGTGAGCTCCTTATTGGGTAGTTGGACGGACGGACTTATGATTCTGGTCGTCTAGGATTATTTTTGCAGTCATTTTGACCTTTTTGGCTTTACTGGAGTAATAATTCTCAGTAAAAGTGTGGTAGTTCAGCTGGTTTTAACCACCATTACCGCAAAAATCAAAGAAAACAGTATTTAAAAACTAAAGTTAGCAATGTTTGTCTAAAAATTGGCTCACATTGGCATAATTAAAGTTAATAGCCTTTTAGCCAATAATCAAATTTTGGCATTTGAATAATCAAAAGTAACAATATTTTCTCAATAACCAAATTTTGGGGACCACACCCTATTTATAAGTCTTTTTTTGGTAGAAATGAATTCAAAAGTAACAACATTTTCTCTTCATTTTTCAAATACTTACTTCAAAACTCAATTTTTTGCACTTTCTCTAAAAAAATTGAAATTATCAACAATAAAAGAAAAAATTGAAAATATGTTCAAAATTGGTCTCATTTCAAAGGTATTGTGAATATTTTTTAAAAGGTATTAATATTATAAAAAGCATATGTACAAATTTAAAGTTGTGTCCATTTTATGAATAAATATAAAGTGATTAGTACTTTTTTTTTATTAAGGATACAAAATACCATTGTGACACTCCACATTGTTAACTTTATAAATGTCTTGTATAGATAATCAAAGTCTGATGTGGCAACTTTTTATTATCTAGTTTTGGTTATACTATTAGTGATGCTCTTAGTGATGAACTCTACAGGAAAAAAAAAAGTACCATTGATGAAATTATGCATAAGTGATTGCATTTTTTAAAGGATAAATTACATTAATTATAACCCATTAGCACTTTACTCCCCTAAAGTTTAGAACTCAACACTTAACCCCCTCTAAGAGCAAAAGCAGCAGCATAGGTATATGGCGTTTTTAGCTATTTTAGCTTACCAAAAGGAGGAGAAACTCGCTGCAACAGCTTTGCTATCCACGTCGGCAGAGCTCCTTTGTGAACAGTCGTTCGCTTCTTCTACTGAAGCACTGTTCATCAGCAAAGCATTATTTTATCATTTCTCCCATAGGTCTCTCTCTCCTCACCTACGTCATCCCCTCCTTCAACCCTTCATGACTAGGTTTTGTTCGAATTAACGGCGATTAGGGTTTTCCGGTTCGATGGCGACTGGAATTTTTTCCGTTCGACAGCGATTGGGTTTTTTTCCCAATCGACGGCAACAATTGATTTCTCGATCAATGGCAACAATTGTGTATTCTTTGGGGGTTTTTTCTTTTTTGGTATTATTTGACGTAGATTGCGTTAGCTTGAAAGAGTTCTATGTCTATCTCGATTTAGATTGCGTTAGCAGGAATAGTTTGGTTTTAATTGCTTCAAGACTTTGGTTTGAAGCACTGAATCATCTCTGATTGTATCAATCTATGACATATACATGATACACATGTATATATATTTGAGAGAATTGGAATGAGGAAGAAGAAGAAGAAAGAAAGAAAGAAAGAAAGAGAATGGAAAAAAATAATATTTTAATAGGTTATAGGTAAAGTAGAGAATGCTGGTAGAGTTTTGAAAGAAATCATGTCAAGCTAAAATGAAATTAGGCACTGTTGAGTAGGAGAAAATGGCTATGTGCTGCTGCACATGCTCTAACTATGTAAATCTCAAATGCTTTACACGCCGTTAATTGAAAACGTTAAATACCCATACTGCCCTCAGTCAGCAGGATAACATTGTCCAAGGCCATCAATTTTCTTTTCTCCCCGTTAAAACCACCATCACATTTAAAATTATGACTTTTACAAACCCAGTAAACCCAAATTTAAAAAGGCATTTTCAGTCTCACCTTCACCACTCTTTAGATCTCGGTGGCATCTTCATTAAAAAGGCCTTAATCTGATGCTGACGAGAAGTTCTCGGTGGTTTCCATTGACAACGGCAACGACGTTAGCCCCAACAATAATTTCATAACTGATTATGTTTTGTCTTAAGAATAGTAGTCCATCATGCCACCACCATCTCCTCCTCCACCGTGATCCTATAGATCTATCTCCTCTTGTCCCCCGAAGCAATTCTCTAGTTCGCCTGATACTCTTTAGATCTCGACAAGCAGAATTTTGACAAATGCATGTGAAACGGCAAGGTCCAAGAAGAATAAGGTGAATAGGTACGCTAGAGAGAGAGAGAGAGAGAGAGAGCAGCCCATTTATTGGGCTGGTAGTGACCATTAGAGCCTTTAATGGCTTCCTCCTGATATATACGCATTGTGTATGTATATAATAATATTGGAGAAGAAAAGGGCAATTTGATCCTAATTTTTTTCGTCTCAACTGATTATGTCCATAATGTGGACGGATTGATAACGGAAGATGGTTAAGTGTTAAGTAATCATACCTGAGGGGTTTGACCCATTGGGTTTAATAGTTCAAAGGGGTTAAGTAAAAAATAGAGATAGTTGAGGGGGTAAAATGTAATTTACCCTTTTTGAAAATGGAATTTTTTAATTATTTTGAAATGCATTATATTCAGTGGCGAATCCAAGAATTCGGCATAGGGGGCCACTTTTAAAGCATAATTTTGAAAAAATAAAAATCAACACACCAATATGTCCAAAAGATAAAATGTTTAAACAGTGTTCATTAAGCCAAAAAGTTCAAACTTAAACCATCATTAAAGATTTCATACATATTTTGCTTATGATACTTCAAAAAAAAAATCATATTCTATTTATGGAATCGACAAATCCTGCAGTAAAATAGTACGTTGCAAAACCTCTAAATTAAATATGAACTGAATTTCAAGATAAGTCTTCTAATGACTACTCTTCTCAATAAGCCCTATAATATCTGTGGATCATATCACGATCATACCGGGCACACAATTATTAAACTTTTTTTTCAAAATTCATTTAGTAATTAGGGTCCTAAATTCTGAACGAGAATTGAAAGCTACGATCAACTACTTATAATTCTCCGATTGAGCTAATTATTTACAAGACCAAATCAAAAATTATTTTAAGGTTATTAAACGCCTCAAATTTTACCCAAAAAAAAAAAAGTTTATGGAATTGCGAGGGGCCACGTGACCCCCTGTGCACAATAGATTCGCCACTGATTGTATCTCGAAGAAACCATATGTCTGTAACATTTTTTTCCTTTTGGAGAGAAATTTTATGTGAAAGACGAAAAATAAAAGTTATATGAACGAAATTCTTTGGAATGGAGTTGACAATTTGACATGATAAATTTTGTAGTACTAAAATTTGGACTCGGGGATGCTGCTGTGCACTCCTTGCACAGCAGCATCCCCGAATCCCTAAAATTTGGGTTAAAGTATCACTTTCACTTTTATTCCATATCTACAAGTAAGTAAGCGTCACCACATAATATCTATGAGTATGAAGAAGATCGTAAAAATATTTTTCCACAAAACTTCACAACCTATTTTCATGAGAATGAAGAGTAAGAGCAGAAGGAGAGAGTCCTACCGAAAACACTATCTAGCCTAAGGTTAACCCCTATAATTACAACTCTATCCTTGAGAAAAAATATTTTCCAACTTTTTTTGGATAAATAAATCTTTTTACAACTTTCTAATTTTAATAACAATTTGCAGCCCAAAAAATTGATACAGAGCAAATATAAATCAATGTGATATTCGATTCTTATTCTAAAAGATATAAATATGGAACAATATATGATTGGGCGGCTTCGAGGATGCAATAGTTAACTCAACATTGATTAGTTTCCCACGCTAATGATCGGAGCCGTTCAATATGTTTACATGCTTCTAACGTTACCCGTAAAAAAATCAACTCATTCGAATATCGATAATATCTTGATCAATTCATTCAGTTTTTAACTTATCATATTTAGAGACAAAAACCGATCAAGCTCTTATTAATATCCAAATGAGCTAATTTATTATGAAAATACTCTTTAAAAATATATTTTAAACAAATTAAATGGTTCTAATCAATTGCTTGGAATTCTAAAATAGGGAATTTTCACATATACATGTCAAAGAAAATTGCATGGAAAATAGTACTAAAACAAAAGAAAAAAAGAAGAAGAAGAAGAAGTCTCAAATTAATAATCTATAGTAGTAACATGTAAATTGTAAAAATCTTTCAATTTATCACCCATTCTCAAACCCCTTTTCCTCATTTCCTCCAAAACAACCTTAGCTTCATCAAACCTCCTCAATCCAATCAAACGGCTAGCCAAAATCCCAAAACTCTCCGTATCCAACCCCAGATCCCTCCCTCCACAGCTCACCACAAACTCCACCGCCTGCGCATAATACCCCAGCTTCAGCAACCCACTTATAACGTGCGCATGGGTGGAGTACAACGCCGGCAGTCCATCGTCCTCCATCCTCCTCAGCATCACCAGAGCACCCTCCACCTTCCCCGCCCTGCACGCGCCCAGCACCAGCGCGTCGTACGTCCTCGAGTCCGCCGTCAACCCCTCCTCCTCCTCCATCCTCGTCAGCAATCCGGCCGCTGACGTCAGATCCCCGTCGAAGCAATACGCCGTCAGTAAAAAATTATACGCCGTTACATCCGGCGAAATCCGATTCTCTCTCATCAACTCCACCACGCGCCACGCCTCGTCCATCTTCTTCGTTCTACTCAGCGCGTTGAGTATAGGGTGGAACGTGCACGCGTTCGCACCGTAGTTCTTCCTCACCATTTCCTCCGCCACGCGCCGGGCTTCGTCGACGCGCTGCAACTTGCACAAACGAGCTATCAGCGCGTCGTACGCGCTCTTGCGAGTGAACCCTTTGTCGAGATTTTTTAGGGTTTCGGTTAGGTCCTCGAGTATGGACAAATCGGTGGAGATGAAGCTGAAGGTTTTACTGGTATTGAAGAAGCCGTCTTTGAAGCGCTTGTTGAGGAGGCGGTGGACGGCGGCGAAGTCTTTATCGCGGCCGGCGGCGTTGATGAGGTCGTCGTAGTGGGCGGAGGTGGTTGGATTTGTTTGGGTGGTGAGGAAGCGAGGAGAGGTGTGGAAGAGAGAGAGGAGATTTGGGGGATTTAGGCGGAGTTTGTGGAGAGATTGCATGGTTTTTTTTAGGGTTTAACAGAGAGTGAGAGGAGAGAGAAAAATGGTGATCAAAATTAGTGAATTGATTCAGGGCGTGGATTCTGCTAGAAACTGCGTTAGGAGATGATAGTTTGTATGGGCTTGGGCCCAATACTAGACTTCGGGCCTGTATGTTTGATGGGCAATTAATGATGTGGGTTTTGAGTGGAAATTTATGTGTTAAGTATAGGTAGTTTGGATGGGCTTGGGCCTTCCTTGTGTTATTCTCAACAGGTTAATCACCATCCTCTCAGTGTTATACTTTGTGATTGCAGGCACCTGATACAAATTTGCCAATCTAGACTGCACCATATCTAGAGAGAAGTATATAAACCGGAGTCCTGACATCCTCGCCAAGAATTCCCTTACCTTATGCAATTTCAATTATGTTTCTTTAGCGGAATCTCCGGTTTCTAACACATTAATTAGTCGATGATTCTGTAGAGATTAAATACCCTAAGACTATTTATGTTTAGTTCATTATTGTTGGGCCCGGAGTGCCTCCATGGATTTGGTTACACAATGCCACTCCCTGCGACCGCTCTAAAAATAGACTTACGGGTGCGATGTCGAATGTCATAAAAGACTTAATTGAAGCCCTTCCTAACACCAATTGGTTTTAGGAGAGTTGGTGGAAAGGCGGTCCGACAAGTGGTATCGGAGCCAGGAGGTCATGTGTTCGAGTCGCGGGAGTGTCATCGTGAGGGAGAGATTGTTGGGCCCGGAGTGCCCCCATGGATTTGGTTACACAATGTCACTCCCTGCAACCGCTCTAAAAACAGACTTGCGGGTACGATGTCGAATGCCATAAAATACTTAATTGAAGTCCTTCCTAACACCAATTGGTTTTTAGGAGAGTTGGTGGAAAAGCGGTCCGACAAGTGGTTTCAAAGCCAGGAGGTCATGGGTTCGAGTCGCGGGAGCGTCATCGTGAAGGAGGGATTGTTGGACCCGAAATGCCCCCATGGATTTGGTTACACAATGTCACTCTCTGTGACCGCTCTAAAAACAGACTTGCGAGTGCGATGTCGAATGCCATAAAAGATTTAATTGAAGCCCTTCCTAACACCAGTTGATTTTAGGAGAGTTGGTGGAAAAGCGACTGACAATTATAATATCGATTGTTACAAAAAAAAAAAGGGTGGTGTAGGTGATGGACAACTTATTGTGGGGCTTGAATGGAACAGGCTCCCTTCCAACGGACCCTTCTATAGGGACCGACCGAATTGTACCGATGAGGTACCGACGGCGTCGCCGACGCCGGTGTGGGTCCCAAACGGCCGATCCGAGCCGTTCATCGTTCTCAAAATCAAATTCCGAGTGGGCCCACGCGGGAATCGAGGCAATCGGACGGCTTTAAGAGCTCGATCCAAAATCACCCCATTTCATTCAAAAATTTTAGAATGAAATGGGGTGATTTTGGATCGAGCTCTTACATCCGTCCGATTGCCTCGATTCCCGCGTAGGCCCACTCGGAATTTGATTTTGAGAACGATGAACGGCTCGGATCGGCCGTTTGGGACCCACACCGGCGTCGGCGACGCCGTCGGTACCCCATCGGTACAATTCGGTCGGTCCCCATATCTTCCAAAAACAAAGACCATGCTCGACAAATTACCACAGAAATAAAGTTAAGGGTGTGAGTTGCCATGTTTTAAAGCATCCGATCAGACTTCCTCAGAGTCTTTGCGGCCATGCAAGTTGGTTTTTGAGTGAGTGGGGTAGTTGGTAATTAATGTGTGTGTAAAGTTCCGATGCACAAAGCTGGACACCCACATGCTAATTTACTCTGCCACAATTCTTGTGCTTCCCTTGACATGCCTACACGTCTCCCTCCTTCATGCAAACAAAACAAAAACTTTTTTTTTCCAGATTAATTCCACATTTTACTTTATTACTCCAAACAGTACTTAATTTATTCTTTGTGATTTCAACTTCTACAGTTCTACTTGTCTGGCCTCCTATAAATTCTCCCTCCCTCCCATATTGTAGTTGCTTACAAAAGATCTATAATTTTGGATAAAAAATAAAGTATTTTCACAAATGATTTTTCGAGTTTCTTTACATTAAATTAAAATTCTTGCTTAGTTATTTAATTTGGTGTGAAAAAAGATAACAATATAAAAATCTCAACTAGGAGATAAATCGGGGCGACTGCCACCCCAACGATATAAAAAAGTCATACTCCCTCCTTCCTAATTTGCTTGTCCTTTTTGGGGAATAAAGTTTTATGGAGAAAATGGTGGTGAATATTTAGTTAGTAACGATTTTCTCGATTTGTCTTTATTCAATGCTTTGTTAACATGACACTTAAATGTGAAAAGAAATGACAAAAGAGTAATGTTGCACGTCTTTTTATGCTAATTTTTCTAAGTAGACATTCTTTTTGGGACATTCAAAAAATAACAGGACCAGCAATTTGGATCAAAAGAGTATTACTGTATGATAAAAAATTATTTCAAAATTAAATAAACTCTCCACCAATAGATTTCTTTTCAGTATTTATTTTCTTCTTAACAAAGGAGGCCCAAAAAATATTCCAAATCAGCCCGGAAATACTAATCAATGAGATGATGAAAACCATATGTTATCATTAATGATTTTCTTCAGTTTACTGACTTTTGTTGAGCATCAAATCGAAAACAAACTGTTTGGAAATTACGAGGAAAGCAATTTCTTGGAGCCTATCGAAGAGACAGCACGCCACGCCTTTCTTCTTTGCTTATTTCCAATGCTGGAGGAAATTCAGTTCAATCGCCCAATTGATGAATCCGTTTAATTAGGACGAAAATTATGTTGGAAAATGGAAAAGAGAAAAGTTAAGAACAAGAAAAGAAAGCGAATTTTCTTTTTCCCAATGTACAGTTGATTAAAATAAAATTTTTTTTATGCAAATCTTGTAAGAAAAATGTTAACAATTACTTTACTCCTTCCGTTCCAAAATAAGTGTCCACTGCGAAAAGTAGTGTTATTTTTCAAATAAAAAAATTAAGTACTTTCATGTATCGTTTTTCAAACTTTTTCACCCCGAATTAAAGTACTCGATTACTTAATCGAGTACTTTAATTCGGTACCAAAAAAATCGAAACACGATACACGGAAGTACTTAATTTTTTAATTTTAAAAATAGCAAGAGAGAGAGTATGAGACACTTATTTTGGAACGGAGAGAGTATTAAGTTACCCTTAACATTCAATATGAATCATGATAGGCAAGGAAAAATTTTGGGCATAATAAAAAGTTTCATAAGAGGTGGCAACTTTCACAAGAAAATAAAATTATATTTTTAGGAAGAAAATTAAAATTCTATAGCCATACTTAAAAGAGTTGTACAAGAAGATTTATTTTAATTTTAGCACATTAGACTATTTATGCCAATCTAAGATTCGAAAAGTATAAAAAAAAAAAATCCTTTCTTGAATTTTTCAATCGTTTTGGGTGCTCTAGTAAAATGAACCGGCATAAAAGCCGAATTTGCTTTCATTTTTTTATTATTTTCTTTTATTTTCAGTTCATACCGCAAAATAGGAATGGGAAATATGAGAGTACTAAAAAAAAGGGTGACAGGTAATGATATTTATTTATTCCTTGCATGATTTATCATATAATGTGAAAGTATATCAAAACGTGGTGCAATTTGCCAAATACACCAAAGATAGCTCTTCAGGCTCTATATTGATGGGTTTATGAAGGATAAGTTGGTTTCCTCCTGGCAGTTTTGGCATCCTAAGTCTGTTGATATTCTTGGCAAAGATAGAGATTCTAAGTGTCTATCCTACGCAGATGCTCTTAGAGGTGGTTCACATGCTGCTGCTGTTAGGGGAGTTTCAGATGGCTTCAAAACTAAGCTTGTGGAAGCAACGGAAACGGATATGGTGTGGCTACAGAATAGTGCGGCTTATTTACCTTTTTGGTCCCCAATGTATTAGCGAGTGGCCAATTTCGTCCCCAATCTAAAAATTTGTCCAATTTCGTCCCCAATGTTTAAAATGTATGTCAATTTGCTCCCCACCTCTAACACCGTCCATCTTGTCCGTTAAAAAGGAGGGCATTATTGGAATTTCACCTAAAACACTTCAACAAAATAAAATAAAAACATGAAGGAAAAAAACCCATAAATCAGTTCTTTTTTTTTTTTTTTTCTGCATAGTCTCTCTCTCTCTCTCTCACTCAGGCGATTGGAACCTCTCTCCTTCTCATCCTTTGATCAACTCTCCCCCTCTCTAGCCCAAATCTCTCTCTCAGGCCAATTCTGTTGTTTTCGATTCGATTTTTAGCTTCGATTCGATTTTTAGCTTAGGGTCTCTAAAATTTCGAATTGGGGTTTGAGTTCTTGGAAGTTTGAATTGGGATTTTGGATTTCTGGGAATGGGTTAGGATCGAGTAGGGAGTGTGGGTTTTTGAGGAGGCGGTCCAGGTGGTCTTGGAGCGGTAGGGATTTCACCCCACCTACCAGCTCAATACGTCAAACTCATATTACCCTTTTCTCTCCTCTGTAATTTAAAAAAAAAAGAGTTTTGAAATCCCTAACCGTAAAATCTCGAAGAAGACAAAAATGGCAATCGCCGCCCTCTATCCCGTGACGGCAGCCGTGGAAGTGCCAAAACCTCGCCCAATCTCTCTCCTAAAAGACCCAATCTGCCTGAACCCTCGTCCGTCGACCGTGGGTCTTTTTCTGAAACCGTTGATTTGCAGCCGTCGATGCCCGTGGGTCGATCTTCTCGATTTGTTGACCACGCCATCGTTGCTTTGCCTCCCGTCAATCGTGGACCGATCTTTTCCCGTCCTGATCTCATCTCCAGCAGCTCTCTCTTGGTACTAATCCACTGGTAGCTAAACCTTTCTTTGAGCTTGATTGCTGTCTTTTTTGTGTGGGTGCTGGATTTTCAGAGTTCTGTAGCAAGGTTGTCTTGGATTTTGATGGGTTGAAGCTGTTTGTTGAATCTGGGTCTGGGTTTTAGACTGTGCTGGGGTTGAATTTTGTTCAGTACTTGTGTGGTATGTAGAGGGTGATTCTGCTGCAATTTCAAGTTCAAGATATTTTTTTGCTGGAGTTCTTGGATGCTTCGATTGGCATTAAAGCCATATGTTACTGTTGTTGCTTGTAGTTGGGTTGAATTCTTATTTCCAAAATCTCAATTTTTTTTTGTTGATGTTTTTAGTTTATTTTGTTTGTGGTGTTGGGGTGAAATACCAATAATGCCCTTCATTTTGACGGATAAGAAGGATGGCGTTAGAGGTGGGGATCAAATTGACGCACATTTTAAACATTGGGGACGAAATTGGACAAATTTTTAGATTGGGGACGAAATTGCCCACTCCCTAATACATTGGGGACCAAAAAGGTAAATAAGCCGAATAGTGCGGTTGGTCATGTAATCAATTACTGCTATGTGAATACGCTTCAGGATCTATTCATAAGCAACCGTATTTGGGATGCTCACATTCGTCCCCTGGGTGGCTTAAACGTGTTAATGTCTTTCGACTCCGTTGATTTATTGAAGAATTTCCTGTTGGACAAAGACAATTTGCTTCCTAATTGGTTCTCTTCAGTGAATGCGTGGGACAATCAATCTGTCAAACCTTCTAGGTGCGTTTGGATCTCTTGTTACGATGTTCCTCTTAATGCTTGGTGATCTTCTACTTTTATAGACATTGGAAAATTGTGGGGTGATGTGATTAGACTTGATGAATTGACGGAGAAATTGATAGGTTTTGATAAAGGGCGTATGTTTATTTTAACGGATCATCTTGATTGCATTAACGAGGTTGTGCATGTTAAGGTTAATGGTGTTTCCTACCCAGTTAAAGTCATAGAAGATCCTTTGGCTGAAACATCTTTGGGAGAATCGCGTTTTTAATTTAATTAAGATAAAAAAAAAAGGCATGTTTCTGTTGGGAATGAAGATTTAGTTGAGACTAATCCAGGGGATGATTTTTCTTTTGATTTGGTTGCCCACAAAGCGTAGGACAAAGGTAGTTGTAGGGAATCAAGGATTGATTCGTTGAATGGTGTGATAGACAACAAGCATGCTATTGGGAAGGAAGTCACAAGGGTCGATGATTCGATTGAGGTAGATGTTTGCGAAGAATATGGTGCAAAGGAGATTGAGGCTCCTTCCACCCATAATGTCATCCCCCAGGCCGATAATCCTATGGGAATTCCAACTCCAAATAATGAAGATCAAGATTCAAGCTGGAGTGAACTTCCTTTTCACAAAGAATGGTTATGCCCTCTAAAGAAAAAGGTGGTTGAGAAAAGCAAAAAGAGATCGAAAAACATTGTTGATTTAATAGGTCCTCCAAAAGCAAGAAAAAGAGGAACAAATGTGTGTTGGTCAAGTCGGCCATAGTTGCAGCAGCTCTATCCATCTCTTCGGAAGGTATTAAAAACAGAAATAGGATAATTCTCAATGAAGATGAAGCCGCAAGGACAATCTCAAGGATCATTAGTGAAGACTTCATAGGCAATGATGAGGAGGTGTTGAGCAAATTCATGGCTTTGGAGTAATCTATGGAGGTGTTGCTTGGGCAGTTGGGGTTTGTCGTGCTAGTTGGTCTCGAGTTTTGGGGTAGCTTGGGGTGCTCTTTTGTTTGGGGTTTTGAGTTTCCCGAGAGTGGTTGTGTTGTTTTTTTGTTGGGCTTTTGTCCCCTTCGGTGTTGGGTTTCGGGCTTTTAGGTGGGCTTTGTCCCAATGGTTGTTTTCGTTTGGCTCCTTGCCAATCGTTGGGAATTTGTTATGGTTTTGTTGCGTTTAGTGGCCGTTGTGGTTTGGGCCGGCGCAATTTTCCCTTCTTCCCTTTTAATCTTTGTACTCGGTTCAGAGATTAATAAAAATTTTCATCTTTCAAAAAATATCAAAACGTGATAGTTTGAAGGTGAAGGAATTGTACATTAGGGAAAAGATTGAAAGATTTTTCTTTTGTATGGTGGAAAAACCAATAGGGGGAGAGAATATTAGCGGGAGATGGATTTTCTTTAGAATTGATATTAATTGATTGATAGATACATACATACAGATTTATAGGTAAGTAAAATAATTTTGAAAAGAATTTGTATAGATTAGTTTTTGAGGAAATTAACTGACTCATACCCTATATCATTGAGAAAAATATATTCCCCTCACAAGACTAGGTACAAGTGGAGGAAGACTCTACGCACCTAGTACAAAAGAATATAATCCTACTATAGTACATTTAAAAAAACACTCGATCGTTCTCTATTTAAGAATCTGGATCCTCTCCAGTCAATGTCTCGGACTAAAGGAGACAATATATCCATATCTAGATCGTCCATTGGTACATATATTTAATAGTTTGGATTTACAGATAAACTCTTACGGTTTTAATATGTTTATAAACATATCCAAACTCTTGATTTCAGTAAAATAGACGGTTCCGATTATGACTATCGCCTCCAGTCTAAAACATACACCGGAGAGTTTCCATTTTTCATAATTCAAATGTGGCAACGGGGCAATATCAGAGAGGAACAGTATGCCAGTGTCTCAGTCTCTCAGCCTACATTAATGCTTGAAATGTGAAATGTGCAGATGCATGTGGCTGTCCCAAACTTGATAGGCATTATTATTTTATTAAAATCGAATTCAAAAGAATAAAACATTTCTCTGTTAATTATCTCTTTCCTGCGAAAGTGCTTGCTATAACTTGTTTATGTACCACATGCCAGAAATGGTGCATACAAAATTGTATCCCTCTTAAATGACCTTGAAAGTCTGTAATTCGAGTCTACGAAGAGATGTTAAACTCGTTTGGTTGTTGAAAGGTTTATACTTTAGCCTTTTAGGTATTCCATCAAACTCTACAAATAAAAGGGTAATATAAATTCCAATTCAAGGTATTAAATTTGTACATTGGAGTAATCTTATCAATGTGGTATACATTTTTAGAAAGATATTACTATAATTACGAATTTTGAAGTTATCGAAATTTTTAACTACATGTCTACATCTTATTATAAAGCAAGGTAGCAAATAGTTTCTGAAGTATGCTCTAACATGGACCATCCATGGTTTTAAATACCGACCGTTATTAACGCATCGGCTGTTATACTCCGATCGATATGTCCATGAGAGGAAAAAAATACAAACGTATCGGTCAATTCCCGTTACGTAATGACCGTATCCGATTCGCAACCTCCTCTTTTTAACAATTTAAAATTATTTTGTCAGAGAATATTTTTTTTAAATTAACGACCGCTAAATTAAATTCTCATTACGTATCACGAAACCGTTATTTAAAAGCTTGGGTCCATCTCCTACTTTATATTAATGCAATTTCAGCATGCAGAGAGTCAAGTTCATGTCTGTTCACACTGCAGCTCCTCTGTGTAAGGTGTATAAATAGAGTTTTGTCGATATTGATAAAATAAATTGAGACCACCGCCCTCATCCACCACTTGAACAAAAAGAAGAGACTCCATTCAAAACCACCAGCAGCACCTCCTCTTTCGACTAATCCCGTAAGCTGTAGCGTTGGCCTTGGCCTCCTCTTTTTCACCACCCCACCGCCACTTCTCTTACCCAAAATTTAAATAACAAAAAAACAACCCCCCCCCATGGCCACCAATCCATACCACACCACCAATAACCTCACAAACACCAGCAATCCCATTTCCCTACTTCCCACCACCGCCACCGCCACTGCAACCACCAGTAGTAACGACTCCACCACCGCTACAACCACTGGTACTGGCAGCGGCGGCGGAAGAAAATACAAAGGCGGCAAGGGCGGCCCCGACAACAGCAAGTTCAAGTACAGAGGGGTCCGCCAACGCAGCTGGGGCAAATGGGTGGCCGAGATCCGCGAGCCACGTAAGCGTACCCGCCGCTGGCTTGGCACATTCGCCACTGCCGAAGACGCCGCCCGCGCCTATGACCGAGCCGCCATTATGCTTTACGGCTCCAGAGCTCAACTCAACCTCCAACCCTCCCCCTCCCATTCCACCTCCAACGCCTCCTCTTCCTCCTCCGCACGCGGCGGCGCAAACCCCTCTTCTTCCTCCACCCAAACCCTCCGACCCTTGCTCCCTCGACCCTCCGGTTTCACCCTCCCCTACCCATACCGTAACAATTTTTACAGTACCGTACAGTACCCTAACATCGTACAACAAAACCCTAATAGTTATAACCACCACCAACAGCAACTGTACGGTGGGTCAGATTCTAAGGTTGAAGTGGGGGCCACAAATATAACGGCTTCAACATCATTGCCTTCGTCGTACCAGCATCCTTATGATTGTTCTCAACAGCAAAGCTATTTGTACGATCAGATAAATTCGCTTGTGGGGTCGGTGGATGCGAGCTTGTCTCTGTCTTCTACGCACACGGTTGCCCCGGAGGTGTCTGTGCCGCCGGCGACAACCATGGGCATGGGAGTTGAGTCTCCTGTTACATGGCCTTTGACGAATGATATTGATGAGTATCCCCCGGCTAGTATATGGGATTATGGTGACCCTTCCTTTGATTTTTGAAAGGGCTGTGTGGAAAAACTCTAATTAGGGTTTCTTGTTCACCAAAATTTCTAGATTGCATGCAAGGGTCTTATGTGGCATACTAAGTATAAACATTTGTGTGCACAAATTAGGACATGGTTCCAAATCGTTCGATGCGAGTGGATCTTTCATTATCTTGTGGGATCCACTTGTATCGAATGGTTCTGAACACATTTGTATCTAAATTTGTGCAGAGAGACTTTATTATGGTGTTTGGATTAGGATTTATTGGAGGTATTTATGCAGCAAAATAAAATGAAAACAAAATTTCTTGAATTAAGATTATTCCTCATCTTTTTGTCAACTCCGATAGTTTTATTTATTTATTTATAATAAATGAATCAAGTGAAATTGCACTTGACTATCAAGGCAAAGCAAGCTGACGTAGAAAATGTGAAGAAGGAATTGCACCGGAGATTGAAGGAGTCCTTGCAAAACATGCATTTGGTGATTCATACAATGTGGATTAGTAAGGTTGCAAGGGAGAGATGATCTTAAAGGTAAGATGGTTCACAATTTCTTTATATTATTATTGCTACATATGTAGTATTATTGATAGTTGAATAATGGCTATATATGTAGTAGTATCTTTCTTTAATTAGGGTTTAGGATTCTAAGCGATTAGGGTTTGGTAAAAATGGGTAGTGTTGGGAATTTGTTACCTCGTTTTTTTTTTTTTTTTTTCTTGTGAGAAACTAATTCTTTGTGGTATTAAAAGTTGCTGTTTCAAGTTTTGTTTTTGTGTTTCTGAGTTTCATTCATTCGATAGCTAGGACAAATTATCTCTATATATCATGTTTATATTCAAAGTACATTCTTTTTAAATCATGTTTACTTCGAAATCTCCCTCAGTTCTTTTGTATCACAATATACGGCATACATCATATGGATTGGGAGTCTCTGCCCTCCGTAAGGGACGGCAGCCTTCCAACCCCAATCCGAGCCGTCCATCTCGGCAATCAATGGTTCATATATGTTTTGTTAACTATTACCAGTAAGTATTAACTATTATGTACTAGTAATAAGAGTTCATTTGCAAATCTAAACCATCGATTCGGTGATAGACAGCCTAGATAGGTTGGTGGGCCAGCCATTCTTAAAGGACAACAGAGCCCTCGAGTCCACATGTGATACTATAAGCTGTGTAATATGAAGCTTAAACGTAGGGTTCATAAACTTACAAATTGATTAGTAAAACAGATGGATTGCATTTTCGATGTTTCTGCAAGTATGGGGCATTGATTTGTGAAACTACTTAACTATGGAAAATTTGAAGCACAAATTAGAGTAAGTTAATGCAGAATTTGCAGTGAATGCAAGTACATCGATATGGTTTTCCATTTCAATATCCCACAAGTACATTGATTTTTGGTTTCGAATATAAGTACATTGGTCTTTCACTGTGATGTAACAAGTGTTATTTGGTAATATTGGCTTCAAGTTGTTTTCTTCTTCCTTTTTTCACAATATTTCATATTGTAAAAATCAAAGTTCTACATCATAGTGAAAATCCGACTTCTGCAAAAATAATGGTTTCGATCATTGAAGTGGGATTCAGTAGGACTAACATATCGTGGTAATGTTCATCTACTTTTTAGGTAGGTGAATATAATTTCACTCTAACATGGGCTGTTGGGAAATGCCTGGTTAGCATACTGAAATTCTTTTGGTGATGGTGTACAGTTTTTTTTCACATATAATTAAGCTTCAAATCCTACAAATCACTCATCCACAGTTTCACACACATCTATGTTTCAATGTGTGCCCGTAAATTTTCGTGTATCGCGTTGTTCTTTGATTTTTACAGCTAGGATGCTATAGTACACGATGGCGTTAACTGTTACTATTTGTGGTGCACTTGCGATCGTGAACATTCTCAATATTGTACTGTTGATTTCGCAAATTGCATGTTTCGAAGCGTTTCTTTTTTCAATTACATGATCGTTTGTTATAACTAGTATGATAAAACTGCATCAGGGTTGGGAAGATTGATCAAGTGATGACTTTTATAAACTGAAATATCAAGTAATGGTTCATCGGAAGTTCAATCTTTTGTATCCAGTATAGTTTTTAAATGGCCGGTTGTCGTGTCACATTCATGTGCACTTCCTGCATGGTGCAATGATATTCAGTGATTCAGTCGACTGGTTTGTCTTGTTCAGGTTATAATGATTGAGTGTAAATAGAATTATCTTTCGTTTCTTTTCTTGTTTTTATGCGTTTTGAAGACTAATAACCTAACCAGTTCCGAAAAGGTTCGCTCATGCTAGAGGCCCACTTAGCGATCGGTCCGCTAGTTCACGCAAATCCGAAGAAGTTATCACGGACGAGCCACATGCAAGGAAACTTGCACAGGTGGTTCTGGCCGGGCTTTCCTGAGGTATCTAATAACCTTGCTTCCGCTCGCCACTGGCACACCTCTCCTAACTATTGCCCATTTATTCTGGAATAATCTTTTTTGGAGCGACAATTTTACATATTTCTGCCAAATCCTTGTATAATTAAGTACGGCTGTTTAAGATAATACTGAACTAGAGAAATAAGAATCGCGTAAATCAGATTTATAAGTGAGAAGATATGGCTTAAATCAATCACTTTGCCTCTTTCAAGCTACGATTAAGTGATTAAATGTAAACAGCATTATACTTCATTCATTTTCTTGTTTTCACAAGTTTTCAAGACTAATAGTTTAAAATAGCACTGAATTACATATAAAATAAAAATTGCGCTAATCGAACTTTTATGTCGCCTTATTAAGCTTAATTCTTGTAGTAACATTGCCCGGCAAATCGTGAATGGTAAAGTTGTGAAATGTAAAGAAAGTTCGCTCGACTAATCAATGTGAGTGGTGAAGTAATAGCCAAACACACACCTTTAGTCTTTGGAGGTTGGATACACACGGAGTGTGTGTAAGTGTAAAGTTGTGAGTAGGAGTGGGTAATTTTTCAAATCGTGTGTTGTGCACCCCTCGGAGTCCGATCGTGTTTTGGACAAGGCACTCGGGTTGTGCACCCTTCTGTAGTCCGATCGTGTTTTGGACGACTCGGATGTATTTTGATTTTTTACCGGTAAAAATAAATTAAAATTAAATTAAAATTAAATTAAAATTGCAGAACACATTCAAGTCGTCCAAAACGTAATCGGATGACCGAGGGTTGCACAGCACGGTGCAAAGCACCCAGGTACACAATGACACCCAAGTCCATAATTTTTCTGGGGGGTATGGGAGTGGGGTAAAACGATGTGCACCGGCGGCTTCGAAGACGCCGTTGTGGGTCTCATCCGATCGATCCGAGCCATTCATCGTTCTCAGAATCGAATTCCGAGTGGGCCCACGCGTGAATCGAGGCAATCGGACGGCTGTATGAGCTCGATCCAAAATCACCCCCATTTCCTCATACAGCCGTCCGATTGACTCGATTCCCGCGTGGGTCCACTCGGAATTCGATTCTGAGAACGATGAACGGCTTGGATCGATCGGATGAGACCCACAACGGCGTCCCCGATGCCGTCGGTACGTGGTCGGTGCAGTCTGATCGGTGCAGCTAGAAGGGTTCATGGGAGTGGGTGATTTAGTTAAACTGATTTCACTATTTCAGTATTTTGCCCCAACACGTTCACATAATAGAGAAAGTAGTTGTAAAATATAATTTCTTTTATAAGTACAATATTTGAAATAACTTCTGTGACACAACTTTAAAATTTTGTACGCACCAATTGTTGTTCTCCATTTTTTTATATTAAAATAGCTAGATTTCGAAATGTTCATGGCTTTTATCAGTTGAGTATCCTTAATTTTCAGATTCTAATCGATTTTCAAAGATAACTAGTCCATGCCCGTGTCCGTGGCCGTGCCTAAAGGCACGGCTTGAGCAATCGACGCATGTGCATGTACCCGTGCACATTCTTTATGATCCTTCGAATTTTAAAGAGAGAGAAAAAAAGGAGGGAGTGAAAAAGAATGTGGTTTGAATTTCAAAAAAGGGATAGAGAGAGAAGGTGGTTGGAAATTTTGGGTGTGGTGGGCTGGTGGAGGAAAATATGAGAGAGAGAGAGAGAGAGAGAGTTGGTAGAGAGAGGGATAAAATGTAATATGAGGACTGTAACAAAAATATGACTGGGACAAAAATCACTCTTCATTGTAATATAGATTGGTTTTCCAGGTCCCTTTGTATCAATTTTTAATTTCTTTATAACTCAGGGGTTCGAGCTTGCCACATTCGATGATAACAAAATATACGAAGAAATGTGATCACGTTATCGTCAAAGCCGGCTTCGGCCTTAAGCTCGTAAAGTGACGAAGAAATGTGATCACATTATCGTCAAAGCCGGCTTCGGCCTTAAGCTCGTAAAGTCACCGTTTTAGATCCTCAAATTTTGAATAATGATTGGGTAAAATTTTGAGTAATCATTGGGCCCCCAATTGCATAGGCCCATATAAAACTGAGGCTTGCATAAAACTTAAAACAATAAAATTCTGGCCCGGTCCCAATTTTGGACTTAATGGCCATGAGGAATGAGGATCCTTTCCAATAATTTTAGGGGCTTTTAAGCCTTGTTTGGTTTGGTTTCCAAAAACCGGTTTTCTCAATTATTATTCAATTATTACCCCTATTTTTAAATATTATTTTTATTTTTCTCTCTATCTCTCTCCAATCATTAATACCTATTTTTTAATTATTATACCTATTTCTCCCTCTAATCATTACAAAAACCAAAACTCAAAACCAAACCAAACACAACCTTAAAGGCCAGCCCGTTTTTTATGCCTCAATAAATCCTTCCCGTGTTAGCCCACGCGCATCTTTCACTACCATGTGGCATATGCGCATTTAATGCTCTATCTCTCTTTCTTTCTCGAATCCCTTCTTTTCTTTTCTTTTTTTCTTTTTTTGGGCTAGTTACTGTGGCTCTGTTTGCTTTCCAGTTTAGTTTTAGTTTTAGTTTTGATGACATCATCATTTATCTCATTTCTCTCTCTATCTCTCTCCACTCATTACACCTGATGACATCATCAAAACTAAACTAAACTATCTAACAAAACACAGCCTGTAAGATTTTTATAAGAGCATCTCCATCAAGGGCATCAAATCCCTTGAAAGTTAAATTTGATGAGTAAAACTTTATTTTTTTATTAGACTTGAGAGGAATAGTAAAGTTTGGATAGAGAGTCTGATTTTGAAAATTTTTGGATAGTGACTTGCTAAATTTGTAAAAGGTATTTTTGAAGTTAAATTTGGTGTAAAATTTGATGCTCCTGATGATAAGGATGCCCCTAAAAAACCACACAGAAACCATCTCCCTGGGCCAAACCATACGAATTACAGGCATGTGCACCAATGGCTGGGTAAACTAACTTGTGAACAGTGCTAATTTGTTTTTTACCTTCCAGTTTTTTGCTTCCACACACCACCGAACTTTTTAAAAATGTATTCAGAGTGAACAGTGATCAGGGATTTTTGGCAAGGCACTGTAGCTAGAGGAATAATACAGAGGGGTTTACTGAGCCTGGTGCAGTATGGTTTTTCTCATTTTGGCTACCAATAATACCTTAGATGCTCTTTTAGCTAATCTTGTGCACATGGTCTTAGAAGGAATCCCTCTTCTCTCTCTCCCTCCTCCACTTTTTATTTTAAAACTTAAAATGTATATAGATTTTTTCTAGAAATATATCTTATTCGGAGATTTTTAGGTATGATTTATTTTGATTGATTAATGACCATAGGCATTAAGCAAAGAAATATATATATATAGCCCATTCTTCTAGTCCAAACCTCCCGAAAATAAGAAAAAAGTGATTTTTTTGTGTTGCAAATTATTTTTGGAAAATCCGAGCCGTCCAATGTGTTCAGAAGGTGTTTTCAAGGGTCATCACGGGAAATCTTCAAAAAAAAAATACCGGGAAGGGCTTGATCCAAGTAGTTTTCGCAAAAACTGTAAATATAAAGTTTTTGCAAAAATTGCTTGGATCAAGCCCTTCCCGGTATTTTTTGTGAAGATTTTTCGCGCAGACCCTTGAAAACACCTTCTGAACACATTGGACGGCTCGGATCGTCAAAAAAATGCTCGGATCAAGGAGGTCCGGAAGTCCGGAGGAGAAGGAAACCCTATATATATACATTAACGATCTAATAAGGGATCCCGCAAATGGGATTCCGTGCGGACCTCACCTTTCCGAGCCAAATTTTGACGATCCGAACCGCTCAATGTTTTTAAAATGCAATTTCCAAGGCCTACGCGGAAAATCTTCAAAAAACAATACCCGGAAGGGCTTGATCGGATCAGTTTTTGTTAAAAACGCTATATTTTAAAAATATTGAGCGGTTCGGATCGTCAAAATTTGATCCGGAAAGTTGAAAAATGGCCAAGTCCGCACGGAATTTTCTATGCGGGATCTCTTAAGGGATCGGGACTGTATATATATATATATAAACATTTATATCCACTAAGTTGGTTTTTTTTTAAAACTGACTTTTCACGGTTTTTTATGTGATGTATTGTAAGAAAATGACTTGTTTCGGTGTTTGAAAAAAACAGTTTTTTGTTAGTGGAACACCCCTAAACCAACTTGCATAATCACGTTCTTCCGGAACACAAGATAAAAAGATTTAGGGGAGAGAGAGGGAGACAAAAAATAAGTGATTAAATGACCAACTTGCATATTTAAAGGGTGTTCCACTAACTCAGTTTTTTGAAAAAATTGATTTTTTTTCATGATTTTTTATGTGATATATTGTGAGAGAATGACATATCTCGGTATTTGAAAAAAATACGGAGTAATTTTTTGTTAGTGGAACACCCCCTTAATTTTCTTCTTTGAGAGTAGTTATTGATTGGGGAGAGTCCTGTTTAATGGGAGCAGCTGTTTCTGACCAACTTGCATAGTTATTTTCGTCTTTTAGGATACAACTTGCATAGTTATTAATTAGTACTACTATTGACAGAGGGTAAAGTTGGGAGCAGCTGTTGATTCCTCCTTATCAACAACTTAAGTGTACTTTATTAGTGTACCACTGTATAAATAAACAAAAATGGACCTCTCTTTGTCTGCCACATCACTTTAGTGTGCATGTGGAGTAAAAGTTAAGTGTATCTTGCCTTATACTATTTGGCAAGGGGGAAAAAACACACATCCTGGTGTATCTTTTTCATTTTTTTTACACTCATTACGTGTTCTTAGATGGACATGGTATGCACAGCAAGTGTTGTACACCATTCGAGTCTTCTGTTGCTCAGATAGACGGGTCAGATTCCACCTCGGCACCTTTGCATCCGAATCATTTGTTGTCACGCATACAAGATGAAATATGGATCGTTCATCCGAGTAATGGATGGCTCGGAGAGTGCACAATACTTATTGTGCACAGCAGCAACTCCAAATTCATTCTTATACACTTTTTACACTCTTTAAACCTTAACAACAACCTAGTTAACTGTAGTTTTAGATTTTAGAATTTTCCCTCTATTTATAGTCACCAAAAGTACTATTGCAGTCCACCCCAGATATCCAATCACTTGACCTCCCATCCACTTCTCAACCGTCATTCCACCTCCGTCACCACCGCCACGTCACCCCCTCCGCCCTCTCCCACCATTAAACTGTTCCCTAAAAGTTCCAAGATAACCCCTCGTCACATGGATTCTCAAGAACCCGAATCCTTCCACTGGCGTTACATAGGCTTCGACCGCGACTTCCAAGTACGCGGCCGCACTTTCATCTTCGCCGTCGTCCTCTTCGCCGCCCTCCTCGTAATCACCTCGCTCTTCCTCTACTCCAGCTGCCGCAAACGCCACCGCCAAGCCGCCAACACCTCTGATGGCCACCAGCCTTCGTCTCAGACCCGTGGGCTCGATCCTTCCACAATTAAGAGCTTTCCAATCGTATTGCACAAGTCGTCGTCGTCGGGAAAGAAGACTGCCGATGAATCGGAGTGCTGTGTATGCTTAGGAGTGTTTGGAGATGGTGAGAAAGTAAAGGTGTTGCCGAATTGCAGACATTGTTTTCACTCCGAATGTGTTGATAAGTGGCTGAGTTCGCAGGCGAGTTGCCCGCTCTGCCGATCCTCTCTCCTAGTTGACTCCCCTGTTTAACTCGGGTGGGGTGGGGTTTGTTGGAATTGGGAATTTTGCAGTGCGTAGTCGCACTACAAGCCAAGGTTGTAGTGCGGCATCCGATCTGTTGATTGCACCATCAACAATTCTGATTTAATCTCGACACCTGCACATTGATTATCGAGATGAAATGTGAGCCGTTGATTACCAAAACCGGGTTTGTTTGGCTGGAAGACAGTAGTATACTACTCGTTTTAGTAAGTCTACCGCCACTTTACAACCTGTCTCAGACTGGACCGGACCCGAGTGTGGATTAGCTAAGATGCGTGTAAATTGGTCTCCTGGCCGACACCTCAAAGAAAAACATATACACCACTGCCCATGTTGCAAGTATTGTCGTGATTGTAGACTTATCTGTTGTGTATAGTGGTAATATTAGTACTATTATATTTGATGCTGAGATTTAATTGTCTCTTTTTCTGGTGATTTTAGGTAGGATTTAGAATTTAAAAGGTGGTTTGTAAACTGGTATTTCACCTGTTTGATGATATTTCTGATTGAGTTGTGCGGTTTGTTTGATACTTTGAGCGAGCTTGTGACAGCCGTTTGTGTCCCTTGGAGTATGGGTTGATTCTGAAGTAAATCAGAGTCAATTTCCACAAGAGCTGGCCTGTCGTTCACGTCATAGTGAAAGTAATTGTAAAATTTAGTTTTTTATAAGGACAATATTTGAAATTACTTCTGTGACAGAGCTTTAAAATTTTGTCACCAATTATTGTTCTCCATTTTTATATTAAAATGGATTTCAAAATGTTCATGGCTTATATCAATCGAGTATTTATCCTTAATTTTCAGAAAACTTGTGTAAAAGAAGTATCGATTTTTAAAAGATAATCAGGTTTTCAGGTCAGTTTTCGCTTTTGTATCTTGATTCGGAGCCTTCAAGATAAGGACAAAGGAAAAGAGATTGATCAGTTTCGATAAGCATCACATTTGTGTTATCTCACGTGGTACACATCACCTTGGCCCAAACAAATTAACGATAACAATAGGGCTGAGCATTTTAATTTAATGATAACAAATGTAACACAAATAGGGCTGAGCATGGACTCGCCAAACCCGACCAACCCGTCAGACCCGATCCGACCCGAAGTCAATCGGGCGGTTCAAACAGCTTAATCAGACAAGTCACGGGTTAATGTGATGAGTTTTTGTCGGGTTTCAGGCGGTTCACGGTTTGAATAATTTATAACCTGGCGAACCCAAACCGACCCGACCCGTGCACACCCCTAGATAACCAAATATGATGTTGAAATGTGATCATGCTAGAGAAAACATTCTTTACACCGGCGGTGTAAAACCCCACTTTTCCTCCAAATCAATCACCAAGTGCCACATCATCTAAATAGTGCCTAATAATGATACAGTCAATTACTAGTGGTGTAAATGCTAACTAGAGTTAACCCAACCATTTTTTCAAGCCAAACTTACCCCTTAAAGTTTCAAAGAATTACTTAAAAGGCTACAGCCCATTAGAGAATACGGAGAAGAGAAAAAGGCAGATAGATTAAAATACAAAGAAGAGAAAAGGAGGAGCAGATGTTGCGCCGCAGCGGAGACTCGTGATCGTCATCTCCGTAGCTTCTACCCTTTATTCTTTTTTATTGTTCTTCGATCTGATGACCTACATATATACAACTATTTTGTATGTATTTTCCATATTCCAACTCAAAAACTCTAACCCTCAAATCCAAAAAACCCAAAATATATGGAGTAACCAGGAAAACGAAAACTTCAAAAAAACCCCAAAAATTAGGTTTTTTTAATCCTTATGTTATTTTTTTTCTTATTTCCAATTGATTGCTTATAATTGATGTGAGCATTTTATTGTTGTTGTAGAATTGTCATGGAAAACACATCTTTGAAACTTTAAAGGGTAAGTTGGGCTTGGAAAAGTGGTTGGGTTAACTCTAGTTAGCATTTACACCACTGGCAGTTGACTGTACCATTATTAGGCACTATTTAGATGATATGGTACTTGGTGATTGGTTTGGAGGAAAAGTAAGGTTTTACACCGTCGATGTAAAGAATGTTTTCTCATCATGCTATCGTTCTTTGATTATAACTTTGCATATTTCAATGTTTGTGGAAAAATTATTTGGTGCTTCTGGAGTAATACTCCAAGGGTCTCCCAAACCATATATTTTTATTGAATCCATCACAAATTATCATGTGGACCCCACACAAATATGTTGCCAGAATGGCTCGTAGAGGCTAGAGCATTCCTTTAGAAGCACCAAATTCTCTCCCCTTTCCTCTGGCCCGATCTTTGTACATGTACGATGATCAATCCTGTAATTGGTAATAGGGTCAAAAAAATAGTTATGCAACAATTGAGCAACATTTTTATAAACCAAAATTCAATTTTTGATATACTTATTAATATTCTATCAAACTGATTTATTGCATAAATATACTATTTTGCGGGATTTAAAAAATGAATGTTTCAAATTATATACGAATAAATAAAAAGTACGTGGGGCGTCGGTGGAAACCCGTTTCTTATAAACTTCTATGTGAAAGCATCTTTCAAGACTGTTTGAAAACATCTTTTTGAAAAGTATCATCTTTACCATTAAATTCCTGCACTTTTATACCATGCAAAGGGAGCTGGGTTCATCATTCATGGGAACCTTCCTCGCAAAGATTCTACCACGCTTTCAACGCGCTAGCTGCAGTTGAGACCTCTCCTCCTTCCCAGTAATTGAACAAGAGAAAATCTTATTCACGGTTGATCAGTGAATCCTTCTATTCCAGCAGCCAATGACCCTTCTACACGTCGGTCAAATTTGACCCCACTGACGTAGGACAAAAGCTGTTGTGACAAAATAGTTGTTCAAAATATACTTTGAAAATTTAGGCTCTATTTGGTTCTTAGGGAAAGGGAGAGAAAATTTAAAAAAAAATTCCTTCCTTTGTTTGGTTCTACAAAAGAGGAAGGAAAATAATCAAATCTCTATTTAATTTTCCTCTCATTTTCTCTTCAATTTTCTCTCGACTTTCCTTCTTAATTATTTTCCCTTCTTTTCTCTTTCTTTCCCTAACTTCCAAACACACCCTTAACCACGGTTTGAAGTCCTGCATTTGGTCACCAAAAGAAAACTAGCACGAATCTATGAAGTTACGAGTGGACGATGCACTGTTGATCTTTCACTTTTTATTTCGAAAGCACTGTTTGATCTTCTCCTCCAATGTTTTTTTATTTTTTATTTTTTTTGAAAATGTGAGAAGGGACAACCAGCGTAGTAATCTCCTTTGGGCGTGATCATAGAGGATCTCAACGCTAGTTCTGTAATTAGCGGGACTCGAACCTTAAATCTTCTCCTCCAATTGGATCAATTTTTTTTTTCCGCATTTGTTAGTTTGCATTCATTTTATTGTGGATTATTGGCTCCTCTCCGTGAGAGAAAAAACTGAAAATGGAAAGGAAAAAGAAAATTCGGATGAGCTTGTAGAGTACGGGATGTTTTGGCAAAATAATCTATTTGGATTTTATTTTTTTGTCTTTATTCAAAAAAAATTGTATTTGTTTAGTCTTGAGTCAATTTTTTGGGGTGCTGAAAAACTTAAGCGTTATGAAGCGCACTACTGAAGTACTGATCTTCTCCTCTGTTTTTTTTTTTTTTAAACTGGTCTTCTCCTCTGTTGATTCCAGTGATTATGATCAACTAGGTCTAGTGAGTTTTTTATTTTATTTTTGTAAGATTTGTCCATATTTATCGATTAAGCACTGTTTATTAATTTAATCCACCAAAGCACTGTTCTTCATCTCCTTTGTTCATTATGTCATTTTATACTTCCCCATACAAACTCAAAGATTTGATCCACAAATCTGTTAACCCTCTGTTGATATGGAATGGAAAACGAGATTTGAAAATTAGAAAATGCTGAAAAAAACTCCAGTGAGCTTATGTTAAAATTTAAAAAGTGTGCTAAAATGTGGAAAAAGTGTATAAAAGTATGCGTAAATGTATTGAAAAATGTAAAACGTATATTGGTGTGCGTGTTTTTTTTTTTTTGTTGTCTTTTTCTGAACTTATTGTAAGCCCGCCAAATAACATGACCCTTGAATTTTTTTAGGGAAAAGTAAGTTTAGAGAAACTTCCGTGTGCATCGATTCAATTCGCAAAATGAAATTCCGAAAATGATTTGCACAGTGGCTACTATGGTGGATGGAAGTGTTTCTTTGGCTCTGAAAATGAAATTCCGTCGGTATGGGATTAGAGGAAAATTAGTGAGTTAATAATTAAAAGGGGATCTTGGGCTTAGCTTAGTGGCCATTCCCTTTGGGTCTGAGTCTTGAGGTGGAGGTGGTGGGTTCGAGCTGACGGAGTAACGATCGATCTCTTGTAGTAACATAATATACCAACATCATACAATGTTGCCCAAAAAACAAAGCGATTGAAAGGGCTTGTGTATCTCTCCATAGACTCAAAACCAAATTTCCGTGTTGGAACTAAGGGGTATTATCAAATGAGCTTAGAGCCAAATCATAAAATAGTCAATGAACATTGAACAATGATTTTTCAACCCCATTCGATAAATTAGGAGTATTCTGGTTTTCCGTATGTAGGGGTGTTTGGGAGCCTATTTTTTAGCTTTTCATTTTCAACTTTTTGGCTTTTTGGATTATGGTCAGAATGTGTTTTGAATTTGGGAAGAGTATTTGAGAGAAATGTGCAAAATACATTTTGTAAGTAGAGAATGTGAAAAGTAGCTCAGAACCTCTTTTTGACTTCTCTTCTCTAAAGTGAAAAATGAAAAATGAGTTCTCTCAAAACTCATTTTGGTTCACACCACCCAAACACCCAAAAGTAGAAAAGTCAATAATGAGAATGCAAAAAAGAGGAGGCCCAACACCCTCATAATGTGCTGTCAATATGTGAGTAACAGAACGTGCTCAACTACATAATAAATTAGTGACACATCATATAGTATTCTATTTAGTGTCACCAAAGTATTATTATTGTAATCCACACCCAAGCTAAAGTAGTAGCACCCACACGAAAATAATAGGGTCTTTCGAAAAAGAGTCCTTCTGTCGAAAGCCCACTAAGGACCCTGCTATGGGTACAGAAAAAAGCGTACATAAAATGTACAAAGCTCTCTCGGGGACCCACTTTGGGTCCCACACGAGTGATCCGAACCGTTCATTGTTCTTAGAACATTTTTCCGAGGTTTGATTTGGAACAGTGGGGCTTTGGTTCAAGCACTTCTAACCGTCCGAATGAGCTGATTTTTTGTGGGGCCCCTCGGAAAAATGTTCTAAGAACAATGAACGGTTCGGATCACTCGTGTGGGACCCAAAAGTGGGCCCCCGAGAGAGCTTTGTACATTTTCTGTACGCTTTTTTCTGTACCTCCAGGTTTATCCGCCTAAGCTGAAGAAGACGACAACAACAACAAAAAAAACATTACACATTCTAATGTATTTTTTTTATTTTTTTATATATTTTTAAGTCCCCGAACGCGATCGGTACATTTTCGGTCCCTCCCATTCTGTACCCGTATCATTATCCTATTTTTATACATTCTTATATACTGTTCACACATTTCAATATACTTTTTAAAATCTTAACAACACCTCAGTATGTTGATTTTAGAATTTTTCTTTGAAAAATCACCGAAGTTTTAAAATTTAGAAGACCGAGAGTTGAAGACGAAAAAAAAATTAAAAAAGGCAATGTTAAAGAGAGAGAACATTCCACCACCGTCACTTTGTGGGCTCCATTGTGTATTAAGGGGTGTTCTAGTAAGGTGGTTTTTTGAATAAATTAGTTTTTCACGTTTTTTTATGTGATGTATTGTGAGAGAATGACATGTCTCGGTTTTTTGTTAGTGGAACACCCCCTAATTGTTGATCTGAACTATTCATTTTGTAGGACCCGCAAAGTAATTCATCCATGGAAAAAATCAAATTGATTGAACATCGACAGGTCATGGATTTTAAAGTTAAATCATTATTGACCGTCCATTTCACAAAACAAAATTCAAAATTCAATATATTTATCTATGTCCAATCAAGCTGAATTGTTGGATGGATGTACTACTCAGCGAGTCCTACAAAATGAATTATTCCAATTACAATAATAAATTCACGGAGGGACCCGCATGTGGTGGTGGTGATTTTCCTGTGTAAAGAATTTTTTTCTCATGTTAAAAACACAATTATAAAACACAACTACTCACAACTTTTAAAAATAAAAAATATAATATAATTTAAAAAAAAAAGCCTAGATTCTGAGAAATCTTCAGTGTCGAGTGGGTATTGCCCACGTGGCACTCGCTCGGCAATCTCAGCCGTCCATAACGTGATCAAACAGTCCGGATTTTAGAGAGAGAAAAAGAAGAGAGTGTGTTTGAATGAGAGGAGAGAGAGGGAATCAATCTGGGCCCAACAAAACACATTTAAACGGCTCATGCTTGAATACCAAGTGACAATACTCACTCGGCGCCCAATAATTAGATGCTTGTCCTAAAATCTTACAAAATCTGACCCCCTCCCATCCACACTTCACCGCCCAATCTACTTTCCCACCGCCATGCCTTCTCCGCCACCTCACCCCTCCGCCCTCTCCACCATTATTAAACAATACAAGAAAGTCCAACAGTAACCCTCCAATCAAATGGATTCTCACGAACCCGAATTCCACTGGCGTTACATAGACTTCGAAGACCGCGACTTCCAAGTAAGCGGCCGCACTTTCCTTTTCGCCGTCGTCCTCTTCGCCGTCCTCCTCGTAATCACCTTCCTCTTCCTCTACTCCCGCTGCCGCTACCGCTACCGCCACCTCCACCCTGCCTACACCTCTTCTCCCCACGTTACCCACGCGCCGCCGTCTCAGCCCCGTGGGCTCGATCCCTCCACAATTAAGAGCTTTTCAATCGTATTGCACACGACGTCGTCGGAAAAGAAGACTGCCGATGAATCGGAGTGCTGTATATGCTTAGGAGTGTTTGGAGATGGCGAGAAAGTAAAGGTGTTGCCGAATTGCAGGCATTGTTTTCACTCCGAGTGTGTTGATAAGTGGCTGAGTTCGCAGGCGAGTTGCCCGCTCTGCCGATCCTCTCTCCGAGTTGACTCCACTGTTTAACTCGGTTGGTTGGATATACTTTTCCTTTTGATGGGTGTGGAGGTATGATGTGAGGTGGGGAGGTGGGGTTTGTTTGGCTTGGATCATACTTTTTGTCGTATAACAGCTGTCCAATAGTGATTGGGTGAGTAGTTATGTTTTTTTTTTGTTGAGAAAAACTTGGGCGATGGTCGGATATAGTCACGTGGTGCCCGACCTCATCGAAAAGTGTCTTGGACAACCTATATTGCAAATAGAGAAAGAGGAGACATAGAGGGAAGAAATCTAACCCGTTCAAAATATTTTTGGACGATTGAGATACTCGGTCGGACACAGTGTCGCAATACGACGACTGGAACTCAAGGTTTTCTCTTGTTATTTGGATTGAATATGACCAACCGGGTGGTTGGTGGTGGTGCTTATCACTTAATTGTCCAGGGTTCAACTCCTTGGGTTAGACCGCAAAAAAATAATTTTTTGTGAATTTTCTAGTTCACTATGTAGATTACGTCTCTGACCGGATCGGAGAGTGATTAGTCAAGATGCGCGTGAACTGGTCTCCTGACTGTCATACCAAAGAAAAAAATAAACACCACTGCCCATATTGTAAGTATTGTCATGTTTGTAGACGAATTGTCTCTTTTGTATGGTAATTTTGTGTATCAAGGATCCGAATAGGTAGGTTAAAAGGTGGTTTGTAAACTGGTCTGTCACGGTTTCACCTGTTGGATGATACTTCTGAGTTCTGCAGTTTGTTTGATACTTTGAGTGACCTTGTAACATCCGAATAACGTCTAAAAGTATTGTTTGTGATTGTTATTGGCAATAAAATCATCCTAAACTCCTATGGAGGGAAAAAAAAAACACACCCCCCCAACATAAATGAATCTTAGGCTCTGTTTGTTTCAGGCGGAAAATGTTTTCTGGAAAACCTTTTTCTATGGAAAAAGTTTTCTAAAAAATAAAACATTTTCTAGTGTTTGGTTGTGATATAAAAATCTTTTCTGGAAAACATTGTCTATTGTTTGGTTGACACGGAAAATTATTAATATGACAAAACAATCAATCTACCAATTGCTATAAAAAAAAAAAAACAAACGAACCGAGCTTCTAGCGAGCAACTCATGGTTCGGCTCGGCTCATCTAGCAAATGAGCCAAGCTTGAACTCAAGTTTCCTACTCATTTACTAAACAAGCCGGACTCGAAACACTACAAAGCTCGCCTCGGATCGGCTTCTTTGCTCCTGGTGTATATACTGGAGTAATCACTTTTCCTACGTTTTATTCTTGATGATGTTCAATTATCAACAGAGAAGTTGGCCCATTGTGACTAGTGTCTCCACTATATGTATATGTACTGTAAGGTGGGCCTTTTGTGTTGGTAATTGAGGTAATTATTGACCATGTGTTATGCTTACAGCAGAGATGGACGCATATATGCGTGCGCGCGCGTGTGTGTGTGTGCGCAGATGTCAAAATGGTGACATTGTTTGCTTTGAGAGAGAGGTGATGAGAGAGAAGGAAACTAGTAATGGTGTCGATTGGTGATGGTGTCGAGGCAGCCCCTGACATCCTGATCCTCACTCCGGAAAATGTTTTCAGCCTTTAAAAAGTGGAAATCATTTTCCGATTGTTTTGACTGATTTTCCGTTTACTTTGGAAAACCTTTTCCATTGATTTTGTTTTCTTAGGTACCAAAAACCCGGAAAATGTTTTCCTAGAAAACGTTTACCACCTGAAACAAACGGAGCCTTATCCTCTGTAATCTTGAGTTAGGTAGATATAATGATATGCTAGGGTCGGAGGATTGTATGTGATGATTATTCATGTAACACATGTTATTCCTCATGTGACCCGAAATTGGACGGTTTCATTTGAAGATTTGATTCGTTCATTTAAGAAAAATCAACATGATTGGACATATTGCTATTGGGACAGAGATTCTGTTCAGATGGTTGCCAATTTCAAAGGTCTTGTTCATTTCTCTGTTTAGTTTTAGTTTTGATGGCATCACCATTTTCCTTATTTCTCTCTATCTCTCTTCACTCACATCATCAAAACTAAACTAAATTATCTAACGAAACACAGCCAAAGGAACTTGAGTTTTCATTTAGATTGAGATGTCCAAAATGAACGGTTCAGATTGTCAGATGTGACCATGAAATTTGTGTTACAAGATATTTTTCTTTCTAGGTCATGTGAAGGGGACCTAAATGTCCACTGGGGAGTCTTCAATCCACGCCACTGTTCTCGTGGAGTGTATTTCTTTAGAGGAAACCCAAATTGCTCACTAATGAGCATCTCAGCCGTCTATTTTAATAATCAATGGTTCAGATATATTTTTTACTCTTATCGGTAAGAGTGTTTAGCAAATTTGAACCATTGATTGTGGAGATCAACGGTCTATATTACTCACCACAGGAGAAATGCTCACTACAGGCCCCCAAATTGGAAACAGAAGTAAATATAACAAGTGACTAGTGAGAAGCCAAGAGGTAATAAGATTTGTGAAAGCCATCCAAAGGTATGGATAATATATCATAATGAAGCAGGACAGATTGACCAAACAAACATAGTTCAGAAAGATTTATTCCACCATCTTACTTATCTTTTCTAGACAAAGAAACATAAGTGGATAGAATGATTTTTGCCTTGCCGTAGTAATCGTAGTAATCGAGCTCTACTAACATACATTATCTATCGTTTACGACAATAAATATTCAACTGAACCCGTAGTAATCGAACTCTATTAACATATTATCTATCGTCTACGACAATAAATATTCAACTGAACCGAGAAATAGCTTCAAGAGAAACTTTCATTATTAAAAGAAACGGAGCAAAATTCACCAAGCATCATGATATGAACTAGAGGTAGCAAAATTTAGAAAATCTGTCTCCAAATGTGATGTCCGAAGTTCATTGCTGGTGTAAGTAAAGCACTTCAACAAAAGCATTCAAGGAAAGGTACTAAAATTGAATAATAGTCATGGGCCAATCTATTTTTTTTGTACAAAAACCAGTATACTTGAACTGAAAAAACATATTTAAACTCCAAGTTGGGAGACTAAAGAGCATCCGTAAATAATTAAGCAGGCAACAAGTGAATAACTTGTTTCTTACGAGAAAGAAGACAAAACCTCGTGACTCTCCTACGACTCGTTAAAATGGATCGCGCCAACCTTCCACACAAAATAAGTCGTCGCAAACATCAGGGTGCTGATGAATACAAACGAAAAGGCAATGGCAAACACGTCAATACCTCCCGGAAACTCAAAAGTCCAACCCGGCTTTGGCATTCCGCGTTTGGAGTCATCTAACAAGTTGGTAGGGGCTTCCGGAAGGCGAGATTTCTTTTTCCCTTTGTCACTCTCTCTTAGAGCCTCCAAAACTTTGCTTCCAAGGGGTGCTTTACTAGATGCTTTTGATTCAGTGTAACGGCTGAGTACACGGGCTGCCCTTAGCTTCTCTCTTGCTGTCAGTGAAGATCTTTTTACGCCAGATTTCGTGTTGAGAGAAGATGCCTCCTGTTTCATGTTTGAGGAAACAGCAGACCCATTTGAATCCTCAGACAAAGTTTCGGCACTTGTTGGAAACTGGCTATTTCTAATTGGAGAGTCCAATGATGAAGAGCGTTCATCAGAATCTGATGTTTCAGCATTTACGGGAGCCTTATCAATTGCATCTGTTGCGACACGATCACCATCTGCAACTAAAAGGCATAATCCCTGTTTCTTGGAATTTTTATGTTTCCTTAACCCAACAATCCCCGAGGGAGACACAAAATGGCTGCCACTTAGTATTGAAGCTCTAGTGCCAGATTTTGGGACATGCAAGTACTTGGCCTGCAACTTAAAAGTAGAGAAACACTTAGCAAGAACAAAAAAAAGCCAAATGGAGTTGGATGTGATATATTACTACCGAGCGAGAAAGAAACCAAGCAATACTGAAATGAATATACTTTGCGTGTTCCCCCTTTCAATTTATAGTTACGTAGTATTAAGCTACATAGATATAGCTTATACAATATTGATAAATTTCCGAAACTAGAAACAATTAAATTCTTTGTTGGACCTCAGTTCTATTCATTATGGTAAAAAAGGAACCCTGGATATCTTGCATAGCTGCATTAGTTACATCTCCGCGTAATGTCAGCCAAATGAGCATGAAACAGGAATTCAGTTGCCTGTAATGCAACATGATAAGCTTGAGGGGCTTATGCGGAGGGAGGGTGCCAACTGCCAACTCCTGTTGTGTACCACAAACTACTAGCTCTAAAAGAAGGATAAAGATAATTGACTTCAAGATCAAGCCTTACAATTACTTCGATAATTTGCTCTACCATTAAATCACGTGTCAATTGTGAAATCGATTATCTTCACTGAATAAATAGCTTAGTGGAGAGCTAGCACCTGTAATCTAACAGACAAACAATAGAAACAAAATACGGTTGATAGAAAAGCACGAATCTTGAAATGGCACAATGTCTTCAGCTCAAAAATACCGAGAACCTGAGCATATTATCTTAGGGGATTGATAAATTTGAAAGAAACTGTGGATATCTATCCCAGGGCTAAGAACAAGAGTGGAGCAAGGGCCAATTCACCCTTCCAGGATGCATTTGCCTGCCTTTGACAGTGTACTAAACCCTTCTTGACAATCTGAACTACGGAATTCCTCGGCAGTGTGATTATAATTCGAAAACAATGCAACAGATAGAAGGTTAAGGAAGAAACAGTTTTAACTAAAGAGCAGTTGATTCAAGCTTCAGCAGCTAATACTAAACTTGGCCGATGACGTATTATCCTACCATCATATGATTTTTTAGCAGGCCAATACAAGAGGAAACATGAAACATTAAAATATAACCAGGTCGTGTTTTCATTGCAGATGGGTAGTCCACAAGTTCTCTACTGTGCTTTCAACGAGATGTTTTGCAGATATCGGACTACAATTGATATTTTCTCATTGCTTCTAAGTGCACAAGACAAGGGTGTGGAAGTTCAGCTAATACTAAACTTGGCCGATGACGTATTATCCTACCATCATATGATTTTTTAGCAGGCCAATACAAGAGGAAACATGAAACATTAAAATATAACCAGGTCATGTTTTCATTGCAGATGGGTAGTCCACAAGTTCTCTACTGTGCTTTCAACGAGATGTTTTGCAGATATCGGACTACAATTGATATTTTCTCATTACTTCTAAGTGCACAAGACAAGGGTGTGGAAGTTCAGCTAATACTAAACTTGGCCGATGACGTATTATCCTACCATCATATGATTTTTTAGCAGACCAATACAAGAGGAAACATGAAACATTAAAATATAACCAGGCCGTGTTTTCATTGCAGATGGGTAGTCCACAAGTTCTCTACTGTGCTTTCAACGAGATGTTTTGCCGACATCGGACTACAATTGATATTTTCTCGTTACTTCTAAGTGCACACGACAAGGGTGTGGAAGTTCCTACAAGTAGTTAGAAGTAAAAAAAAATAAAAAAATCCTATTTTGTATCAATCCATGACTAATATTACAAGTAATCACCCCATAAAATTTTAGAAAACTCAACCTCAACCTCAAAACCCCAAAAATGCCAATCAACGGTTCAAGCGAACCAAATTATTACATGTAGGGCTGATAAATGAACCAAACAGCTCAACTTCAAGTCATGTTCACTCGTTGAAAGCTCGTTTGAGATTGGTTTAGAAAGTAAACAAATCAAGATTGAACATCTTTTGAAGCTCGTTAAGCTTTCAAACCAACCTCGAACAAACATCTGCTCGGCTCGTTCTACTTATGATGTCTAAAAGTTCAAGCAACTCGAGATTGGTTTGTGATTGGCTCGTTTGAGATCAGTTCGCTCCATAAACAAGCGAAGCTCAAACATTCCCGTTAAGCTTTTAAAACATTCTCGTTAAGCTTCTAAACCAAGCTTGAACAACCAACTGTTTGACTCATTTGGTACGTTTATCAATCCTACTTACATCCACTGGGTTTCCCCACTCATAATTTCGATTTCACCTTTGAGCAAAGTAGATATGTGAACCTAACCTACCAATGAAATGAATGAATAAAATCAATCCACAATGAATTGAGCGTTTCCTACAACTCGTCCACAATTCCCCCCAAAACAGCAAAAGCAAACATATAGTAACTGGTAAGTAAATTGAATAATCCAGAAATCAATGAAGAGAAGGAAATATGAAGTGCAGTGAGACGTACCGAGGGATTGAGGACGACGACTGAATTCAAAGAAACTGCCATAGATTAGATTCGTCTACGTCCCAACCATTAAGGAAGGGGTAGAGAGAGAGAGAGAGAGAGAGAGAGAGAGGCGTTTGTGGCAGCAGATGGAGGAACAGATTGTATGAGAATTGAGATGAGACGCAGGCCAAGTGGCAACTCACTCGAGTCTGAGGCCTGTTTGGGAGCCTTAATTCCTGAATCAATTTAATACTTAGGGGTGGTTTGTCCTAAAAGTGGATTATGGTTTTTTCGTTTTTTTGTTTCTTCCTTATTCAAAAAAAATTTGCATTTGTTAGTTTCGCGTCAAGATTTTGTGGTTTTTGGATTCCTCTCGACGAGACGAATCTAACAAGTAGGAGTATAAAATTATGGTCAAACCAAATATTTTTTTGAATAAAGCTGAAATACGTGGATTATTTGCCAATAATCCACTTTCAGTCAAAATGAATTATGAGAAATAAACTGGAGACTGTTGAATTTAAATTCACTTCTGAAGGAGTTTTTTGGAATATGATTATAATTACTCACAAAACGCTTTTTACAAAATCTATTTTGAGATAACATTATCCAAACACTTTTACGGATTCTCGTTATAACCTAAAAATCTACAATTCACAGTTTATGGTTATTAGTACTTGCTAGTGTAACCACCATCCTCATCCTATACGAATCTGCGATTAAGGTGTAAATAACATCAAGAAATCAGATCTCCGATGTGTTTTCAACTTGTGTTGTTCTTGTTTGATACAAGGGGAAAAAAATAAAACCAAATTAATAAGCTGCCACAAAAAATTTAAACCATTTGTAAATTAAAAATATAGAGAAAAAAGGATGGTGTGCAACCGTAGAGGGATAAAAAGGATGTTGGGTTCATGGAAATCTTGTAGTATCAGATTAGCACGGAGATGAACTTCAATCAGAGGATGACTCTCGACAATTAAATTTGGAACGATAGAGAGGTCACAAGCTAAGGCTCCGTTTGTTTAAACGTAAAATATAAGAAAACCCACAGTTAAAAAATGATCGAGGTGAAACCAAACAGGTGAGAGCTATTAATTCGAAAGGAAAATGATTCAAAAATGGGAAAGCTAAACCACTAACACAACATATGGACCATTTGAAAATGAGATGTCAACCTATAGTGTACAATCTTGCCGCCTACCAGCTGCGAAAAAATGCCCTCTGCTACCAAAAGAATATTACAAAGGAGGAAAATATCCACATCCTGTAACTGGAAAAGCAAAACAAAAAACTGTAACAACATTTCCAAATCAGACAACAGATGAAACTTCTTTCGACGAGAACAAGTGGCAAGAAGTATAGAAAGCGGCGAATCCACGAAAAGGCAAAACCCGGAACTGCTAGTTTCCACTTCCATATCCTCTGCTGTTAATTTCCACTCTAACAATCACCGTGATCAGTAGGAGCCCATTGGTGGCATACCGAATGGTGGCATTGGAGGCATCCCCATTCCGCCCATAGGGGGTGGTGGAGCAAAGCCCATACCTCCGCCACCCATTCCAGGCATTGGAGGTGCAGGCAAAGCAAGAGGAAGCAACTGCGCATACATATTCTACAACAAATAACAAAATCGAAGAACAATATTTAGATAATTTAGCTTCAATAGAAAGCTATGTAGCATGGGGATGAAGGACGAAAAAAACTAGTGAAAGATGAAAACATCATAAAGATGAAAGTGCTCAGAGCAAAAACCTGTTGAGCCATTATGTCCTTCTCTTCCTTCTCTTTAGCCTTGACTTCACTGAGAGCCTCTAGTTTGTACTTAATTAGTTCATCAACCTTGCCCGTGTATTCACGAATAAACTGCAAAATAGGAGAAACATTAGAAGGCAGACTCAAATATGCAACAAGAAGTCAACAAGTTAACCAGCTCCATGAAAACAGAACACTGTCGCAGAGTTCAGGCTCCTGAGGGTAGCTCCTCACAAACCCAAGCCACATCAAGCAATGAGCCAAAGACAAGTCGAGAACGAAAAAGTGACATACGGACAATAAAACAAATTAAGTTATCCATATAAGAATAACTAGCAAGAAAACAAACAAATCACCTGTAACAGATATGGGAAGGCGAAATCAATCATATTGTTCATCCAGGCAAGTTCAAGAACCACATCTGCGCGAATTAAATCATAACAAACAAAGAGGCACGACGCAAAGCATTCTTTCTTTCCCTGCAAAAAGCACACAAAAATTAGTACTACATACCACTATAATTTACGAAAGTCTAGCAGTTTAACCTTTTAACTTGAAAGGTGAATGTTAAGATTTTCAGGATAAATGATGTCACCGAACGAAATTAGAACGTTCATAACCGTTCCTTGTAAACTTTCAGGTAAAACATAATATTTTCCCAATCTCTCTATTTCCCTTCTCCACCAAGTTACTCAAGACAACTGCTTCCCAATAAGAAAAAAAACCACCTCATACGAAATAACCAAGCCTATGGTCATGATTTAGATCTGCCTAGTCAATTCTAGAGTTGAGAAATACAACTTGGGTTCCAATGCAATGCAGAGACTTAACAAAAGAGGAGCTTCTACACATGCCTGC